>CM076995.1:137632767-138232767 GCA_039090855.1 Macrothele yani | reverse complement strand
TCAAATACGTAACCGTAACATGAAGTTGGTATGTTGAAGTTACAAAGACCTTTCACTTTAACGTATCGGTAATGTTTCAAATTTATGTAACGGTTCAGGACATTTTGACGTAACCGTAAGTTTTCTGAAACATTACTGTTACATTGCGCAACGTATCTGAAAAGTATCAATGTTTCAGTGCTATGTACGTGTAACCTATACGAAATATTCTGTGCTGTGTGGGTATATTGTACCACTGACCGGAGGGCAAGCACAATCTTTGTGAATGCAAAACTTTAAGAATTTTCTTTAAAGTAACAGTCTTTAGTCCAATAAATTTAAAATGAAAAAAATCTTCGAAGTACCGTAAAAAATTAACCTTTAACATTAAAAATGACACGCTATTCCTATTCGTGTAAACCAAAAAAATTGTAAACACGTAAAATATATTTTTCAGTTCTGTAGAAAGCTCTGGTGAGATAATTCTTCACTGGCTGCACTGGAAATAAGATTTCCGATTATGTTTGCTTCTTCAGAGTTGAAAAACTTGAAACGCCATTTTTTGACAAGGTAGACCCTACTTAAGTCAGAACGTATAGATGGAAAGAGGAAGAAGCCAATGTTGTAGACTTGACCTGTCACTGTGAAGAAGTACTTGATGAAAACTTGACCAATCGTTGAAAAAGAGTTGCTGTTGAAAAAGCTGTTGCTGGATCCACAGTGATATCCACGGTTGTCTCTTAGTAGGAAGTCGTTGTGGAACAATTTCGCTTTCAAGGCATTCAGTTAGACATTGGCACAGGCTCGTTCCGTCTTGACCTTATATTCCAAGGTCGGAATCCCGGAGGGTGTAGAGAAGGAGGTCTCCGACGTGGTGGTGCCAACTTTCAAGAAGGTAATATTCGTCGATTCAGAGGATTATAGACTGGCAAAGAAGATTCCTACTCTGGCTCAAAGCTGGAAAAGTTGCAGGATGCTTTAATTACCTGTTACGCTGGATGCAAGGAGACTGATTGGAAGACTTTCCATGTTTGCTCTTCTTAGAGAACAGAGTAGAAGCTGAAGACGATGTTACAGTACGCAACGGACAAGCACAAAGCCCAAACACTATCGTACACTGGACGGAGATTCAGAAGGACACGCATTGATGCTTGAAACAAACGATGCAGTAGGAATATAACTTTGTCCAACACAGACAGACACAGCCACTGGAGTGTAAGGATAACCCTCACCTCACTCTAGGGATATGACTGCGTTCAGCAGTGACAGACGCAGACAAAGAACTGTAAGGACAAACCCTCACCTCACTCAAGGTATGAGGAGAAGCAGAAACACTAATTGGAAAGTAGGGAGATGACTGCGTCCAACACAAAGAGACAGACGCAGGCACAGGGGTGGAGGGATAAATCCTCACCTCACTCAAAGTATGAGAAGACGCAGAAATACTAATTGGAGTCTTCCCTTAAAAGCCAGGTGGAAGTGGTGGCAGTCTTGGAGATGTAGAAACAGCGTGCTCACTTCTTAAAAGTGATTCAATACTATTTTATGGCTGCACTACTCTGCGATGAAAAAGTGGTATTAATATTCTGTGTAATAGGTCAGAGTACTACTACCTGCTTATCAGCGCAATCGGATTCCTCAGGCAATTTGATGTTCTCACAAGTGCGGCCAAGATTGCTGGTGGCAAAGTGGTTAGCGCTCTTGATTTACGAACAGAGGGTCTTTAGTTTGAGTTCCGTTGCCCGCAAACAAATACTTGGTTCGAAAGTTACATAACGTTTTTGATTCACTGATAGAGACTGCATCTTATGTGAAAGGTCATCCTCCCTTTCCGCTGTGACTTCGGCCTTGAACGTTGAACCAGTGATAGATTTTAGATGATACCTCTTCAGAATTGAACAATTAATCAACCTACATTAAGACATGGATTGGAATTCCGAGTAAGAAATGGCTAGCGTGTTTTATGGTGCGTTTTCGACAGCGCGGAGCTGCTCACCTCGAATTTTCTTTCTTCTGGGTTACATCATCTAGGACACATGTGTTTCACCAAATGATGAGAACTGAAAATGCCTGGGACTTGCACAGGAGAAAAATAAAGTAATTCCTGAATAGTTTCTAAAGGTTCTTCCAAGAAAGAAAGCAGTTTCTATTTGAACTCTTGCCATTAGGTTGAGAGTTTAATTGAGCTATCGTTCAATCCTGTGCATTTGTTCGGATGGATTCGTTCGTCAGACCAGTTTTCTTTGTCCTTTCTTAACAGTCTCAGTATTCACCAAACGTATTCTATACCACATAGATTATGGTCTCATTTTTAGGATTATTGTTATTACCACAGCGTTTTTTGTCACACAAAGGTTATGACCCTTTTCCAGGAGTCAGCATGTTTACAATAGTTTCAATGCCACACAAATTTAAATATTTTCACATCCATCACAGCTACTTATTACAAATTCATGCATGCCTTGTCGCAGTGGTTCATCTTGTTCTTAGGTGTTTTTGTATGAAGGAAAGGAAGAGCTGGTGTTCCTTCAACTTACTGTTTTTGTGTGAACCGTTAAGATTTCTTGAATTTCTGATTGCTCCAAAGCGTTCCTATTAATGATCCCCTTGTTTAGTAAATATCGATCTTTAATATTTTAAAGTTAAAAGCTTTAATTGAATGTTTAATTAATGTTTAAAGTTAAAGCTTTTAAAGATTGTTTAACTTTAACAATGCTTCAAAATGTTTGCATATTTTAACTTTTACTGACCCTGTACAAGCAGGGGACGACGAACCTGACGTTTGTTTTCCGTACTTGCTGAACTGTGACTAACTTACAGATGAAACAACGGTATTATATGCATTATACAGGTAAGGAAATTCTACTATGGTGACTACTAATTTGTTGTGCAGCTAGCAAGTCATACAAGCTCTTCCTGAAATTTAATCATCAAAGTATCCCCGCATTGTTTCGTAGACTTCTTAGATATCCTGTTTAAGGGGGTTCGAAATATCTAGAATCACCATGATTTTAATAAGATTTCCCCAAGATTTTGCGCAAGTCAACATCACGATCAAAGCGTTCTCCTACTTCAGTGATCTTACTCCTTATGTCCGTTGCCAGTTTCTTGACCTAGCTTAATGCAAGTTCTGGAAAATAAGATTTAAGAGTCTGTTTGCGCGATTCCATTGCAGTAGTAATATCTATTGATGAAGAGCCTAAGATCTGAAGCACACCAAGAGGGATTTAGAGCTTTTACTTCTTGTTTTACTTCAAAGTTTCATGTTATGCATGACGAAAGTCAAATTGATACTGCAATTCCTTCTCATAAATATTTAAGTTATGCCAAAAAAGCGTTGCAAACTTTACAGATGCAACTGTACGTAATATTTAATTAAGATGAAAGATCACTAATATTTCGACAGTCATCTTACGAAACGCGAATCACGTTCACTAATACATCATTTCAAAGAGAACATGGAACAACGATATTATTTAATTTTAGAAAGTAAGTGAAATAACATAATTTTATCATTCGCCTCCGCCCCTTTGCCGAGTGGATTAAGGCGCGAGTTTTATATTTCTTGTCCAAGTTGGGCTAAGGCCTGAACCCAAGATGAGGCATCGGTAATGTGTTTGACCAGCACTTTCCGCATTCCGGGATACACGTTTTAACTGCCTGCACCGCTGAAAAAAGTAGCCTTAGAGTGATTAGAGATTAGAGATCTGCACGGGCTGGTCCGCCTCGCTAAGACCGAACCTAGCCCAACCAGCGGGCCGGCCTGGCCTGTTGCTTTGTTTAGAAAACAAAGCAACGGGCGAGGCCTGCCTTTTACCGGGACACTTACGGGCGGGGCGGGCCAAGTCGACCGATTCTTTTTATTGGAATGGTGAAGGAAGAAACAAGTCGTGTTTCCCGATTTTCTGGTGTGTTTAACTGCTTTGCTAGTTTTGCGAACTTCTATGACATAGCTCAGGCACTCATAGCGTGTGTACCATCTGTATGTATTAATAAACAAGGACATCGCTCTTTCCACGTTTTAGCAACACATAGCAACCGAAAAATTGCTATTCAGTTGCTATGTGTTGCTAAAACGTGGAAAGAGCGATGTCTTTGTTTATTCACTGACACCATGTATTTGGAGGATTTTCACTTTGCAGGTATTAGATGATAAAATCCCTTTGGGGCTATTTGACAACAAAAAGATTCGATCCCGAGCGAGTGCGTGTGTTGTGTAAGGGGAAGTGTTTGCAGTGGGGTGGGTGTGTGTTGTTTGTGTGTGGGAGTGGGACAACATACACTAGTGTGCAAAAATTAAGGGCGAAGAGGAGAAATTAGCATAACAGCGGAACGAGCAGGCAGGACGGACCGAAAGACCACTCAGGAGATAGACTAGGGTCCGGTACGGTAGGGCATGCGCATATATGTAGCATGACGTAGGGGGTGCGGGTGCCGGAAGGGTATAAAGCACACGGGCGGTGTACGCTCAGCAATTCGGTGAAAGCTATTGCACGGTGTGCATCGGTTTGAATGACGTCGAGTTGCTGCCATCGTCTGATATGGTCAACAGCCAATCCAGTAGGCAACATCTGGATGACTTTACCCGAGGTCGCGTCATGGGGAAATTGGAAGTAGGTCGAAGTGGGACTAGTGTGGCCTAGGCGTTCGGGTTCGCTCACAGCATCGTTTCACGAGCTTGGAGAGGATTTCAAACGACAGGAACAGCTGTCCGAGAGTTTATCAGTGGTCGTTCACGAGCAACCACGGTGGCGGACGACCAGTATATTGTCCTACAGGCGAGAAAATATAGACGGCAGACAGCAGGAGAAATCGCAAGGCACATGCACAGACAACTGGACGTCCGTTATCGCGTTTTACCGTGGATATTAGGCTGCACAAAGGTGGTTTATTTGCACGACGACCAGTACGGATTGCGCCATTAACGTCTACTCATCGGAAACGGCGGTTTCTGGGGTGCCAGGGACACAAGAACTGGACACATCAACAATGGGGTCGAGTTGTCTTTACGGATGAGAGCCAATTTAGTATGACGAGAGATTCTGGACGTATACACATCTGGAGAGAGCAGGGAGCACGCAATCACACCTCCAACATCATCGAAAGGGACCGGTTTGGAGGTGGCAGAGTTCTCTTTTGGGGCGGTATCATGCTTGGTAATCGTACTGACCTCCAGATCTTCCAAGGAGGTTCAGTCACTGGTGTCCGCTATTGTACCGAGGTTCTCCTGCCTCACGTGCGTCTGCTTAGAGGTGCTGTGGGTCCTGAGTTCCTCTTTATGGACGACAACGCTACACCTCATCGTACAGTGGCTGTCGCAGAGCTGTTGGAGAGTGAAGATATTCAACGCATGGATTGGCCCGCAAGGTCCCCGGACCTAAATCCAATCGAACATATGTGGGACCTTCTTGGGAGATGCTTGGTAGCACATCACCAGCCGCCAGCAACGATTCCGCAGCTGCGATTGGCGCTACAAGAAGAATGGGCAGCGATGCCTCAACAGCTCCTTCACAATCTCGTCCTCAGCATGGACAGACGTTGTAAATCCTGCAACGCAGTCAGGGGTGACCATATCCCCTACTAAAGACTGGATTTTTCTCGGCAGCCGCCTGTAACATGGACGTTTCTGTCTTCTGTCCAGTTGTGCTCGAAGCTACCTTTTCAATAAAGTGCCTTTGTATCCTTTGGATTCCTTGTTTGGACGGTTTTGCTCACTTGTCCCATATTCTTACATCTTGGGGATCTTATGGTATGATTTGAGTCGATGTGGAGCACTTATGCACGACGTTACATTCGAAAAACCGTCTCGTCCTTAATTTTTGTGCGTCAGTGTATATTGTTTCTCTTATCCCTAATCTGTATAGGGATTGACTTTTATAGAGTTACCGTTCGCTAAGTCAGAGAAAGAGAGATTTTGAGCACGCTTAGTTTTCCTTTTTCTCTCTATTGAAAAGTTATATTCTTCGATTATTGCCAAAGTTTAGTTATTGTGTTTAGGCTTATATTCAACTAAAAATTTTGAATAATATCTCATTTGATTATTAGTTTTTCACAATTTTATAAAACACAGTAGGAAGACAAAATAATACAAAAATGGCTCATCACAGGCCGGTCCTAAATAATAGCTGCAATTGACATGCCCAAGCTGGGACGGGCCTTAAACGCGCAGGCTTGGGCCGGGCCGGGCTCACCAAATAAGGCCAGTGCTGTCTCTATTAGTGATCGTAGTGGCACCGTAAGACACCATGGCACGGTACGGAAAAGAAACTGAGCCATCAAGCTTTAGAGAAAACAATCGAGAATGGTGACATGTGAACGAACTTGCAATACTTCATAGCAATCGCGTCCACACTTAGTCTCCCCAGAGGCGCTGGCTTCCGGTCTTTTATCAGGATTGAGTACCTGTTCCAGCCCCGGATGAGGCGAGGGTGGTACGTTGGTGTTAGGGTACTAACTCTCTCCCATCTCAGGGGCTAGTGATCCCGAATGATCATAATGATCATATGTAGAGGATTTTAGGAAGGGAGTGTCTGACCCCAGGTCTTAAACAACCCTTAGAAATAGGAAACTAGGAGATTTGGGCTAGAGCGCCCGATAGGAAAGTGACACGGAAGCGAGGGAGAAAGGGGGAGGAAAACGCCCTTATTTATTACCGGGGGTAGGGGGCAGTACCCGGGGTCCGACGGCTTAACGTGCTCATCCATCCGACGTACGGCGGATATTTAGTGGATCGAGCGTTTGTGCCTACCTGGGATCGAACCTGAGGTCCTCTCCGTGACAGTCACCAGCGTTTCCCACTAGGCTACCCGCTGCCCCAGTGATCCCGAATTAGGGGCGGACGACTATTTATAGCTCTCAGAGCTGCTCCTGCTGGTCGCTAACACCGCCCCCACCCACAAAAAATGTATAAGTTAATATGAAAATCCTCATATTTCCAAAAATATATTCTAAACATTTCAGTGAAGACGTATTTGTATCATGATTAAGGTCTGGGTAAGACGAAGTGGATATTACTTTCGTGCTATTCTAGTTTCGAGTGGAAGTGGTTTGAATCTGTTAAGTTTCCGATAAAAACAAATCTAGTGATGTATTGTTTTCTTATCATGATTTATGTGCAGAAATCAATATTCTAGGAAGGCATCGTTCTTTAAATCACGGTGCATGTCTATCACCGAAAATTTTGAAATTTTGGAGCTTATTGTCAATAATACTTAAGTACTTTTCCGGAAAAATAAGTAATTTAATTTCTTTTTAATGACTTGTGACGCATACCTCTAATTTTACCTTACATTTGAGTTTCTGTTTTCTTATGCAAATTTAGTTTCTTCTCTTTAAACGTTTTACTAACTTAACGACACAACATTTTCTCCGTGTATTTTCAAAGTTGGCATTACTGGCAGCAACTCCGAGGTCAATATAACTATGTGTACGTGCGATGAACGATGCAGTGTCAGCAAGTACACCAAACTTCAACAAAGAACAAAAAGGTTACGATATTTAGATTGTACGAGCGGATTTACGTGCACATTGATTGTGAACGATAGTGAAATTCTGACAGCAGATATGCACTATCTGACCAAAATTATGCACAAGGGAATAAATATCAACTTCATGTACCATTTTCTTCCATGACAGCCTCCTCTCTGCTGGGAAGGCTTTCCATTAGATTCTGGTGCATTGCAGAGGGAATTGCTTTTCATACTCCCATAAGTTAGGTCAAGAGGTTCGGCATTGGCTGCAGTCGGCGTTCCAATTCATCCTAAAGGTGTTCCATGGGGTTGAGATCTGGGTACTGTGAAGGCCAGTCAAGTTCTTAAATACCATTCTCATCAAACCTTTCCTGCATGGACCTCGCTTTGTGGAAGGGTACATTGGTCTGCTGGTAAAGAAGAGGGCCTTCCCCAAAGTGTTGCAATAAATTTGGGAGCACAGAATTTTGTAGAATGTCATTATAGGTCACAGAATTAATATTCCCAGGCACTGAAAGTAGGAGACTTAACCCTAATTTTGAAAAACAGCCACATACCACGAAGCTACCTCCACCAAACTTCACAGTTTACACAAAGTCGGGAAGGTATCGTTCATCTGGTATCCTCCATTACCCGACTTATCCATTGGACTGCTAGATGATGAAGCGCAATTCATCACTCTAGAACAGAACGCGTTTCCCTTGGAGGAGGTTTAACGACCACCGTGAGCTACTCAGTGGGCTATGAGCAGCGTTTCCATTGCGCCAGAATACACTGGTGCAGAGATTTACACAACTGTAGCCAAAGCTTGGCGTTGATATTGCTACTATTAGGTTGTGTACGGCTGCTCCGTTATGAAAACCCATTCCCTTCACTTCTCAACAAATCGTTATGGTACTGGAGCTCTTCCAGGAAGCAATTTGGAACTCTGGGGTGAGTGTTGCAACCAAGGACTAGCAATTTTGTCGTACCACCGGCTTCAACACTCGGCGGTCCCTGGCCGCTGAAACAGAGGAGAAATTTCCCTGACTGACTTATTGCTAAAATGGGATTCTACGATTTAGCCACTTCGAAACAAGAAAAACAACAAAACATTACAATCATTTTAGCACATGAGTGAGTCAGTCTGCTTTTCTAAATTATTTTATTTTTTTCTTCTCATAATTTCTGGCACAAAACAATAAATTCAGCCGACTCGTAACCACACGAGCATACTTGCTCCAGATTTTAACATTGGAAAGATCCGAAGTAGAAGAAGCACTAACATTCGTTCTGGTTGTTCAAAGCACAACCTGAAGATTGAAATCAGTTATTCGTTAAGTGCTAATGTAACAGTTGTCCATGTGAAGTAAGTCGCTCGTAAAAGAAATGCTAGTTTTATGTATAGGAATGCAAGTTCATATATGGGTATATGCACTGGAGAGCAATTGAATTAGAGATACCTGTCCAGTAACGTGTAGCACCACCTTTCGCCCTGATGACGGCTGCGATTTGTCTCGGCATGGACTCGACAAGACACCGGAAGCGTTGGGAAGCCATACGGATCCACGACCCCTGAACAAGCTCTCACAGTTCACGAAGATTTGATGGAGGGGGGTCAGAGCCTCGAACATCTACCTCGATGGCATCCCAGATGTGCTCGATGGGATTGAAGTCAGGTGACCTAGCTGGCCAAGGAAGCGAGGTCACGTCGGTGGAGTGTTCATCCACCCATTCGGATACAATTCGGTGCATTGTCTAGTTGCAGGATGAGGTCCCCAATGGAATGTTGAAGACTCACAAACGGGAGCAAATGGTCGTCCAGCATATCCCGGTAACGTTGATCTGTGGGGGACGATGTCACACGTACCAGGGGTCCCATTTCAGTCCACGTAAACAGTCCCCAGACGAGAATGCCACCCCCACCAGCTTGAAGAGTTCCCTGCTGGCAAGAAGAATCTATCGCTTCATGTGGTTTGCGCCGTGTTCGTATCCTGCCACCCGCATGTACCAACATGAATCTTTACTCATCAGTCCAGGCAACATTTCCCCACATGTCTAGAGTCCAGTGGCGATGTTCCCGCGCCCATGCTAATCTTTGCACCCTGTGATGTGCCGTCAGCAGCGGTACCCTCGTGAGACGATGGCTTCTGTACCTTATAGCGAGGAGATGGTTCTAAATGGTGTGGCTGCTTACACGTTTTTGGGCTAGAGCGTTAAATTGCCGAGTGATTTCTTGCACTGCGGTCCGTTTATCCGCTGTTACAATGTGAGCTAGCCGACGATGACCCCGCTCATCCACACGCTGTTGTCCACGGCAGTTGGCCTTTGCAGGGATGGTTTTGCCGGATTCGATGTACTGACGGTGCACCCGTGACACAGTGGCACGACTTCCGAGATGGAGTGACCCATTCGTCGTACCCTGACAATTTGCCCACGATCAAATGCGCTTAGATCCTTTGTCTTACCCATACTGCGTCCGACACCTACTGATTCCCGTCGCATCACTGCCAGCTGTATCTAATTCAATTGCTCTTCAGTGTATATACATACATATAACACTAATTCTCTACCTAGGAACACGCTGGTGTTTAAATACAGCAGTGGTGACAACGAACGTATGCTCTGTGGATTACAGCAACGTCAGAGTTCCTGTTGTTGTTTCTTTGCATTCACAAGCACGCGCAGTCGTCAGAACTTGCAGTGTTTCGTAACAACTAATGGAAGTGGAAACGCGTAAGCCCTCCTGTAAAAAGGTTTCACTCTCTACTCCTTCACAAAGTACATCAACACGCGACATTTTTCGACAGCCAATATGGAACGCATGACGTTATGCGTAAGATGTTAATAAATTGTTTCTGTTTTTTGCACGTCTTTTGTACAAAAAGATCGTGCTTATGTTATCACTTTGTCCGTCAGTCCGTCCACCTGTGCACTATTAGTCTCTGCAATTATTAGGTCGACTTGAAAAATTATTTTTGCATTGGGAAATTTGAAATCTGAGAATGATGATACTAGTATTCCCTTTTTTTGCGTTGTTTATAAAATTTAGTGCACAAAGCGTCTATTTACATTATCTCCACGAATCTGAAATATATGCACTATTACTCCTCAAGTTCGGAGGTTCATGGCTGTGGAATAAATCTCGCTCATGTGCCCTGAACTTTGACCCCATTTCGATGATATTCAACAGAACTGTTTCGATATACCTCCGGAACAACATGATACAGTTTCGTCGCAATCGAAGCATTTTTATTTAAGTTAGGGAATGGATCCCGCTCCTATGTCCTGATTGTTGACCCCGTTTCATCCATTTTCAATAGGGTTCGTCCCCAGGTGGTCCCCTACCACATACTAAAATTTCATCGAAATCGAACCATTTTCACGCGAGTTATCGTGCGGACAAACGAACAAAGCTTGAGCATGTACGCTTCTTCAACCTTCGGTTGGAAAGCGTAAATAAAACACAAGACTTATTACATAGCAAAGACCAGATTATATTTTAAAGTTAAATATACTGAAAATGGTCCATTTTGAATTGGGTGCGCGGCAAGGTGCGCAGAACAAATTTCTGGGTTAGCTCAAGCCCACCCTTTCATCCTCTTGGCGAGGTCTCTGCTCTGATACATTTCTTTTGCTATGACAAACTTTTTGTGCGCCATTCAGAGGCGTAACTAGGTATTTCTGCGCCAGGGGGCGAACCACAAGATATTGTGCCCTTATCTGTAATTGTTTTTTATTAATTTGATATGGAAATTCAACGACCACCGCGAGTAACTCCAAGGAATATAAGCAGTCGTTAATTTAGAACACTTGTTCCAGATAAGGATTTTTTTCTTTTCTGCGATTAGGGCCAGACCCCAATCAAGGGCGTCTCGTCCCAGGGAAGGGACAGAGCCAGTGTCATAAGACAAACACGCTATCCACGCCTCTTCCGGGACTCGAACTCGATCATACTCGGCAAACGGATGAACACCGACAAAACAATTAACGACATACCTCAGTGACATCTCTATGCGGGAGGCACAATCAAACTGTGCCGCACAGGTGGTCGAGTGATAAGAGTAACCATGCAACCCAGTTGAGTCATATATGATGTGTTTGTCCTACGGTTCTGGTACTCTCCTTTCACTGGAGCCACTGGGCTTAAAATAGCGACGCGTGACTACTTATAACCCATTTAATTAGGCACGGTAGTCGTTATACCCCAAAACAAACAATCAAACTATGTTTGTGAAATTTTTACCAGCTGATTCGAAGTTCGGACTATCGATACCACATAAAACGGACAGAATGCAGCTAGTAGGCATGGCTTGCAGACGTAGTGATGATAGAATAGCCCTCACAGAATCTTCGACAATGTGAACGGCATCTTTGTCGTGTAACGTATGCGCCAATGCTCCTTCATTTCTGCATACAGGTGACTAACATCCCTTGAACATCTTGATGAAGAAATGCGAATTTTAAACAGTTGGGAGGGGGGGCAAAACTGCCGATACGTATAAACCAAATTCTGTAAATAGACAAACGATGAAGTACAGCCCGAAAATTATGTACCAGAAACTCTTGCGAAAGCTTCAATTCCTTCCAATTTTAATCAGACTAGAAGTCTAATTACACTATATATTGTATATACACAGTCGAGTCACACTATTGTGACCACCTCCTGCTTTTGAGGTCAACAGAGCGTAGCCAATGAAAGAAGGCACGCGTCATGAGGTGGCTTGGTGGGCGTATAAGGTGTACTGTAGACATTCTGAAAACATATCACTCGTTGGTGTCATGGACAAAATGAGCAATTTATCAGATTTGCAAAAAGGGATGATTATCGGCTTTCGGGGCAAGGATGGCAGTATTTCTGAAATAGCGCAGCTTGCGAACTGTTCGCTTGCTGCTGTGGTTAAAGTGTATCGTGGTTCGAGAAATGTCACCATTGTGTGAAAAAATTGCAACAATATTTCGGTTGCTGTGCGTTGCTTAACGTGGAAAGAGCGACGGATTTATTTATTCATTGCGAATAGCAACGTGCAAACTGCGGAGCACCAAAGGCCATTTACGTGAAAGGTGAACGTCGGCTGCGAAGGCGCGTGAGGGAAGATCCAGGCTACAGTAGAGCAACTCACTGGCCGAATGAATAAGGGAGCTATCGGGAGTATGTCTAAAGCGGCAGTTCAGTGAACCTTCGTTGCGTATGGTGCTCCCATGCAGACGGATGGTCACTGCACCTATCCTAACGAACGTGCATTGGCAGAAAAGGCTTACATTTGCACGAAATTATCGCAATTGGACATCCGCTGATTGGCAAAAGATTGCCTTCTCCGATGAATTACGTTTTCTGCTTCATCGAACGGATGGACGTTGGCGTACAAGTTGAGAAACATCGGGAAACAAACACTCATCAACCACTGCTGGAAGAACACAAGCTGGTGGGGGCAGCGTTATGATCTGGAGAATGTTTGATGGGAAACATTCCCCAGACATAATTCCCTGGGTCCACTCATACCTATAGAAGGCACTATGGACTGAATTCGTTATGAATTCATTCTTGCAGACCACGTACACCCACACATGCTGATTGTCTTCCCTGGGGCGAATGGGATCTCCCACCATTACAATGCGACATGTCAGACAGCTAGAAATGTCCGAGAGTGGTTGGAAGAGCACGAAGGAATCTTCAACGTATTTCCCTGGCTCCCTAATTCTCCAGAATTAAACCCAATTTTGCATCTGTATGACCACCTCTTTTAGTTATGGATCCTCTACCACGCACCCTACAGCAGCTGTCAGATGCACTGCAGTCAGCATGGCTCCACATTCCTACGAACACCATCAAGCACCATCCTAAGTCTCTCCCAGCCCGTCTAGCTGCTGTCCGCGCTGCACACGGCGGTTACTCTTGATATAAGCTGGTGATCACAATAACGTAACCCGACAGTGCATATATCACTATCATCATCATCATTGCCAACCATTATCAATCCACTGCTGGACGAAGATCTCTCCAGCCTCTTCCACAACGGTCTGTCTTGTGCCAGTCTCCTCCATGTTACTCCTGCATAATTTCGAATTGCATCCACCCATCTCTCTTGTGGTCTTCTTCTGGGTCTTTTCCTGTCCCTTGGAATCCAATCTAAAATTTCGACTGTCCATCGATGGTCTGTTCTTCTGGCAGTATGTCCAGCCCATTGCCATTTCAGGAATTTTAATCTGATCATGATGTCTTCCATTCCTGTCATTTTTCTGGACCACGAGTTCTTCTTATCTCTCCTGGTTACACCAAGCATGCACCTCTCCATGTTTCTTTGAGTTGTCTGTAGTATGCCTCGTTTAGTTAAGGTCCAAGTCTCTGCACCATACGTAAGCACTGGAATGATGCATTGATCAAACACTTTTCTTTTAAGACATAATGGCATATTGCTCTTGAAAATTATGCTGTTTCTTCCAAAAGCTCTCCAGGCAAATTTTATACGCCGATTAATTTCTTCATCAATGTGACCCTCACTTGATATCTGCTGTTCAAGATAAATGTAGGTACTGGTTATCACCAGCTTTTCCCCATCAAGCTATAAATCTTCATTTCTTGTAAAAGCATTGTACATCACTTTTGTCTCCTGAAAGTTCATTTTTAATCCCACTTCTTTATTCTTGTCAGCAAGTTCCTTGATCATACTCTGCAGCTCTGATGGGGTAGTTGCAAAAAAGACTACGTCATCAGCAAAACGAAGGTGAGTTAGATAATATCCATTAATCTTTATCACTTTGTTTGCCCAGTTCAGTAATTGACAGACATTTACCAATGTGGCATTAAAGAGCTTGGGAGATATGTCTCACTCCCTTTCCACGTTTTATGTGTGCTGTATTCTCAAACAGCCGAATCTCATGTCTTAGTAATAGCCGAATATGATGTCTACAGTAATTCCATCTTCTCCTGGAGCTTTTCCCCTCTTCATGTTCTTGATTGCATGTGCAACTTCTCCTGGGAGGACTGGAAGAACTCTGGTACTGGTACCTTTCATGATGTCTGCAGTACATATATCATCCCTTTCATATAATTTGGAGTAGACATCTTTCACTCTTGTCAAAATATCGCCTTTAGTTCTTGTTACAGAACCATCCTCTTTTCTCAGTGCCGTAATCTGTTTTCTTCCCTTACTGTGATGTCCCTTTGCTATCTTTAGGCTTTGGTTGTTTTCAATTGCTTTCCTCACTAGTTCACAGTTGAATTTCCTTACGTCTTCAGTGATATTTTTTCGTACTGTCTTGCATAGCTCTATATATTCCTTTTTGGAAGTCACATCTTCTTTAGTTGTCCTCATCTCTCTTCGTTTTTGTATCAACATTTTGGGTTTTCCTGGTAATTTGTTCACATGCAACTTCTTCTTAGACCCAGATAATTTTGTTGCTGTTTCCATAAGAGCTTTGGTTACTTTTCTGTTAACTTCAGAGATGCCCACTTCTTCTGAACTTAGACCTTCTGTAGAATAGAGAATATATTCCTCAGTTCTAATTTGAAGGTATTATGATGCTTTTTAAGGTTGGTAACTTCAATACACTTTGTTTGTTTTATGAGCTTTCCACGCTCGAGTTTAGCATTGAGGTGCATCTTACATTTTACCGTTCTATGGTCACTACCTGTGTTGTACTTGTTCAGCACACTGCAGTCTTCCATGACAAATTTCTTGTTACACATAATAAAATCAATTTCACTTGTCCATCCATTGGGATGCCTCCATGTCCATTTGCTTTGCGGCCTTTTTCTTGAAAAAGGAGCTCAAGATGAAAAACCCTTCTGCCTCTGCAAACTCTACGATAGTATTTCCACGCTGGTTTCTGTTGCCGTGAACGAATTTGCCTACTGAAGTTTCATTCTGTTGCTGTTGCCCTATTTTTAAATTGAAATCTTCCATAATTATCTTCAAGTGCTGCTTGCCATTATTATTTAAATGACGAATTTCTTCATAAAATTCTTCAATTTCTTCTTCAGGATGACTTGTGGTGGGTGCATAAGCTTGAATAATATGGGCCTGGTATCTTCTTGAGAGTTGGATAACGAGTCGTGCAGCTCCGTCAGAGGAACTTTCAACTTCTACAACTTTATCCTTCAGTATTTTGTTTATTATAAATCCAACACCTATAGTTCTGCCAGTATCTGTCCCACGATAGTAGACGAGATGTCCACTTTTCAGTTCAATGAGATCTTCTCCTTTTCTCCTTACCTCACTTAGCCAGACGATGTCCCACTTGATCCTTTGTAGTTCCTCTTCCAATTCAAGAAGCCTTGAATCAGAAGATAGGGGGCGTCCATTATACGTAGCCAAGTTCAGCATCAGATAGCAGCCTAGTCCGGCCCTCCGGGGATTCTTAGCACCCTTTGCCTTCATGTCGCACTAGCCGCTGCCTTGGCCAGGTACATTCCAGCTGCCGGAGACTGAGGGCCAAGATTTAAGTTGTAGATTCATTTTGGAGCGGTTTGGCTATAACTCACCACGCTGGCCAAGCGGGTTGGTGAGTGTGGGATAGCATTTCCTCTAATCCCGATGGTATAGTTATACCGCTATTGGCAAACGTCAGAGCCCCTTTAATGGGAACAGGATGCACCACGAGAAGGCGGGGTTTTCATTTGTAAAGGAGAGGCTGTGATGTTGCGCATGATCTGACCTTATATATATACAGTTTAATATACTTAACACACACACATATATATATAGTGTGTACTTACTCGCACCTACATAAGCATACTCTGCTCAGAGAACTAACGTGATTCCCCAATGTTATTCCTACGAGTGAAGCGCAATCAAACTGTGACTGTTTTCGCAGCTTTTCGCAACTGCTTCGGAATTTGGACCTTAAGCGCCACATCAACCCATTCAAATTTAGCTGGCAGCCGTGGCTCAGAACCACAGTAATGGTTGAATAGCTCCCAAAAAACCCCAAAAAATGTGAACGACATCCTCATCTTATCTATCCAACTAGAGAAAAACGATATCTTTATCTATCAAACTAAAAGAAAACAGCGGGCTCCATTGTTGGCGAAAAGGGCCTTCGGTCTTCTTTAGTTGGACGGACTACAGAGCCGCGCTTTTGTTTCTGAACATGGGTAACTGTAAATCGAGTCACCCTAAAAGTGTACTGTTTTTAAAGGCCAAAGAGCCTTGTCACCACTCGTCGTGGAACACAAGAACGGTATCCATCCACGTTAATGTGCTCTCAGGCTGTTTCCTTTCTAATACCCCCACACATCACACAACAGTAGAGATTGTGAATGAGGATCTGGTGGAGTCCGAACTTTCCCCCCTACTGCCTGCTTAAGTAACCTACCTTCGAGTTTTTCCGATCGTTAATTTATTGCCTCTTTGTTGTGAATGTTGGGAGAGGTCATCTACCCCCCCCCTCCTCTCTGAGTTGTATCCCAAATGGACAGAAACATAAACATCCAAGAGTGCGAAGCTCTTGATTGTGGAACTTCTCATATTAAATTTATTCCTAAAAGTGCTCTAACTTCTTTGTGGAATTTTTTTCAGATAGCAATTTCGTCTGATAAACTGCTGAGCAAAAAAAAAAATGCATTCTAAGCAGTAATTCTGATGCTTTTCGCTCTAAACGCTAGGGAATATTTTGCGTAGCGGAGGTAGCTGTTTCCTACCCTTCAGAGTGGTAGACTCTTAGGTTGACTCGAAGCATAGCATGCCCTGAACATTTTGAGAAAGAAGAAATTTGAATTTTAAGTGTACCAGAAACTGGTTTAGAAATTTCAGTTCCAGTTTTAATCAGACTGCAAACAGTAATTCTCGCGCCCTCCCATAAACTGCACCTGGTCAGCCACCCCATGCCGTCTGCCGCGCCCTAGTTACGCCTCGTTTCTATTTCCGGATGATTTATCGATTTTAAAAATTCTGTTTATTTTTTTTCTTAACCGGTTCCATTGACTTTGAATAATTTTGATAAATTTTATTCGCGCCGGAAAGGATTCGAAAGACGTGCTCATTAGAACTGAAAATTTGGTTTCATGTTTCTAATCTAAAACTGTTTTCAGTGGAAACACTGAATAGCAGCACTCTTCTCCTCTGGGTGCATGACCGATGGAGTTACCAATGCTTCACACACAATTTCCATCCGGGCACTTTTTGAACGTACTGCTTACATGAGTGAAAGGTAAACCTTTAATGTCTTTGTAGCATTTTTCCTGGTCGGGAACGTGTTAAATGGAAATATTTAAACTTTAATTAAATTGTTACTTTCGTTATTTTGTGGGCGAACGACAGCTAGAGAAATTCACCCTCAGTCAAAAAAGGAGCTTAACACAGATTCATTTCGGGGAAAGCCTTCTTTCACGGACCGGGACCTCCCACGAACAAAAGGACATCCCCTTTCCCACCGTCGTTGGACACGACTCTCCCTCAGAGAGAGCCCGCCAAGGACAATGGGAGTAAGGAATTAACAGTACAACTTCTTACATCAAGAGCATTTTTCTGGAGGTCAGATCGGGAATGGGACCGGATAGGAGTCACGAAACGAGGAATCTAGTTGGTGATCTTGAAGGGAGAAGTAGGAAGGATTTTGCTGGGACACAAGGCAGGGGAAACGCTTTTGCACGGGATGAAGTAGAAAGAAGAATTTAACGGGAATTACAGAGAGGAAGTAGCCCGAGATATCTATCAATCCGCTGGAAGTATTTACTATTCAATCATACCAACTAATATATTATCTCTCCTCCCCCCAATCTGAAGAATAAAGATAAGTGCAGTCGAGATCATCTGCCATTACATTCAATTTGGTTGACTAATTTATTTCCTCCCCCCGCTCCAATGACAGGAACCTGCAAACAACAACGTTTCTTCTAATAATTTGGCATCCACCACGATACATAAAATTAAACAAGTCAACAGATGCCACCTGTTAGTGCACTCAAGGGACTAACAGGTGACAGAAGCCACCTGTTAGTTGTGTACTTGTCTCCGAATGATAGCAATGAATGATAGCAATCAACATTGTGTACTTGTCTCCGAATGATAGCAATGAAGAGCTGCTCGATTGTTGCGGAGCAACAAATCGTACAATGATTTGGCAGCAACAATCGTACAGTGTAACAAATCATACAATGATCTGATATAAGGGCAGCAAAAATCGTACAATTACGTCCCAGCAAATCTCTCTCTCTCTCTCTCTCCTCTCTCCCCCCTCTCTCTCTCTCTCTGACTGTAAAATGGATTTACACACTTTTTAATAATTTTCACTACGATTCCATCTAAACATTATTTGAAAAGTAGAACATATTAGCGTACCCTGAGGTAATATAAATGAATGCTGCTTTAAATAAAAATTCATATACACTTAGTAATCGATTTATTACGTTGAAATCACAAAGCGATTAGAAAGAATATCATTGAGCAATAATTTATATTACAACAGCCACTTAAATGTCAAAGTAGTTTTATTTTTCCATGTAGTTGCTTTCCTTGAAGAACTTCGTATAAAAATATTCCTTTGTACGAATGGTTAAGGAAAATTACCATTCTTGCAGCGCTCTTGTCAACATTAATCTAAAAATGCTGCTTTGATATTTCTCCTGCGTGTAATGATTAAACTGTTCTTCGAGCAGGAGGAAAAACTCTCTTAAAAAGTAAAACTCATTCTCTTAAACAATTTCGGGAAAAAAGAAGTGAAAAAGGCTTTGGGCGAGAATCACATAAAGATTGATTAATTAGTTCATTAAGTAGAACGCTTCATGAAAACGTTTCCCCCACGTTTTCTAATCTCTATTTTTTTTTTATTCTTTTCTCATTGCTCGCACTATTTCTAAACCGTTGATTAATATGTTAGCTTGCACTACAATAAAACAAAAAACCGAAAGAAAAAGATCACTGCTTTTTTAGTTTTTCGTGAACATTTTGAATGCTTAAGAAAATTATTTTGCTTTTATAGATAAAGAATCCTAGCAGATAGTAAACTAGCAGTGTGACTCCGAAAACTCGGATAAAAGTAAAGATCATTGCTTCTAATAATTTTTTTTTATTTTGATGCCTATATTGTTTTCAATATTAAAAATCTCTGGAATAGGTTAATATTGTTAGACAGGCATGAGATATTTACAGTTGGACTATAACACTACTAATGAGAGATAACATTGTGTTTTTAGAGAAACTGTAAGAACTTCGTAATACGTCTTCAGTTCGTCTTCTGGACACAAAGGCAACACGACAAATTTAAATATACAATTATCTAAACTTCCGGTGAAACTTCACTACAAAAAGCCAGGAAAATTAAATAAGAAAAGCATGTCAGACTTGCACTAAAAGGATGCAAAAATAATTTTCCGCGACGAAGCTCCTGGAAAAAGAAATGTCCAGAAAAATACACTGCTGGCCACCCAAAATGCAACACCAAGAAAGAAGCATCCGATTGGCCTGAAATTCGCAGCATGCATAGCCTGCGAGAGGACATGCAAACGATTAGCATTGCATGGCATATGCAAATTATGTGCGCCCGGCACGCCACTCAGAAGCACTATAAGAAGGGTGCACAGAAGGCGGGGTGTAAGTAGTGGAAGTGTGTTGTGCTGCCGGACCTGTGCGTGGGAAGCTTTCTGATGCCTCGTCGCAGAATACGGCAGTCATTCCAGCACGTTTCGGAGTTCGGCAGAGAACGAATAGGGGCTTATCGCGACAGCAGTTTATCATACCGAGACATCGGCGCCCGTGTGGGACGACATTCAGCCACAGTGAGGTGATTATGAATTCGGTGGGTGCAGGAGAGACGGATGGACCGACGTGAGCGATTGCCGCAGCCGCGGCACACCACCGAACGAGAGGACCGGCATGTTGAGCTGCGGGCATTGACTACTCGCACCGCCACATCACAAACGTTAGCGCAGGAATTAGGGTGTGTTGTGCAACAATCTGTGTTAGCACGTACCGTTCGACGTCGTCTGCAGAAGCGGGGACTTTTCGCACGGCGCTCATTGCTCAGACTACCATTGAAGTTACAACACCGGCGAGTGCGGCGGCAGTGGGCCGTTGAACGCCACACCTGGACTACGGAATGGCACGACATTGTCTTCTCCGACGAATCTCGCTGCTGCCTGCAACACCACGATGGTCGGATCCGCGTGTGGCGGCACCGCGGCGAGAGACTGTATGACGTCTGCATTATGCAACGCCATGCCGGTCTGTCGCCTAGCGTTATGATTTGGGGCGCAATTGGATATGACACCCGCACTCTCTGGTACGCATCGCCGGTACACTCAACAGTCACCGCTAAATCTCCGACGATTTGGAGCCTGTAGTCCTCCCTTACCTGCAGGACCTGCCAGCGACCACGTTTCAACAGGACAATGCGCGCCCGCACGTGGCACGCTTCGTGCAACAATTCTTCACGGCCCACCAGGTGTCACTGCTGCCGTGGCCCGGATGCTCTCTCGATATGTCGCCCATTGAACATGTTTGGTCACTGATCGGCAACCGAGTGGCCAGGCAAGCACCACCCGCAGCTACGCCTGATGAATTGTGCCAACGTGTGGAAGCAGCCTGGACCGACATACCCCAAGCCCACATCCAAAGACTCTGTCGTTCGATGCCGCGACGTGTAGCGGCCGTTATTGCCAGCCATGGGGGCCACACGAACTATTGATATCTGGCCTGTAAGCTCAATCGTTTCATCTTGGTATCTTCTACTATCGTGGGACAGATCGTGTTCCGCAAGTCTCACGGGCCTGTAAGCTCAATCGTTTCATCTTGGTATCTGTTGTTATATGTCCAGTAAATCTGGCTTTGCTATCTAGTGTCCTTCTTGTTGTTACATTTTGGGTGGCCAGCAGTGTATGAATATGCGTTTAGGAAATCTAGCGGGAAAATATCATATATTAAGATATGGGATGTAAAACCCGTAAGTGATATATTCTTCCAATATTCCATTCGTTCCTCTAGTATAGGGAAAAAGAATGAATTAGTCCGAAACAGATATTGCTCGACATTTATGATTTTTGAAGTTTTATTCTATTAATTAACGGAATTTCGCAAAGTCACACTAACATAAAAATATAACTCTGAGAATTTCATACATCCTGGGAGTAATAATGCCGTTTAGCTCATAAAAGAAATAGAGGACCTCATAAAACAGGAAAGTCGCTATCTCTTTTACTACTGCGGAAACGATCATCAAGAACTATGGTTGTTGGATTTATCCACATCGAAGAAGAAATTAATTGGAGTATACTTACTTGCTTGGAGTGCATTTGGAAGAAATAATAAAATTTCCAAGGACAGTTTAACGTTATATGTCAAAATAAAAATGTTTAATCATGGATCCTGCCAGTTCCTTTTAAAGACGTGGACCTTAATCGGAAAAGCGACACAGATGTTACGGGCAGCTAAAAGAAGCATAGAGAAACCAAGAAAGCATAGGAAGAGGAACTCATGGAACTGAAATATCAGAACTCTTCATGACATCATGACTAATGTAAAGACCTTCAAGTGGACATGGGCTGGACATATGTACTGCTAGATGAACTGGCCACCGTCGAACAACTGAAACGATCGAGTGGATACCAAGGAAGAGGGAAAAGCCCAAAGGAAGACCTAGATGGAGGTGTGTGAATGAAAAAAGCCCGAAGGAAGACCATGATGGAGGTGGGTGAATGAAGAAAGCATGCCGCAGTTATACGAAATTAAATTACTCAAGAAAGAGAAATGTGAAAATGTCTTGGAGGAACTTGCATCCAGCAGTAGATTGAGATTAGTTGATGAGGAAGGTATTATTCCAAACAGGAGAGCTATGAAAAACTGATCATGTAGCTAAAGTGTGTTGAAACATGTCCGGCTAATAATATGTCGCCCATCAATAAACTGTCGGTAAGCAGCGTTTCTCTTTTCGCCATGTTTCGAGTAAATAGAGGATTTCATTCACCTAAAACTTTGTAGGTTTTGGTGCAAAGAACTGGTCAAGATAGTACATTTCACCCATCAAAAAACTTGAGGCATTGGTGCTTCTTTATAACCGTGGGAAAGCAGCATTTCTGCCCTCGCAATGTATCGTGTACCTGCAGGACTTCATCCGCCCAGAACGGTGCAGGATTTGGAGCAAAGTACTGGTCAAGAAGATATCACGGCACCTACCAATAAACCATGGGGCAGTAGTGTTATTCTATAACCATCGGAGAGCAGCGTTTCTCCTCTGGCCATGCTTCGTGCAGCTTGAGGATTTCATCCACCCAGAACTTTGCAGGTTTGGGTGCGAAGAATTGGTCAAAATCATAATATTAATACATCGGCCGTCAATAAACCGTCGGGGAGCAGCGTCCTCCTTTCCCCACGTTTTGTGCAGCTTGAGAATTTAATTCACCAAGAACTTTGCAGGTTCGGGGGCAAAGGACTGGTCAAGATGATAATAAGCCACCCATCAATAAACCGTAGAACAGCAGCGTTTTTCTTCACGCCATGTTTCAAACAGCTTGAGGACTTCATCCACCCAGATCTTTGCAGGTTTTGGTACAAAGAACTGATTAAGATGATAATACCAGGTCGTTCGGAAAAAAATAGTCTTTTGGAGGGTGAAAATGAAGAGACATACCTCATTGCACATAATCTTGTTTTATTCGGAATATGCCGCCTTTAGCAGCTACAGACCTCTACCACAGAGTGAGAAGTACTTCAATGCCAGTCCGGAAGAACTCTTGCTCCCTGGATGCAAGAAAGTCCCGGAATGCGATTTCGGCCTGCTCTCAGTTTCTGCAGGTCCTGTCTTTGAGGTAATTGCTAAACTGCATGAACGGGTGCAAATCGGTAGTTGTCAAAATCAGGCGAGTACATTAAATGTGGCAGGTTTTCGAACCTCAGTTCGAGTAGTTTCTGTTTCGTCATTTGTGACACCTGGGGTTTCTCGCGTTGTCATGGATGAGGATAGGACCCTTTCTGTTCACCAAATATGGTTGTTTGGAACACAACTTCTGGTGCATTCGGTCAATTGCTTTATAGTATGCGACTGAGGTAATGATTTCACCAGCATTTAAGAATCTGAAGTGTATGACACCGTGACCAGTCCAACACATTGTCAAAAAAAACTTCTCTGACAAAGTTGGTTTAGGATGTTATTTCAGTAGTTCACCATGGTTCAGCCAGTGTCCAAATCGCTTAGGTTTGTCGTATAGCACCCACATTTCATCACAGGTTACACTGCGATTAAGCAGAGGTTCCTTTTCTTAGCGAGGGAGAAGGTTACTGCACATCTCCAACCGCTGTTGTTTCTGATGCTCTGTCAGTTCGTGTGGGACACATGTATCGAGCTTCTTGACCTTACCAATTTGGTGGAGATGCTCCGAAATGGTTGACATGAACACATTGTACTGTTTGGCGAGTTCTCTGACTTTGACACTAGGATTGGCCTCCACATCTGCCTTCAGAGCGTCGCTATCAATGACGAATATCGTCCCCGTCCCTCCTCATCTTTTAGGCTCGTGTCCCCGGAACGACACTTTTCAAACCACCGACAAACAGTACTTTCAGATGTTGCTTCCTTGTCACATGACTCTACCACATTATGGTAGGTTTGTGCCGCATTACGACCCAAAGTGAACTTATGAAGGAGAATCACCTGCAACTCACTCCTTCCTAACACGTTGCACATACCACTCTCACACGAGTAGCAACGACAGCTGCTCGACAGATTATGGCGTGTATGTGGCTTCTGAGTCGCCCTTCAACTCGTACGAATTGCGCTGCGAGCGGGTTTGTCTGCAAGAATTGTTGGCGAGTTGATTGTGGTACTTCAGAAAATGGGCCATTATTTTCAGAATGGCCTGAGATGTCATCCATTAATAAACCGTGGAGCAGCAGTTCTTCTTCATAACAGTCGGCAGCGTTTCTTTGTAACAGTCGGCCAGCAGATTTTCTCCTCTCGCCACGTTTCTTACAGCTTGAGGATTTCATCCACATAGAACTTTGCAGGTTTTGGTATAAAAAAGTGGTCAAGATCATAATATATCATCCTTCAATAAACCGTCGGGAAGCGGTTCTTCTCTCTGACGGTCGGGGAACAGTGTTTCTCCTCTTTCCATGTTTCGTGCAGCTTGAGGATTTCATCCACCCAGACCTTTGCTAGTTTTGGTGAAAGAAAAGGTAAAGTTGGTTTTTGTAGGCTTCCAAAAAAGGCAGAGCTCTATGTGTTCGGAAAGTTCTATAGATACCGTAATAAATTGAAATAATCTGAAAGAGCAATTTGGGTGAGTTGCACGGGTGTGACCAGAAATGCCAGCCAAGCACTATCAGTTTTTTCTTGGTGACCCGTGAAACACGAGATCTGGTACTACTCTGGTGGAAGACAATGCGCTTTATGTTAAACATTTAAGAGTTTGTAATTAAGTGGGGCCTTCATTTGCTCATTTAGGGAACAGTATTTTCCAGAATTGATAGTTCGGTTGCTCAATAGCAGCTCGCAATATGAGTCGCTTCTACTCTTACCACATACAGAGTCTCACCTACTTGGGATACAAACCTGCCTTTTGGAGTGGTTCATGACGGCTCATCTAGCTTGCAGTGCGGTCTCTTCGGATCAACGTTAGTGAAGGGAATTAATTTCTCATCTCCTTTCACCGTTTCTTTCAAACATTTGAGCACTGAATATTAAACAAACTCCGGTAGAGAATACATTTTTCTCACTCAAATAATGCAACCCCTAAACATAAAGGTGATCGACATAAGCACACCGGACAAAACAGTAGTCACTCCTAACAGAAATTACAGTAGGAAGTCAACGGTTGCACAGAGGGCGCCGTGTCTACAGGTTCAGTTCTGTATCGTGCAGTGGTGAAGAGCAACGTCTGTGCTGAATGTATTCCCCAATATGGGTTGTAAGGTAGACGTTACTGAGTGGCGAAAGGGAGCCATCGTGTTTGGCCGTGCCCACGGACTCAAAGTGAATGAAGTCGCCCAATTTGTTGATGAGTCGAAGCGTACTGTCCAGAGGGTCTACAAACAGGGGTGTAGTTCGCAGTCAACTGAAAATCGGCGATGTAACTGTAGCCGGAAAACGATTCTCACCAACAGGGAGCGCCACCATGCTTCACGCCTAGTAACTGCAAATAGGTTTCAAACCAGGCAACAGTTGCTCCAAACAATCAATGAAAGTCCACTCCAACGAATTATCTAAAGTACATTGCGACGAGAACTGCATGCGACGGACATCTGGAGCAGAGTACCAGAGAAGAGGGTTTTTTTAACAGCAAGTTACAAAGTCGCACGTTATCAATGGGCTCAGAGGCACCAAAACTTTACTATGTAGGATTGGAAACGAGTAATTTGGTCTGATGAGTCTTGTTTTTGTTTGTATTCTAATGATGGGAATCGACGAGTGCATCGCAGGCCCAATGAAGATTCTGATTGTGTCGAATGGGTTGTTCAAGCTCTTCGACACAATCACAAATGTTGTTGGAGGGGTTTGTGTGATGTTCTTCATACCACGAAATGGGCCCTCTTTTTGCAGTGACGGTTAATTTGAACCAGCATGCATAACTCCGCATTCCGAACGACGAAGTGTTGATCTTTGCCCTACATCTGCAGGAGTGGCATCACATTGCCACTATTTTCTTCCAAGACGGCAACTGCCGTGTCTTCTTGGAAGACAAGAGTGGCACTTCTCACCTCGACTGGCCCGCCAAATCCCCAGATTTAAATCCTATTGAAAATGTGTGGGAACATTTAAAACAGAAACGTCGGAATAGACACCCATGTAGTTTGGCTGAACTTCGGGACCAGTTGACGCACGAGTAGCTGCCAATCGATGTCCAATACATGGAGTCTCTATCCCACCAGATTCATGCTGTTATCAAGGCAAGAGGAGCCTTCACCCGTTATTAGATAAGCTCTGCCAGGAGTGACTAATTTTTTTTTCCGGTGTGCTCATCTAAACTTTGTTGAATGAAATTCCACGGTGCGACTGAATACTTTAAGTGTCTGCACAGATGGTAGGGTCGTATTGTTTGGATTTCTTTCCAATAATGCGAAAACACTTATTTACTGCAATCCCGGGATCTGGTCGCCGTCAACTTCAACGTTTCTCCGAGACCGTAGTTCATCGGTAAGTGAGTAACTGAAACTTTGCAAACCAATACTGACACATTCGAACGCTTACAGCTTCCTTGCCCTACACAACACGTTTTTCTTCTTTGTCATCGCATTTTTGTCTTTACGTTAGAAAGCAGCATTAAATAGCAAAACTGAACATTACTGTCTTCCATTTTCGCACCTACGCATAAGAAGTACAAGCAGACTAATCAAGCTGAACTATTTTTACGTAGACGTATCGGAACCTCATATTTCAGCATATGTATGTGCTACGAGTCTCCAGTGGATATTTAACATCCATAATAAGTCCCAAACACATCCATCGATAAAATCCCAAAATATTTTTTACACTACCATTGCAGGACTGAAACGCCACACTGCAAACAAGGCTTCCACATCGAACTAAAGTTCATGTGTCTGCAGTTATTCAAAACAGGTTAAACATTTGCGGCCCCCCCAAGCGGCGAAACTGTGCATTATTTTGAAAAAAAAATACACACAAAGAGTTTTCCTTGTAGTATCTGACTGAAAAATATTTTTTTCTGGTGCGTTTTTAGACCCGCAGATATTGCTGTAAACTGAAACGTGAATTTACGCACTCTAGTGGCACACCTGTGCGTTAAGAAAAATCCGAAATTATTTGAAATACATTTCACACAGCAAACGCTCTCCAACAAAGAGGCAGTTTTTCAAGTCGAACTCTTAGAAGCAGAGATATCGAGAAAAATATTATATACATGTATGCGCCCTGACGGAAAAACTGTGTATTATTTTAAGCTTAGAAGGTATTATGAGCTTAAATAGTGCATAGTAGTATTTTAAATAGTCATATCCTAAGCTTGTAAATTTTTCCGAGGTGAGCGGTATCGCTCCAACAAAGACTTTTTCAGTCGAGATTTCAGAAGCTCAAATAATGTTGCAAATACATCAAAAACAAGAAATAAGCACTTACTCCTCCTGGGTGCCAATCCGTTCTTTGCTATAAATTAGAAATTGTATTAGTTTAAGTTAAATGACAACTCTCGTCTTAGCACGATCTTGAAGTATAAAAGCTTCAATATAAAAAACTTTAGTTAAAATCATATACAGATTAAAAGCACATAAGACCTTTCAGGTCCTCACCGGACCCTTCAACAACTGAAAGGTCTTATGTGCTTTCAATCTGTATATGGTTTTAACTAAAGTTTTTTATATGAAATATTTTATACTTCAAGATCGTGGTAAGACGGCAGCTGTCATTTTACTTCAACTACAGCACGAAATTTCTTCATTTAAAGAAATTATATGCAAATCATTTCCGAATAGGAGCTGTATCCGATGCAGGAAAAAATTTTCAAATCTGACTTCTAGCAGCAGAGATATCGGGGAAAACGCAATTTACCGTTACGCCCCTAGTGGGATATCTGTGCATTACTTAAAAAAGAGACTATTACTAAAATAGTCTTCGATGTAAATGACATCGAAAGAAAAAATAATTTTTTCAATCGGATATTCAGAAACAAATATATGCAATGAAATGTATTTCGAATTCGACCAGCGGCGGAGTTGTGCATGCGAGCAAACCGGAATGCTAGGATCAACGTTCTCATATTTCAAGCTTCTATATGCAAAAATAATTTTTCAAGTCGGACTAATAGTTGCAGAGATATGGTGTAAAGTAAGCACGAACTTATTTTCCCAAAAGACGCGCTAAGAACAGCACTTTTGTAATATCAGCTTTCGCAAACGTCATTCTCTTTACCTGGCATCACGTTGCCAGAACACAAATCAGTCGAGGCAGAAAACGTAGCGTTTCGATTAAAAAATGCTTAACGGGAATAACCAAATTTTACATTAGAAAACAGAATCTGGAAAGGAAAGTTTAATTAGAGTATACGTAACATGATTTAACGTAGCACTGGGCTCACTGATTTCAGCAAAAATTAGTTTGCGGAGATGTTGAGACCGCCCCGCTTCAGCAGTGTTTTGCGAGCCGTGTTAATGAAAGGGTTCCGGAAATAACCGCTCCCCGCTTTGCTTCAACACCATTACTGATGTTCACGGAAGTCTGTTTGTACAACATACTGTATTTATTGTGTAGGAGCAACAATTCGAATGCTCTGCAAATCGTTTTATATACACAGAAGTGCCAGAAAATCTGGTACAGAGATTATGCAAAATATATAGCAACGTCACTTATGCGCGTACTCGGTTGCGTCCGCCAGTGCGTATATAAAGCGATAGACATACTTGCCTGCTGTCACAGCTGTTTTCGGCATGAGAATGACAAGTAATAACCATTTAAGCGATTTTCAACGCGGTGTCATAGTTCGCGCTCGTGAGATGGGCCGTAATATTTCGGAGGTAGAAACGAAGTTCGGATTTTCTCGGACGACCATTGCAAGGGCGTACCGCGACTACAAGGATTCCGTCAAAACCTCGAACCTACGATAACAGTGTGGCCGTATCATCGGAATTCAATGCTGGAGCCTCAACAAGCATCAGCGTCCGTACTGTGCAACGTACCCTGCACGATATGGGGTTTGGGAGCCGACTCACAACTCGAGTCCCCTTGATGGGTGCACGACACAGCGCTATGCGCCTCTCTTGGGCGCGGCAACACCGCCACTGGACACTTGATGACTGGACACAAGTAGCTTGGTTTGACGAATCGCGTTTCCAACTGTAAAGGGGCAGATGGAAGGATTCGTGTGTGGCGCAAACCCCATGAAGCCATGGATCCCGCGTGTCAACAGGGAACTGTGCCGGCTAGTGAGGGGTCCGAAATGATGTGGAGTGTGTTTAGCTGGACTTCACTGGGACCCCTGGTAAGTCTACAAACGTATGTGACCGGCCAACGCTATGTGCGCATCCTTTCTGACGAGGTACACCCGTTCATGTTCTGCATTCATGCTGATGGGTTGGGCCTCTTCCAACAGGACAATGCACCTCCACACAAGTGTCGGGACACCACATTATGGTTAGAGGAGTATTCATCTGAGTTTGGGGTGTTGCCATTCAAACCCAAGTCCCCAGATCTGAAGGTGATATAACACATTTGGGATGCCATGCAACGCGCTATCGAACACAGGAATCCGAGACCTCGGAATACACCCGAATTGTGGAGCGCTCTGCAGGGTGTGCATTACCTACAGCATATTTCTAGAAGCTAGTGGAGTCCATGCCCCGTTGTATTTCTGCAGTTCTGCGCTCCCGTAGGGGCACTACCAAGTATTAGACTGGTGTACCAGTTTTTCTGGCACTTCAGTGTATATATGTAGCTTTGTTTGGAGTTCTCGATATTGCTCCACATTTTTGAGAAGTTGTGGAACGAACAATAATTCACACGTAAGAGGAAGACACGCGTGCAAAGTAAGTTGCTAATGAAAGGGTTTGAGAGGGAGAAAGTGACTTGGAGCTGATTTGGGTGTTCAAGAGATGAGTCTTGATCTAGAATTTGAAACCAGAATCAGACAGACTTTCCGTCCGAGATAAAATAGCGGTGGGGAGAATGTTCAATGCCATGAGGAAGACTGAAGTAGAAATGAAGTCGGGAACATAAAGAAGAATATAGAGATCAGAATGAAGCTCAAACGTGACTTTCCCCACATACAGCACTGAATAAAGAGCATCGCTGCAGAAGGGCGAGTTTTCATGTTAAAGCTAAAAGCTCGAAACTGTTTTATTTCTTTGTAAGCTAATTCCTGATTAACTAACGCGACAGGACACTGAAATTCTCAGCGAAAATCACTGTATACTAACTTGCGCTCTTCTTCTGGTAAAACTGAGAGTTACGGAAAATTAGAAATTAGAAACAAAGCATTCTTCTCCATAAACATTATCTGACGAAACAAATCAAATCGGACTTTTAGAAGCCGGGATATCGGGAAAATTAAACAAAACTTTGTAACCTCTAGCGAGAAAACTGTATATTATTAGAAGCAAGTGCAATGGTAAAATGTCTCGAAGTAAAATATAATTGCTCAAATAAAATTTTTAGAACCAATGATATAGAATAAAACATATTGTTGTGGCGAAGCTGTTCACTGAAAAAACGTCCAGGAGGCATAGGTCATCGACTTCAAAGTTCAGGTTTTCCCATACAGAAAAAAATTTTCGAATTAGAATAACTTATGTGGAGATGTTTTGTCCTGTTGCATTCATCTCCATCCAAATGCCATAATAACATTATAAGTACATGCTTTTTATTAAAAAAATTGCTAAAAACCTTGTTAAGGGTTTTTAGGAAAAATCAGTGTTGCACGACACTCTAGGGTAATAGAAATTGTCAAGCGCTTTAATGTCCCAGTGGTTTGGACACAGACAATTTAGACTCAATTATTTTCGTGACAGCAGTGCCCGTTGTTATGAAAACAGAGCAGTATAGAAATCAAGGTAATTCCTTAAACACAATTTCCAAAAAAAAAAAAAAAAAAAAAACGAAGCACCCTGAGAAAGACTTTTGATCCTGATAAAACTGCACATGCAAGTACCTTAGGGCCGAATATGCAAATGATTGAAAGCAATGACGAAATAATGGCTCGCCACAGCTCATGCGAACCGCGCATCGAGAAGGGTATATCAAGACCAAAGTTTTCACGCAGGGATAATTCTGAGAATGGATTGCTGTTGCATTCATCTCCATGGACTCTGAGGATGCCTCGGCGTCGGATGCGTGAACAATACGAACAGTTGAGCACTGATCCGACTTCGAGGCATCTTTTTCAAACTCGCTCAAATCACGAGCAGTTGAGAGAGTTTGAGAGAGAACGTATAATTGAGCTGAGAAAGGCCGTTTGGTCAATTCGCCTTATCGCAAGGCATTTGGATCTGAGCAACGCGACAATCCAGCCAATGGATTGAGGAGGGCACAACCCAGCGGCACGCGGGCGGTGGACGTCAGCGAACAAGGACAGAACGCTGGGATCGAGAGATTGTGGGAGCCAAAATAGTAAATTGACATTTAAATAATATTCACGAGGGTATTTTATTAGACATATTACTCAATTTTAATTGCAGTGCAAAATTATGTATGATGACACTATATTTCAGGTCAAAATATAGATTTTAATTAGTTGTAAGTACACAGACAGATGTAGTTCTGAGAAAGAACTGAATCGCGATCATTATGAACTATTTTTAAAGAAACACATATTAGCTCTTAGTTTTGAAAAAAAAAATAGTCTCCGAATTGTATGAAGGCATTCTGCTAGCTTTTCACGTTCATGGAGCAGGCACATAAGCATATTAATCACAGGACTGTCAAAATATTTATTGAGGAGGAGCTGTGCTAAGCTAGAAATGGGGTGTGGTGAAAACTGGAACAAACAATGAGACAGAGAGAGAGAGAGAGAGTCTAAGAGGAGTAACTGAAATGGTGTAGTCTGGCATCGTAGATAGATAGATGAGAGTGATGGGCAGTTGAAATGCGCATCCCCCGCGCAAAGTGGAATAGATCCTAACCGGACGCAGGCGATAAATAGGTGGAGAGCGTGACTTCCCAATAGTACATCATAATTGATGAAAATGTGTAACACAAGACAGATGGGTTGTCGGCGCAAGACAGATGGGTTGTCGGCGCAAGACAGATGGGTTGTCGGCGCAAGACAGATGGGTTGTCGGCGCAAGACAGATGGGTTGTCGGCGCAAGACAGATGGGTTGTCGGCGCAAGACAGATGGGTTGTCGGCGCAAGACAGATGGGTTGTCGGAGCAAGACAGATGGGTTGTCGGCGCAAGACAGATGGGTTGTCGGCGCCAGACAGATGGGTTGTCGGCGCAAGACAGATGGGTTGTCGGCGCAAGACAGATGGGTCATTATATCGCCCAAGTGGCAAGAACTCTAGGGTTCGCCGAAAGAACTCAACCGCATCAAGGGTGTACCACGAGTATACCATCGACGGACGTACCAGCTCCCAGGGACCAAGCGGTGGTCAATCACACGTCATTAGTGACCAGGTTCGACGTAAGACTATCCAAGCTCAGACACACCGACTGCTTGGCAACTGCGGCACAAATCACATCCAGGTTAAATGTCGGAGCCCCAAGCAGCGTCAGCGAGCGAACGGCACGACGCACGCCGCATTCTCTGTGCTACGACGCCATAGTCACGTGTCATTGCTGATTGCACATCTTCGGACATTACGCCCCACCTGATGCCGGAAATATCAAAACTGGACATCTGCAGAATGGCGCCGCGTCATGCCAAGTTATCTTTTTTCAAGGCAGTGGTGGCTCTCTGATGCTTTGGGGAGCCTTGTCATTGGACACATTAGGTCCCTTATTGTGTCTGGAGAGGTCGTTAACCGCTTCGCGCTACCAGCAAGTGCCTGCTGATCACCTACACGCTTTCATGTCTTTCTCTCATCCTACGACCGATGATCTATTGTAGAAGGACAATGCTTCGTCTCACCGGGCCGAAACCTCCCAGTCATGGCTCGAGGAACACTCATCTAGCTTTTGAATCATCCAGTGGCCCTCAAGCCCCCGGATTTAAACTCTGTGGAAGCTCTCTGTGATGCCGTGCAGCGAAACCTCAGATCAATGGAACCTGGATCGAAGTCTCGGGCGGAGTTGTGCACAATGCTGCAACAGTCATGGCTGGCAAACTCTCCGGATTGCTCCGGTAAACCTTCGGCATCTGGTGGAGTCGATGCCTAGGCGTGTACAGGCTGTTTACTCGTGCTAAAGGAGGACCATCACCGTATTAGGTAGGTATTTCTAATGTTTTGTCCATTGAGTGCATATATATAATGTGTGTGTGTGTGTGTGTGTGTGTGTGTGTGTGTGTGTGTGTGTGTGTGTGTGTGTGTGTGTGTGTGTGTGTGTGTGTGTGTGTGTGTGTGTGTGTGTGTACTCAGTTTTTGTCGAAAAATTTGAAAGTCAGTATGACTGCATGAGCTTCGTTTAAATTTAATCCCATAAAGGTATCCTAAACAATGAACCGCAAATCATTGGGCCTAACAGGCTAAGGGCCTGAATAAAGGCACTGCCTCCCTATTCACAACCGTCGTATAAAGAAGTAATAACAAATCGAGCAAACAAAGAAGTTAGAAGTTATATTTAGCATATACAGAAAAATAAATAATATTTAGCATATGAAGAAGTAATATTTAGCATATACATAAATATGTATTAACTCGAAGAATGCAACGTCGGCAATTATTGAAATATTGAAATTAGCTATACATTTGTAAGTCTTATAATCATATTCTTAGCCGCAAAGTTCGTTTGCCGAATATCCTGATCACCGTTTTCCATCACTCTCTAGGGTAAAGAATGGAAAATAGTTATCTCCTTGCATCTTTTTATAGTGGATCTTACGTCAGTTTATTATGAATGACAGTTATCAAGTTAGGTAATTGCTTTCACATTTCATTCATGTTAACCCGAATCAAACGATAAACTGCTATGCGTGGACGCGATAAATCAGTCTCATCAGGCATGCAGTTACTAAAATTACCAGAATAGCTCATAAAAGCATTACTTAAATTTTTTGGTGTCACCTCGGCTGCTTTAAATAACCCTCTGAACTTCATTTTTAGTGTACGACACCAGCTGTAAAATGTTACTACGCCATCCCTAGTTTAATAGATCTCCTTTGCGTGCCAGTAAAAAACGCTGCTGCTGCAACAGTCAATGGACGCCATTAAAAACGTTTTTTTAACGAAGCCTTCCGCTGTATTGCTCCCAGAGGGCCAAGTTCGATACTGAAAAAACTAAGGTAAACTAAACTTGTCAAGATGTCATCCTCGGAACGACAGGCGTGTGTGTGTGTGATCCAGGCCATTATCGGCTAAGCAGCTAATAACAGACACCGCAAGGCGGAGCCACAGTCGCCAACGTTGTTTGCGATTGCCAAAGGACGAAAGCTAAAAGCCAGTTAAGACTAAATGATGATGTTATTGTAACGGCAGCTTCTCTCGCACTCTCTTTCCCTTTCGTTCTCTCTTTCTACCCCATTCTGACTCCTTGCGTCTTATCCCCTAGCTCACCGATAAAAGTAGATTCGGAGCCGAAAGTCATTTTCTTTTGCGAAAATTTTTATCTCCGAAATTTATGACACGGAGTCGATTCTGTCTGGGAAATCTGCCTTGTTTTATGAAGTATGCTAGTGTTCTGCGATAAATCTTGAAAGGAAAAGGGAGAAGGAAACATTGTAAGAGCAGAAAATTACATCGTAAATCCTTAAATAAATATAGCATGTTAACTCAAAGTGGTTCTTTGTTTGCTTGTAAATGCAAACACTTCATCAAATGTCAACAAATACTGGTGAATATCCTGCCAGGCAACAGCAAACACTAGAAAACTCGAAACAGTTTACCTTAGAATGAAGGCATTTTCTATCATTTCTCAGTGAAAGTTCCACCAGCGTGGTGATTTGTATTTATTGTGCTGGATGTCTCACAAAAACACATTGGACTTCGTAAGAGAAACACAGGTTCAGAAAGCGATGAATCTTAGTGATTGGTTGAAAAAGAAGCCACCAAATGTATCTAAAATTTGCGTTTAGCATATACGGACATAATTCCATAAAATAGATTTTCGAAAAACGACGAACCTTAATTACATCTTCCTGAACAAAAGCAGAAACCAACATTTCTCGTTATGTAACTGCTCTATGTAAAGCAGGCGATAAAATGGAAGGGTATCTATGCTCGTTTATCGGTATTAAAATGTATGAAATAAAAATTCCCGGGAAATCTTTTAAATTACCTCAAATTCTGAAATAACAATTTTCTAACACCTTCTTGGGAAGGTCAAACAAATTTACTGAAAAATTCCCGTTGTCTCTTGAGTAACCAATATGTTCTCCTTCATACATACCAGGAAGGAACAATATATGTCTTGAAGAATTTTTCTGCAGTTAAATGTCAGCAGTAAAGTTGATCTCGATTTAAAAAATAAATTATCAGCAGTGAATATGGTCAATCAAATGATGAATAATTAAATTGATGAGCTCAGAATGATACGGCAGGGGAAAATATTTTAAAGTGTTACATTTATACAGACGGCAAATGGTCGCCCTACAACAGCATTAAGTGTGTAATCTAACAACGGAAGATTTTAAATTTATAATGTTGCTGTCTTGTGAGTTAAGTATTTCATTAAGTATCTCAGCTGTCAACAAGGTTCGCTTTGTCCTCTGTCATGCTTTTCATCGCAAAATTTATTCAGCTTACCATATGCGTTCTCTCATACGGATATTTTTTAATATTGTTTAATATCATAAAATAGTCACTTCAGAAATACAACTGGGAAAATCGGTGAATGGAGCTTGTGACGTATATTCTAATTTAACTTTCCTTTTTAGTTTCTTTCCCTATGTAAATCTTGAGTTTGTTCTCAGTTATACTTCACACTTAACGTGATATCTTTTCTCTCAAACGAATACTGTTGGCAACATAATTGAGGTTGAATGAACGTGACGTATGCCTGTTATTAGATAAGAACCAGAGATATAAACTACGATAAAATAGTTGCTTGTGGAGCGTTGTGGAGCGATTAATGTGAAGCGCTGTGGAACGTAGCGTTGTTGGTGTGTGGTGTGTTTAATGTGGAGTGTTGATGCCGATTTGTTATGTGAAGTGTTGCATCTGTGCCGGAGAAATAAAGCATCATTTCCGTAAGTTGACTTCTGTTTTTAAATGCTTCGTCTGGCCGTTAAGGTTTAATTTAGGAACTTTTTCATCGTATGGTGATGTTTTAAAATAACGTAGCAGTACGAAAAGACGTTTACGTTATAAGCTATTGAGAGCCAACCTTCTCATTGGGAAAGCAGATCTTCTCGCATACACCCAAGCACCATCAGAGGAACGGGATGCCCTCATCTCGAAGACCCACATCAGAGAAAAGGGAGAAGCCTTCGCCCTACCTACCGTATGGAGAAGCTACTGCCAACGCCAAAAACAAGATTTATCTCTCAAGGGTCACTTACGATTTTATGGGACATAGCCGCGTGACGATACTCTCTTCAAGATGTGAAGTCTTCAGGCCAATTAACGAACTTCTTGCACCGAAGATCGCATAATGCACCCATTTTCCTCCAAAGTACAGGAAAAAGGGTATATGGTTGAAGTCAGGAGCTAGGTGGGAGATGAACTATTTTTTCCGGGATGTAAGTAGAAGAGACAAACGGAGCGAACTTCACGCGATAAATAGACAAAATCCTATTTACTCCACTGCTAACTGGAAGTAACAAGTATGTCATAATAATATTTTCCCCTAATCAGGAAAATAAAGGTTTTACGTGCTGTTCAAATAGTTTGATTTCTTCTCTACTTCAATGAGATTGAGAAACTACAATCTTCTGTCGTCTAGTGTTAAACAAACAAAACAAATTACGATGTGTGGCAATATAATTCCCTGAATGCTCCTCTAAAAAAATGTGAGCTTACCTGTGCACTAGCTGCCATTGTTACCTTCAAAGTAATCCCCTTCCGCAGCTATGCATTTAGTTACCCGCTGTTGGCATTGCTGAAAACAAACCTGAAACTCTGTTTGTGGAATACTCTCGAATTCCTTCGTCACGTTACCCTGGATGTCAGATATTTCTAAAATTCTTCGCCCTTTCATGGCAGATTTTTATTTTTGGGGGAAGTGTCAGAAATCACAAGGGGCTAAGTCTGGTGAATACGGTGAATCATCCAATTTGGTAATTCATTTCTTAGCCAGGAAATCGCGAACACTGAACGCATCATGGCTAGGGGAATTTTAAGGCACAGTTCATGTATTTTCCTTCGAATAGGATCTTGTAATTTTTTTAATATATCCGAACAGCATTGCTAACTGACCGTTTGCCTTCTTCCCATGCGTGCTTTTTTTCGGATTTAATGCCACTCAAGACACTTAAATTTTTTCATAGCATCCTCACCATACGTCATGTCAATATCTCTAACGTTTTAAATAGCACTTTTACAGATCTTCACACAGAATGTGATGTCAGTGCTCTGTTCTAAATTTCTATGACTCAATTTTACCCCAAAACTCGCACACAGACTTTCATTGCTTTCACAACTGCTCATTCACCAATGGCTCTACTGCTCTGCGGTTAACACATGCACTATGTCAAACATGTCCAGACACGAATAGGCCTGTGGTTCTGTCCGCATCGTCCTAAGGGCAACATTACGAGACCGTCCCGGTTATAAATTGTAACACCTCAGATACCTCTCCAACAAATTGACAACCTCGCCAGCAGTTCAACAACGCAGTTCAATTACCAGGGCCAACATTTGAGGTTATTTACGAGGTAAAAATAGTTTCAGATCACCTTGACCTATGGATAAATTTGTAGAGCAAAGGAAATCAAAAGTACTGAAGGCTATAAGAAGATATTCATCGTTATTTTTTCCTTTATTTTTTGCCTGTTCGTAATTACAATTACTCAGAAGTCTCATTACTTGATGCTTTAACAATAATAATACTAATAATAATAAGTATGTGGAGATATGTGTGATCTTCATTACCTGAGATGCATATACTGTTGGCTTGATTTATTTTATGTATCGTGGTAGACGCCAACTCATCAGATGAATCGGTTACAGGTTCCTGTCATTGGAACAGGGAAGCAAATAAATGAGTAGTTAAACAAACTGAATGCAATGACAAATGATCTCAACTGCACTTCTCTTTATTCTTCAGATTGGGGAAGAAGAGGGGAATATTGGTTAGTCAAAATAAATGGTATATACTTCCAGCGGGAGATGGATGTTATGGACTGCTTTCTCTGCGTTTTTTCCGCCAAATCCTATCTGTACGTAGCTACATACGTGACTGCATGCCCGCGTGAAATTTTTTCTCCTTCCCACCGAAGATCTCCAAATGTACTCCCTTTATGACTGTTACGTCCAAATTCCTTTCACTCTCTGTCCCCTTCATGTAAGAAGAAGTTGTACTCTTAATTGCTTACTCCCATTGTCCATGACGGGTTCTGAGAGAGATTCCGACGACGGCTGGGGGAAAGGGGTGTCCTTTTGTTCGTGGGAAGCCCCACGATCGACGAGAGAATGACCTTCCTCGGCACCGAAATAACAAAAGTTACAATTTAAATAAAGTTTGAATATTTCTATATAACAATACACACATGAATTACATTATTTTTACAAAACCTGAAAGGAATGGTTCGTCTTGCGAAACACCAAAGTGAGTCTTTCAGCTACTTCATCTTGTTATGTGCAAATATGTAGTCATGACCCTTATCCAACAATTTTTTTTTTTTTTGAGTTCGTTTGGCTATTGTCACATGTTTCTGGTTTTGCGTTCATTTTTCACGTTAATATAGAAATTTAACGGATTCCATGAGCAATTCTGAGGGACACAAGCGTCCGCCGATCCCTAATTTAGGGACGCTTATGTCCCTCATACCAGGCCTCAAAAGTCATTAACAAGCCCTGGTGGCCTATCTCACTTCCCTCATTGGTTCCAGGGAAGAGAGATAGCCAGAGCCGTAAGGCAAACACATCATACACGACTCATGCAGGACTCAAACTTGTTCCCAATTCGGAAAACTATTCAAATGCGTAGGCCTCTAACCCCTCAGTCTTAACCCTTTAACGACCATAACGCCCGAAACGCCCGTACATACAAACGACCATAGCCACCCGAATTGCCTGTATAGAGTGAGTCAGGTTTCGTGCCCTTACTTGCTTTTCAAATTTGCATGACCTATGAGGGATCAGCAGGTGTCACCCTCAGTCATTATTGTTGTTACTAAACAAAAAGTGAACCAGACAGTTTCTGGCTTTATGGTATTTAGAGTGATAAAAGACTTTTTAGGTCATGGTCGTTAAAGGGTTAATGGTTTTTGAGACCTGGTCTCGAAGTTAATTTTAAACACTAATTGTAGTTTGTTTTAACTCAGATCGGGTAAAAATCTATAGAAAAAAATCATAAATTGAGATAAGATGTTATTTTCAGATACAATATTAAACATGAGCTTTATGAGAAACGGACATACCATTAATCCATATCATTATTTTGCAAAGCAGAGAGGTTAATGAAAACCGTGAACAACTATACGAGTTATAAGCAGTCTCTGGTTCATTATTCGGGGCCACTGGCTACAGGGAAGAACAGAGCCAGTGCAGTAAAATGAAGCATCCATGCCTCATTAGGGATACTCACCCAGGACCGTGACGAATGAATGCTTAGACCACTACGTCACCGGAACTGCTAATCCATACCGCTGCTCCTGACGAAATAATGAAACGCATTTAAAAATGTGAGGGGCAAGAAATTTTAAATGCATAATGCGGCATTGAAGAACCTGCTGTTATGTTAGTAAAGTACAAAACATTACGAAAAATGGAAACTTGTTGACTGCCGCTCCAGTGGCGCAGGCTGCTGATCATTTAGCCAAGATGAGTCCGGATTCGAATCTCAACGATGTGTGGATGTTGGGTTTTTCTTAGGTTTGTTTCATATGATACTTGAATGTGACTTTCTTTCAGGAATTTTGGAAGCCCTAGTCCCAGGGACGAAAAGGAATAGTAACATTGGAATGCTGATTAAGTTCACCAAGAACAGGGAAAGAATAATCGAAATGGTAATAAAGACAGTGTCGCATTAAAAAGATCTCTTCACCAGGCCAAGATATACAGATGAATAGGATGTGCTCTCGTAATCTGGAGACTCAGAATGAAGAAGCCTTAATGGCAATCAGTGTAAATACTATAATTTCATTGAAATATTTCATAATCATTATCACCACATTAATCAACATAGTGTAAATCATCCCACAAAACGGATATAATCAACATTTTTGTGAATGTGAATGTGTACTTGCTTTTTGATAATAAAGGGACAATAGGTCCGAAAATGAAAAGAGCGATTGTTTCAACTCTCACAGTTGTCCCCAAAATTCGACAAAGCCAAACACGCGTCGCAAAGCGTGGATCTAGCTTGGAGTGGTTTCGTGGTATTGCGGCGGTGTGGCCTTGCTGCCGGGAGTTCGACCCAGCGTCTCATGACAAGATTACTCTCGCAACACAATTACAACTCAGAATCTTTAAAGAATCCGATTAATCCTTGTAGAGCCTATCACATGGCGGGACAGGTTAAGTCATCAACTTACAGCACTGGCTGTCTCTCTTTCCTGGAACCAGTGGCCCTAAATTAAGGACGAGCGATAGCTTATAACCCTTTCCCCTCTCCCAAAAAAACCCAATTAGTTTCCTTCTCATGAAATTTTAAAGGAATATTTATATAACTTTAAAATCTGTGGTCTTGTAAAATGGTGATTTTACAAACTACAACTTTTCCATATTTATGGGTTCTAAAATGACTTTCCGATATTTTTATAAGTGTCGAAATTACAGGGTAATTCAATTCAAAATGATTGCCCCTATTACAAATGACAATAATGTATTTATGAAGATAAATAGACAGCTGATATCCCTATACAAGAAAGAAGAACGCTGATAATTTTATTGGAACTTCCTGCTGTGTTGCTATAGTGACGTAGTCACATAGCAACACGTTGTGGACAGGACGACAGGATTTTCTGCTAGTGGCCCCCAGTTCTCCGGATCTGGTGATAGTTGTGGACAGGACAATGAGGAATTTGCCCTCCAGGTCTCCGGACCTTACTCCTTGTGACTTCTTTATGTGGGGGCATATCAAAGACCATGTGTTTGTGTCACCTTTGCTTAGAACACTGCAAGAACTAAAGATGCACATTCAGCTTGCACTGGTATCAGTGACTACGGACATGCTTCATAATGTATGACGTGAAATGAATACCGTTTAGATGTTGTCTGGTGACCCATGGGAGTCACATAGAATATTTGTCAGGTATGGAAACAAAATTCTAAACTTCATTCTTTATTGTACAACAATGTGATCTCTGTATTTATGTTCATAAACCAAGTATTGTCATTTGTAATAGGGCAATCATTTTGAATTACCATGTACTGTTGACTTTTAGAGATTCTATAACGCGTTTTGGCTTTTTATAGATGTCGAATTTATTTATATATTTATCGGGGTTTTTTTTTTTTTGTGGTTTTTTCTTTTTTGAAAATAAACTCCAAACATGATCGGCAAAACTGTTCAGTTCAGTGCAACACTTGGGTGACATAAACTCCTTACCTTGACAAAATAAAAGAAGTGTCGAAACTCATCTTCAGAAATCGCTCTTTGTTTTCGAGTACGCAGGCAGTAAATTTTGAACCTTGTTTTCTTCGCGTATTTACTGAATTTACTGAATTTTGAACCTTGTTTTCTTCGCGTATTTACTGAATTTACTGAATTTTGAACCTTGTTTTCTTCGCGTATTTACTGAATTCTACGTGGTTCGTATTTACGAACCACGTAGAATTTGTTCCAAACTAATTTCGTTAACAGACCACTCGTTCGTTTTCGCTCGTTTATCTAAATTATTGCTAAACAATACTCACGATCAATTTTTGTCGGCTTTCTACAAAAGTTTTGTTGACTTGAACTTCGTCATTAAACTTTATTTTAATTAAGCAACACTTAAATAAATGTTGATTATTTTTGTCGGCTTTCTGCAAAAGTTTTGTTGACTTGAACTTCGTCCTTAAACTTTATTTTAATTAAGCAACACTTAAATAAATGTTGATTATTTTTGTCGGCTTTCTACAAAAGTTTTGTTGACTTGAACTTCGTCATTAAACTTTATTTTAATTAAGCAACACTTAAATAAAGGTTGCTTCGTTTTGACTGTTGCTTAATTAATTTTTCGTTTTGGGGCCAGACTACAGTATATATTCCGTTAATAAATATTTTTTTTCAACAGAAGGGAACCATTTGTTACTTCAGTTATAAAAGTCTAGTGATTTGGCACTGATTTATTTGCTAAATGTGTTATACCCCCGCACAAAAGTGTAAGGACGGCTTTTCCACACGTCTCATCTTTTTCGCTAAAGTTTTACTGTGACCTTTAGCAAAGACCCCATTTTTTGAGTCAGAGATATCAAGGAAGAAATTTTTAATATAATCTTCTTAATCCGCTTTCGTAATATCATAATATAATTTTTAATATATCTCCGTAATTCTCTTTGGAAGCCAAAATGACATCAGTTCTTTCAGACCACCTGGTATCAACATTATCATATTAGCACATTCTGTCGATGTGTAGATGCTCATTAAAACTGTGTGCGCATATTGAACAAAAAAAAAAATAAAAAAAAAAACTTCGTCGGAGCTCGAAGGCGCTTCTGCTATGTTATCAACAAAATTTAACGATTGACTGGAACTCGGTATGAGGAGGGTTGGGGAACATTTGCATATTTTGTGGTCCTGCTTGCCAGCCAGATTATTTGCTGGATATATCAGTGGGGCTATTACAAAACCTGACGCCTCCGGTTCCCTATATTTAGTTCCACCTCTTCATTTATTCCTAAAACAATTTACTTCAGATGCTCCGAAGTACAATATTTTAGAAGGGGTGGTAAACAATTACTGTCCACTAACTTAAGCATCTGATCTTATTATTTTTTTTTTCTAAATATCGTAAGTTGATCCATATAAAATGCACGTGGATTGCTTATGTAATTACAAAAACAGTGCTATGAAGTTTTCAGTTCAGCAGCAAAGCATTTGTTGAGGTCTTAAGTGCTCCATTTAAAATTCCACTGTTTCTTGGGCGAGATAAAAAAATGAGCTTTAAACGAGACACAGAAGTAATAATTTTTCATATGTCTGGGACGTACTCAGAGGTCAGCCACATGTAAAGACGGCAAAGTTGCAGCGACAAGCTTCGTCGGTGTAGCTCAGTTGAAAGAATAACTGGCTACGGAGCGAGGAGGCGTGGTTTCGAGTCCCACCATCCAGCAAATGACGGGATGTTTCTCTATATTAGCTCCCAAAAGTAAAATGAATCTACCGGATGTGAGGTTCGAAAAATGTGGGATGCCCCTTCCACAGATCGCTTGGTATTACCGAGAATTCCTTTTTCAACAGTCAGCTCCTTCAAGAATGGTTTACCGGCTGACCCCTCATGTGAAGACGGCAAAGTTGCAGCGACAAGTTAGTCGGTGTAGTTTAGTTGGGAGAACGACTGACTCCCGAAAGACGAGGCATGGTTTCGAGTCCATCAGCTGCAAATGGGGTTGAATCGCACATGCCTTTTGAAAAAATCATGAAATGCAAAGAGGCATTTCATGCAGGCTAAGAAATTTGGTTCTGCAATGTAGTACAATACTAGGTCGTTCGGGAAGTCCGCGCACACTTTCATTGGCATACGTTTTGGAAACCTGATGTGGCAACACAGCCGATCTCTGTCGGTTTTGCAATACGTACTTCGGGCAAAGTTAGTGCGTGCAGTTCGGTTAGTGAAAGTTGTGATGACGGTGGAGTAGTTGAGATGATCAGGTTTCAGCTGCTTCATCGGTATTACAACTTTCACTAATAATAATAATTGAGCAGTTAAGACGATCAGTGACAGTGGAAAAAGAGCGTGTCTTTTTTTTTTTTTTTTTTTTTTTTAAGTTTTGGGCCTAATTGCGGTATTCAGAGGGCTTCCGACTTCTAGCCAAGAAAACAAAAGACATAATCAGGAGGCCTTACAACAATCTTTTGGGGTGAATGCCAAGTATCGTTACACTCGGACAGGTATTCCTCACTCAACGGTTTATGCCGTGCTGTGAGAAATACTTAGGTACTTTAGACCTAATGAACAAACTAATTGCGAGGGTACCGTACACACTAACCAGAACGCAGAAGGAATTCCACTACGAAATTTAATACAGTAACCTTGCATGGTACCGTGGCAATATTAGGGTGCTCATAAGGTTCCTCTGCTTATGTGAATTGAATTTTACGTACTCAGGCAACCACATCAGTCACGGCCATCCGTTAAATTCCGTACATTCCCCGTGCAAAGTTTCATGAGGATAAAACCTTTCTGGTCGTTGGCATGAACATATATACACTGAACTGCCAAAAAAAAAAAAACAAAAAAAAACTCTGATACCTCTCTAATACGGCGTTGGGCATTCTCGTGCTCGGATAACGGCAGCAACGCTTCTGGAAATAAACTCCACGAGCCCTCTGTAATGCTGTGGAGACATTGCACACCATGCGTCCAGAAGAGCATCCCACAATAACGTAATAGTCGGTGGTGGAGGATTCCTGGCATTGACGGCACGTTGAACAGCATCCCAAATGTGTTCGATGGCGTTTAAATCCGGCGAAAACAAGAGCGACAAGTCAGGATACCTAGCTCCACGGAATGTTCCTCCAGCCATAATCGGGTGACTGTGAACGTGTGCGCAGGCGCATTGCCGTGTTGAAAGAGGTCGCACCCGTCGGAGTGGTTGCATGACATGAACGAGTGCAAATGATCTCCAAGGACGGATACATAGCCTTCACAGATCAGAGAAGTCTGCAGACGTATGAGGTGTGCTAACGTGTGTCAGATGAAAACACCCCACATCATTACAGAGCTACCACCGGCCTGCACTGTCCCTTGCAGGCATGTTGGATGCATTGCGTCGTGGGGTTATCACCACACTTGGAGTCGGTCATCTGCCTGAAACAGGTAATACCGCGATTCTTTGGACCAGGCTACACGTTTCCAGTCATCTTGCGTCCAATGGTGGTGTTCCGGAGCCCAGGCGAAACGCACAGCCCTGTGTCATCGAGTCAGCAATGACACCCTGGCGGATCATCGGCTCAGGAATCTCATAGAACACAGGGAACGTTGAGCAGTCCGAACGCTGATGGTACTATTGGTCCCAGCATTGAATTGCACTGTGATTTACGGCAATGTTGCACGCTGGGAAGATGTTACGATGCGTGCCAGACGCCGCTGTCCACTATCGCCCAGAGCTCTTCTGCGTCCACACCGGTCTCGCACTCTGGACATCCACCCTCAGTTTGTGGTACACCCTCGAAATCGTTGACCGTGTAAATCGAAATTTCGTGGTAATTTCCGTGATGGAGTGATCCATCTCCCCGGCGCCGAATATCATACTACCACCGAATATCATATCGCTTAAATCCTGATAAGCAGCCATCCGAAATGCGAATGCTACTACTGGAGCTTGCGGAGATATCTGCCACTATATATTCGTCGTTTGCGGGCGATACCATTTACCGCATGGTTATGGTGGCATGCAATGAAAATGGTGGCACCCTTCCCTGGTTGTTTTTTTTTGGGGGGGGGGGGCACTTCAGTGTAATATTCGCAGCGTGCCGTTACGTTTTATAAGACGTATGGTGAAAGCATCACCGTGACATCCGGATGAGTCATTTCTAAAGGAGCATACACTGACTTGAACACTTCAACATCACGTACACGGACCTATCATCCTACATAAAAACGCACGGTAGCACAAACCTCGAATTATTAGTCTGCTCATTCAACCGAACGATTGATTGGAGCTGCTACACCCACCGTATTCACCGGATATGAACTTTTGTGATTTCAACTGTTTTGGCCATTTCAAAACAAAGATATCTGGTACTCGCTAGAAATATCTTTGAATCTACCAGTAACAGACTTTTTCCACAGATTTAGTCACATTGGTAGTTTTAATGGTGTTTGTGATTTTCTGACAGTTTGGGAACGTATTTTGAGAGGAACCACTGATGATTATCCTTAAATATTTTGATCATATTATTTAAAATTACAGGACTTATTGTAATGTGAAAGTGTTCACTTACTTCCCGAACGACCTAATGTAAGAGTCCTCAGCATTAATAAATACTCAGCATCTGTTTCAAGAATAATCAGCATCAGTTTCAAAAACAATCAGAATCAGTTTTAATAATTTCGGCATCAGTCTCAGTACTTATAGCTGATAAAATTACTTTATTCTTTATTTTGAACAGCTGGTGGTAAATTAAAGCTTACAGCAAATTAATTGTTTTAGACATGTAAACATCGTATTTACGTGACTCATAGAAATTCTCGCTCACTCACTAATAATGATGTAGAACGCTGATTTGTTAAATCCTCTTAAAAATTGCGATTTTCTTTCCTGGTGCAAGAAAATAATTTACGAACGTAAAAAATAAGCATACCTGCCATTTTCTGCGATAAATAACTTACCTGCTTTGTACATTCTACATACGACTCATACTTTCCGGTATATTTACGATGATATACTCAATCATAAGCCGAATTAGTTAAAAATTGAACACGAAATGTGTCAAGAATCTCACAAATACCGACATGGCTTTTTGTTTGAGGTGGAATGCATCTAATCCGACTTGTAAGTTTTACAGTTTCATTAACTTCAGAAATAAGTGAACAAACCACAGAAATTTCAGATCACAACTTCCTTTCGTTCTGCTCCTTTCACTACTCATTAATATCATAACTATCCTTCTTCTTCGGTCTTCACGAACGCGATGAACATGTTAAAAAGTAAAACAACTTTTTTTTCCTTTTTCTCTATTTTGCAATCTATTTTCCCCGTCTTTTCCGACTTGGGCGCATACTATACTTAAAGCTAAAAGTGATAAATTTTCATTAAATTATTCTGCACAAATGAAATAAACATAAAGTATCACAAAGCAAAAAAATGTTCTGTAAGAACATCAAGCAGAAGGCATCACTCTTTCCACGATTATAAGTGAGTGACGGAAAAATTCTCATCGGTCGCCACCGAGATTCGAACGTAGGTCTTCCAGTTACGCGCCGGACATGCTACCACTGCACCACAGCGGCCTCGAATTATTCAGACTGACATACGACTAACTGCCAAACCACATGGCAGGTTGCTTCTTGGAGCCCTGCATAATGCTGTGGATTCACCAAAGATGGAAATCAGCAACTGAACAAATACCTAGGAGGCGAATGAATAATAATACACACAACTGATGTGTGTATAAACACGTCAAACGTTTATAAGCGAGTAAATTTACGTGTGTGCAATTGATTCACTTATAAACGTGGAAAGAGCGATGACTTCTGTTTGTTGTTCCTAGTCCACGTCAATTGTGTGTATTATTGTTCTGGAAGAAGTTCGACCTAAAACAAGGTGGATGCCTGAGCTGATTGAAGGACTGGTTTCTGACTATTTTCAGTTTGGACCGGGTTTAAATCCCTGATGAGGTATGAGTAATGTGTTTACACAGTCGTGCTGGTTTTGTCCCTTTTTCATTTAATTTTTGGCTGGGGTTTTAAGGACCTCAGTGAGGAATTTAATGGGATACAAGCAGTCGCCCTCTTAATTTGGATCCATTGGTTTTGAGGAAGGGAGATAGCCATGCTTCACCCAGGATTCGTACCCGGACTTATCATCGACGAATAATCAGAAGCCAGTGCCTCGTACTGCTAAGCCATCCGGCTGATTCTGCACTTTTTTTGCAGAACAAATGAATCTGAATTAGGGATGGGTGACTCCTTATAGCATTCGATGCATGTTGAAGTCGTTAAATGCAGAGATAAAATGAAAATGAGTAAAACAGAGGAAAATAAATTTGGTTGGGTTTTAGTCACAACAATGTGGCACAAGCTGGCAAGAAGAAGAACACGGATTTGTAACCCTTTAAACAGCGGTTGTACCTGAAGCAAACGGTGCCCTAAAATTTCTGCTTTCCTCAAACAGAAATGCTAACATAGCAGCTGTGTTTTACGAAAGCTACGGTGAAACAGTTCCTTTGTCACTCTCATCTCAGCAGCATTGAGCTGTCAATGCCGGTAAGGGTTCCATTTTAATAATTTATTCTCGGTTCCGTAACCCAAGGCATTATGGGGAATCAAAGGTGCCCCTGACATGGACATCATGTCAATGGGCGAAAACAAATGACTCACACATCTATTTCCTCCTTATATTTGTCGACATTGTTGCATCTCTTTAAGTAGGTAATCAATTAGAAATTACTAGTGTCAATCATCCCTCTAGATGTCCAATCAGAATTATAAAGCTAAAAAAAAAGCAGTGAGCGGTTTCTGAGCGATTAGAACTTATTAGTGTCAATCATCTCTCTAGATGTCCAGTTAGAATAATAAAGCTAAAGGAAAAGCAGTGAGCGATTTCTGAGCGATTAGAAATTAATAGGGTCAATCATCCCTCTAGATGTCCAAATAGAATAATAAAGCTAAAGGAAAAGTAGTGAGCGATTTCTGATGCGCAAGATCGCGCGTTCCAGTGCCGTTGATTCCACTTGTTAGACACCGAATATATTCGTCCGAGCTGATTTCAGCTCATTTTGCTACCCCTGAGTTAATTCGTTTCCAGCCGGTTAAATGACACAAAATCCTCTGAAGCCGTTTTCTCACTGTGAGGAAATCCACTGAATAAATCATTTTAAAAAGTGAAAGTATATTAGGTTGTTTTAATCTTTTACACCTCCAAACACATTGTATAGGATATCATACTGCAAATCTGTATGAATTCCTACCTGGTAGATCATTTCAATTTTTCCTTGTTTTTCTGGCGAACATCTCTGTCATGGGCTTTGATGTTCTTTATTGAAGTGATGTTTCTACGCCCATTTTTCTACTGATTTTCGAAATGCATTCCACTTCTTTTTTTTTTACCACGTCAATATTTTATTATATTATCAGTTCTGAACTCGACAAAATTGGTAAAAATTCATTCATGACTGAGACAATGGTTTAACACAAAAATAAAAACACATCGCCGATGGATGTTACAGTATTTAGTCACATGACCAGCTAACCTTGAATTCTCCCTTCAATTTGTTTGTTAAAACTGAACTCAAAAAATAAAAAAAATACGACTCCTTTTTTATTATTGAAAGAAAATGTACGAAACATGAGCTGTCAAAATTCATAAAAGTGAAGTACAAAAAAAAAAAAAGGCCAGATGTAACATTTTAAAAATTGCATTTGAAAGTTTGATTACATAAGTCTTAATCCACAGACATAGCCTTCTTTCTGCAATTTCCGAATACATGAAGTCCGTATTCCGCACAGCCTATCCCAAATCACCTTTGGAAAGTGTTTTCATGGGTAAACTCAAAACACTAAAGAATCGTATCATAGTGTGATTTGGAAACCTGTTCCAAAGAAGAAAAAAAGATTTTTGTGACACTCTTAATACTGAAAATCGGTGTTTACGATACTGTTTCAGCGTATAATGAGGTAAATATAAGTAAATTAAAGGTACTGGGAATCCTTGGCATCAAACCATGACGAGAACAGAACACCACTGTACCTTGACAACGAAGGAGTTCGTAAAGGTGGTATAATAACACAGAAAAAAAGTGTAAAAAGACAATCAAAAGGAAAATAGAAGTTGAAGAAGACGATCCCTATAACACTGCATCTGACGCAGGAGTATAATGTTCCAATGCTGCTGAAATACCCTTCAACATATTGTTGAAAATAATTAATTAACAAAAACTCAATTGCCTAATTAAAGAAATTATTTACGAAAATGCGTTTTTGTGTGCTACATGCGCTTTTTCGCAGACAATTCACTGCAAATTTTTCAATTTTCTGGGCTCGATTGTATAGTAATACTACATAAACTCACATTTGTTTGATAATTAGCTTCTGTATTCATAGAGATTTAGCTTTTTGTGTTGGAAAGAATGACATCAAACTGTGATAATGATTTCAGCAATCCTCACCGGCTTTCTTTTGCATATGTATTATTATAAAAAGTACGTTTATGTGAAAAAATTAAATCTGTAGTCATTCTAAACGTTAAGTACCTATACTTAATAGGTTTTGAGAAACAAAGACATAAAAATTGCGATTTTAACATGGCTGGAATAGACACTTCCATTACACCTAAAAGACAGTTTTAGTGTTAAAGCCGTTGCCTTAACAAGCGAAATGTTGAGGGCCTAATGACTGATTGTTTGCAAAATAGTCTTCCTGTGGGAGTTTAAATAATCTTTACCTGTTGGTTATATATGAGAAAGAGTCTTTAATGTGACAATATATTTAAAATGGCAACATACACGTAAGGGAATATTACCCATGGTTGTTGATGATGATGATATTGGGTTGGTACGAATGAAATGTCCGGCAAAGAACCAGCACACGTGGACGGCGAGAACGGAAAAGAAGGTCAACTTACCTAGGCAAAATAATCCCCCTCGGCATCGACACATAGTTGCCATCTGTCCGGTAAGGCCATAATCCCGGACCGAAAAAGGTCTTGTGGCTGGGACCCGAAGAAGTCATCAACTGCACGTTGAACCTCGTTGTTTGTCGTGAACTGTTTCCCGGACAAGAAGTGATATACGCGACGAAACAGACAATAATCTGTCGAAGACAAGTCCGGGGATTAGACAGGATGAGGCAGTGCTTTGTAGCCCAAGGCACTTAGTGTCAGCATCGTTCGTTGTGCGACATGAGGGCGGATGTTGACCTGGAGCAGAAGAACACCATGTCTGTTGAACAAAGCCGGTTGTTTCTGCAGCAATGTCCGGTGCGTGTGGTGTAATTCAGTGCAATAACCTTCTCCAGTGATGGTTTGGCGTCTTGACACGAAACTCCGATGAATTATCCCGGCTGTGGATCACCAGAAAAGAAGCATCATCTTCTTGGTGTGTAGGTTTGGCTCAGGATGCCGTCCAGCAGGCTGTTCCTTGCTTAACCATTGTGCAAATCGTTTCCAATTATCATAAAGGACGCACCTCTCGTCGCAGGTGACGATTCAATGCAGCAGAGCTTCTTGTTAGTTCCTGGAAAGTAACGACGGGCAGACTTCCAAACGCCTCGTCTTGTTGGCAGTTGTCAACTCATGTGGAAACCACAGGTCCAGCTTTTTGACTTTACCCAAAGAAGCCAGACGCCAAACAACTGTCGTGTGGTGGACATCTACCTCTGCCGCTATACCACGACACGTTTTTTGGGGGTCCGCTTCAACCACACGTAAGAGAACATCGTCAGAAACGGCAAAAGTTCGGTGACCACGAGCTTCGTTTTGCAGGTCCGTATCTCGGCTTCGAAACTTCACAAACCATCGCCGAATGGTTCGTTCGTTGGCTGTATTCTCACCCAAACGCTTTGTTAACGTTTCGAACGGCAATTCCTGAAGAATGGATCAGTTTAAATTCATACAGGAAGATGACTCTCAAATCCGGCGTCTGCATGTTTCCTTTGCAAGCCACGTTACGTCCAAACAAACCACGCTTGAACCTTGTTCTTCACACACGTGCTAGCTATTTATAGTAACTCTGTGACGTAATACACGCAACACCTGTGGGTGTTTCCATTCCGCTGTGGTGGGGGCCTATCTCCACTGCTCGTTAGCGTCGGACATTTCATTCGCAACAACCTAATATACTGTATATGTGAAAGCTTGTTATGCAAAGGAAAAATATTACAGAATGGGTGGAAAAAAGCGTATTTAAGCTAAATCATCATCGTCATTGTCAACCATTATCAATTCACTGCTGGACGAAGGTCTCCCCAAGTTTCTTCCACAACGGTCTGTCTTGTGCCAGTCTCCTCCATGTGTCACTCCCGCATACTTTCGAATTTCATCCACCCATCTCCCATGTGGTCTTCTTCTGGGTCTTTTCTTGTCCCTTGGAATCCAATCTAAAATTTCGGCTGTCCATCGATGGTCTGTCCTTCTGGAAGTATGTCCAGCTCACTGCCATTTCAGGGATTTTACTCTGATCATGATGTCTTCCACTCTTGTTTTTTTTCGGATCCACGAGTTCCTCTTCTTATCTCTCCTGGTTACACCACGCATGCCCCTCTCCATGCTTTTTTGAGTTGTCTGCAGCCTTTGTATGTCTCTTTTCGTTAAGGTCCACGTCTCTGCACCATACGTAAGCACTGGAAGGATGCATTGATCAAACACTTTTTTTTTAAGACATAATGGCATATTGCTCTTGAAAATTATGCTGTTTCTTCCAAAAGCTCTCCAGGCACGTTTTGTACGCCGATTAATTTCTTCATCAATGTGACCCTCACTTGATATCTGCTGTCCAAGATAAACGTTCGTGTCGGTTATCTCCAGCTTTTCTCCATCAACCGATAAATCTTCATTTCTTGTAAAAGCATTGAACATCACTTTTGTCTTCTGAAAGTTCATTTTTAATCCAACTTCTTTACTCTTGTCAACAAGTTCCTGGATCATACTCTGCAGCTCTGATGGGTTAGGTGCAAAAATGACTACGTCATCAGCAAAACGAAGGTGGGTTAGATAGTCTCCATTAATCTTTATCTCTTTGTTTTCCCAGTTCAGTGATTGAAAGACATTTTCCAATGTGGCATTAAAGAGCTTCGGAGATATGGTGTCACCTTGTCTTACTCCCTTTCCGATTTTTATGTGTGCTGTATTCTCAAACAACTGAATCTTTGCACTTGCATTTTCATAGATGTTATTAATAATATTAATGTATGCATCTTCAATACCGCAGGATTTCAGAGCCATTGTAATTGCTGATGGTTTCACCGAATCAAAGGCTTTTTCATAATCGATAGAAGCCATGCACAATGGAAGTTCATATTCCCTCGCTATTTCAGTTAGTTCTCTCAGTACGTGGATATGATCTATTGTGCTGTAGCCACTCCTGAATCCAGCTTGTTCTCTCGGTTGAGCCATATCCAGTGTTAGCTTCAAACGGTGTGAAAGAACTTTAGTGAAGATTTTATAAACTACTGATAGGAGGCTGATAGGCCTGTAGTTCCTGAGATCCTCAATGTCACCTTTTTATGTAGCAGTAGCATTGTAGCGTTGTTCCAATCCTCATTATTTTTTCTTTTCATTAAGGCATCGAGTGAAAATTTGGGCTAGTACTGTTTCGATTTCTCCACTGGCTTCTTGTATGATGTCTACAGTAATTCCATCTTCTCCTGGAGCTTTTCCCCGCTACATGTTCTTGATTGCATGTGCGACTTCTGCTGGAAGGACTGGAGGAACTCTGGTACTGGTATCTTTCATGATGTCTGGAGTACATGCATCATCCCTTTCATATAATGTGGAGTAGAAATCTTTCACTCTTGTTAAAATTTCGCCTCTATTTCTTGTTACAGAACCATCTTCTTTTCTCAGTGCCATAATCTGTTTCCTTCCCTTACTGAGATGTACCTTTGCTGTCTTTAGGCTTTGGTTGTTTTCAATTGCTTTCCTCACTAGTTCACAGTTGAATTTCCTTACGTCTTCAGTGATACTTTTTCGTACTGTCTTGCATAGCTCTATATATTTCACTTTGGAAGTCACATCTTCTTTAGTTGTCCTCATCTCTCTTTTTTTTTGCATCAACATTTTGGTTTTTCCTGATAATTTGTTCGCATGCAACTTGTTTTTAGACCCAGCTAATTTTGTAGCTGTTTCCATAAGAGCTTTGGTTACTTTTCTGTTAACTTCAGAAATATCCACTTCTTCCGATGTTAGGCCTTTTAAAGCAGAGAATCTGTTCTTCAGTTCCGACTTGAAGGTATTATGGTGTTTTTTAAGGTTGGTTATGTCAATACATTTTGTTTGTCTTATGAGCTTGACACGTTCGAGTTTAGTGTTGAGGTGCATCTTACATCTCACCAATCTATGGTCACTACCTGTGTTGAACTTGTTTAGCACACTACAGTCTTCTATGACGAATTTTTTGTTACACATAATAAAATAAATTTCACTTGTCGTCCCATTTGGATGTCTCCATGTCTATTTCCTGTGTGGCTTTTTCTTGAAAAAGAAGTTCAAGATGAAAAACCCTTCTGCCTCTGCAAACTCAACGAGAGTATTTCCACGATGGTTTCTGTTGCCGTGACCGAATTTACCTATTAAAGTTTCATTCTGTTTTCGTTGCCCTATTTTTGCATTGAAATCTCCCATAATTATCTTCATGTGCTGTTTACCTTTATTATTTAGATGGCGAATTTCCTCATAAAATTCTTCAATTTCTTCTTCAGGATGACCTGTGGTGGGTGCATAAGTTTGGAAAATCTGAGCCTTGTATCTTCTCGAGAGTTGGATAACGAGTCGTGCAGCTCTGTGAGAGGAACTTTTAACTTCTACAACTTTATCCTGCAATTTCTTGTTTATTACAAATCCAACACCACTAGTTCTGCCAGTATCGGTCCCACGATAGTAGAAGAGATGTCCACTTTACAGTTCAATGAGATCTTCTCCTTTTCTCCTTACCTCACTTAGCCCGACGATGTCCCACTTGATCCTTTGTAGTTCCTCTTCCAATTCAAGAAGCCTTGAATCAGAAGATAGGGACCGTCCATTATATGTAGCCAAGGTCAGCATCAGACGGCAGCCTAGTCCGGTCCTCCGGGGATTCTTAGCACCCTCTGCCTTCATGTCGCACTGGCCGCTGCCTTGGCCAGGTACATTCCAGCTGCCGGTGACTGAGGGCCAAGATTTAAGTTGTGGAGTTATTTTGGAGGGGTTTGGCCATAACTCACCATGCTGGCCAAGCGGGTTGGTGAGTGTGGGATAGCATTTCCTCTAATCCCAATGGTATAGTTATACCGCTATTGGCGGTCGTCAGAGCTCCTTTAGTGGGAACAGGATGCACCACGAGAAGGCGGGGTTGACATTTGTGAAGAAGAGGCTGTGATGTTTTGCATCACCTGACCTTACATCCCATTCGAGCTATGTAAACTTATATAAATTAGGAGATCAAAACAACCCACGGGCCTCTCACAAAGTATTCCACACTCATGATGATGCTTTAAGACTAGACAAAATGATAGGGAAATAGGTAAATAATTTGCAATTCCTTTGGGAACGAGAAAGTCTAAAAATCGGATAGATGTCTGTTAGTTTTCCTTGTTAGAAATTTCCCGCTACATTAAACACAAAGGAACATTTTTTTATCCGAAAATTCCGCTTGCTATTTGACCAGTACGTAATGAAGACGATGTTCCTATTCCACGTCCGCCAATCGGATTGGAGAATATAATGGTAGAGGACAGTGAATCAGAAGAAGAACTGGAAATCTAAATATCCGAGGTTACTGAGTTCACTCCACAATTTCTTACGTAGCCCGGAATTGTTTGTTTTGTACGAGACTTGAACTTACCGAAAGCAAGTGCTAAACTTCGTATCCCTTAACAGAAATCCAAAACTTTCTTATCCCCAGGAACGAGTTTTTCACGGTACAGGCATCGCTAATGAGAGATAGATCTACATTTTTCTGAGAAAGAGTATGTGGTGTATGTTGTAATACAATAATTGGAAAATAAATGTTTTGATTTATTTACACCGCTCCTGAACGGTGTTTATTTATGTATTGTTCGATTGGAGGTTCAACGACCACCATGAGCAACTCAGTGGACTATAAGCAGTTGCTCGTTCCTAATTTAAGGAAGCTGGTTCTATGAAAGGGAGAGGGACAGTGCCTTAAGGTTAATAAAATATCCATCGGACTCGAACCCGGAGCCAGCTTGGACGAGTGGTCAGAATCCAGCCCTCAGACAATTGCGCGACTAGCGCTGCTCAGTTAAGTTTTCAGTGTGTGAATGAAAGGTGTTATTTGAAACATAAAAGCAGTGATTTTTTTAATTTCTTGTAAATGCAATTATAACGAACTAGACTAAACTGATAGATACAGTGGGAGATTTCTGAGTGTTATTAGCAGGTAGGAAAATTCCCGTGTAACTTGTTTATGTTCTTTGGCCTTATACTAAGCTTTTCCTCGTGACAGAAAAGCAAATCTGTCATTTAAAGGAAAAGCGACACAACACAATAAATAGTTTTGCACGCGTTTTGTAATATAACGCAAATGCACGTGACAACTTTGATCCAAGAAATTCATAATTCTGAACACCGTGGAATGTCTGTCGTTTTATATAGCCTACAATCGCCCCACGGAATGGCGAGATGTTGATCAAATGTTATGAGAGAACAGACAAGACCACAGAAGAATTGTGATTTGAATCCACAAGGGAACACGAGATCAGCTTTCAGAGGAAGGTCAACCCGTGGACTGAGGCCGCCCCAGTGGCTGAGTGGTCTGAGAAGGGCAGCTTCGGCTCAGTCTACCGAGATTGGCCTAGGCCAGAGCCCTAGATGCGTGGGTGATGCGCTTGCTAGATGACGTTGGTCCTGTCATTTCCATGGAGCCAGTGGCCCTAAATTAAAAACGAAAGACTGAACCCTTAGAGTTTAAATTTGAAACGAAAGATTACAACCCTTAGAGTTGCTCAAAGGTGCAGGTAAGTCCGGCAAAATCTCACAGTTTGTTACTCGCTCAAGCACGTGACAATCCATGTAGCTTTTTCAGATTCCATTCAAAGTCACACTAGAGGTTACTTCAACATCATCCACTCTTTACAAGCACCAAGACTTATTTCTACGTGAAAACAGTTTAATGAAATGAAAAAAAATATATTTAAAAAAACCCCTGAAATTAAACATAGTAATCAACCAAGTTCCTTAAGCAAAAGAAATTCATAAAATAATTAAAGGCAAGTTTTTGAAAGATCAAGACAATGTTCAACTTTTTCATAATTATACAAATGACGTTCCGAGGTATCTCTGCTGTCGTTATTATCTTTTTCAAATGGGCTATCTTCATTCTTTTTAAATTCGCTTTGTCTTAGTAGTAGAGTTTTCAGTTTCCTTAATTTTTATCAATAAGTTCTAATGCTAACTAAATGCCCTTTTTACTTTTACGGAACAAATGCAAAAAGTAATTTGACAATGCTAAGTAAATACGATACATTTATTTACTATCGGGAGCCTGGATCATTAAAAACTTATAAATAGAATGTAGTTGTATTTAGAAATGACGACACGCTTCTGTGATCTTTCAGCTATTCGGAAGCAATAAAAATGTATTTTCTCTCATGTTACAGAAGCCTTCTGAGAGAGCGAAAGAGATTCACATCTGAAGAAAGGAGGCAAATATTTACATCGGAGTTCTTAAATTGTTTATTCATTACAGAGCTCTGGAAAGCTAGAAAAACTGGAATGCACAGAATCAGAGAACATGCTGATTAAATGGGAGAAAAAAAAGTCAGAAAACAAATAATTACTGAGCCGAGTCGAAAATCCTTTTCAAATAAATTGATTTTTATTGTTCCCTAGAACTTACAATCATCTTCTATTACAAAACTACGGTAAAGGTTTCACTTTTGCTCTCTACGCACTGAATCAATAATGAGGAGGAATTAGCAAAGATAGTAAAAAATATAATAAAAACTCAAACAGCAACTAAGAATTTTAAATTCGAGGCCGTAAGCTTGTTCGTGATTTCTTCTACAGCCGCTTAATATTAAATTGCAATATTTAAATTGAGAAGATATATGCAGTTAATTTTTAATGTTGTCAAATATGTATGCATATATAGCGATTATCATGGTAAAAACAGCGACAACAAACTTCTGTGAGCACGTGAAGAGAACTTTATCAAAAGGAATAAATCTGATTTCTGAAGAGCAGATAAAAGAAATTAGGACATTGATCATCGTAGCTTATAGGAATGGAAAAATTTCATGAAAGAAAACTAAACGCATTGCACGAAAAAGTAAGAGAAAAAGAACTGGGCCACGAATTGTCGCTTTATTCACAGATGGTTGGAAGTAAAAATGGAACAATAAAAGGAAGAAATAATGTCATCAAGAAGAACAAGAAAACAAAGCCTATGTCACAATCTCGTGCTAAATTTACAGCTGACAGTAGGTAAAAACTAACTGAAAGATGAAAAAAAACATCATTCAGAAACTATTGCAGAAAAATATTGCTGGAACTACCACCTGCAAATTTACATCTAAGGTGGGTTTAGAAAAACTAAACCAATTTCAAAAAGATAGATAGGAAAAATAGGAGCATAAAAATTAGTAATTCGCTGTCACTTGATTCAACGTGGGCAAGATAAAAATGAACAAAGGAAAAAGAAATATGGTTAGAAAAATTGAGAATAGAAAATATAATCCGGTTACTATTCCATGGTACTTTTGCTATAACGGTGGGATGTAGGTACAGTTCAGGAATGTCAGTAGTGCTCATTCTTCATAGATGTAACATGAGGTTTTTGATTGTATACATGAAACAACAAGAAAGATGACACCAAATTTTCGGGTGTTATGAGCACGTCTTTTGAATCTGTTTTGACGCAAAATAAATTTATCAAAGCTATTCAAATTCCATGGGGCCGGTATGAAAAACAATAGTATCTGAAGAAAGAAAGAAGTTTTTCAATCGGGGTTTTAATAACGCAGATATTGCTCTAAACGGAATCGTGAGCTTACGCTCTGTGGCTGCAGACTTGTGCGTTAAGAAAAATTTGAATTTATATCAGAAATATTTCGTAGCGGAAGCGCTCTCGAACAAAGAAAGAATTTTTCAAACCGGACTCTTCGAAGCAGAGATATGGGCAAATATAAGATATGCATCTACGCCCCCTGGCACGAAAACCATGCATTATTTTAGGAAGAAAGTATTATTATCAAAAGGTTTTTTGATGTGAGCGGTATCGGTAAAAAAAACCCCAAAAAATTAGCCGAGTTTTCAGGAGTTCAGATTTTGCTGCAAATACATCAGAAGCAGAAATTTATACTTATGTCCCCCTGGTGGCCAAACCATTCTTTACGAAACATTAGAAATTATTCGAAAAACATTTTCCATCAGGAGCTGTACGCACTACAGAAATAATTTTTAAAATCGGAGTTTTAGAGGCAGAAATAACGCAGGAAACGCTATTTACTATTGTGCCCCATAGCGGAAAGTCTATGATTTACTTGAAACTTTTGAATTTATATGAAAAACATTTCGCATCGGAAACACTGTCCAACAAAGAAGGAATTTCCAATTCGGATTTCTAGAAGTAGAGATATTGAAAAAACTAAGATATTAATCTACGCCCCGTGACATAGAAACAATGCATTCTTTTAAGAAGAAAATATTCCTAGTTTGTCGACGTGAGTAATATCGTTCTACAAAAGAATTTTTTTCAATCGAGATTTTAGAAGCTCAAATTTTGCTGCAAATACATCAGAAGCGAAAATAAAGACTTACGCACCCTGGTGGGCAAACCATTTTTTACAAAACTTAGAAATTATATGCAAAAGATTTTCTATCAGGAGTTGTATCCGGTGCAGAAAGAATTTTTCAAATCGGAGTTTTAGAAGCACAGATATCGGGGGAAAGGCAATTACCTTTACGCACCAGAGCGGAAAGTCTATGAAATACTTGAACATTTTGAAATTATATGAACAACATGCCACATCGGAAACTCTATCCAATAAAGAAATAATTTTTCAAATCGGAAAATTAGAAGCAGAGATATTGACAAAAATAATATATATATATATATCTACGCCCCTAGCGGAGAGACCTTACAATATTTTAAGAAGAAAATATTCCGAAAAGGTTTATCGACACAAGTGGCATCGGTCCACGAAAAAAAATGTTCCATCGAGATTTTAGAAGCTCAGATTTTATGGCCAATACATCCGAAACAAAAATTAACCCCTACGCCCCCTGGTGGCTAAACTATTCTTTACCAAAAATTAGAAATTATATGCAAAACATTTTTCATCAGAAGCTGTATCTGCTGAAGAAATGTTTTTCAAATCGGCATTTTAGAAGAACAGATATCGGGGAAAACGTAATTTAATTTTACGCCCGTTAGCGGAATATCTATCCGTAATTTGAAAAAGCAACTAACTATACCTAAAATACTCTTCGATATGAATGGAATCGAAAGATAAAAAAAATTTCAATCGGATGTTTAGAAGAAAATATGTGGAAAAAAATGTATTTTGAATTCGACATCATTTGCATTTACGGACTCTAGCGGCGAAATTGTACATTGTAAAAAAAAAACGTAATGAAGGATCATCATTCGCATATTTCAAGCTTCCCAATGCAAAAAGAATTTTTCAAATCGGACTAATAGTTGCAGAGATATATTGTCTACAGTCGGACGGATGAACGGACGGAAAAAAAAGAGATTGCATAAGCACTATCTTTTTTTACAAAAGACGTGTTAACGACAAATTTTAGATGCTCTAGACTTCTGTTTTTTAGCTCCTTCTATATTAATCTTATTTGAAAGTTTAAAGGAATTTTCTTTAAGCAGTTATTCCAAACGCGCTAATAGATTATTCCCTTTCAAAATACCATGAACATGGATAAATCGCGCTAATACAGTCTAGTTAATGATTATACTCCGCGTTAGATACATTTCTTTAAATGTTCATTTCTCAATACTTTCTTTTGCTTACCCTAATACGGAGCATTTACAAAAGTTCCATTCAAAGTCAACTACCTGGAAATTTTGAGAAAAGCGAATGACCGCTTTTTAAAACCAGAAATAGACATCCCTTTCTTCACTTTTATAAAACTTATGTTGATATCAATTAAGCACAGGCTCTAGTTAGTATTTTAAATCTATTTCTTTACCTATGAATAATAACGATTTTGAACAAGCAATATAACATCATTTTGAAAAAGGCGTCAAACTTTTATGTCACCAAAAAAGAGAAGTACAAAGACTTAGTCTTCCGAAAACAACTTTATAAGGTAACTAGTCTTCACATTATTCATCGTTCGAAATAGTTTTCGAATCACGTTTCCAAATGATTTAACACATTAAAAAAAATTGTAAAGTTGGATAAATACATTAATTCGGTATGAAGAAAAATGGCATTCACTATCAGCCGAAAAATTCAGAAAACTTATATACTGCAGGCACCTAATGTAACAAAGTGGCCCTTATTTCACAAAATAACAAAACTTTAAATGGGTATCAAGGGAATTCATTATCTCATGCTTCAGAAATGGATTATTACATTAGCCCGGGAATAAATTTTAAGATGCAATGTATATATTCTGAATTTTTTTGCACAAAATGATTGGGTCTTTTTAATCCTATATTGATGAGCTCTTCTTAAAAAATATTTACGTTTGTAGCTGTAAAAGTAAAAAGAAAATTAATTAACAAACACACCCTGTATAATCTTTTCCAAATCGTTGGTAAAATAATTTATCAAACTCAGGAAAATGTATATAACTTTCATAATGGATTGTCAATATTCGTGGGCACTTCTTTTACAGCAATTTATTTCAGAAGTGTTTTCATTTTTTAACAAAAATATCTTCACTTAGGATCTGCAACGCAAATGTTATTGGCAAGACTTAATCATTCACATCAACGCACATTTTATTCGATTGATGAAGACACATGGGAGAAAAATTTACTTCATGACGCATTTTGCATTATACAGGGTTATTACAAATGAAATAGATAGTTTCAACACTTGTAAAATCCAAACTATGTAAGATATTGACACTCACAATGCACCATTCTATCACCAATAGTAAGGATTTCGTTATACACTGCGGCTCATAATTATAAGGACAGTCGTATTTTGCAGATAAGCACACAGGAATCGCACATTGACGCATTATGCACATGACGTGGGATACCGAACCTATATGAGTTTTAAACGTGAGACTTGGAACCACAGACAACTTTTATAAAGGTAGTACACTGGCGTGCAAAAATTAAGGACGAGACGGTTTTTCGAATGTAACGTCGTGCAGAAGTGCTCCACATCGACTCAAATCATACCATAAGATCCCCAAGATGTACAAATATGGGACAAGTGAGCAAAACCATCCAAACAAGGAATCCCAAGGATACAAAGGCACTTTATTGAAAAGGTAGCATCGAGTACAACTGGACGGAAGACAGAAACGTCCATGTGACAAGCGGCTGCCAAGAAAAATCCAATGTTTAGTAGGGGATATGATCACTTCTGACTGCGTTGCAGGATTTACAACGTCTGTCCATGCTGAGGACGAGATCGTGAAGGAGCTGTTGAGGCATTGCGGCCCATTCCCCTTGTAGCGCAAATCGCAGCTGCGGAAGCGTTGCTGGCGGCTTATGACGTGCTGCCAAGCATCTTCCGAGAAGATCCCACGCGTGTTCGATTGGATTTAGGTCCGTGGACCTTGCAGGCCAATCCATGTGTTCAATATATTCACTCTCCAACAGCTCTGCGACAGCCACTGTATGATGAGGTGTAGCGTTGTCGTCCACGAAGAGGAATTCAGGACCCTAAGCACCTCTAAACAGACGCACGTGATGCAGGAGAACCTCGGTACAATAACGGACACCAATGACTGCTGAACCTCCTTGGAAGATGTGGAGGTCAGTACGGCTACCAAGCATGATACCGCCCCAAACGAGAACTCCGCCACCTCCAAACCGGTCCCTTTCGATTATGTTGGAGGTGTGATTGCGTGTTCCCTGCTCTATCCAGATGTGTATACGTCCAGAATCGCTCGTCAGACTAAATCGGCTCTCATCCGTAAAGAGAACTCGACCCCATTGCTGAAGTGTCCAGTTCTTGTGTTCTTGGCACCACAGAAACCGCCGTATCCGATGAACAGGCGTTAATGGCACACACTGTACTGGTCGTCGTTCAAATAGACCACCGTTGTGCAGCCTCCTGGCCACGGTAAAACGCGATAACGGACGTCCAGTTGTCTGTTGCATGTACCTTGCGATTTCTGCTTCTGTCTGCCGTTTGTCTCTTGTCGCCTGTAGGACAATAACCGGTCGTTCGCAACCGTGGTTGCTCGTGGACGACCACTGCTAAACTCTCGGACAGCTGTTCCTATCGTTTGAAATGCTCTCCAAGCTCGTGAAACAATGCTGTGAGCGATCGCGAACTCCTCGGCCACACTAGTCACACTTTGATCTTCTTCCAACTTCCCAATGACGCGACCTCGGGTAAAGTCATCCAGATGTCGTCTACTGGATTGCCTTTTGGCCATATCACACGGTGTCAGCAATTCGATGTCGTTCAAACCGATGTACGCCGTGCAATAACTTTCACCGAATTGGTGAGCGTACACTGCCCGTGTGCTTTATACCCTTCCGACACCCCCCCCCGCCCCTACTTCATGCTGCATATATGCGTATGCCCTACCGTACTGGACCCCAGTCTATCTCCTGAGTAGCCTTTCGGTCCGTTCTGCCTGCTCGTTCCGCTGTAACGCTAATATTTCTCCCTTTCGTCCTTAATTTTTGCACACCAGTGTAAAATAACTTTTACGTTTTTGTAACGTGTCTATAAATATAAGGACACCAAAAGAAGTTCCAAAAAAAGCAAACGAATAAACGTCCTACACGTGCATGTCTAATGCAAATAAGAGCAATGTCTGAGTAGGTGAAGGACACTGCGTATGCCGTTTTGTGTAATAACAGAATGTCTCGTGGAAAGGAGTTAACTGCAGTAGAGGTTCGAATGATTCTGCCAACCTAATCAGATACAAAATGGCAGCTTTGAACTTTTTGATACGCCGAGCATATACCCATTCTTCAAATATCAGACTCCGAAAAATTGAACTTGCTAAAGTTACTGACATAGCTATTTCTTCTGGGTACCCTACGTCTTGTGTACGGTAACTGATTAAATGCATTTTGCGTGCGAGATCCAGAACACTGATCCGTGACCATAACAATATGAAGTACATTGGTTCTATCCCTAATTTCTCACCGTTGACATCAATACTTGCAAATACTTGCAAAAATTTATTTTTTTATTTGGTGAGACTAATCACCAGTTGTTGTCCTTGGTAAAAAGTGATCGGGACTCTATCCCTAAACTTCGAAGGAGTGGTATCAACTGCATACCGATAAAAAGCCAAGATCCTGCGCAAGAAGACCTTGTATACATCGGATCTACACTTCTATCGTAGGAGGTTAAAATTAAAGAATACAAATACAACATCAGAAGTGGAAGCTCATCTACAGCATTATCAAGATTAATGCAGTGTGGCACTTACTCCCCTGTGTGAGATGATGAATATATCCTTTTGACCTTGGAGACTAAGAGACAGACTACATTTGCCGAAAGTTTGTGCATGCCTATAACTTTCATTATCGATGCTATAACGACGAACTGCCTACGGCTATTCCTCCGGCCTGGAGACCTCTTCTCCGTTAATCACTTTGTCAGAGATTTGTACCTTACTTCCATTCTTACCACCTGTAAACTACAAGTGTTTTATCATTCGCCTAACTTCATGAGTCCGCGCAATTGTTAATGCACATGACCGCAACACTCTGGCTTGTATATAAGGTTTCGTCCGCCCTGTTTTCATTCTTTAACTAATTTACCTGATGATGGACAACATGATTGTTTAAAATATCTTGAAATTATATTTTAATTTGTGCATATGTGTTTTAACTAAAAACCTTTTTTAAACTGTGACCAACGTCAGTTGATCGCTGTGTTATCTTTTTGAGATTGTGTATTGACAGAACTTCTGAATCTTAACTATTTTATGTGTGCACGAATAATTATTTCCTAGTACTGAAAGACAAAAGATGTAGGTACTGATTTGAGTATTGATAAATTTTAAAATCTAACATAAATATCATATCGTAAAATTGATAAAGACTTACCTTTGAACCAAATTTGTTGGAGTTGACTTGTTAGCAGCCGCAGTTCCATATTTGACGTTTCTCCTAACTGTAAAAGAAGGGTAATAATAAAATTTCGCATCTGGAAAATAAATTGAATATCAGTATTTATAGCGTACGACAAAATATGGAACACACACATCCTCACATAGAATGAATAGGGAAATTTAGGATAATGCAGGATCCGTGGAATTTCCCTGAGGGACATCAAGAGTAATATTTTTAAATACATTTCTTTGTAGAATTTATCTCACGCCAGTTGGTAAGAGAAGGTTCTATCGTTGGTAGTTATTTGGCAGTTTTATTCTGCTTTTTAATATGATCTTATAACTGTGTAGGCAAAGAATTCTGAATGCCGGATAATTTCTTCGTGGGTAATTGCGCGAAGTTTTTTTGATCAGTTTTGCGTTGTCGCTATAAGTTATGCTTCTTGTGGGCATGCGTCTGACTGTCTGTGTAACAGTGATCGACATTCTTTGAAATTCGTGAGCATAAAACTCAGTCTGAATGCGACGCATGGCGCCAAATTTATTATGGGGTGGAACAGTGAGATATAAATCATACTTTGACTGATAGTATCTTTTCATTGCACTAACAGTCTTTTTACGCATAGAAGTATAAATAGGCTGTTCAAGCAGATATCATTATTTTAGTTATATGCCTGCTGATGCACCTGGACTGTATATTTAATTAGCTGCTGAAACAGTGCAAATATAATCGCAATCACGCACATTACACACATGTATGATAATAACGAAAGGAACTGTACACCAACTATGCATAAGATAGTACAACTATACTGGTTATCCGAATTTATTGGCGTAGATAAAATCAAGTTTTCCAAGCTTTCGAACATCAACCAAATGAGTTTTTCAAGGAAGGTAGACAGCAAACTGGATAATGAAACGTTTCAACAATTTGAACGGGGTGACTTGACAGCAAACGAAGTGATGCGAACGTAATTATTCTATAAAACTCAAGGCATCATGTTCGTTTTTCACGCGGAATCCTTGGAGTTAAACAAACGGCATTCATTATTTGAAGACTTGGTTTCAAATTCGTGGTAACTCTACCGTCTCGCTAGAGTTGTCACTATTGGCAACCTCAATGAACTATAGGGGGCGCTGCGCAAACGTAAACAAACTTCTTTTAGTACGGATAACGTTGCACGTGTTCCCGTGAAGTCGTATGAAAGAATAGCTGGTTTAATACTCTGAATCCTTGAGATAATGAAATTTGTGGACGCTACAAAAAATTCACGATGCATCAAAGCAGCGGAAGAGATTCTTACTCCAGGTCATATACTTTCATGTTTAATTAAGAAGGAAGATGGAAAAGAAATCCACATAGTTTCACATTGCATTCAATACACCGCAATAACGTGGTCGCCTCATTCGATCAACGTTTCTTTAGAGAGAAATAATTGTGAAATTTCTGTAAAAGTGCTGTTGTAAAACAGACAAAAGTGGAACGTGTAAGCACTGTGTAGCAGTAATGCTTTACTATAAGAGGTAATTTTTATTTTTACACTTTCAGACAAGTGATATAGTAATACAGTCAGGGACGTAGCAAGAATTAGTGGGACCCTAGAAAAGTCATTTTTGTGCACCCTTCACCCGTAGGTATACTGGCAGATTAGAGTTTTGCTTTTTGCGTCTGTAAAGTAGACAAAACAATTGGATATACAAAGTCAAAATGACTGTTGACAGAACATTGCTAATTTTGGGTAAATGTGTAGATTAGCGTCCTAAATTATTTCGTCGAAAAAATATCAGTGCTTGAAAAAAAAATGCGACGTACAGATTTTTGATTATGGAAATTAATGGCAAATGGTGCAAACATTTCATGTTTTAAATGTCTGTTAAAGATTTTTATCGTAATATTTACCTGTAAGTGCGATGCTGGGAAGAGGCGCTGTGGTAGGCCTAACGCATCGCTCCCGCGACGATGTCAAGCTTTGCTACGTTGAAAGAAAGATTCGTTCTGGCGTGTAATTTACGCGCGGATGGCTACAAGTGCAGCAGCGTACGCGCTTGCCAAGAGAGCAAAACATCATGTACTCATACGCTACAAAATATAGTTCGTTCGTATTTTGTCATTGTTTTTAAAGCAGATGTTGAGAAATGTTTCGTTTTTTCACACATGATTACAAATACAAAGTACGAATATGTCATTATATGTTGTACAGGAAACTGGGGAGGTATAACTTTCGGTTCTGCTTTGAACGGCTTCCATTCGTAGATGATTTGCTCTGTCACTGTACTTTTATTTCTCCTGCTAAAACACTGGTGTGCAAAAATTAAGGACAAAGAGGAGAAATTAGCATAACAGTGGAACGAGGAGGGACAACGGACTGAAAAACCACTCAAGAGATAGACTAGGGTCCGGTACGGTAGGGCATGCGCATATATGCATCATGACGTAAGGGGGTGTCGAAAGGGTTTAAGGCATACGGGCGGTGTACGCTCAGCAATTCGGTACAAGCTATTGCACGGTGTACATTGGGTTGAACGACGTCGAGTGGCTGCCACCGTGTAATATGGCCAGAAGGCAATACAGTAGACGACATATGGATGACTTTACCCGAGGAAGCGTCATTGGGAAGTTGGAAGAAATTCGAAGTGTGACTAGTGTGGCCGAGGAGTTCGGAATCGCCAACAGCATCGTTTCACGAACTTGGAGAGTATTTCAAACGACAGGAACAGCTGTCCGAGAAATCAGCAGTGGTCGTCCACGAGCAACCACTGCGGCGGACGACAGGTATATTGTCCTACAGGAGAGAAGAGACAGACCGCAGACAGCGGGGGAATTCGCAAGGCACATGCAACAGACAACTGGACGTCTGTTATCGCGTTTTACCGTGGTCAGAAGGCTGCACAAAGGTGGTCTATTTGCACTACGACCAGTACCGTGTGTGCCATTAAAGCCTGTTCATCAGAGACGGCGGTTCCTGGTGTGTCAGGAACACAAGAACTGGACACATCAGCAATGGGGTCGAGTTCTCTTTACGGATGAGAGCAGATTTAGTCTGACGAGCGATGCTAGTCGTATACACATGTGGAGAGAGCAGGGAACACGCAATCACACCTCCAACATCATCGAAAGGGACCGATTTGGAGGTGGCGGAGTTTTTGTTTGGGGCGGTATCATGCTTGGTAGCGGTACTGACCTCAACATCTTCTAAGGAGGTTCCGTCACTGGTGTCCGCTATTGTACCGAGGTTCTCCTGCCTCACGTGCTACTGTTTAGAGGTGCTGTGGGTCCTGAGTTCCTCTTCATGGATGACAACGCTACACCTCATCGTACAGTGGCTGTCGCAGAACTGTTGGAGAGTGAAGATATAAAACGCATGGATTGGCCCGCAAGGTCCCTGAACCTAAATCCAATCGAACACGTGTGGGACCTTCAAGGAAAACGCTTGTCAGCACTTCACCAGCCGCGAGCAACTATTCCGCAGCTGCGATTGGCGCTACAAGAGGAATGGGCCGCGATGCCTCAACAGCTCCTTGACAACCTCGTCCTCAGCATGGACAGACGTTGTAAATCCTGCAACGCAGTCAGGGGTAATCATATCCCCTACTAAAGACTGGATTTTTCTTGGCAGCCGCCTGTCACATGGACGTTTCTGTCTTCTGTGCAGTTGTGCTCGAAGCTACCTTTTCAATAAAGTGCCTTTGTATCCTTTGGATTCCTTGTTTGGACGGCTTTGTTCATTTGTCCCAAATTCTTTCATCTTGGGGATCTTATGGTATGATTTGAGATGTTGTGGAGTACTTCTGCACGACGTTACATTCGAAAAACCGTCTGGTCCTTAATTTTTGTGCGCCAGTGTACTTTCTTCGCAGGCCAGTTTCGATCTCCCTGATACGAATCTTTTGCAAATCGAAGAGGGTTTTTCCGGGTTTTCTTGCTAACAACGTACGGGATACAACAAAATAAAGGATGGATAAACTGGACCTATTTTTTCTACCGTATCACTAAAACTTTTATCGCTCTCCTGCCAACAACGTAACCGCTTTCTCTTGTACTCTTCCGCCCCTCATTTGGGTACAGCAACGAGCAAAGTTTGACATCGTTGCAGTAGCGATACGTTTGGCCTAACTCAGCGTGTCTTCACAGCATCGCCCTTACAGGAAAGTATTACGATAAAAATCTGTAAAACACATTTAAAATATGAAATTACTTCACTATTTGCCGTGATTTCCCCCACTCTAAACTCTGTACGTCGCACTTTTCCTGGGCACTAACATTTTTCCGACGAAATAATTCAAAACGCTAATCTACACATTTACACACGTTTATACTAACTTGTGAAAAACATGGCGAGAACCTTGGGGACAACACTGCGAGACGCAATAATAAGAATGGTTCTTCTTCACGGAATTCTCCATTGTACTACTCTCTAATTCCAGAATGTATGCAAAAATACCCCAAAAGAAGCAAATCGAACTTAAGCAACGAGATGACAGTGAAGAATGTTATCCGTACTATAGTAATTCTTCCTTTCGCCGCTAGAGCGAGAGCGGACCGCTGATAATTCCAGTAGCATGGCTCCACATACATGTGAACACCTTCCAGCACCTTATTGAGTCCCTCCCAACCCGTCTAGCTGCCATCCACGCTGAATAGCGTTGTCGTTGTCTAGAGTTGTCACTTTGCGATTATATTTGCACTGTTTCAGCAGCTAATCAACATTGGTGGTAACTCTAGCAAGACTCTATATTGCTACTATAGCGTCTCGCTAGAGTTACCACGAATTCGGGACCAGTTCTTCAAATAATGAATGCCTTTCGTTTTCCTCCAAGGATTCGGCGTGCAAAACGAACATGATGCCTCGCGTTTTATTGAATAATTACGTTCGCATCTCTTCGTTTATTGTCAAGTCAAATCACCGCGTTTAAATTGTTGAAACGTTCTATTATTCAGTTTGCAGTTTGCTGCTCACCTTCCTTGAAAAAGCCATCTGGTTGATGCTTGAAAAACTTGATTTTATCTACGCCAATAAATTCGGATAACCAGTATAGTTGTACTATCTTACCCATGTATAATGCTTCGTTCCGGTGCAGATTAATAAAGATTTCATTAAATACAAATAATTACACTATCGACCCACCTTCTGAAGTAGATTAATTTCTGATTTTGTTTTGCAGTGTGACCCGATAAGAAGCAGTTCATAAAGGAAATCGCTTTTTTTTTCTTTTTTTTTTTTTTTTTGAATGACAGCGGTTTTTGAGTGAGGGAAATTTGAAAAACGCGAAAAGTGTATTGTGAAAATGATGTCCCTGTTTACCGGTGTTAGCATTCGAACCCACGTCTCCTCGCTTTAGTGTCAATTACTCTCCCGACTACACTAAACTGTCCAGGGTTTGAGGCTCCAACTTGCCGTTTTGCCTCTTGCGACATCTCAGTGGTACGTCACATATATATCCACTTGAGGAAGGGCTGGAACGAAATCATAGGTTTCCAGATCAGCCGGCAGACTATGCTTGAAGGAGCTCACTGTATAGAAGAAGGAATCTATATATAAATCTTATAAGGTTTTTTACTGTTAGCCCTATATTGAGAGAACGGCTGAACGTAAAGATATGGTTGAGGTATCAAAATAAAGTTCTTACCATGTAGATGTGCCAGTCGAAGAGAAAAATGAGATTGGGGCAACGGTTTGGGCGTTGTGGGGCGGCAAATTTCCCATGTAAAGTCTATGGGAGAAGCGTGCGGTTGACTCACTTGCTGTTGAAGGCGGAGGCATGGAGGGACTGAGATAGTCCAAAGTCCGAAGTATTCTCTTTTCTGAGTTAACCGTTTCGCAAAGCAACGCTAGCAGGCATTCCTATCAAAGTTCTTCTCATCGGAACAGCGAACACTCTCGAAGACCTGATTGTGTTAAGCCGTTGGACTGTGTGATGTATATATACAATTTAATATTCATTCGATACAGTTTATTCACGTAGGTAAGACGCTTCCCATTATGTAAAGATGTAAATAAACATTATGTTGGTGGTGAAAATATTACGGGCGACTGCATATAGCCCATTGAGTTGCTCACGGTGGTCGTTAAACCTTCAGTCAAAAAAAATAAAAATCACGAACCGGGAGTATTGTCTTTACTGAAGAGATTGAATGAATTTGTCAATCAAATAAAGTTTATATTTGTTGCTTGATATGAGTTTATTCTTTAAAATAAATCAACCGTCGTTTCCGACGGATTTCGTTTAGTTCCGATTGATTCCGGACGATGCGTGGAAGAAGCATCAGACATTTTTCAAAGCGTGGAAGAAGGGCTTCTCGTTAATTCCAGACGATGTATGGAAGAAATGCACACATTTGTCGAACCAGGAGATTCCTTCTTCAGTTTGGGCGCCAATATCAAATTTAAGGCCCTTTTTTGCAGGTGATGTTTCCAACTCACGTCTCCTCGCTCCAGAACCAATTATTCTCCCAATCTTGGCCTATCGTTGCAACTTGCCGTTTGACTCTTACGTCATCTCAGTAGTACATCACATTATGTTTGGTACAGGTCAGTGAATGCATTCCATAACTGTTTACATGAATTGGTAAAAATACTGTTTTCTGATATTACTTGGATACGAAACTTGAATTACCAAGGCCAATATTTCAATATGTCGCAAATATTCTCACAAAGTACCCATAGACCATTCAAGCATTAAAGCGGATGCTATATGCAATGCTCATCTCCGCAATTTTTTCTTTTTTTGATTGGAGGTTTAACGACCACCGTGAGCAACTCAATGGGCTATAAGCAGTCGCCCGTCTCTAATTTAGGATCACTGGTTCCAGGGAAGGGAGAGAGCCAGTGCCGTAAGGGAAATACAACATCCATGCTTCACCGGGATTCGAACCCGGACCCCTTTTGGACGAATAATCAGAGACCATCGCTCAGACCACTGAGCCACAGGGGCGGCCTCCACAAATTCGACTGTTTGCTTTTCTGGAGATCTATTTGAGAGCTTAGATGGCCAAAATCATCTGAAGACCTGTAGGCCATTGTTGAAATTCTAAAGAAAAGTTCAGATTTGCTAGTGATGCTCCCCCCCCCTTGTGGCACAGTGTTCAAAGCGTTGGCTTATGTTCGAAACCCGGGGTGAGGAGGCATCGATGTTATTTTAGTCTAAAGGCACTCGCTCTCTCCCTTATCTGGAACCAGTGGCCTTAAATTTGGGATATGAGACTGCTTATAGCCCACTGAGTTGCTCAGGGTGGTCGTTAAATCTCCATTCAAAACAATCTTCATAGCGATATTTTACAGACTGCAGATGTTAGATATTAATCCAGCGAAATTTTAGATATATTTTAGACACTATCAGCTGGAATAGTAACAAATAAATCCCTTTGCAGCCGTGGTAAAGTTACTAAATACCGTGGATATACCGTATGTTACCATTGAATTTTTGGAGCACGAAAAGGACAGCGATTACTGATGTTGTAGAAGTGTCGTCAGTAACCGCCATCCATGTCGAGAATTCATTTGAACACTTAAAATCTGCACCTTCCACAATCATCCGAATCTACATACAAGCATTTTCTAGACAGTGCATTGTCTAGCGCCAAGTGATGACAAACACACTGAGATGAAAGCTGAACAGTTCGATTCTCTCTAGAAGATGACTTCATTTCTTCTTCATCTGTCACAGTTGCTGAATAAAATTTCTGCGACTGAATTCTATAAAACAGTTATAAGGTATATCAGATCCTTGTATACCTTGCGCCTCAAGGGACATTTTCGCAGAGGTTATATACCACGATGTGTTGAAATTTGGAAACAGTGATCGGAGAATCTTACTGTTATGGGTGACAAGACAGGATATTCGTGGTAACGATGTTGCGAGCTTTTGTCCTCCCAAGACTTGAACGTCACACTTCACCAACTGTCACTCGGTTCCTTGATTTTATTGTGAACGAGATATTGAAAAAGTTACTGCTATGACCACGATCTTGTCGTGGACTAAGTGGTAATGATCTCAATGACCTAGGTTTTCATCACTACAGTTACCAACGAATCATCTGATCTTATTTTGCATAAGGTGCGGTGACTAAATGATAACATCCTCCCGAAATGTTGTCTTCCTCACTGCTAACGTTATCAACAACACCTCCGATTTTATTGTGAACAAGGCTGGAAGTCTTAGCATAGACATTAAGTAGTTATTGCTCCAGAAACCTGGATGCCACATTAATAATAATACGTACCACCAAATCCAGATATTGTCGTTGTATGTGTTTAAAATCATACACAAAGCTAAATGGGCAGTGCTAAAGAAGAATATTGAAGTGTCAAAAACAATGAAGGACCTGAGGTAATAAACGGTAAAAAAATTTAAGGACTTATGTTTCTTCACTGTTGATGTTAACAAGAAGCTCTCTGATCTTAATGGGGACTATGCTGAATATTGTAGACTTCGTGAACCATCATGCTGTTAAAGAGGAAACGTCTTGAATGTCATACTGCTATCATGATGTCGTATTGAACGTCCTACTGCTAAAGATGGAACTTCAGGAACGTCATACTACTAACGTGGTAACTTCAGGAAAGTTATTTCATTAAAGTTGTGACTTCTTGAAGGTCATATTACTAACGAGGTGACTTCTTGAACACCCTAGTGCAAAAGAGCTAATTTCAGGAACGTCATACTGCTAACGTACGAACTTTTGCCAAGTCATACTATTAACGCAGTGACTTCTTGAGCGTCATACTACTAATTAGATGAATTCTTGAACACCCTACTGCTAAAGAAGTAACATCAGGAATCCCATACTGCTAACGGGATAACTTTAAACTCCATACCCCTAACGGGATAACTTCTGAAAGGTCATACAACTGACGAGGTGATTTCTTTAACGTCCTACTGCTAAAGGAGTAACATTAGGAACGTCATACTGCCAGCGGGGTACTTATCTATAATGTGGTACTATTAATATGGTGACTTCTAGAACGTCATACCTCTAAAGGGTGACTTATTGAAACACATACTGCTAAAGAAGTAAATTCAGAGACGTAGTACATGTACTACTACTGAGGTAATTTCTAGAACGTCATACAAGCTGATTTCTTGAAAGTCCAACTGCTAAACAGGCGAGTTCTTGAAGGTCTTATTGCTAAAGAGGTAACTTATCTCACCTCATACTGCTAAAGAGGTGATGTTTCTCGAAGGAACATTTCTAACGGACTCACCAGTGGGGCTCAGTTATCGTAGAAGTGACGGCATTAAGGACTTAGAGCTTCTCAGAAATTTGAAATAACTTTTCTAGTGATATAAGCATTGACATAATTACAATATCAGTAAGTTTAATAAGTCGCGTGTAATGACAAGATATGGTACAAAAATGAAATTGATGCCAAAACGTTTATTTTGTAAGATGTGAGTACATATTTTCTGGATCTGAAAATGATGAAATACATTATTTTTGACACTTCAATATTATTCTTCAACACCGCCCATTTAGTTTTGTGTTTGATTTTAAACAAATACTTTAATCTGGTTTTGTCTGTAACATCCGGTCAATTGTACTATTTAAAGAAAAATACCAGCCAATTATCATGACAGTTCTTTGAATGAAAATATAATGACTACAAGAGGAATGATCATGGAAATTTCAAAAGTATGATAACTCTGAAATGTTGCTGCAATCAACCAGTAACTAATTACATCAGCAAATGATTTTAGCTGTTTGTTTTGAAATTGATTTCGTCAAGTTCATCCTTTTATTAAGACAGGCTCGAAAATTATTTGAAAAGATGAAACATTTTAGCTGCTGATTCAAACATATGCATGAGGTACATTTAAATTTCATCAGGAGAAATATATTGACAGGACATAATGTCTCAGTAATCTCCCTGTGGAAAAAGCTTCGTAATTCTTGCAAAATTGAAGCCAGTTCGTGATAAGCAGCTAATATGAACTTATATTAAATGCATGCTGACTCTTCAACGAGAACACACTGCTTTTGCATGTTTATGCCCCACAGCCGTGCAGTCCATATCATCGAAGTGTCGACCATGCATCACGCCAGCGGGCAAAGATGGCTGAATTCTAGCTTTCGACACATAGTTTTCGGAGACGGTTAAAATTCCAAGCTCTGAGGCAGAACATCGCCGACAGAACCCTATGGAATTTAATGACCGATTTGCGACAGGGAAGTCATTAATTCGGAATATGACTCTTAGCTCGAATGTGCAGATTACGGAAATTAGACCGATACTTGGGATTTTGTAGATCCTGAGAGCACGATTTCGATGTCACATTTTGAAACGGAATTTTCTAATATACACTACAGGGATGCGACAATAAATTGAAGAGGACTTTGTTTTTGATTTTTATATATTATCGCTCTGAATACTTTGAAACGTGCGAATGAAATAGTACCTTCTTTTTCGGGGAAGTGGAACACTACGTGTTCTTTTGCGTCATGCAAAATATTTGTTATCTTCGGCATGCTCATGTTAGAGAGACAACAAAGCAACCGGAAATGTTTGCGGTTCTAGAAGATAATATCTGCTAAAATCATGCAAATATTATTAGTAAAATTCTGAAATCCACATTAAAAATGAAAACAAAAAATAGAAAGATGAAAACATTTGAAGTGAAATCCGTTTATTTTTATACTGTTAGGTAAAATTCTACCTTTTTAACGTAAGGTAGAATTTTACCTATTAATACTGAGAAGTGTTAAGTTTAGACTTCTGTATCATCGTGCAGTTGTACATCATGCTTGAAACCATGTTACATGCTTCAGAAGGGACAGTAGAGCTCCACTGAGGCACCGAGCCGTACCTAACTGGGCAGAAAAAGGCTTTTCAATCCGAATCCTGATACAGGTTGAAATTCTTAATCTAACACAGCTTTAAGTCAACGCAATTTTTGTTTAAAATGTTTCTGAAACCGCCTCAACTGGAAAATTAATTAACCATTGAATCGACTGGAACGAATTAACTCGGAGCTAGCAAAATTTGGTTACAATCAGGTCGAACGAATATTTGCGCTGTCTAAAAAGTGTGTCGAACGTATCTCAAACGAGTGAACTCGCTCGGCAGAGAGAGATGCTTTTTCTTAGCTTCTCAATGTGGTAATTTAGAGGGATAACTGACACTAAATGACCACTTCTTTTTTTTTTAAATTGATCATTTAAGAGGATGATTGACACTAATCCATTCTTATTTATCTGTGAAAACGGGCTTTGGCAATGTCGGCTAAGCTAATAAAATAATGAGAGAAGATGTTTGAAGCACTTTTCTGTACTCATTAGGACGTTGTGCCTGTTACCAGAAGAAGCCATTCCCCATCATGTATAGGGTCATGGAGCAGAGCTGCTGACTTTGATGAGGTAAAAGTATTGTTTTTCGTAGAATCAAGTCGCTATGTGAGCAATTTATGTTGGGGAAACTTAGAAAAGTTTGGGCACCATTTGGTTCAGAAACATCTGCCGCTTAAAGGGTTCAACTTGAATTGTATACTAACTATAAACTCTTTTCTTCCTTTAATATTTTAATTATGCTTTTCACAAAAGCAGTTTTGTAGTTCATATACACTGAAGAGCAATTGAATTAGAGATACCTGTCTAGAAACGTGTGGCACCACCTTTCGTTCTGATGACGGCGGCGATTGGACTCGACAAGACACCGGAAGCGTTGGGAAGCCATACGGATCCATGACCCCTGAACAAGCTCCCACTGTTCACGAAGATTTGATGGAGGGTTCAGAGCCTCGAAAATGTCTCTCGATGGTATCCCAGATGTGCTCGATGGGATTGAGGTCAGGTGACCTAGCTGGCCAAGGAAGCGAGGTCACGTCGGTGGAGTGTTCATCCAACCATTCGGGAGTGATGGCACGGTGCATTTTCTTATTGCAGGATGAGGATTTCAGTGGGATGTTGAAAACGCACAAACGAGAGCAAATGGTCGTCCAGGATATCCCGGTAACGTTGACCTGTGAGGGACGATGTCACACGTACCAGAGGTCCCATTTCAGTCCACGTAAACAGTCCCCAGACGAGAATGCCACCCCCTCCCCCAGCTTGAAGAGTACCTTGCTGGAAAGAAGGATCCATCGCTTCATGTGGTTTGCGCCGTACTCGTATCCTGCCATCCGCATGTACCAACGTGAATCTCGACTCATAAGTCCAGGCAACATTTTCCCACATGTCTAGGGTCCAGTGGCGATGGTCCCGCGCCAATGATAATCTTTGCACCCTGTGATGCGCGGTCAGCAGCGATGGCTTCGTGGGACGATGGCTTCTGTACCCCATAGCGAGGAGATGGTTCTGGATGGTGTGGCTGCTTACACGTTTTGTGCACCAGCGTTAAATTGCCAAGTGATTTCTTGCAGTGTGGCCCGTCTATCCGCTGTTACAATGCCAGCTAGCCGACGATGACCCAGCTCATCCACACGTTGTTGTCCACGGCAGTTGGCCCTTGCAGGGATGGTTTTATCGAATTCGATGTACTCACGGTGCACCCGTGACACAGTGGCTCGGGAAATTCCCAATGCCTGCACGACTTCCGAGATAGAGTGACCCATTCGTCGGGCCCCGGCAATTTGCCCACGATCAAATGCGCTTAGATCCTCGTCTTACCCATGATGCGTCCGACTCATACTGATTCCCGTCGCATCACTCCTTATATTGTCGGATCGCTGCATACGTCATGTCGTTTCCGTTTACAGGGCTGCCCATAGCGCCACATTTGCATAACGCCAGCTGTCTCTAATTCAATTGCTCGTCAGTGTATATACTAACGTTTAAAATATTCTTGGTACAAAGCTAAGTGGGAAAACTTTAAATTTTCTTAAGTATCCGTTAGAAATGTATAGATATATTTGGACACAACCGCATTTCAAAGGAAATGCTAAATTTGTGCAACTCATAACAGATGCAGAAAGTGGTTTCGCTAATATATGTAAATTACGTTGGGCCACGTAACGATATCCCTTGAGACCCGTGATGTCATGCGTTTATTCCTAAATACTGCGCAGTATTTAGTAACCTCTCCATAAAAATATATGTAATAGTTAAATGTTGCAGCCAGGAGAAAACTTGTGGATACCGTCGTGATGTCTCGAACACGAGTGGTGGTTCTTCCTTTCGTTCTGAAAGAAAACACGTTGCGTTGCTTAACTCAGGGAAAGTCTTCTGCACCCGCGTCACAGAGTATATTTGAACTTCTGCCGACGAGCAAATTTAAAAACTACAACCTCCGTGTTTATGCAAATTAGCTAAAAGAATAAATCGATATCATTTCGAGGCGGAAATTAAAATGTCATATGCCGGAGCATTTTGGCGAAAGCGATAGAAATATACGTTCTGGCCCAGTATAGAAAGAATTTAAGTTTTAACAGACGATATTGATTCAAATGGAAACGGTTACGTGCATATTGGTTCTGTTATCACGACAAAGTTTGAGATGTAAATTTGCATTTTATCCATAATGCTAAATTCAACCAAGCATGTTTAAGTTCTCATATTCAGCGCATTCATCCCCTCTCCCAGTGGATATTCATATAACACCTTTACGTATATTATCGCATCTTTAGTTATTGTCTCTGTTGCTATTGATGTTACGTGGCGCTATATACACTGAGTTGCCAGTTCTTTAGGAACACTCACCTTCGTCTTGTAAAAGACGGCATCTAACACGTAAAATGTGACGTGAGCCCGGTGTGTGTGCTATATAAATCAGGCATACCTGCTCTGCGTTTGCCCATTTTGAGGACCAAAATGGGCATAACAACTCTACGAGCATTTGATTGAGGACCAAAATAGGCAAAACAGCTCTATTAGCATTTGATTGAGGACCAAAATGGGCAAAACAGCTCTATGAGCATTTGATTGAGGACCAAAATGGGTGAAACAGCTCTATGAGCATTTGATTGAGGACCAAAATAGGTAAAACAGTTCTACGAGCATTTGATTGCTGACCAAAATAGGTAAAACAGTTCTACGAGCATTTGATTGCGGACCAAAATAGGCAAAAAAGCTCTATTAGCATTTGATTGAGGACCAAAATGGGTAAAACAGCTCTATGAGCATTTGATTGCGGACCAAAATAGGTAAAACAGTTCTACGAGCATTTGATTGCGGACCAAAATAGGTAAAACAGTTCTACGAGCATTTGATTGCGGACCAAAATAGGCTAAACAGCTCTATGAGCATTTGATTGAGGACCAAAATAGGCAAAACAGCTCTATCAGCATTTGATTGAGGACCAAAATGGGCCAAACAGCTAGCTCTACGAGCACTTGATTGAGGACCAAAATGGGCAAAACAGCTCTACGAGCATTTCACTGAGGACCAAAATTTTCAAAAATGGGCATATAAGCTGGGCTACTTTAAACGTATCATGACAATTGGCGCCAGCCGAAGAAAACGTATATCGCGAACGTCGGGACAGTAAAAAAAAATCGAGAGACTACCCTGGTACTATTTGTATTGTAGATAACACTGGACAACTAAAGTTTGCAAAATTCTTGTCCCCAGGATTAAATTAATCATTTCCTATAGATTTTGAGGTGCTGAACACGAACATGACAATGAAAATGCAAAATGTGCTACGGTTTGTGAGAGACCCGCAATATTCTCTTATATGTACTTACAATATGTACCGGCAAATGTCCGGTTCTACGTCCAACATCGCTTTGCCTGTCGCTTGCATAGCTGTTCAGGACCATCTTTAGTGAGCGTCTAACAGTAGTCAGCCAACATGGAAATGGACCGCTTTCGCTGCTATTGTTTCTCCAACGTTGAAATTTCATGATGGAAACGTTCATCATGCTCATCACTAACCATGCCGATCGTCCCTGTGGCGTAATGTTCTAAGCAATGGCTTCTGATCATTCGTCCACAAGGGGTCCGGGTTCGTATCCCGGTGATGCATGGATGTTATGTTTTTCTTACGGCCCTAGCTGTCTCCCTTCTCTGGAACCAGTGGCCCTAAATCAGGGACGGGCGACTTCTTATAACCCATTGAGTTGCTCATGGTGGTCGTTAAACTTCCAATAAAAAAAAATAACCATGGTCAGTTGTCGGGGATTTAAATGGGAATGCAGCAAGCGTATATTTAAGGATATATTGCAGACAAGTTTGCGATACACAGTCAGGAATTTCTGTGTTGTTCATTCAACAGATTCAAATACTTCATGACACGCTCATCCTTGTTGCTCTGGCTCAGGTTATTTCGCAACCATTTTCCTTCCCTCTGAATTTTTCCCATTGCGCGTTAACGATTGGAACTGGTTTGTTGAGTTACCCCCAGTTGTTCAGCTAGTTCGTTTTGCATTTGAGACGAATCTTCATCCAGCAGTGCTTGCAATTCCTCATGTGCAACCTTCTGCGGGGCGCTGCTACGTTCTCGATCGCTAACATCAAAATCACCTGCTTTAAGCCGTCTAAACCCAAACCTACAAGTGCTTTTCGATACAATATTCTCCCCCAGAGCAGAACAGATTGATGCACATTCTTTGTAGCACTTTTTCTTTGATGAAATTCGTAACGAATGCAGTGTCGAATAAATGCAGTATCGCTTGCCATCTTTCACCTACCGATGTGCAAGTGTGTCTGACTATTGGGCAAACTTCTGTGTCACATTGTATACTCTGGAGCAGTTACGGTCTCATGACAACAACGCGGGGGAGTGTCGGATATGTACATTAGCTGTATACGTCCCACAAAAAAAGCTTTAAAACTTATTTGTACACCTAATAGCATATGTACCGCAGCATCTGTGTGTGGGCCCATGACTTGTCCTGGACCCGATCTTGCATCCGAAGTAAAGCTGATACGCCTTTTTTAGTGTCAGAGTGGTTGCCTCTTTCTGGCTTGCAAACATCACTTCCCCGCAAATATAACAAATGCTATTTGGACTATTAATACAGTTACGAGGCATCACGGCTTCTGGATTTAAACTACATGGATCACTTGTGTATATGACGCAGGAGTAAATGGGAGTGTAGTCCAGGAAGTCGCACAAACTCTTGTTCACCCTACGAGACTTCAGTTTATACTAATTATCGCATCGTCTTTTAACACAGTTACGAGGTATCATTACTTCTGGATTTACACCGCAGGGATCACTTGTGTACATGACTCAGGGGTAAATGGGAGTGAAGTCCAGGAAGTCGCACAAACTCTTGTTCACCCTACGAGACTTCAGTTTATACTAATTATCGCATCACGAGGTATCATTAGTTCTGGATTCACACCGCAGGGATCACTTGTGTATATGACGCAGGGGTAAATGGGAGTGTAGTCCAGGAAGTCACACAAACTCTTGTTCACCCTACGAGACTTCAGTTTATACTAATTATCGCATCATCTTTTAACACAGTTACGAGGTATCATTACTTCTGGATTTACACCGCAGGGATCACTTGTGTATATGACGCAGGGGTAAATGGGAGTGAAGTCTAGGAAGTCGCAGAAACGCTTGCTCACCCTACGAGACTTCAGTTTATGCTAATTATCGCATCATCTTTTAACACAGTTACGAGGTATCATTACTTCTGGATTTACACCGCAGGGATCACTTGTGTACATGACTTAGGGGTAAATGGGAGTGTAGTCCAGGAAGTCGCACAAATTCTTGTTTACCCTACGAAACTTCAGTTTATACTAATTATCGCATCATCTTTTAACACAGTTACGAGGTATCGTTACTTCTGGATTTACACCGCAGGGATCACTTGCGTATATGACGCAGGGGTAAATGGGAGTATAGTCCAGGAAGTCTCACAAACTCTTGTTCACCCTACGAGTCTTCAGTTTATACTAATTATCGCATCATCTTTTAACACAGTTACGAGGTATCATTACTTCTGGATTCACACCGCAGGGATCACTTGTGTATATGACGCAGGGGTAAATGGGAGTGTAGTCCAGGAAGTCACACAAACTCTTGTTCACCCTACGAGACTTCAGTTTATACTAATTATCGCATCATCTTTTAATACAATTACGAGGTATCATTACTTCTGGATTTACACCGCAGGGATCACTTGTGTATATGACGCAGGGGTAAATGGGAGTGTAGTCCAGGAAGTCACACAAACTCTTGTTCCCCCTTCGAGATTTCAGTTTATACTAATTATCGCATCATCTTTTAATACAATTACGAGGTATCATTACTTCTGGATTTACACCACAGGGATTACTTGTGTATATGACGCAGGGGTAAATGGGAGTGTAGTCCAGGAAGTCACACAAACTCTTGTTCACCCTAGGAGACTTCAGTTTATACTAATTATCGCATCATCTTTTAATACAATTACGAGGTATCATTTCTTCTGGATTTACACCGCAGGGATCACTTGTGTATATGACGCAGGGGTAAATGGGAGTGTAGTCCAGGAAGTCGCACAAACGCTTGCTCACCCTACGAGACTTCAGTTTATACTAATTATTGCATCATCTTTTAACACAGTTACGATGTATCATTACTTCTGGATTTACACCGCAGGGATCACTTGTGTATATGACGCAGGGGTAAATGGGAGTGTAGTCCAGGAAGTCGCACAAACGCTTGCTCACCCTACGAGACTTCAGTTTATACTAATTATCGCATCATCTTTAAACATAGTTACGAGGTATCATTTCTTCTGGATTTACACCGCAGGGATCACTTGTGTATATGACGCAGGGGTAAATGGGAGTGTAGTCCAGGAAGTCACGCAAACTCTTGTTCACCCTACGAGACTTCAGTTTATACTAATTATCGCATCATCTTTAAACATAGTTACGAGGTATCATTTCTTCTGGATTTACACCGCAGGGATCACTTGTGTATATGACGCAGGGGTAAATGGGAGTGTAGTCCAGGAAGTCGCGCAAACTCTTGTTCACCCTACGAGACTTCAGTTTATACTAATTATCGCATCATCTTTTAATACAATTACGAGGTATCATTACTTCTGAATTTACACCACAGGGATTACTTGTGTATATGACGCAGGAGTAAATGGGAGTGTAGTCCAGGAAGTCGCACAAAAGCTTGCTCACCCTACGAGACTTCAGTTTATACTAATTATCGCATCATCTTTTAACATAGTTACGAGGTATCATTTCTTCTGGATTTACACCGCAGGGATCACTTGTGTATATGACGCAGGGGTAAATGGGAGTGTAGTCCAGGAAGTCGCACAAACTCTTGTTCACCCTACGAGACTTCAGTTTATACTAATTATCGCATCATCTTTTAATACAATTACGAGGTATCATTACTTCTGGATTCACACCGCAGGTATCACTTGTGTATATGACGCAGGGGTAAATGGGAGTGTAGTCCAGGAAGTCACACAAACTCTTGTTCACCCTACGAGACTTCAGTTTATACTAATTATCGCATCATCTTTTAATACAATTACGAGGTATCATTACTTCTGGATTTACACCGCAGGGATCACTTGTGTATATGACGCAGGGGTAAATGGGAGTGTAGTCCAGGAAGTCACACAAACTCTTGTTCCCCCTTCGAGATTTCAGTTTATACTAATTATCGCATCATCTTTTAATACAATTACGAGGTATCATTACTTCTGGATTTACACCACAGGGATTACTTGTGTATATGACGCAGGGGTAAATGGGAGTGTAGTCCAGGAAGTCACACAAACTCTTGTTCACCCTAGGAGACTTCAGTTTATACTAATTATCGCATCATCTTTTAATACAATTACGAGGTATCATTTCTTCTGGATTTACACCGCAGGGATCACTTGTGTATATGACGCAGGGGTAAATGGGAGTGTAGTCCAGGAAGTCGCACAAACGCTTGCTCACCCTACGAGACTTCAGTTTATACTAATTATTGCATCATCTTTTAACACAGTTACGATGTATCATTACTTCTGGATTTACACCGCAGGGATCACTTGTGTATATGACGCAGGGGTAAATGGGAGTGTAGTCCAGGAAGTCGCACAAACGCTTGCTCACCCTACGAGACTTCAGTTTATACTAATTATCGCATCATCTTTTAATACAATTACGAGGTATCATTACTTCTGGATTTACACCGCAGGGATCACTTGTGTATATGACGCAGGGGTAAATGGGAGTGTAGTCCAGGAAGTCACACAAACTCTTGTTCCCCCTTCGAGATTTCAGTTTATACTAATTATCGCATCATCTTTTAATACAATTACGAGGTATCATTACTTCTGGATTTACACCACAGGGATTACTTGTGTATATGACGCAGGGGTAAATGGGAGTGTAGTCCAGGAAGTCACACAAACTCTTGTTCACCCTAGGAGACTTCAGTTTATACTAATTATCGCATCATCTTTTAATACAATTACGAGGTATCATTTCTTCTGGATTTACACCGCAGGGATCACTTGTGTATATGACGCAGGGGTAAATGGGAGTGTAGTCCAGGAAGTCGCACAAACGCTTGCTCACCCTACGAGACTTCAGTTTATACTAATTATTGCATCATCTTTTAACACAGTTACGATGTATCATTACTTCTGGATTTACACCGCAGGGATCACTTGTGTATATGACGCAGGGGTAAATGGGAGTGTAGTCCAGGAAGTCGCACAAACGCTTGCTCACCCTACGAGACTTCAGTTTATACTAATTATCGCATCATCTTTAAACATAGTTACGAGGTATCATTTCTTCTGGATTTACACCGCAGGGATCACTTGTGTATATGACGCAGGGGTAAATGGGAGTGTAGTCCAGGAAGTCACGCAAACTCTTGTTCACCCTACGAGACTTCAGTTTATACTAATTATCGCATCATCTTTAAACATAGTTACGAGGTATCATTTCTTCTGGATTTACACCGCAGGGATCACTTGTGTATATGACGCAGGGGTAAATGGGAGTGTAGTCCAGGAAGTCGCGCAAACTCTTGTTTACCCTACGAGACTTCAGTTTATATTAATTATCGCATCATCTTTTAATACAATTACGAGGTATCATTACTTCTGAATTTACACCACAGGGATTACTTGTGTATATGACGCAGGAGTAAATGGGAGTGTAGTCCAGGAAGTCGCACAAAAGCTTGCTCACCCTACGAGACTTCAGTTTATACTAATTATCGCATCATCTTTTAACATAGTTACGAGGTATCATTTCTTCTGGATTTACACCGCAGGGATCACTTGTGTATATGACGCAGGGGTAAATGGGAGTGTAGTCCAGGAAGTCGCACAAACTCTTGTTCACCCTACGAGACTTCAGTTTATACTAATTATCGCATCATCTTTTAATACAATTACGAGGTATCATTACTTCTGGATTCACACCGCAGGGATCACTTGTGTATATGACGCAGGGGTAAATGGGAGTGTAGTCCAGGAAGTCACACAAACTCTTGTTCACCCTACGAGACTTCAGTTTATACTAATTATCGCATCATCTTTTAATACAATTACGAGGTATCATTACTTCTGGATTTACACCGCAGGGATCACTTGTGTATATGACGCAGGGGTAAATGGGAGTGTAGTCCAGGAAGTCACACAAACTCTTGTTCCCCCTTCGAGATTTCAGTTTATACTAATTATCGCATCATCTTTTAATACAATTACGAGGTATCATTACTTCTGGATTTACACCACAGGGATTACTTGTGTATATGACGCAGGGGTAAATGGGAGTGTAGTCCAGGAAGTCACACAAACTCTTGTTCACCCTACGAGACTTCAGTTTATACTAATTATCGCATCATCTTTTAATACAATTACGAGGTATCATTACTTCTGGATTTACACCACAGGGATTACTTGTGTATATGACGCAGGAGTAAATGGGAGTGTAGTCCAGGAAGTCGCACAAACGCTTGCTCACCCTTACGAGACTTCAGTTTATACTAATTATCGCATCATCTTTTAACACAGTTACGAGGTATCCTTACTTCTGGATTTACACCGCAGGGATCACTTGTGTATGTGACCCAGGGGTAAATGGGAGTGTAGTCCAGGAAGTCGCACAAACTCTTGTTAACCCTACGAGACTTCAGTTTATACTAATTATCGCATCATCTTTTAATACAATTACGAGGTATCATTACTTCTGGATTTACACCACAGGGATTACTTGTGTATATGACGCAGGAGTAAATGGGAATGTAGTCCAGGAAGTCGCACAAACACTTGCTCAGCCTACGAGACTTCAGTTTATACTAATTATCGCATCATCTTTTGTGAGCGATGTCATGAGTCATGACCCAACTGCACTGCATCAGAAAATGTTGCAATATCTACTCGGGCTGGTGTGTATGATGGGATGATGCAATATGACGTAATACGTTGCAGACTGAATCTCTCCTTAACAAGAACCAATCGGCACACTTTATTGTCATTCTCGTGTTATTAAAATTAGTAAAGATTCGCTATTTTAATTTCAGAGGAAAATTGTGTGTTGTCAAGTGTAATTTATGCTACGCATCTTTCGGAGGCCATGATCTTTGTGGGTGTGAAACAAAGCCAGTGATTCTAGAACATACGTTTATCGATGTAAAAGGCATAGCATTTATCTGCGTCACGCACGACCACACCGGGCATAAATCCTGGCCACGTGCTCCTACATTTTCACGTCATTTCAGATACAGTAGACTCTCGCTAATCCGGCCATTCCTTTCACAGAGGAGTGCCGGATTACTGAGAATGCATGAAAATTTAGTTTAATTCTTCATTAAATTTATTGTTATAATTACAAGTTTACTATGTGTAGTACATATGTATTTAAAAAATATAAGAGACATACATTCGATAATGATAAAAGAATACGATCAGTACGTACTATACTGTCTCATTTACAACAATGAAATGATTTTTTCATATTATCCGTACAGTAAAGCACACTGTGTACGTGTACATACTATAAGAAAACGTCAAATTGCAATTCAGCACTGATGAAATCTTGAGTTTTCTACTCAAAATGAAATCTTGCATTTTTTACTCAGTGTGGTCACTTCGAAACATGTCACATGAAGATGCTTTTTGTAATATTCTTAATTATTTTGTGGATGCTTCCTACTTTTATTTTAAATTGAATTGCATGAACGTTAGTGCAAATTCAGAACAAAACATAACGTTCAAATTGAAAACTTTACTGGTGTATGAAGTATAATTCATTCCGGTCTGATATTAACACGATTTCTGCAACCAGCAACCGCGCAAGTTTACTATGTGTAGTACATATGACTATGTACTACACATAGTATGACTATGTACTACACATAGTTTACTATGTGTAGTACAAGTTTACTATGTGTAGTACAAGAGGAGGGCGGACTATGGAGAGGCCGGATTATGGAGAGGCCGTATTAGCGAGGGCCGGATTGTGGAGAGGCCGGATTAGCGAGGGCAGGATTAGTGAAAGTCTACTGTATTTTTCACAGTTTCTGTGTTCTAAGTTTGCACTGCTCAAGTATTTTAATGCTTCTCGCTTCTGTTCGATCCGGTAAGTTGCCCGGTAGGTGTATATTTTGTTCTTAAAAGACTGTTGCTTTCTCGTAGCTGTATTGTCGCCTTGCTATTTGTAGACCGTCATCCATTATGGTTGCTGCTGATGCTACTTCGAGTGTCGCTGCGGTGTTAGGGACCCGCTCGTCTCCCACTCATTATGTTGAAAGAATGAATTCTAAGCTGCTTACTAAAATAACGTTTTCATATAAAGCGACAGGAAAGCCAAGGAAATCATTGGACGACAAGGTTCAGAAATTCGAGAGAAAAAGATAATGAGCATGAAGTACAAAAAGAGATGTGTAATGCATGTCAGTGAAGCTGGAATTGTGTTCGAACATTTCTGTTTGTATTTGTTTCCCTGGGGCTATTTTGTGTCTTGTTTCATATGTTGCCATCCAAAAATATGCATTTGTTTCTGATACAGAAGTGTATTTGTTTCCCTGCATTATGTTTAAGGAATATGTAATGGGTTGAGACTATTCTGTGTCTTGTTTTACATGTTGCCCCCGAATCTCATTATACTCCCACAGAGGAACTCTGTTACCCATTCGGTCACATATATCCCCAAACATTTACTCACAAGTAGAGAATTTTGGGGCTCGAAAATCAGACAGGCCACACACACACCCCATAGCATTTCCCACTCGCAGGAAATTTTGGGACGCCTGATATATAAACGGTAAGCAAAATCTAGCTCCATAAGTTTTAAAAATTTAAGCTGGAAGATGAGCCTTCTTTGAAGAGTTAACCTTTGAGTCTCAGTGAACAAGTTAGTGAGATGTACACTATATTGGCAAAAGTCACGGGACACCCAGAAGAGAAATACAACATAGCATTTGTTGACATACATTAGTACGGTGTCGGTTCACCTTTGGCCTTGTGCATCGTCATTTCCATCCATTGTCGACAGAACATACTTGGCGCTTGCATCATAATCAAAATCCGTTCACATCTCGTCTTGATAGGTTCTACGCATCACCTACTCTTCTTCCAGCTGTTACTGAATCCACCATCACTCCCACAGCTTCTTCTGACCATTGTGCCATCGGTATAAGTGTTCAAGCTGCTCCAGCACAGCCCCGAACGATTCTTCCATGGACATTTGACGACACTCGCCTTGCTGATCTAGACATTTGTACTTCAGTCCGCACTTTCCTAGAAGAAAGACAACCACAAAATCAATCAGCGCTTTGTGGTCTAATATTATGGATGGAGATTAAACAGCAACTCGTTCTCCATGTTCGCAACCTTTCTTTCAAGGCAAATACGCTCCAAAACATGCATCTTGACCATGCTCTCCATATTAAGTCTCAGTGATCCTCTCTTTTACCCCTATCAAGAAGAACTGCGGTCACTCATACTTCCTCTGGCTCAACAGGCACTACGACATCTCAGGCTTCAACATCTATCGCCCGACGCATCCAATTATGGGTTTCTAAAGTCCATGGCAAAAACAAGAACAGCATCGAATTCACCTCGTCACCTCCGCCTTCCATCTGGTGAGGTGTCTGATGATCCAATCACTCTGTGTTCCCAAGTCCGAAAGTTCTTTACTGAAAAGTACTCTGAACCTCCTCCGCCATCCGCTTCTGCTATGGCTTCTCTTCTTTCTAACCTACGAAACGTTCCCGCCCATCTTGTCTCTTCAATCCTCCTTCCTCCCACACGCTCTGAACTATCTTCTACGTTTTCATCTTTGAACTCTGGAGCCGCTGTGGGACTAGACGGCCTCACATTCCCATTCTATAAAACTTTTCTACCTCTCATACTACCTTTTCTCTGTTCTGCTGCTTTTAATCACTCCCCGTTACCAAAGAGATTCACAGTATCTCATGTAGTCCTATTCCACAAGAAGGGGGTTCTGCTTAACCTGGGGAATTGGCGCCCTATCTCCCTCTTAAATTTAGATTATAAACTTTACACAAAACTTCTTTCCCGACGCCTTAATTCCATTCTTACTCACATCCTTTTCCCCAATCAAACCTATACTGTTATGGGCCGTTCACTCTCTCATAACATCCATCTACTTAACGATCTTATACATCTTGCCCGATCTCGCTCCGAAACCCTCACCCTCCTTTCCCTTGACCAACAATCTGCTTTTGATAACATCTCTCCTATCTTTCAGATACTCTCCTTCACTTCGGTTTTCCTCCCCCTTTGCCGCTCTTCTTACTTCACTTTATCAAGACGCCGTTATCCAGGTTAATCTACCCACCTTTCTCACAGCGCCCATCCCCTTCAGCCGAGGAGTGCGGCAGGGTTGCTTTCTTTCCGGACAACTATTCGCTATTGCAATCGAACCATTTCTCCGCTCAGTACACCAATCCTTTCAAGCAGTTCTGCCACAACTTTCGGCCTGTACAAGACATCATGCCACTACCTCTGTCACTTATGCAGATTATGTTACTCTCTGCATACGTCATGACTCACAGTTTCCTTGCCTACAACGTGCCTTCTCAGCATACGCCTCATATTCAGGTCCTGCGCTCAACTCCTCTAAAAGCTCTAGCTTATTGTGTGGCGCATACACATCGTGCAGACACTCCGTGGGGAGCGAGTTAGTCTTCCATCTCACAGCGCTTCCTTGTGGCACATCTTGGTTCCTTGCAAGCTGCCCCTCTCGTAACGTGGAATGCCATCCACCTACGTTTGCTCTGGTCAACTGCCTCGTGGAGGAGAGCCTACTTCTGCTCATCATTTTTCCAGCGAGCACATCTTTCTCGAACGTATCTACTCTCCTTGTGTACACACTCTTGTCTTGGTGTAAAATCTCTAAAACTCTGCCTACATGAAATCACCCGTTGTCTCACCTCTGTGATATGGACCTGCCACCACTGGGTCAGCGCTACAAAGCTTTGCCTTCCTCCAGACCACGGCGGCATTGGACTCACTGATACACAGGAGTATTAATAGACCGTCAGAATTACAACTTTTCTCCGCCTCTTCACGTCGCCAGTACTGGATGCCATTGCAGCTGGGGACGTCATCACTTCCCCGAGCAACCCTGACTTCTCCTTTTTGCTAATGGACCACCGACCCCTTACCCACATTCGATTCCCCCTGTTTACCGCAAAGCTCTAACATCTCTTCTTTGGTACTTTGCCTATTCTTCCTGGCTCCGAGCAGGGGTTGTAACAGTTAGAGACCTCACTAACCCTGACCTTTCCTGGCGACCCTTCGCCAGCCTCCCTCCCTCTCATATCCTCTCCTCCTCCTCTCACGATGTCTAAAACACTCTTCTTTCAACTATCATTTCTAAGTTTCCAGACCTTGCTTCCCACTCGGGTCTCTCCTTTGTTCCCTCTGCTTCTCTTCCCTTTCCTTTATTCTTGCCTGCTTCTGGCTCAGCTCTTTCAATTTCTTCTCTCTCGGTATCAGCCCTCTATCGGTTTCTCCTGCGTCCCACTATCCCCATTCCCGAAATTCCTCCCGCTTCCACCACAGCGGTTTGGTCCGCCGCCCTGTCTCCTCTTTCTGCTCCTCCAGAAGTTATCACTCACTGGCTTTTCCTCCACAGCCGTCTTCCTGTTCCCTCTGTCCTTTTCCGAATGTCTCTTCTCAATTCCCCGCTTTGTCCTTTCTGTGCTCAGGAGGCTGATGTCTCCCATACCTATCAGCATTGTGTAATATTATTACCACTACTGAACTTGGCATTTACCATCGCTCAACGTTCCAGTACAGCAGATCTGACTTTTGATGCTTATCGGACTCTTGTCCTGAAGACCCCCCCCCTCTCCAGTCAAGCTTCCATCAGTCTGTGTCTTTATTTTGATTTTGGTGAAGCATGTAATTTATGTGTTTCACCAACGTTGCCGAGACAGGCCTACTCCTCTGACTGTACATGAAGCTTCTTCAGCGTTATTAAGTCACTTCCGCGACCGTCTGATATCTCGACTTCGCCTGGAGCATTCCGTTGCTGTAGCCCAGCGTCGGGAGAGCCAGTTTTGCCACCTGGTCACCGGCTGACTCATGGTTTACCGGCCCGCCAGCGTCATTGCGCATCACGGTCAGTAGATCTGATATTTGAATTTCTAGATTTTGTAGTGCTCTTGTTTTCTCAACGATCCGCGTCTGAGATATTTTCTCAGCACTGAAATTAACCGCACTTACTTTATTGGATAATTAGTGTGAAGGGTGTACACAATTATTTGATTTAGTGACACCTATATTGTATTTTTCTTTTCAAGACGTTCAAGCTTCGTTCGTCCTAAGGCCGCACTTTAATTTTTAATAATTGCAGTTTATCATATGCATTGTACTAAAAATTTTGCATATCTGAAGTGTTATTAGTAACTAATGTACTGCTCCTTGTGTTAGGAGACGTTATGTGTTGTCAGTCACCTAATTTCGAATAATGTTAGAATTTCTATAGTAAAAACGTACAGGCTCTATTCATCAATCGTAAGCGTATTTTTTCATGGTATTAGTGCTCTACATTGTCAATTACATAGTATCGCAATTTTGTAAATTAGTTCTAATTCGGTTTATAACATGTTTGCACAGGGCTGAATATTTGCACATTATTTTAGATAATTGCTGAACAAGTATTATATTTTATATGATTCAGGATGTCCTTGTTGATTATTTTACTGAGATTCAACTTTCTTTTGATTTGTCATAATACCAGTGTCTGAATTGCATTGTGCTGTACACCCTTGTAAATACATTGTGTGAAATTCAGTGATATTTTGTACCATCCTGCAAGAGACGAGTTGTCTCATGATTATTACTTTATTTTATCTTTTTGTACAAGTTTGCCAATCGCATGTGTTACACTTATGAGTATTATACTTTGTGAAAATTATTTTCCTATGTTGTACAGAGTTGCTTTGTGTTGTCAATCCCCATCGTTGAATAATAGTATTGCAAATAGTTTCAAGCTTTATTCATCAAGTGTTTTCTAATTTTACTTATATATATATATATATATATATAACCTTGATATAGGTTATTGCACATTATTTTAGATAATTGCCTTGATATAGGTTATATATATATATATATATAAGTAAAATTAGAAAACACTCGATGAATAAAGCTTGAAACTATTTGCACTACTATTATTCAACGATGGGGATTGACAACACAAAGCAACTCTGAACACATACGTACAACATAGGAAAATAATTTTCACAAAGTATAATACTCATAAGTGTAACACATGCGATTGGCAAACTTGTACAAAAAGATAAAATAAAGTAATAATCATGAGACAACTCGCCTCTCGCAGGATGGTACAAAATATCACTGAATGTCACACAATGTATTTACAAGGGTGTACAGCACAATGCAATTCAGACACTGGTATTATGACAAATCAAAAGAAAGTTGAATCTCAGTAAAATAATCAACAAGGACATCCTGAATCATATAAAATATAATACTTGTTCAGCAATTATCTAAAATAATGTGCAAATATTAGACACGTACGTTTATCTTGGACAGCAGATATCAAGTGAGGGTCACATTGATGAAGAAATTAATCGGCGTACAAAACTTGCCTGGAGAGCTTTTTGGAAGAAACAGCATAATTTTCAAGAGCCATATGCCATTATGTCTTAAAAGAAAAGTGTTTGATCAATGCATCCTTCCAGTGCTTACGTATGGTGCAGAGACGTGGACCTTAACTAAAAGAGACATACAAAGGCTGCAGACAACTCAAAGTAGCATGGAAAGGTGCATACTTGGTGTAACCAGGAGAGATAAGAAGAGGAGCTCGTGGATCCGAAAAATGACAAGAGTGGAAGACATCATGATCAGAGTTAAATCCCTGAAATGGCAATGGGCTGGACATACTGCCAGAAGGACAGATCATCGATGGACAGCCGAAATTTTAGATTGGATTCCAAGGGACAGGAAAAGACCCAGAAGAAGACCACATGGGAGATGGGTGGATGAAATTCGAAAGTATGCAGGGGTGACATGGAGGAGACTGGCACAAGACAGACCGTTGTGGAGGAAACTTGGGGAGACCTTCGTCCAGCAGTGGATTGATAATGGTTGACAATGATGATGATGATGATATAACCTTGATAATAAAATTGTGTCGCATTTTTGAAAATTGCTGTTTTCGATCACTAAAAAGATTGCACTGTGTTGTAGATTTGTATATAGATTTAAAATATTGCTGAACAAGAATTATGTTTCATTTGCATCAGGATGCCCAAGCTTGTTCATCTCTTGAGTTCAATTTTACATTGAATTGACCGATTACTAGTTTGTTAATCGCATTGTATTATAAATCCATCCTTGTAAATACGTCGTTTTAAACTCTCAGAGAGATTGTACCGTATTGCAAGAGGCGAGTTGTCTCACGAATCCTACTTTATGTTCTTAATTAAGTGTGTATTAGCACGGTTATGCATTTTTGAGTAACATGTTGTTCAAATTTTTCAAATATGTTCTTTTGAGTATGTAGAAGCCCAGACATGCTTGTCTTTAATTATTGTTCATGAGCAGTGTGCATTGCTCCCTATTCTCCATTTTTCCATTTGTGCACTATGCTGTACATTTTGTACATATATTTTAGCGTTTGACGATCATAGATTGTATTTTAATGTTTTATACCTTGAATGAAGATATTTTGAAAGCACCTTTAGCCTTAATGCATGCACTGACACTTCGAGATACGCTTTCGACAAAGTCTTGAAACACAGTGATAGGTATGCGCTTCCATTCAGTACACAATGCTGCCGCTAACTGTTGCTTAGTAGAAGGCCTTGGTTCCAAACTTCTTATGCGGCACTCTAATCCATCCCATAGGTGCTCTATGGGATTAAAGTCAGGGCTCTGTGCTGGCCAGTCCACACGATACGGAATTATCGTCAAACCACGCCGTAACAGTCCTTCTGAAGGGGTGTCCGGTGAATTTTGTCAATATAGTGTATGTAAAAGACTAGAGTAATGGAAAATTGGTAGAATACAGCACACGAATTCAATCAGCATCCGAAATTCTATCTGGATTTTTTTAAGGAAGACGAAAAGATCCGAGTTGTTTGATGTCAAAATTGTATTACTGGATATTATTTTGTCGGTTCAAACCTTGCCACGGAAGGACACCGTCCCTCAAAAAATCAGAGTTAACTGGAAAAATCACAAGAAGCGAACTAAGCACAAGGTGCTATGTCACACGGTGTAAATTAAGGGAGACGTTGCGAGACAAAAAAAAAAGACTGTTTGAATCTCCCTGGGTGGCTTTTAAAGTGCCGAACTAGAGGTATTCCTGACTGATCCTTGACATTTACTTATCTGGCAAGAGCGGTGTCTCTATAAGAGGTTCTAAATGATAAATTGGAAGCAAGATCTGAATTTTTTCCCCTTCTGCCTGAGAAGCTGTTAAAAACAACTAAAGGCGAAAGGGCAACAATTTCTCAACGTGAGATCTCCTTAAAGGAAAGCAAGAGACGCAGTAACCATCAGAGACCATTAAGGGCTCTTAAAAATGTAAACTTCGGAACAGTGAAAAAAAAAAAGATAAAATTGAAAGCAAAAAAGAAATATCTGTATGAGAGTCGTTTGGAAAAAAGCGTCAAGTTGATTATCTCTCTAAGGGAGGTTGAAGATAGACTAAGTTTTGCAACTAACCTGCTTTAAACACTTTTGAATGAAACACTTTCGCATTCGTGAGAGGCAAGCTAAAGGTAAATTGGTCAGCCTCATTTTCATGTGTGATAATTCCTTATACGCATATCCGACTTATATCGTTTGTTTTGAGTGATGGAGGAGCGGAACGAAGTTAAACATGAATTAAGTAACGCGCGCACACACACACAAACAAACACATGTGTAATTTAAGGTATTTTGGTCCTCACCTGAATTAGCAGAGCAATACCAACAAGACCTTGCGACATTTGCGACGCTTCGCTCATATTTCCATAAAGATCAGAATTGTATCCATACACTTGTACCTGTAAAGATTAAATATGTCTGCTGTTAAATTCAGAAATACCAAACTGATATTTTTGGCCATTAAAAATCCATAAAAGATTCAGAATAACTAAAAACAAAAATTTTGAAGAGATGCGTAAACTGGATGAACAAATCATTAATACAGTATATACTTACCTAATAATGTATTGCTCCACTTTTGCCCTCACACCAGCAGTCAGATATCTTGGAAAGGACTCAGTGAGGTACTGAAAACACGGAGCTCTTATTTCCTCCTATGAAGTGAGGATTACCTGTCGCACAGCACCCACAGCTGCCGTCTTCAAATATATCTTTCCAAATTTTCCAACAAATACTCAATGGGGTTGAGATCTGGTGACCGAAGAGGCCATTGGAGTGTAGTAAGCTCACTTGAATGTTCCTTGAGCCAATCGGTCGATACGGTGTGTTTTTGTCCAATTGAAAGATGGCGTAACGGTGTGGAAAGAGAATCATTAGGAGCCGGCGAAAGCATTACGGTCAGCAAGGATGTTTACAAGCCTTGTACGAGTGAGAGGAGGTAAGAACGGGCACAACGATGCCATGTATATGTACCCTAACTGTTACACCGCCTCTGTATACCTGCATGACCCCAACTTAGCAAGCTGGGTCTATCACTTTGTGTGGTTTACGCTACACACGCACCTTCCCGCCGGCGTGATAGAGTTGAAACCGTGATTCGACAGACCAGATGATGTGTTTTCAGTCTTCTCCTCTCCCGTTTCAATAGGCCTTTGTGAACTAGAGTCTAATTTTTCGGTGCCTTGTAGTCAACAAGAGGAGCACGATGTGGATGTTGACTGTCATTGTCAAATTTTTCCATGGAAAGACGGAGAGTTTTCGTGTATATGCTATAACGAAGTAAATTTCTCCGTCATTTTTAGTCTACGCCGGGATTCGAACCCGAGTCCGCTTATTCCGGAATAAGTCGCTCTACCAATTGAGCTACGCGGACGTTTCTTCTGACTACTATTTGCCTTTATGTCGTGTGCGTCCTGCTGGCAGGTACGTCACATCTCCCCCTCCCGAAAGAGGGCCGGGGGCATGGCCCACGGGTCAGCCGTGACCATGAATGTTGCAGGCAGCCATCCACTGTAGAACGTGCACTTGAGACTCCCAGTCAATCTGGTGTCTGGAATGCAACGTCACACATTTTTATTTTTCGAAGCGCTGAAGAAGGGATTCTCTGATTTTTCCTATCTCGCGGTGTGGAAATAACATCACACCATTGCGAGATTTTGAACGGTCAGGTCATTCGGATAGTTCGGGTGCCATTATAACGAAGTAAATTTCTCCGTCATTTCTGGTCTACGCCGGGATTCGAACCCGAGTCCGCTTATTCCGGAACAAGTCGCTCTACCAATTGAGCTACGCGGACGTTTCTTCTGACTACTATCTGCCTTTATGTCGTGTGCGTCCTGCTGGCAGGTACGTCACAATGCTTGTGGATGCGTCCTCATTAAATTCCGACGTTATCTAGCCCACGGTACCTGTGCAATTCTTTGTACCAATGCGGAACAGTTTGCGTTCACTCAGAGAGTCGATTAATGCATATTTATGCCCACATTACCTATATTAATTAGCCGTTTTCCCATATTTGATGTGCTCTTGGCTTACTTACAAGTGCAACTGTCTAATGTGTAAATCCCAACAGTTCAGCTGTTACTGCGATTGAACAACCTGCCTTTCTCGCAACCACTATCTGGCCACGGCCAAACTCACGTTCCATGATTACTTTTTCGTGATTAGTTTCAAATTAGTAGACGCCTGCTCTATTTATAGGCATTGCCAGTTTAAGCATCCCACGTGACTGGACAAGATATTTCTGCTTTGTATATTGTTATCGGGATGTATGTAATAATTTGTCCTTTCACTGTATATCCAAGAAAAAAACAATGATTTCTATCTCTGTCAATCTACTATAGCTTGCTAGGTGATATGCTTTAGTCATGAAAAATAATTTGACATACGTACAACATATACCAGCTAATATAAAAAATCGTTTTCATATAGGATTTGGACTACGTACTACTAATCTATTTACATTAATATGGAAGGATAGGGAAAAACATTTTAGGAACAGAAATGGGGTATATATTATATTCCACTTCTTGATAATACAGGTCAATGTTCCTCAAGTTACATACGATCTACAGTTAGAAATCTCAAGTGCCGTCTACGGGAACACAAATATAACGTGCAGACCGCGCAACAAAATACCGCCTTATCACGTAATGCCTATAATGGAACTCATATTCCAGATTGGGACAACGCAAAAATTATTGCAACCCCAAGGTCTAAATCACTATTTCTCATGACTGAAAGCATCTTAATATTGGAACACCGAGACAACTGTTTCAATGACTATGTACCTTATGACATACCTTCTACCTGGAAAAAACTTATTATAAAGTTATATACTATACCATGATTACCACTGTCTACATCACATGGTCACGCAATTAACATTTTCCCATGATTCCCCATGTAACATGTTCTTGCACACATATATACCGTGCCGGCCTTCATATCTTACGTCTGATGATGAACTAAAGTAGTTCGAAAGTACTAATGTTTTTATCTCATGTACATAGTATTTTAATTAAAGTATTTGAGCCATTATGTGCCTGGTTTTATATTTAGCTAATATGCTTTAGTATCAATATTAGCCTAAGAAATACGTAGTGCAGACGCATATTTGCAATGTTATTAATAAATGACAGCTCTCCTGCTTAGAAATCTTTAGAGTTATGGTTCGGTTTGCTGTATTAAAGAAATGAATTTTCACTGTATTTTCTAACCCAGTACCCTTATCCACAGATGATGTTATGCTACAAGGGCTGAGACTTTTGCTGGACCTTGAGTATTGAATTGACAAAAAAATTGGACATCTCGCAACGCAATCAATGGAGACACACATTGGATTTTTAACATACTGTCAAACAGCAGGCGTTCAGTTGCGTCTCTGGGTAGATGTTTTGCTGCACCATCCGTAGGTGTGTGAACCTCACGCCAGATGAAAGCATGTACGTATATACACAGTCGAGTCACATTATTGTGAATACCTCCTACCACTGACTTCAACAGCGCGTAGCCAATGAAAGAAGGCACGTGTCGTGAGCTGTCTTGCAGGGTATATAAGGTGTGCTTTTGACAATCTGAAAACATATCACTCGTTGCTGTCATGGGTAAAAGGAGAGATTTATCAGATTTGCAATACAGGTTGATTATTGGATTTCGGGCCAAGGGTGGTAGTATTTCTGAAACAGCGCAGTTTGTGAACCGTTCGCGTGCTGCTGTGGTTAAAGTGTATCGTGATTGGAGAAATGACACCATTGCGGATAAGCGACGTGGAAACACCGGAGCACTATGTGCCATTGATGTGAGACGTGAACATCAGTTTCAGAGGTGAGTGAGGGCCGATTGATACGCTACAGTGGAGCAACTCACTGTCCGAATGAACCAGGGGGCCAACGGAAGTGTGTCTAAAACGACACTTCAGCTAACTCTGCTGCAAATGGGACTACAATGCAGACCGATGGTCACTGCTCCTATGTTAACGAAGGTGCATCGTTAGAAAAGCCTTACATTTGTACGGTAGTATCGGAATTGGACCTCACCTGATTGGCAAAGAATTGTCTTCTTCGATAAGTCACGTTTTCTGATTAATCGAACGGATAGACGTTGGCGTATAATGCGAGAAACAACCGAGAACAAGCACTCTTCCACCATTGCTGGAAGAACGCGAACTGGTGAGGGCAGCGTCATGGTCTAGAGAATGTTTTCGTGGCATTCCCTGGGTTCACTCATACATGTGGAAGGCACTATGAACCTAATTCGTTATGCATCTTTCCTTGCAAACCACGTACACCCATACATGCTGATTGTCCTCCCTCTGGAGGATGGGATCTTTCAGCACGACAATGCGATGTGTCACACAGCTAGAACTACCCTAGAGTGGTTAGAAGAGCACGACGAAGAATTCAACGTACTTCTCTGGCCCCCTGATTCTCCAGACGTAAACCAAATTGAGCATCTGTGTGACCCCCTTGATCGTGTTATTCGCTCTATGGATCCTCCACCGCGCACCCTCCACCAGATGTCAAATGCACTGCAGTCAGCATGGCTTCACATAGCTGTGAACACCTCCCAGTACCTTACTGGGTCCCTCCCACCCATTCTTGCTGCTGTCCGCGTTGCCCACGGCGGTTCGTCTGGAAATTATCTGGTAGCCACAATAATGTGACTCGACTTTGTAACTACGTGTTTTTTTAGAAAGGCCGGTGTAAGGGTCGCCCGCAATCGAACTGTCAATTATGAATTTATGTACTTTTAATATTGTGATGAACACGTGCGGACGGACGTTTCATTCCGCCATTTTGTTGTTTCAGATAAGAACTGATATTCTTCACCACCCACGTGGTACCATTTTAATCTTATGTGGGATTAAGAGAGGGGTGCATGAACACCTGGGGCATCTGACCTTGAAGAGTTAGCTGCTCGAGTGCTTCTGTTAAATAAGTTGTCATACTGCTTTTGTATACGTGCAAGGTTGTAATCCCCTGCTGGTATCCGACGACATTCCTGAGTACAGGTATTTCACGTGCTGACCGGGGAAACCAGTTTTTCTTGCGCATGCGTGGTAGAGGACAGAAAGGGCGAGGAGAATTGAGTGAGACAGTTGAGCTTCGGTCGTCAAGTAGAGAGGGTAGTGGTTTGGACACCGGTTTCTGACGGAAGGACTGCGGTTCTCGCGGACGTGCAGCGTGGTGAACTGGAAGGAGGATTCCTTCGTCCACCGGGTATCGCGGAAAGAATTGTGGAAAGGTAGCACGTGGTCAGCACGGGAACCTGAGCTGAAAGTCATCGGAAACCCGTGAAGCAAATGTTATCGGAATAATAAAGTCTTGTTGTTGTTTTTATTTCCGTGTACTGGACTGAGTTTGTCGAGGTAATTATTCTTCTACACAAGGACGCCTTCAGCCGCGTTGACAGCCAGATCGTATAGTAAAGGCGAGGCGGTAGCTCGCTATACGGCGGGAAACAAAAGGTATTTTCTAAGAATTGATATGTCTGTCCCTACACCCGGAAAAGTCTAAAGATAGTGAGTTCCATAAGAGTGTGTCCAATCCTAGCCCGTACAATACATGAATGGGCAAGAATGATGAAGGGGAGCCAAATGATATTGCTATAGCCTGATTTCTCAAGCTTTTCTAAAGAATATTTCATCGGGAAAAATCATTGAACATTTTATTGGCTTCATATACCAGATATGTGTATGATGCAACGGCCTTAAAATAGTGCTGAAACTTTGTCTTTATACAGTGCTTATTTTCTGCTCCAGGTGTTGAAAGTGTGATCATTTAATTCGGTGTTTGTGGCGAGCTCAGTTCATACCACAAGCATGGCCATTATATCAGCCAAGTATTCTTCTAATGTGACGAAAGATTTTGACATCAGAAGGACGCTCGAAAACACAGAGCGGGAACATGTGAAATGCGGCTCCGTATCTTTTCAGCAGATACTGTAATACCACAGGCTACATGAGTTGGCTTGAAGGCCATCACTAATGCCACGATGTTCCAGAAAAATGCGTATTTTGCATATTTAGCCACTTTGAAAGGAAAAAAACATCTTTTCACACTGAATGCATTTAAATATCCTGAAAAGGTTCTAAAAAAACACTTTTGAAAAACGACGTTATCGTTTTATAGACTTAACTCTAAACAATAACAAAATCACTTACTAAAGAATTATCTGTTGTAAAATGGAGGCACCCAAACGAATACATTTTCAATCAAAAGAAAAACGTTTAGTCTACGCTCCACTAACGAGAAGGAAGCACCATTGTTTGGAGCTGTTTTTCAAGTTTTGAGCTGTACCACCTAGCTCCAGTTCTTGGGAATCCTAACGCTGCGGCCTATAATGACATTCTTGACAATTCTGTATTCTAAACGTTATAGCAACAGTTCGGTGAAGTCCCTTTCCTTTTGTTAACATGACAGTGTTCTTTTGTCTAAAATGTGAGATCTGTGCAGAAATGCTTTGATGAGATGGGTGTAGAAGAAGTTGACTGGACTACAGAGAGCTCCTGTCTCAACCCCATGAACCACCTCTGGGATGAAGCGGAACGCCGACTGCTAGGCAGGGCTCAACAGCCCGACATGGTGACCGACCTGACTAATGTTCTTGTGAAGAAATGGTAGGAAATACCGAAGCAACGGAACATAATCTAGTGGAAAGCCTTCCAAGCTGATTGGAGGTCTGTGACAAAACCAAAGGGTGAACCAGCTTGATATTAATTCATTTCCTATCACAGGGAGTTTGTGGATAGGCAAGTGTCTTGACACTTTTAACTTTTAATCAGATAGTGTAAATTTGAGCGTTTGTAAGAGAGGTCTATGTTAGCAGCAAAGGTGAACGAAATTGATAGTAATTCCCTTCCTATCCCAGCAAAAACAGTCTTGCTGGGCCAGCACGGCCAGCGCTGGCCCAGCCTTATGTTGCCGTCGCCCAACCGTCAATAAAATGTCCTGGCACCCACCACATGGGCCAGCAGTGGGCCAAACAGTGGCACCTCCATCAGTTGTCATATGCCAGATAAGGAGCAACGACTACAGCCATTGCACGTTTTGTGGCCGAAGGGCAAATATACCCCACGTTGGGAAAACGTGAATCATCTGGCTTTTACCAAAAATAAACGAGATACATTTTTCGCGGAATCATTATTTATCATATGGTTTGATGATAAATGTTTCAATGAAGACCTACCCATTAATTTACCATTACCTTGGCGTCAATTTGTTAGAACATTAAAACCACCGGATACTTAGATTAAATGTCGAGAAATTAATTTCTATGATTGCAGCACATGTACACCTAGAGGTTGCTATAGTTACAGATGCATGACGGTCGCTTGCTTGTACATATATAGTCTTGTGCACTGCACATTGGGCTGCACTTTGGCTTGATAATGAGTCGTGTGAAGACTCGAAAGATCTTGCCTGTTTTTTAAAATTGGTTTTATCTATACTTACTGGTTTTAGATGTATGTAAATAAATATTTTATACTTCTGTTAGATGAAAGTGGTATACATGGTGCCGAGACGGCTGTATGCAAGATTAACTCTATGGTTGCACGAGTTATATTGTCTCTTCACAGGGCCATTAGTTATCCATCACAGGAAGTAGCTGACACAAGTGGCACTTCAGCTGCCCTTCAAACACGTGCCATAAATTATGGCTAGCCTAATGTGGTCCGCTAGTTTCCCAGCGGTGGCAGCTGGCAATCACGTGACATAACTGATAGTTTGCCGAATCTTGTCCGCCAATTTCCCAGTAGCAGCCATAAAAAATAAATAAATAAAGGGTAACCGCAGTTACCCAAAGCTACAACAACTTTTTTTTCGTCGTGCGAAACACTCTTGCATTACAGCACTGAGCTGGGAAAATTTTCTCAACAATTACTGAAGACGCCCGTTTGGATCAGGGTGCAAACGAACCAAGGACTGTCTGCATGGGAAGCGGGCGCTCTACTAACGGGACTGAGCCTCTTTCCTGCGGAATGTGTAATGAATGGTTTTCTTTTAAATTTTACAATATGCGAGGTATTTTTCATAAATGTCAGTTTCATATAATTCATAAATTTATTTTTTGACGTAACGATTGTTTTCTTTTTTACCTTAAGGGAACACTCGAGTTGGTACACTCGTTTTCAGCGAGTGTACCAACTTAAAGGCGCTTTCCAAAGTTTCGTGCTGTCCTTGTCGTCTTGAAAGGCGATTGTTGAATTAATATATTTACCCGTTCATGTCACATTCTGTTACAGTTTTAACGTTGTATCTTTTATTTTATTGGAGGTTTAACGACCACCATGAGCAACTGAGTGGCCTATAAGCAGTCGCCCGTCCCTAATTTAGGGCCACTGGTTCCAGGGAAGGGAGAGAGCCAGTGCCGTAAGACAAATACAACATCCATGCCTCACGGGCTTCGAACCTGGACCCATTTCGGACGAATGATCAGAAGCCATCGCTTATACCACTGCGCCACCTGGGCGGCCGTTGTATCTTTCCTTTCCGCTGTCTGAATCTACATTTGTTTTGAAGCGGAAAGATATTTTATTTTACTTGTCGTTATTTTTAGAAGTGAATTCCTCCAGTCTTGTGTATTGAACCCATGGATGAGTACATTATATCCACATAGCATTGCTTTTTTTTGTTTTCTTTTATAAATAATTGATAAATTTTGTACGCGTATAATTCTTCGTTTTTCCAACATAACGGTTTTTTAATGTTTTTTTCCAGGACTTTTGGTTCAAGCGGCTCAGTAGTATGCTAAAACGAAAGATTACACTGACATTATTTTTTGTTATTCATGGGAGTGAGAGGGTGTATTACTTGGCAGTAATCTAGTATTTCATGGCTTAATCTGATATCATCGTCGACGTGGCATTTCATTATAGGAAATTAAATCGCCTCTCTACATATGTTTTTTTTTTAACATCCACTAAAGTAACACAATAGCGATAGCGTCGTCTTTAACTAACTGGTACCACAAGAGACACAGCACGTGTTGCTTCCGCGCATGCGCAGTCCCGTTGCTTTCACCTGGTGTTGTGGTTGCATTGGTTGCCAGCTACGGCCCACTAGTGGAACTTTCTTGGAGGCCCGCAATTCACGGCGATGCTGCAGTGACATCAATGGCTGCCAACTGATGGAGCTGCCACCAACGGACTGCTACCGGGCCGCGAGCGGTAGATTTCAGCCAGCAGTGACCCATCACTGCCAGCTGGTGGCCAGCAGTTTCCCAACACTTGTGTTTTTGCTGGGATTATATATGTATCCGGATACTTTTGATCAGGTACTTGATATTAATTATTTCCTTTTACTAAATATATATGTTAACATCTATACACTCAAAGACTTCCCAGCATAGCGGAGGCTGTGATAGCAACAAAGGAAGTACCAACTCGACATAAGTTCCGTGCCTATCACAGGGAGTTTGTGGACAGGCAAGTGTCCGGTTACTTTTGATCAGATAGTGTATATGAATCTACCAGTACAACTTTCAGGTACGTTGAACACATATTTCTTCTATTTTAGCGCACATGCTTGATTTTTATTGCATAAACGCTTATATTTCAAAGGGTTTTAGTGTTTGAATATCAAGGCTTTTAGTGATCACTAACTGTGCGTAAAATTTCTTCGTTGCACAGTTTATTGCTAACGCATGCCGAGGAATTTTGTATTCTCCAGCCTAATGTTAAAGAGAGTACAATCCTCTTCAGTCAGCGCAGCAGAAAAGAATGGAATCCCTAAACTAAATAATATGTGTTTACTTGTATACATTAAATGGACATTTTATTCGAACCACTCTCACAAACAGTTGCTGTGGAAAGTTATGCTGTGAGTATAAACATTCAGCACTTTTTCTTATATTCTGGATATCCGTACGTACAAAATTGATGATAAAGACAGCTTAATATATTTTTTATTTACACATTAGGGTGACTCAACGGTTCTTCCTGTTTGCAGATAAAAGTTTTAAAGACGCAGAAGAGCTGTACAAGCTCACTCCATCCTGCAAAGTGCAAGTCGTTGTTTTCCATAGTGCTTTGCCAAGTTCCACGATACCACGGTGGCATCACTAGACAAGATTCGAGGACAGAAACTCTTTGTTGCTAGCTTCCAGGCTTCCACATTTACTACTGAAGCAAAGTACCGTCAGTACTGTCATTGTAAGAAATGGGCTATGGAGCGAAGTAGGTGATAGTTGGATGAGTTATATCCGTGCTGTATGGGAGATGGGGAAGTTTCATTCTGTGTGGAAGATGTAGTAAGGTCTGGACTGTATGGAAGATGGGGTAGAACCTCAACACTTACCAATTGGCAATTCAGAAAGTAAAAGGGTATTATGACATTAGAGAGATCAGTTCCCTCCTTTAATGACGTTGAAAAGTAGTTGTCGAGGAGCATTTCTGGAGGTGTGACTTGGGAAATTACCCGTTTGCAGTAACGCACGCTTCTTATTGATGAGTACCAGGTAGCGTTTTGCAGAGTATCATGGAGCCGCTGAAGACGTTGGGCACAAAAGTTCCCATACTCAGTCTAAGAATCTAGTACAAGCTCCCAATGCACAGTACCCTCACAATTACACGAAAAGCACATCAATACCTTCCTCTGAAACCGGCCTCTTTGCACCTCTGTGCTTTCTGTTGTATAATCAGCCACTGGTTTCCAGTGGTAAGATAAAGTAGAAATATCCACTTTTGAATACCATGAAGATACGACAATAAAACATTTCGCCCTGTGGATTTCACAGAAATGTATGACAAAGAGCAACATGTTCCGCCTGCTCTGGTGTTAGTTCATGGGGTACCATTCGATGGAGACTGGAGCACAAAGCAAGCTGGCGCAGATGACGAACGATGGTAGATTTTTAAGACCCCACCACAGCTGCCAATTGTGGTGCACTGGCATAAGGGTTCTGTGTTACAGCTTTGCCCAGGGTGTCACTGTTGGTGATCGTTGGACATCCTGACTTCGGATTGTGTTCCAAGCATTGTGATGCCGGAACAGTTTCGTGCCGTGCTGCTGTTCATTCTGTGCTGCTGTTCAGAATTGTTCAGTGTGCTGTTCAGTGTGTCCTCAGCATCAACTGCAGAATTTTTCTCGCTGTTGCAGCCGCGTTTCAACTTTTACTCCAGTCATGGCGTAGGAGCACCCGTACAGCACGTTCATCGACCTTCATCCTCTAACACAATGTGGCTCCGTGCCAAGTGTACGTCATCAGTCTCGTGCGTTCCACGTCATCCCGGTACGCAATGGGCGCTGGCTCGCGTTTTGCATAGGAATGGGGCCCAACGTTACACTTAGCTTATTTTTTTTTTTTTTTTAAATGGGAGGTTTAACGACCACCGTGAGCAACTCAATGGGCTATAAGCAGTCGCCCGTCCCTAATTTAGGGTCACTGGCTCCAGGGAAGGGAGAGAGCCAGTGCCGTAAGACAAACACAACATCCATGCCTCACCGGGATTCGAACCCGGACCCCTTTCGGACGAATGATCAGAGGCCATCGCTTAGACCACTGCGCCACCGGGGCGGCACACTTAGCTTAAAACGGGATAAACTTTTGACTCACTCTAGTACAATTGTAATGCATTTAAACTGTTTTACTTGTTTCGACGTCACTGAAATTACGTCTTTCAGAAGCACAATCATGACAATCCAGAAAGTAAAAGGATATTATGACATTAGAGAGATCAGTTCCCTCCTTTAATGACGTCACTCGAAAATCAAGTTTTCCAACCTTGTCGTGTTAAACGTCAAACACGATGCCGACACACCAGACCATGTAAACTAAGAGTGACGTCACGAAAGTGACGTCACGTCTTTATTACCTCCTCCCTTCTAGATGGCCTTGGCAAAGCGAACATTAAATACAGTACATGAACAAATGCTAAGATTGGAAAGAATCGTGAACTATAATCAGAAAACTTTTAAATTACGTACAGTGAATGGAGGTACGGTCATCACCCAAGTGTATCAGTATTCAAATACAGGTTCCTAGAATTTTAAAGTATTAGCAGCAGTAACCAAATCTCGATTTTAGAACATTATGTTTACGTTCCAATATCCGTAAATACCGTCTTATGTTCAGATGAGGAAGAAAGAAAAACGGCCATAAGAACTATTTTTGCATCGTTCCAAATTATACGATCCAGATCGGTTGATTGTGCTGCCTGCTACAGCAGAGCTTGTTGCGTTTTCATCCATCTATCTGCGTTCCTACAGTAGAACAAGTTTCTTGGTGTGAATCTACATTTGTTATAATCTGGTGTCTCAGCTTTGGGAGATGCAAGAAAACTTCCTATTTTTACAGGATTTTAAAGAATAATTTTCAACATTGCAAATTTGGCCAAAAAAATATTGCTAATCTTTGTACTTATTGAAACAAGTACGTAACTCTCACAGCCTGGATGACGTTCGAATTGACAGTTTCGCGAGCTAGAATCTCAAGACAATTTAAATGTGATGAAATCTATCTAAATCAATAAAATATGGTATCAGTCATTTTCTTGCACGTTCTCAAAAAATTTGACCAAGTTTCCCTGATAGATACACTGAAGTACCAAAAAATATGGGATAGCAGTATGCAAATTTTTAACTCGCGCTGCCGTTGTATAAAGGCTTTGATGTACGCCACATTTTTTATGAGTTGCGAGGTGTAATATCGTGAGTCAGGTTGAACAACCACAAGTAGAAAAATGGCAAGACGGCGTGAATTATCAGAGTTTGAACGAAGTATGTTAGTGGGAGCCAGATGGATGGGACATTCAATTTCCGAAGCTGCGCGAACATTCATCGTTCCTTGATCCACGGTGTCACGTGTGCGCTGAGAATACCTCATGAAGGCATTACCACCCACCGTGGACGGCGCAGTGTCCTATCACGGGTGTTGAATGACCGTGACCAGCGGCATATAACCACGTTTATCCATGTTAACAGGCTAGCAGCGACAGTGCCTCAAATAACATCCACATGCAAGAGCCAGAGACATATCTATAAGGTAAATGCATCGTAATTTAGCCTCCATAGGGCATGGGAGCATCAGACCCACCAGAGTGCCTTTCTTAACACCACAACATCTGACACAACGTCTCACTTGGGCTCGGGAATACGGTAATTGGACCCTGGAAGACTGGCAACATGTGGCGTGGTCCGATGAGTCACGCTACCAGTAGTTACGAGCTGATGGTAGGGTTCGAGTGTGGCGCATACTTCATGAGGCCATGACCCAAGCTGTCAACAAGGCATTATGTGAACACGGTAATTGGACCCTGGAAGACTGGCAACATGTGGCGTGGTCCGATGAGTCACGTTACTAGTAGTTACAAGATGATGGTAGGTTTCGGGTGTGGGGCAGACCTAATGAGGCCATGGACCCAAGCTGTCAACAAGGCATTGTGTGAACACGGTAATTGGACCCTGGAAGACTGGCAACATGTGGCGTGGTCCGATGAGTCACGCTACCAGTAGTTACGAGCTGATGGTAGGGTTCGAGTGTGGCGCATACTTCATGAGGCCATGACCCAAGCTGTCAACAAGGCATTATGTGAACACGGTAATTGGACCCTGGAAGACTGGCAACATGTGGCGTGGTCCGATGAGTCACGCTACCAGTAGTTACGAGCTGATGGTAGGGTTCGAGTGTGGCGCATACTTCATGAGGCCATGACCCAAGCTGTCAACAAGGCATTATGTGAACACGGTAATTGGACCCTGGAAGACTGGCAACATGTGGCGTGGTCCGATGAGTCACGTTACCAGTAGTTACAAGCTGATGGTAGGGTTCGGGTGTGGGGCAGACCCCATGAGGCCATGGACCCAAGCTGTCAATAAGGCATTGTGTGAACACGGTAATTGGACCCTGGAAGACTGGCAACATGTGGTGTGGTCCGATGAGTCACGCTACCAGTTGTTACGAGCTGATGGTAGGGTTCGGGTGTGGCGCAGACTCCATGAGGCCATGACCCAAGCTGTCAACAAGGCATCATGTGAACACGGTAATTGGACCCTGGAAGACTGGCAACATGTGGCGTGGTCCGATGAGTCACGCTACCAGTAGTTACGAGCTGATGGTAGGGTTCGGGTGTGGCGCAGACCCCATGAGGCCATGACCCAAGCTATCAACAAGACACTGTGCAAGCTGGTGGTGGTTGCATACATGTATGGGGTGTATTTACGTGGCACTGTTTGGTGACCATTTGCAGCCCTTCATGGACTTCATGCATTCCAACAACGATGGGATTTACCAGGCGGACAATGCACCATATCATCGGGCCCAAGTTGTCCAAAATTGGTTCGAGGAGCATTCTGGACATTTCCGACGGACGGTGGGGCCACCACGTTCGTCCAGCATGAACCCAATAGAGCACTCATGGGACGTGGTGGAAAGATCCATTCGCACCTAAGATCCTACACCTACAAATACCTGGTAACTGTAAGCAGCTGTTCAGACGGCATGGCTCAACATCTCTCAAGGTCTTCCAGCTACTTGTGGAATCGATGCCACGTTGAGTTGCTGCTCGTATTCCATGACTTTTGGCTATTCAATGTAGTTTTCTGTGATTTTAGATAAAACGGCCTATTCGTGCCTACACATGTACTGAATTTAGTTATATTCAATGACAGAAATTATGAGACAGACGCCAGCGTTTGAATTGTAATAAATAATTGTTTCTTTGAATTCGAATGTTCAGCGTAGATTCTGTCTGACTCACAACTCCTTCAGAACAGTTCTTACACGCAAAGTTACTTGATTTGGAATGACAGTTGTGTACTCGTATTATTGTGTCCAGGCAGTTTATAGTTGAGCGTTGTATCCTTAACAGTTGGAATCTTTCATCCGATTAATTATATTTTTTCATCGGAATCTTTCACCCGATTAATTATACTGGCAATCACTGTACGCAATCTCTTGAACATTACTGTGGATACAGCTATCGCGATAAGATCGGTTTATCATTATTAAGAATCTCCAGAGAGAGTAGTTGCAAATAAGGTATGCTTAAGAATAATAATTACTTTTTCTACGAAATCGATGCTTACATGCGTAACAAGGACATAACGCGCAACAGATGTATCAGACAATTATTATGATTATAGCAAAGTATCAGGATTAAGCACTGACGTTGTGTGAGTATCAATAATCGTCACTTCCGAAATCAATTAAAGCTGCATGAAATAATTTCTCCTCCGAAACAAGAGGGTGTACTTTGGTTAAAAGCTAATCTTAGAACGCAATTAGATAGACTTATGTATGAGCGATAAGCACTTATATCCCATTAACCTAAAAGGAAGGTCTAAGAAATCGACACATAAGGCTTTCCTACACGTATAGATGGTGATCATCACTTTAATTGCACAGTGTAAAAGACATTTGTTCCACGTTGAGAAGCTTTAAAAATTTAACTTATTATAAGCACACAAATCATCAAAAAAATTTTCCCCACACGGAAGGAATACAGATACGTTTATTCAAATACATAAAGATGAAAATGCAGGACAGATTTATTGCAAAAGATATGGCAGGTCTGACGATATTTAAAATGGGAGTAAGACATGGATTGCATTTGTGGGACCGTTGATGGCTTAGTGGTGAACGTTCGTGACTGCTACGGAAAAGTCTCAATTTTGATCCCAGGTAGGTACGAACACTCGAACCACTAAATATCCGCCATGTGTCGGATGGGCATTTTAAGGCATTGGAACCCGGGTACTGGACCCTGGTTTAAATAAGGGCGTCTTCCTCCCCTTCTTCGCCACTTCCACATGATTTTCCTGTCGGGCACTCTATCCCAAACCACCCAGCTTCTTACTTCTAAGGTTTGCTTACCACCTAGGGTAAGACGCTCCCTTCCTAAAATCCTCCACATATGATCTGGATTGTATTTGTTGTATAGAGGACTTTTAGTTAGAGAAACGTGGAACAATGGAGGATAAAGAAACCAAAACTGGCCTGTTTTTTTTATAACTATCAAAGGGTAATACTATTTCTTCGTCGTAGACGGATGTTCAACTCCTGAAGCGGCCGATGTATTAAACCAAACTGTGCAAAATAATTTTCTGTAATCCCCAAGCAGAAATACCCGCATATTGACAGAAGTTTACGAAAGTAATAGCAAAACAATTTATTTCCCTCTCTCTTATATCAACAGTACGAACCGAAAACCTGTTATTCTTGCAATAAGCGTTCCCTTCTAGTCCTTTATTCCCTGCTCCATGGAATGATGTGAAAGGTTTGTCCCCCCGGACACAGACATCATGCCACTGGGTAGAAAAAATAAAGTGCTCAAATATCATTCTTAGTTTCGTCACTATTGTTAGAGACAGGCATTTAAGCAGCTAATCAGTCAGAAAGAATTAGTTTGAAACATGACCACTTTGAAAAGCAAAGCTAAGGGGAAAACAATGTTTTTTGATGCGCAGGTTCACTTGTTCCAGCGGCATTCGTCCCACTTCTTAGACAGCGAATATATTAGCTTGAATTGATTTCAGCGCATTTTTTGACCCTGAGATAATTCGTTCCAGCCGGTTAAAGCGTTAACAAACTCAGCCAGTTTAATTGTGTATTCAGATCGTAGAACCATGTAAACCAGGTGGTCAACGCAAAGAATTTCACCCACTGGCTGTATAATACCCGAATAGTATGCTGCTGCTAGAAGGATTTGATATGGTAAGAGGTTCCTCACCATCTTTCAGTCATTCTTGGGTGTCTACGAATTGGGCTGTCCACCAAATTCGCCTGATCGCTGTCAGTACCCCAAAAGCAAATTTCCGGCACCCAGTAAGAGGGCGGCCATTGTGGTGCCACCGATATCTACCAGTACCATTTATTGAAACCAGAAAAAAGCAGGATGATAGGGCGGTGCTCTCTTATCTACTTAGCTCACATAAGTGAGCTACATTGTAGATTGCAAAGAAAGAGCTGGGCAGCGTAATGCCAAATGGCGTCTTCAACGATGAGACCCTTATATGTCTAGAATGATCCGAAGGCAGCTCTATCGCGTAGCGACATGCCAGCGTAAGAATTTTAACATAGTGCATCGTATAGCGCCTCAAAACTAAAGAACTTCTTAGCCTTGGGATCCAAGTGTCGGGCGACGTTTCTTAAGAGAATAAACTCCAAACTACTCGCCTTGGGCTCCAAGTGGGAAGCGACGTTTCTTAAGAGAGTCGATCATGTCTCAAAGATATCGAGGGTAAATTAAGTATCCAGCGGTATTTGGACATAATTCGCCTCCCTTTGGTCTTACTATTGCCTCAGAGCATTACAAACGCCAGAGTGATATGTGGTTTGCTACACGATAATGCCAGATCACACACTACTCTCATTGATTAACAATTACCGTTCCACTGTCCTCACCCCCAGCCCTGTCGTCAGGGCTATCACTCTTTGAGTACACCTGGGACTTCTCTATACGACGTCTGAAAACACAACTGCAATACATAACGTCATGGATATTTAGCAGCAGGTGCAGAATATTTGAAGAACCGTAGATCAGGCTGTTAGGAGGAAGAGGACACACGTGACACTGATGATATCCAAACATACATGTTTCTGCCTCATTAACAAGGCTACAAATCTGATCATGTATTACTAATAGCGTTACGCTTTAGCACGTTGCTTTATAGCCTACACACAACACAATTTCTGACTGGGGAGCAGCTTTTTTTTTATAAGAAGCGTATATTGAAAGGAACAATATAGTAGCCAGTGGCAGCTCGTACCCACGATTTTTTAGCAAATTTTATTAGATTAAAGAAAGAATTTACGATTAAAAATTCTGCGAGTGCGAAGATGACATTGAAAATAAATTGAATTAATGCGTTATTTATGCGTTCTATAAAGCACCATTATGGCAATGAAAACAGTATGCGCTTCCGTTAAGTTGAAAATTTAAGTTTTCCATCCACAGCTTATGTATAACTCCGTATTCTACCTCCAGTGAGCACAATCTCTTGAGGCTCTGGCTCAGGAGTATTTGAGCATGCGCATTTGAGCACTCTTCTGGAAGTTGGCCTGCGCTTGGTAGAAAAGCATCGGAAAGCACTTCTACCGTGTCCATTCTTGTCATGTTACTGAAAAGAAAAAATAGACGCAATTGTCTCTTTCGCTGTCTTGTGTAGGAATTATTTTAGTGCTATTCTTCTGTTTCATTGGTGGAACAGTGTCACTGATAGCTCATCCTTATATGAATAATGAAATCTGAGAAACTAAACGCTTGTCTTCTTAATCAGGAGTACTGTTGATTATTTGATGAAACATACGTTTTACTCCAACGGAAGTTGAAACCTACAAGACTAGGAAGACTTACACCAGATCTTAAACCACATCAAACATTTAAAGAGGAAAATACTGAGCGAATTAGGAAGTTTAGTACCGAAACGTATAATAAGGACGAATGCATACGCGGCTGATATAAAAATTTTGTTCTTTGCCTTCCATATTTATGATATTTTGCTAACAAAACTCGGAAGCGTGACGTCTCAGCTGCATGCAAGAATAACGTAATGATTAACAATATCGCAACTACATAAAAGTCAAACGTGGATAATTCAACAGTAAAGCGAAACAAGAAAAATGACACCGAAATTTCGGGTGTAATAAGCACGTGTTTTGAATCCGTTCTGACGCAAATTAAATTCATCAAAGCTATTCAAATTCAATGGAACCGGTAATATCCGACGGGAGAAAGAAGTTTTTCAACCGGATTTTTAATCCCTCAGATATTGCTGTAAACAGAATCGTGAGCTTACGCCCTCTGGTTGCAGACCTGTGCGTTAAGAAAAATATGAATTTATATGAGAAACATTTCGCACCGGAAACGCTCTCCAACACAGAAATAATTTTTCAAATCGGACTCATAGAAACAGAGATATCGACAAAAATAAGATGTGACTTTACGTCCCCTGGTGGGAAAACCGTGCATTATTTTAGGAAGGAAGTATTCTCCCAAGGTTTTTCGATACGAGAGGCATCGGTCCAAGAAAAAAAAATTTAGTCGAGTTTTCAGGAGCCGTGATTTTGCCGCAAATACATCAGAAGCAGAAATTAACGCTTATGCCCCCTGGCGGCCAAACCATTTCTTACGAAACATTAGAAAATATATGAAAAAATATTTTCCATCAGGTTTTCTACGCGATACAGGAAGAATTTTTCAAATCGGAGTTTTAGAAACAGAAAAAACGCAGAAAACGCAAAAACGTAATTTACCGTTGCTCCCCCTAGCGGAAAGTCTATAATTTACTTGAAAATTTTGAATTTACAGGAAAAACATTTATCATCGGAAACACTATCCAACGGAGAAGGAGGTTTTTGAAATCGGACTCCTAGAAGTAGAGATATTGACAAAAATAATATATACATCTACGGCCCCTGGTTTACAAACTGTGCATTATTTTAAGAAGAAAATGTTCCTTAAAGGCTTGTCGAAACGAGTATTATCGGTCCACAAAAGACTTTTTTTCAATCGAGATTTCAGGAGCTCATATTTTGCTGCAAATACATCAGAAGGGGAAATTAAGGGGAAATTAATGGTTTGGCCCCTGGTGGCCAAACCATTTTTTACAAAAATTAGAAATTATGTGCAAAGGATTTCCCACCAGGAGCTGTATCCAGTGCAGAAAGAAATTTTCAAGTCTAAGATTTAAAAGCAGAGATATACGGGGAAACGCAATTTCCCTTTACGCCCCCATAGAGGTCTTGAAAATTTTAAAATTATATGAAAAAAAAGACACTCCGGAGAAAAAATCTTTCTAATAAGGAAATATTTTTTCAAATCGGACCATTAGAAGCATAGATATTGAAAAAAAATAAGATATACATCTACGCCTCTTGGGGGAGAAACCATGGAATATTTTAAGAATCAAATATTCCGAAAAGATTTATCGACATAAGTTGCATCGGTTCACAAAAGAATTTTTTCAATCGAGATTTTAGAAGCTCAGATTTAATGGCAAATACATTAGAAGCAAAAATTAACACTTACGCCCCCTGGTGGCCAAACCATTCTTTACCAAAAATTAGAAATTATATGCAAAAGATTTTCCATCAGGAGCTGTATCCGCTAAAGAAAACATTTTTTCAAATCGGAAATTTAGAAGAAGAATTATCGGGAAAATGTAATTTACTTTTACGCCTCCTAGCGGAAAATCTATGAGTAATTTGAAAAAGTAACTATACCTAAAATACTTCTCGACGTAAATGGAATCGAACGACAAAATATTTTTTTCAATCGGATGTTTAGTAGCAAACATGTGAAATAAAATGTATTTTTGAATTCGACATCATCTGCATTTACGCACTCTAGCGGCTAAATTGTGCTTCGTAAAAATAAAAACGAAATAAAGGATCATCATTCGCATATTTCAAGCTTTCCAATCCAAATGGTTTTTTTTCATATCGGACTAATGGTTGCAGAGATATCGTGTCTACAGGCGGACGGACGGATAAACCGATAACATAAGCACGATCTTTTTTTACAAAAGTTATGCTAAAAAAAACAAAAGCAATCCAGTATGACGTCACATCTTATAAACTGTATTCTTTCTTTGTGGTGCAGTTGAACTTGCTGTGCAAGAACATGATGGATCGGACTCTGCGTCGAACCCGGAAGTTTTGTTTGCTTTTACCTTACTTTTACTTTTAATACCATTGTGAAACACACAGTAATAATAATAATAATAATAATATATCAGTTCTCGTTACGTGTGTTCTTTTTTTTTTTTTTTTTGATTGGAGGTTTAACGACCACCGTGAGCAACTCAATGGGCTATAAGCAGTCGCCCGTCCCTAATTTAGGGTCACTGGTTCCAGGGAAGGGAGAGAGCCAGTGCCGTAAGACAAACACAACAACCATGCCTCACCGGGATTCGAACCCGGACCCCGTTCGGACGAATGATCAGAGGCCATCGCTTAGACCACTGCGCCACCGGGGCGGCCGTGTGTTCTTTAGTAGTAGAGCATTAAAGCATCAGTTGCCACTGATAGCAGGTATGAAATTGAAACCTCCTCTGTGTAACGAAAAATCATTCCTTTCCCCATAGAGGAATTTTAGAATTGTGTACGTAATTCTGTTGCAGAGATGTTATCAAAGGTAATTTATACAACCGAATAATCAGTTTTAATGAGCACATGTTTTTGCAACCTTACGATTTTGCTCTCAGATACAGTTTATATGATGTGACGTCATAAGTGGATTTTTTTGTCATTATAAATACGGTTATAAACTTGAGCCACATGAGAAAAAAGATGTGTACACGAAAGTGTCAGAATGTGAAAAAATGTTTACAGTATTCTTTAGCGTTCTTGTCTATACACATAATTAACATCCACAATCATTCTCAATCCACTGCTGGATGAAAATCCTCCGAAGACTCTTTAGCAAGTCTCTGTCTTGAGATATTATATCCCCTTTGCATGCTTTCGAATTTCATCAAGCCGTCTCTCAGTTGGTGGTCAACTGGGTTTTTCCCTGTTCCTTGGTGTCCAGTTTAAAATTTCAGTTGTCCTATTCTAAATATCATTTTATTTCGAACTAACAGTTCTAGTAATATGCTCAGCCGATTGCCACTCGAGATTTTTTTTCTTCGATCAAGCTCTGATCAACTCGGTTACACCAAGCATGCATCTCTCCATGCTTCTCTGAGTTGTCCGCAGCGTTTGTCTGCAATTTATTTTCGGGGTCCATGTCTCTGACACATAACTAAGAACTGGAAGAATGCTTTGATTAAACTTTTTCTTTTGAGATATATGGTGACATGTTCTTGAAAATTGCATTGCTCTTTCCACATGATCTCCAGCTGAGCTTTACACGCCTATTAGTTTCTTTTTTTTTTTGTGGCCCTCGCTTGATATTTATTGCTCAAGGTACATGAACACATATACCGATGAGCCATTAAATTATGACCTCCTACCTAATAAACTGTAGGACCCCCTGTAGCCCACAAACAGCGGCCACTAGGCGAGACATCGATTCGATGAGTTGGCGATAGGTATCCTGGGGTATCTGGTACCAAAATGTCAACAGCAAGTTCTCCTGTTCCCGTACATGTCGGGGTGGTGGTGATTTAGCGCGAACCACAAATGTTCCATCGGGTTCATGTCAGGTGAATATGGAGACTAGGGCATTAACAGAAAGTCACCAGCATGTTACTAGAACCACTCCTTGATGATTGTGTCATGGCGCATTATCCTGTTGGTAATGACCATCACCAGCAGGGAACACAGTTGCCATGAATGGGTGAACTTTGTCCTTAACGATGTTCAGATACCTGACAGCTGTCAGAGATTGTGCTCTTGGGATAATGAAGCCGAAAGTGTCCAAAGAAAACATCGCCTACAGCATAACAACGCCGCCACCGGCCTGTCTCCACCCAACAGTGCATCCAGGTGCCATAGCCTCCGTCGGTAATGGGGGTATTCGTGCACGGCCGTCTACGTGATGCAGCAGAAATATTGACTCATCAGACTAGGTCATTTTATTCCAATCATCCAGGGTCCAATCTCGATCATCTTGGGCCCATTTCATGCGTTATTGGCGATGATGTGCAGTGAACATGGAGACTCGGCTGGGTCTTTGGCTAACCAGGCCCGTGAGCAGAAGGCTGCGATGAACTGTTTGCTGACCAGATCACCACTGTTGAACATGTGCATGATTTGTCGTACTGTGTGCATGCGGTCATTCGGACGACATACGCTGCACAACGGTTCGTCGTTTGACCATCTGCGCACCACTTTTGATACGTACTCACTACATTGGCACGTGAACAACCCACAAGCTGCGTCGTTTCCGAGATCGTAGTTCCGAGACGCCGTGACATCACAATTTGCCCTTTATCAAATGCCGATAAATAGGCAGCTTTTCCCATTGTGACTCCGAACACTCTACTAACCGAAAGCTGGTCATCGGGTTGTATATATGCTGCTCTGTGAATCTCAACTGCAGTACCGTTTAGTGTCCAGGCGCGCTCATTTCTCTAGACGAGGGGTGGTTATAGTGTAATGGTTCATCTGTTTATACCGGCCACTGAATTAGGAAAATTTTATTCAATACCGGGTTTGATCTCCTTTAGCCAGAACTACAGCGTATATGTGGTTTGGCATAGATTCTACAAAGCACTAGAGTGCATCTACGTATACAGGATACCAGACAGTCACCAGGCTGTCCTTTAAATTGTTCAAATTTGACGGACAAGGACTTTTCTCCCGGATCTATTTTTCTAACATGTTTCATACATTCTCAATGGGGTTCAAATCCAGGAATTGTGGTAGCCATGGAATATGGCAGAAGTCGCTCTCATGCTCGCTAAAGCACTGCTGAATGCATCTTGCGCGATGGACAGTAGTATCATTGTCGTCCATGAAGGAGCCGTCACCTGCTGGATAAAAAGACAACATTGCGGGATGGACTTGACCGACAGTAATGTTCAGATAATCCTTGGAGGACACCTGAAGTCCTAGTGATATCACGGGATCTATTCCGTACCAACAGAACATGTCCCACTCCATGACACCACTCTCAGAGCACCATAAATTGTGTTAACAAGGCAAGCTGGGTCAATTGCTTTATGGGGCTACTGCCAAACTCTCTACCTACCGTCGATACAGAACAAGGTGACACTATTTCTCGTCAGACACTAAGATTTTTTTCAGGCGTCCAGTGTCCACTCACTACGTTCCAAACACCACTGTTGACAAACTTCCCGGGTTTTCGCAGAAATCAGTGGTTTACGCACACGCATGCGACTCACAATACCTATCCTCTTCAATTTTGTGCGCATAGTTCGCTCCGATATGGGTCGGAAACAGTCTTCATTGAAAGCTTCGGTCAATTGCCACACACGTAGTCCTGTTTCTCCGTTACAAGTTTTCTCAAATAATGGTGATCTCTTTCCTGATAGATTGTTGTCTCGCCACAGTTACGGCAAGCAATGTGGGTTGTCTTTCCTCTGCTTGAAGACGCGTGATATACCCTGAAGAGTAATTGAATTAGAGATACCTGTCTAGTAACGTGTAGCACCACCTTTCTTCCTGATAATGGCTGCGATTCGTCTCGGCATGGACTCGACAAGACACCGGAAGCGTTGGGAAGCCATACGAATCCACGACCACTGAACAAGCTCCCACAGTTCACGAAGATTTGATGGAGGGTGGTCAGAGCCTCTAACATCTACCCCGATGGCATCCCAGATGTGCTCGATGGGATTGAGGTCAGGTGACCTAGCTGGTCAAGGAAGCGAGGTCACATCGGTGGAGTGTTCATCCAACCATTCGGATAAAATTCGGGAGCGATGGCACGGTGCATTGTCTTGTTGCAGGATGAGGTCGCCAGTGGGCTGTTGAAGACCCACAAACGAGAGCATATGGTCGTCCAGGATAACCCGGTAACGTTGACCTGTGAGGGACGATGCCACACGCACCAGAGGTCCCATTTCAGTCCACGTAAACAGTCCCCAGACGAGAATGCCGCCCCCACCAGCTTGAAGAGTACCCTGCTGGCAAGAAAGATTCATCGCTTCATGCGGTTTGCGCCGTACTCGTATCCTGCCATCCGCATGTACCAACGTGAATCTCGACTCATCAGTCCAGGCAACATTTTCCCACATGTCTAGGGTCCAGGGGCGATGTTCCCGCGCCGAAGCTAATATTTACACCCTGTGATGCGCGGCCAGCAGCGGTACCTTCGTGGGACGATGGCTTCTGCACTCCATAGCGAGGAGATGGTTCTGGATGGTGTGGCTGCTTACACGTTTTTGTGCACCAGCGTTAAATTGCCGAGTGATTTCTTGCACTGTGGCCCATCTACCCGCTGTTACAATGCGAGCTAGCCAACGATGACCCTGCTCATCCACACGCTGTTGTCCACGACAGTTGGCCCTTGCAGGGATGGGTTTACCGGATTCGATGTACTCACGGTGCACTCGTGACACAGTACTTCATGAAAATCTCAGTGCCTGCACGACTTCCGTGATGGAGTGACCCATTCGTCGGGCGCCGACAATTTACCCACGATCAAATGCGCTTAGATCCTTCGTCTTACCAATACTGCACCCGACTCTTACTGCTTCCCGTCGCATCGCTCCTTATATTGTCGAATCGCTGCATACGTCATGTCGTTTCCGTTTACAGGGCCGCCCACGGCGCCACATTTGCATAACGCCAGCTGTCTCAAATTCAACATCTCTTCAGTGTAACACCTTTTGAAAAACCAGTGAGCGCTGCTGCTTTCAAAATCGTCCCACCAGCCAGACGGTCTTATATCGAACTTCGAAAGATCCTTTATTTTTCTCATTGTGACCAGCAATATTGACGATTACGGACGAACAGCAGTCTTATATACAGGAGGTGAGCCAAACGTTTTGCATTATTTGGGTCACTTTATGTCTTCATACGTACCTTTATGGCGAAAGCTGACTAGCATTTAAATTACAGGACATCGTGTTGCACCGTTTTATCCATCTGTCTGCCAGTTCTTTGATTCCGCGGCGGTACCAATTCTTGTCCATCGAGGCGAATAACTCCTTCACCCCAGTTGCCGCCTCCTCTTGGTTGTTGAAGTGCCGCCCGCGAAGGAAGTGGGCCATTGACGGGAACAGGTAATAATCCGAAGGAGCAAAGTCCGGACTATATGCTGGGTGTGGCATCAGTTCGATACTCTCCAGTTTCTGGAGTTTTTCCCGGGTCGTTCGCGCGGTATGAGGCCGAGCGTTGTGCAGCTGTAGGAGAGCGCGGTTTCCTGTCCACCAGTACCGGGCACTTATCTTCCAAAACGGCATACATCCGCTTCAGCTGTTAAAAGTAGAGGTTGACGTTGATGGTCCGACCTTCTGGAACAAAATTCGCAATGGATTAACCATTCGAAATTCCATCAGACTCAAAGCATCATTTTGCGCTAGAAGCGCCCACGTTTGGCAAAAAGTTCAGGAAGCTGGACAGGTCTCAACCACTGCCGTTGTGTGTTAGGATTATGGAAATTAACCCACTTTTTATCGCACGTAACAATTCTCTTGATGAAACCTACATCGCGCTGGTTTTCTAGGAGTTTCGTGCACACTTTCACTCGGCGGTTTGCTACGGCTGGCGTCAGTTCGTGAGGGACAATGCGAGAGCTCCTGTTGACCTTGACGAGATCCTCAAGGTGACGAACCAAGGTGGTCTGTGATATTCCCAGCTCCCCTGATAATCTACGGGTGCTAGTTGTCAGATTCGCCTCTACGGCCTGGCGCTCGGCCTTCGAATCCACGGTTCAAGGCCTACCTGACCTTGGTTGATCGTCGAGGTTCCTGTCACCTGAGCGAAATGTCTTGAACCATCTGGTTGGGGTGCTCTTGCCCATTGAACCTCCCCCTCTCGCATGACAAATGTTTCGTATTTCAGCGTTGTGGCTGAGTTCAAACTCCTAAAGCAAAAGTTCCCTAATTGGCCAGTTGTGGCTGTTCATCTTTTAGGGTCGCAACCACAGACAGAAAGACGTCAACCAATGATGTTCACAGCAACGACTACCACTTTATATCTCTTTCGACTGACTGCAGTGCACGACTTGAACTAGTTTAAGAACGTGACATACCTGCGGTAGCACATGCGTTTATGCAAATATTGCAAAAAGGTTCGACTCACCGTCTGTAGTTGCATAGGTCACGTGGTGACGTCCTTGAAAAAAACGTATTTCGCATACACGCCGTGACGTTTACGCGCATCTGCGTAAATCTTTCTAATTGAGTGGCCGGTGGGTGTACATATATACATATACACACTCATTAAGCGCGCATTAAATCCATTGCCTTTAGTTTGTGATTGCCCTCAAATGTTTTGGGTGTCATGAGTGCTCTGCAGAAACATTACTTAAGAGCATTAGACCTCTCGCGAAAATGACCTCTAGGGAGAAAATAAAAGTTCTGTAATGTTCGAGAAAAATCATCGCCCGATGATATTCTCATGATAGTAACTCTAAGACACATGATGTTCCTTGAGGTCTTTATCATTCTAGACTCTAAAGTAATATTAGGTCTCATATAATAAATCGTGTGTCTCAAATGTTTCGCGGAAATGTGTTATTTAACAAGCAATTTCTCGCCAGCTGCTTCATGCAGAATAATGTTTCTTACAAGTCACAAATTTCCTGCATACCTTGAAGTACGTCACCTTGCTCATGCATAACTGGCCCTGATGATCCTTTTTACAGCCGTAAGAAAAATGTTCGCTTACATTTGAGTGCATTGACAATAGTTGAAAATAATGTTCTCGATTTGTATACATAAACTGTAACATAAAACTTACTCTCAGTGCAGGCCCTAGGAATAAATGTACATGAATGCCATGGGTCGTTGACAAAGGTTTTATTGCTGGAATGTTCCGTTTTTGATAAATCGCTTTTGAAATGGTGTGCAACGATCACTGCGGTCGTGCGAAAACGATGATCGTTTACATTTTCCCCTTTTCGTTATTCCCTTTTTTTTTTTTAAGGTAGAGCGGTATCGAAAATTAACTGCAGACCGCACTGAATACCAGTTGGTGAAAGCAATCGGGTAGAAAAATTCATGAAACACAACGAATATCTGACGTTATAAACGCACCTCGATGGAGGGACTAAATGGCGCGAAGACAGATCGTGTGCTGATTTTGAGACCTGCTGCTACGAAGCGGATCTCCCCAAACTGTCGTCGGCTTAGCTTTTTATTTCCCTTTCTTTTTACTTCCTTCATCAGAATCCGTTCATCTATCAAAGTTAAGCAATTAAAAGTTCCGAAACTCGGTGAGGCAAACTTGTTCCGAGAGACTGACCACGTAAATATGCGGCAAGTATTGCAAGTGCTTAGCAATTTAAAACTCTTTCAATATGTGTATTTATGGTTCTTTTAAGATCCTAAATGCCATGGTGTTTCAGTCCTTAGAAAAGATACTACTTAATTAAGATATAATACTCCTACTTCCTTTTTTTTTAAAGTGAATTCTAAGGTAAATCAGACGTTTTAGAAATACATATTTGAGTCTATGGTTCGATAATTAATCGATGATAGCTCACCTCAGAAGTTTTAATACAGATTTAAAACACGTAGAGGCCATTATCAACGTACTGTATGAATTTATTTGGCATACTTTCAGTTCTTTCATATCTCCGTTCGGCCACGAGAAAACATTGTGACGTTATCCGCCATTAAAATCAGGTTTCTTAGAAAAAGCTTAATAAATGCGCTTCGATTTCAATTAACTTTGCTCAAAACCGACAGCGCCATCTGGAAAGGTGCCATGCTGGCCCGGTGACACAGTGGTCTAAGTGATGGCTACTGATCATTCGCCCAACGGAGGGGTCTGGGTTCGAATCCCGGTAAGGCATGGTTGTTTGTGTTTGTCTTTCGAGGGTTTATTATCTGTGCTCTTTGCTCACCTGGCATTCTGTATTCAATGTTCACTATGTACATTGCTCACGTCGAAACAACAAATGTCTATACTGCATATGTCTGCTTGTGTATGTCAATGAATCTGTCAACAAAGTCCAATATTAGAAAAAAAAGGTGCCACTGAGCAGTGACACATATCACAGTGTAACCTCCGTCAATGGACACCTCCGAAGAAAGGTAACCTACAAGCAACGACAAGTTTAGGTCGGTACAAAATAGCTACTGCAGGATTGATGTTAACGATAACCTGCAAATAACGGAATCTCTTAACAGCGGTCAATGGATACCTAAGTCAGTCCTGAAGGAAGTCTAACTGCCACTTCGCCCCGTAGAATTTTTCGTAGTTCCTTCAGCACTTCGGCTGAAGGCATAAGATAGGGACAAAAAATGTTGCTAAAGCAATTGGGTCTTAGGCAGGAGCACATACGTTTAATATGTACATAATACAGCAATGTTTAGCAGAATATATTAATTATTTAATTTTATATTTGTAGCCCGTCTATAATTCAGGATCACTAGTAGTAGGAAAGGAAGAGAACCAGTGCCTTAAGAAAAACACAACGCCCATGACTCACAGACACATTTCGGATGAATGGTCACATGCTAACGCTTAGACCACAGCGCCACCTGGCCGGCCATTACATAATCATGCGCAGGTGTTAATTTTCGTAAAACTCCGAAAAGCTTCGTTTTCTTTTTAACGGAATGACCCGCATGAATTAGAAAACGTTTGGGAATCCTCCTGATAGCATGGTCTGTCTGATATCGTCCTGACTTCGTCTGTCTGATATCTGTCTTCCTCTATAAGCACTAGGATATTGTTTATTCAAAAATGAAAATAAACCTCAATAACCTCAATACAGCCTGACAGAAAAACATCCTTTACACATTTTCGAAATCGCTAAGCAGGTCAAACATGAAATGTTCCTAACTTTGACTGACTTTAATTAATTTTATACTAGCATGGGACGTATACCTCTCTTTAACCTTTATTTTGAATTTCTGTTTTGTTAAATAAATTACGTTACCTTTTGGTTAAAGTTTTTCTCACTGATTACTTCCCCGAACATATCTTATAATTTGGCAACGCAAGCAGTAAGTCAGAGCAAGATAAAATTATGACGACATTGAATGCAGTAGCAACCGAGAATAAAGATTTATTTACGAGAGCAATAGCTACTTAGGAAGTAATGTGGAGATTTATGTTATAGAGCGATTGCAAGTAGATTGGAAAGCGTTGATATTACGAAAATTCTGATATATATCTGTCGGATTATTTGGTGTAATTCGACTGAAATTTGTGTCGCATTGAGTCGCATTGTGTCTTAGTGGATTATATTCATTCCCTTTTACTTTCCAGTTAGTGGAACAGAATAAAGACTTGGGAATTGTTACATAAGGGCCGTTCCGTGTCAAACGAAGCAGTCGTTTTCAACCTGACCTCTTTCGATTGCCTTAAAATTTGGTAGGATTCTGAAGCATGTAAACTAATCCATAAATCCCAATTTTTATATGTCTACCCACGGTGTTTTAAATTACATGACCTTGAAAATCAGAAAATCGTGACCTCCCGACAATCTTCGAGTAGTTGTATCTCGTTACTTAAATGAGTTAGAAAGTTCAAATTCGTGCTTTTTTTAAAAACTTTTATGTGAGCTCTTATATCATGTGCTGAAAAAGACAAAAAAAGAATAGTTGACTTTTCAAAGTCATAAAAGTCAACAACAGTTAGAAAGTTGTTCAATTTTCTTGACGTTAAATATTAAAAAAAAACTATTTTTAAAATTTTGAAAAACATTCCATATCGTCCTTAAAGTTTGGTTTAGCAGTATAGCAACTTTTAAGTTTGGAACGCAATGGGATCACTATTTGCAAAACACACTTCTAAAGACAGAGCGGAAATGGGAATTTTATAAACTCCAAACCTAAAGTTGTGTGTAAGTTTTTTACTGCCATAGTTCTAGCTGAAAAACAAAAAAAAATAGAGGGCTCCTTATCAAACAATCTGAGACATTTTTACAAAATATCAGAGCTGCATCCAAAAAATTGTATCATTGTTGGAGCAAGTGGAACATGCAGTATACGTATATCATCACAATTCACCAAAACCTTAAAGTTGAAGATTTATGGTGTCAGATGGTAAAATTAACTACTGAAGGTAAATTTCTTATTAACAGATATAAATGCTGTGTTGCAAGAGTTATACACAATCCTTTTTTCTTTTTTTAATTGGAGGTTTAACGACCACCGTGAGCAGCTTAATGGGCTATAAGCAGTCTCCCGTCCCTAATTTAGGGCCACTGGTTCCACGGCAGGGAGAGAGCCAGTGCCGTAAGGCAAATACAACATCCATGTCTCACCGGGACTCGAACCTGGACCCTTCTCGGACGAATGGTCATAAGCCATCACTTAGACCAGTGCGCCACCGGAGTGGCATATACTAACCTTTACTTTCATCATGTTACTTTAGTAAATGTAAATATTGTCCAGGATCAGATTTACTAAACAATTACGTTACTGATCTTGTGAAAAACAATGACATTGGTTCTGAAACATTTAAGCAGTGAGAATTTGTCAATGTTTCTGTGACATTTACGCAGTAGGTATCTGTCAAGAAAACATCTCTTGAAATCAGCAGAAGTGTTTGTTTAATTACCTTTGATTATTTAGAACTAAAGGCACTGCTCCATTATTTCGTTTTATGTCATTATTCCAAAAATCATAGTTATAAAAGGTTGACTACTTCGCAAATGATAGAGATATATTTTGACTGATGAATCCTTCGAATTATTCTCCCAATTTAAGTAGGCTATTTAACTCTAAAGAACTTTCACTCCTCCTTGCGTCATTTTGAAGCCACTTTTTGTGAAGGTGTATTTCATTTTAATATTATGTAAATAATGATCCCATTGGTTTTGGGTCGATGGTTTTTATGTACTTTTATTTTTTTCGCTGGTCGTTGTTAGTGTGTACTTAATTATTCAAGGAGTATGAATTACGAACACTAAGCTGAGAACTGAATTAAGGGATTTAGTTGCACCCTTTGAATATATATATATATATATATATATATATATATATACTATAAAGATACCTAAGCAAAAAAATACATATATAATTTTGACTCACACCTAGTACAACATAGAAAAGGTTATGTATCTACCTGCGTGAGTAAAAGGAGAAAAGAAAAAGAAAATAAAACAACTGAATGTGAAGGTGTCGAGAATACTGAGCCTTGGCTTTATCAAGGACCAGCAAAAACTCTGCATTTTCTCACTTCCACAAAGACCTAGTTGGAAATGGGTTTCTGCAAGGCCATAGATGCAAGTAACATTCCCACCTAAAATAGTTTAAAAAATATATATATAAGTCATGTCCTCCGTAGAGTAGCATGACCTAGCACTAGTTAACAATTTCGCTTGCATCCATTAACCTTCATGGCCCGACCCATGCTCTTCATCTGTTACTATTAAACAGAGAGAAAGAAGATTAAAGAGAACTCAAGCTGTGAGAGTGACATAATAAATAGAAATGATTTTCAGCTATAACGAAATTCCAAGTTCGTTTGAGAGAGAATTTAAACCTGAAAAACAAATTTTACATTGCAATTAAAAAAGGAAATGTTAATTTATAACGAACAGATTTTTGAAAGAAAACTTGAGTCTAAAACCCCCTACTCTACAACTTATGACAGCACGAAAACGAGAATAAGTTAAAGATAATAATTAACTAAAGAAAACTTTGTGAAAGTTATATACCTTAAACAGTTAGTTGCAATATGTACAAAGTATTTCAGCAGTGCTTTAAGTGCATAATTAATTAGTTATTAAGAACTTAACTACTTTGAAAAAACAGCACATAGACAGCGCATAGAAAAGGAACAAGCTTAGCCATCTTCTGTTCCTAGGTACCACAAAAGACGCTCAAAGTTACAAAGAAAAGTAAGAGTTAAAACCCGCATAAATGTTAACAGACAAACCAATGCTTAAAAGCTGAAAAGCTAAAAAACGACAGAGAAAGGTACATGAAGTACAAACATTGAACTTATAAAACCTAGAACCCAAAAACAAGGAAGAGAGCTTACCTCTTGAGTTACAAAAACTTTTCTCCTCACAAGAGGAGAACATGGCTGACCTCTTCCGCCACTCCTAGACGCTGGGGGGCAGTGAGGGTGGGGCTGATGGCCTCCTCATACAGCAAGAAACCAACGCGCGGAGATTTTAACCAGAGAAAAAAATATATAAACTTAAGACTGTGGATCTGTATGATCAGAATGAGCAGAATTAACTCTCCAGAATACATGAGAAATATTATAAAATACACGAGCAGTTTATTTAATAATCTTTGCATGTATTAAATCACCTTAGTGAGCTTCTATAGATTAATCAGAATCTTATTAATTTTAATGTTGGTTTTACTATTTTTTAGTATAGCTATCCTAGTGATGAATAACTGGTTTTCTTTTTTATTTGTTTTTATTTTCTTTTATAAACAGATTTTTAAGCTTTTTTTGTGATTTTGTTTATATTATTTAATTTTTTTTGTTTTAATAGGACCGTCATATCCATAGCACTAAGGTTCCTTTAGGTAGTTAATAGGCATCCTCTAGCCAACTTCCTTACGGCTTTGATTGGTCAGAATCATATTATTAACTGTGTAGAAAATTAAAGCAGATCTGCCAACCTTACTCTATTATTCAGAATAATTTTTCTTAAAGTTCTTTTGATGAAAGAAGAAGGAATTTCGTTCTCTAGAAAACTTTCTAATAGTATATTAATGTGGTAATTGAAGTCCAAATTGTTGCTGCAAATTCTTGAAATTCTTAGGACCTGAGAAATTAGTACATTCTCAATTACTTTGGTTGAAATGTTATTATTCCAGTGTAGATATTTAATTACTTTGAAAGGAAAATTAACTCTTTTATCAAAGAGGCTAATAGATGGGTTACCTCTGTTGAGCTTAATGCTTAAGTCTAGGAACTCAAGTTCCTGATTACTGTGGTTGGTTTTACATAAGTTAAGAGAGCTAGGATAGATATTATCAAAATCACTCTCTATAACTTCGGAATTATTGATACACAGCAGATCATCAATATATCTAAAAGTGTAAAGGTAGTTATCTGAGCAGGTGGGGTGATTTTTAATGAATTTATATTCCTTAAAGAACAGGAATAGATTAGCGATATTCGTGGACGTTGATGTTCCCATTGGAATACCGTTCACTTGCTTATAGAGAGTATTATTATATAAGATATGGTTATTTTTTATGCAGCAATTGAGATAAAGAGTTCCAAGTTCCTACATCAACAAATTGGTTAAGTTTAAATTCTGCATACAGCTCTTTAAAGGTAGTGATTATATCTGATAGAGGCAGATTAGTATATAGGTTTTCAAAATCATAACTATTAATATCTAGGGGACACACTTTGAGTATAGTAGAAATTACTTCTGCATTATTATTAATTATCCAAAAATCTCTGTACATCAAGTTAGAACAGTTTCTAATGTGTTTCAAAACCTTCTTTAAGACATCTTCAAAAGCAAGATCTATTTTCTTTTTATGACTCCTTACTCCACTAGCTATGAACCTGAACTTCACAGGATCCTTATGAAACTTAACCGTTGCAAAAAGAAATGGAAATTCAGGCCCATATCTTCTAGTTTGCGGAATTTTAAGTTTCTTGAAGAATGCCTTAAACCGATTTTCTAACTGCTTGGTAGAATAACTTACGGGCTCGTATGTTACTCTATTATTGAGTTCCATAGTTAACAATTCAAAATAGAACTTCTTACAGATAATTGCAAAATTATTGCTAGCTTTATCCGTAGTGGTAAAAATAAATTGGTCTTGTAGTTTGGAGAGTGACCTTTTAGCTTCTCCAGAGAAAAAGAGATTTCTGTCGAAACAAAAGTCCAGACCTGCCAACTCACCGGTGAAGCTATTGATTATATTATATTTCCATTCTGCGAAGGCCTCAATAGGCTGATTGTACGTTAAACTGGTTTTTACGATGTACTTATTTACATCTTGAGTGAAGCTCTCAAGAATCCTTTCTTTGGAAATTGTGAAGGAAGGTCTGAAATTAGAGCCATACTCTAATAAATTCCTAAGCTAATTTCAGACCTTCCTTCCACAATTTCCAAAGAAAGGATTCTTGAGAGCTTCACTCAAGATGTAAATAAGTACATCGTAAAAACCAGTTTAACGTACAATCAGCTATTACCTTCGCAGAATGGAAATATAATATAATCAATAGCTTCACCGGTGAGTTGGCAGGTCTGGACTTTGTTTCGACAGAAATCTCTTTTCTCTGGAGAAGCTAAAGGTCACTCTCAAACTACAAGACAATTTATTTTTACCACTACGGATAAGCTAGCAATAATTTTGCTATTATCTGTAAGAGTTCTATTTTGAATTGTTAACTATGGAACTCAATAAGAGTAACATACGAGCCCGTAGATATTCTACCAAGCAGTTAGAAAATCGGTTTAGAGCATTCTTCAAGAAACTAAAATTCCGCAAACTAGAGATATGGGCCTGAATTTCCATTTCTTTGCAACAGTTAAGTTTCATAAGGATCCTGTGAAGTTCAGGTTCATAGCTAGTGGAGTAAGGAGTCATAAAAGAAAATAGATCTTGCTTTGAAGATGTCTTAAAGAAGGTTTTGAAACGCATTAGAACTGTTCTAACTTGATGTACAGAGATTTTTGGATAATTAATAATAATGCAGAAGTAATTTCTACTATACTCAAAGTGTGTCCCTAGATATTAATAGTTATGATTTTGAAAACCTATATACTAATCTGCCTCTATCAGATATAATCACTACCTTTAAAGAGCTGTATGCAGAATTTAAACAACCAATTTGTTGATGTAGGAACTTGGAACTCTTATCTCAATTGCTGCATAAATAACCATATCTTATATAATAATACTCTCTATAAACAAGTGAACAGTATTCCAATGGAACATCAACGTCCACGAATATCGCTAATCTATTCCTATTTCAAGGAATATAAATTCATTAAAAATCACCCCACTGCTCAGATAACTACCTTTACACTTTAGATATATTGATGATCTGCTGTGTATCAATAATTCGAAGTTATAGAGAGTGATTTTGATAATATCTATCTAGCTCTCTTAACTATGTAAAACCAACCACAGTAATCAGGAACTTGAGTTCCTAGACTTAAGCATTAAGCTCAACAGAGGTAACCCATCTATTAGCCTCTTTGATAAAAGAGTTAATTTTCCTTTCAAAATAATTAAATATCTACACTGGAATAATAACATTTCAACCAAAATAATTGAGAATGTACTAATTTCTCAGGTCCTAAGAATTTCAAGAATTTGCAGCAACAATTTGGACTTCAATTACCACATTAATATACTATTAGAAAGTTTTCTAGAGAACGAAATTCTTCTTCATCAAAAGAACTTTAAGAAAAATTATTCTGAATAATAGAGTAAGGTTGGCAGATCTGCTTTAATTTTCTACACAGTTAATAATATGATTCTGACCAATCAAAGCCGTAAGAGAAGTTAGAGATGCCTATTAACTACCTAAAGGAACCTTAGTGCTATGGATATGACAGTCTATTAAAACAAAAAAAAAATTAAATAATATAAACAAAATCACAAAAAAGCAAAAATCTGTTTATAAAAGAAATAAAAAACAAATAAAAGAAAACCAGTTATTCATCACTAGGATAGCTATACTAAAAATAGTAAAATAACATTAAAATTAATAAGATTCTGATTAATCTATAAACTCACTAAGTGATTTAATACATGCAAAGATTATTAAATAAACTGCTCATGTATTTATAATATTTCTCATGTATTCTGGAGAGTTAATTCTGCTCAATATACAGATCCACAGTCTTAAGTTTATATATTTTTTTCTCTGGTTAAAATCTCCGCGCGTTGGTTTCTGTATGAAGGCCATCAGCCCCACCCTCACTGCCCCCAGCGTCGAGGGAGTGGCGGAAGAGGTCAGCCATGTTCTCCTCTTGTGAGGAAAAAGTTTTTGTAACTCAAGAGGTAAACTCTTCCATTGTTTGGGTTGGGTTTTATAAGTTCAATGTTTGTACTTCATCTGTCGTTTTAGCTTTTCAGCATTGGTTTGTCTGTTAACGTATTTATGCGGGTTTTAACTCTTACTTTTCTTTGTAACTTTGAGCGTCTTTGTGGTACCTAGGAACAGAAGATGTAAACTTGTTCCTTTCTATGCGCTATCTATGTGCTGTTTTTTCAAAGTAGTTAAGTTCTTAATAACTAATTAATTATGCACTTAAAGCACTGCTGAAATACTTTGTACATATTGCAACTAACTGTTTAAGGTATATAACTTCACAAAGTTTTCTTTAGTTAATTATTATCTTTAACTTATTCTCGTTTTCATGCTAATCATAAGTTGCAAATAGGGGGTTTTAGACTCAAGTTTTCTTTCAAAAATCTGTTCGTTATAAATTAACATTTCCTTTTTAATTGCAATGTAAAATTTGTTTTTCAGGTTTAAATTCTCTCTCAAACAGACTTGGAATTTCGTTATGCCTTTGAAAATCATTTCTATTTATTATGTCACTCTCACAGCTTGAGTTCTCTTTAATCTTCTTCTCTCTGTTTAATGTAACAGATGAAGAGCATGGGTCAGGCCATGAAGATTAATGGATGCAAGCGAAATTGATTAACTAGTGCTAGGTCATGCTACTCTACGGAGGACATGACTTATATATATATTTTTTAAACTATTTTAGGTGGGAATATTGCATCTATGGCCTTGCAGAAACCCATTTCCCAACTAGGTCTTGTGGAAGTGAAAATGCAGAGTTTGCTGGTCCTTGATAAAGCCAAGGCTCAGTATTCTCGACGCCTTCTACATTCAGTTGTTTTATTTTCTTTTTTCTTTTCTCCTTTACTCACGCAGGTAGATACATAACCTTTTCTATGTTTGTACATTTAGGTGTGAGTCAAAATTATATATGTATTTTTTTGCTTAGGTATCTTTATAGTATGTGAATTCTGAATTTTCAAAACTGCTGCGTTGCACGTTTTGATTTTCAGGTTATTTTGCACCCTTCGTTTTAAATTCTAAAATTTTTTCCTTAGTCTTCAGTTTTGCTCTTAAGTATATATATATATATATATATATATATATATATATATATATATATATGTATCACCCTTTTATGAAAGGGGTGATACATGCACTCCAGACATCATGAAAGATACCAGTACCAGAGTTCCTCCAGTCCTTCCAGCAGAAGTTGCACATGCAATCAAGAACATGAAGCGGGGAAAAGCTCCAGGAGAAAATGGAATTACTGTAGACATCATACAAGAAGCAAGTGGAGAAATCGAAACAGTACTCGCCCAAATTTTCACTCGATGCCTTAATGAAGGAAAGATTCCTGAGGATTGGAACACCGCTACAATGATCCTGCTACATAAGAAAGGTGACATTGAGGATCTCGGAAACTACAGACCTATCAGCCTCCTATCAGTAGTTTATAAAATCTTCACTAAAGTTCTTTCACACCGCTTGAAGGTAACACTGGACATGGCTCAACCGAGAGAACAAGCTGGATTCAGGAGTGGCTACAGCACAATAGATCATATCCACGTGCTGAGAGAACTAATTGAAAGAGCGAGGGAATATGAACTTCCATTGTGCATGGCTTTTATCGATTATGAAAAAGCCTTTGATTCGGTGAAACCATCAGCAGTTACAATGGCTCTGAAAACCTGCGGTATTGAAGTTGCATACATTAATATTATTAATAACATCTATGAAAATGCAAGTACAAAGATTCGGCTGTTTGAAAATACAACACGCGTAAAAATTGGAAAGGGAGTGAGACAAGGTGACACCATATCTCCGGAGCTCTTTAATGCCACATTGGAGGGTGATTTTCAGTCGCTGAGCTGGGAAAACAAGGGGATAAAGATTAATGGAGATTATCTAACCCACCTTCGTTTTGCTGATGACGTAGTCATTTTTGCAACTACCCCATCAGAGCTGCAGAGTATGATCCAGGAACTTGCTGACAAGAGTAAAGAAGTGGGATTAAAAATGAACTTTCAGAAGACAAAAGTGATGTTCAATGCTTTTACAAGAAATGAAGATTTATCGATTGATGGAGAAAAGCTGGAGATAACAGACACGTACGTTTATCTTGGACAGCAGATATCAAGTGAGGGTCACATTGATGAAGAAATTAATCGGCGTACAAAACTTGCCTGGAGAGTTTTGGAAGAAACAGCATAATTTTCAAGAGCAATATGCCATTATGTCTTAAAAGAAAAGTGTTTGATCAATGCATCCTTCCAGTGCTTACGTATGGTGCAGAGACGTTGACCTTAACTAAAAGAGACATACAAAGGCTGCAGACAACTCAAAGTAGCAAGGAGAGGTGCATACTTGGTGTAGCCAGGAGAGATAAGAAGAGAAACTCGTGGATCCGAAAAATGACAAGAGTGGAAGACATCATGATCAGAGTTAAATCCCTGAAATGGCAATGTGCTGGACATACTGCCAGAAGGACAGATCATAGATGGACAGCCGAAATTTTAGATTGGATTCCAAGGGACAGGAAAAGACCCAGAAGAAGACCACATGGGAGATGGGTGGATGAAATTCGAAAGTATGCAGGGGTGACATGGAGGAGACTGGCACAAGACAGACCGTTGTGGAGGAAACTTGGGGAGACCTTCGTCCAGCAGTGGATTGATAATGGTTGACAATGATGATGATGATGATGATATATGTATACCGCAGGACCTCAAAACCAATATATAAAGGTATATTGCTTTTGAAATCCTGCGGTACTGAAGATCAATACATTAGTATTTTTAGTGACATCTATGAGAATGAAAGTACAAAAGTTCGGTTGTTGATGATACAGTACCAATAAAAATTGGAAAAGGATTGAGACAAGGTGACACCATATCTCCCAAATTCTTTAACACCACTTTGCAGAATGTATTTCAATCATTGAACTGGGAAAACAAGGATTAATGGAGACTATTTAACTTACATTTGTTTCATAGATGATGTAATCATGTTTGCAACTAACCCTTTAGAGCTAGAGAGTGTGATCCAGGAACTTGCTGCCAAGCGTAAAGAAGTGGGATTAGAAACAAACTTTCAGGAGGCAAAACCAATGTACAATGCTTTTACAAGAAAGGATGATTTTGCGATTGATGGTGAAAATTTCGAGGTAACCGATATCTACATTTACCTTGGACAACACATATCAAGCAAAAGTAACATTGATGAAGAAATTAATCGAAGTATAAAACTTGGTTAAAGATCTTTTGGAAGTAACAGTACAATTTTTAAGAGAAATATGCCATTATATCTTAAAAGAAAAGTGTTTAATCAATGCACCACCCTTCCAGTGTTTACGTACGGTGAAGAGACGTGGACCTTAACTAAAAAAGACATACAAAGACTGCAGACAACTGAAAGAAGCATAAAGAGTTGCATGCTTGGTGTAACCAGGAGAGATAAGAAGAGGAACTCATGGATAAGAAAAACGACAAAAGTGGAGGACATTATGATTATAATAAAATCTCTGAAAGGACAATGGGCTGGAGATGTTGTCAGAAGAAAAGATCACCAATGGACAAACGAAATTCTAGAGTGCATTCCAAGGGACAGAAAAAGATCAAGAAGAAGGCCACATGGGAGATGTGTAGATGAAATTCAAATGCATGCGGCTGTGACATGGAGGAGACTGGCGCAAGATAGACCGTTGTGGAAGAAGTTTGGGGAGACCTTCATTAAGCAGTGAACTGATAATGGTTGACAATGATGATGATGATGATGATATATATAAAGATTATTTAGTTGCACCCTTTAAATCAAAGCAATAGCGAAACTCTTATTCAATTGCTATGTGGGATATTTTACAAATGATAATTAATTTAAATTAAACAAGCTTATTTTAATTTTATTACATATTTTCAATAAAAGCAATAACATAGGTGGGGATGTCGTGCTATGTAGAGGATTTTACTAATATTATTGGACAATCTATCACAATCCAATCACCAAAAAACTGTATGTTGGCAATTATTGTCTAAAATTATATAAACATTATAATGTTTTCATATTATAATTCATAATACTGTTTGACTGCACAGGAGAATATGCTTCTCAATATTAAGTCATAATTGCAGGGACAACATTTTGCTAATATCGATATCAAATATACCGTAATCTAAAATACAATAAACATAAACCACAGAGATCACGTTGTGGCTTCTGGTATTGAATTGATGCAGAGCGTTTTGGCTTGATTTGAGCGAATTTCCTACGCTGTTTTCCTATGAGATATTTTTATATTTATTCCCATAACGTTTAAGAAAAACAATTCACGAAATTCAAATTAGACTTTATTTGAACAGCGAAATAGTTTTGTCTTTGATCAAAAGGCAGGAAATGTATGATTAGTACTCTTACATCTGTTTTATATTTGTGTATCATGTTCCCGTTCTCTTCTTTTATTCTTTTTATTTGTATATGTTATTCTTTTTCTCCTATATGTTTTTTCTGTCTTACTTTTCCTATTTTTTGCGCCGAAAAAGTTTCAGAAGTTTGCTGTCTGATCCTTTCCATTTCAGAAGGGAAACATCTCGAAATCGACAATATTCAAGTGTCTCAGGAATTCGATTACACCAGCAGTTTCCTGCAACGAAAAGAATTCTGGTGTGTACGAAAGGGAAAAAAAAGAAATGATATTTTTTGTCATATTTTGTTTTAATGCCGAAGCTTATGAATCATATTTCAGGATCTTTTGATGAATTATTTCTTGTCTTTAAATAATTTCGTCTCATTCATAGAGAAGATTATTCCGAAGAACTGCAAAACCAAATCAAATCTCTTACTTTGTTTTGCCTTTTTACGCTTTCCAATCGTAGGTTGAAGAAGCGTATATGCTTCACCTTTGTCCGTCTGTCTGCCTGTCCGCACGATAACTCGCGTAAAAATGGTTCGATTTCGTTGAAATTTTAGTATATGGTAGGGAGCAACATGGGGACGAAACCTATTAAAAACGGACGAAATGTGTCAAAGGTCAGGACATAGGAGCGGGATCCATTCCATCGCCCTTATACGTCATAACTTACGTAAAAATGCTTCGATTGCAACAAAACTTTATCATGTTATTTCGGAGGTATACTGAACAGGTTTTTTTGAATATCCTCGAAATGGGGTGAAATGTCAGGGCACAGGAGCGAGATTTATTCCACAGCCATTATCCTCCTAACTTTACTAAATATGATTCTATTGCGACAAAACTTTAATACACTGCCGGACAATTGCTAAGGACGGATGACAATAGCAACGATAGCAACCATAAAATGGAAGGCAGGAAAAATGTGGAAATTAGCATAAGTGCGGGATACAGTAAAACGTGTTGTGCGTTTGCAAATTTTGGATTGCCGAACTTGTTGGTGACGTCATAGCGCTGATAAAAGATATAAAGGATTTGACGCGTATTGACCGTTGTTGTTCAAACGCAAAGCTGAATGGGAAAGAATCAATTGAAGAACTTGAAATTTTCAGTATGTCTTCCCGACATCACCTAGATGATTTTACGCGTGGCCGTATTATTGGCAAGATTGAAGAAGGGCGAAAAATAACAGATGTTGCGAGGGAGTTCGACGTCAGCCACAGTGTTTTTTCAAGGCTTTAAAAATCATTTCAAACAAATGGAGAGTGTAGCAAACGTCACGGGGGAGGTCGTGTTCGCAGTACGACACCTGCAGAAGATCGGTACATAGTGCTATCAACAAAAAGACACCGGCGCAGCACAGCTAGTGAGGTAGCAAATCACTTTATGGCTGCTACTGGCAAGCGGATCTCCTGAAAAACTGTCGCCAGACGTTTGCATCAAGGAGGACTATACGCCCGCCGTCCTGTTGTGTGCATCCCATTGTCCAGACGTCACCGTACCGCCCGTTTGCAATGGTGCCATCAACATCGCAATTGGACTGATAACGACTGGTCTGCTGTCCTCTTCTCAGATAAGAGTAGATACAGTCTATCGTCTGATTGTCGACGACAACTGATCTGGCGTGATAGTGGTACTGCATATTGTCCAGCAAACATACAGAAAAGGGACCGATATCCGACATGTAGTGTCATGGTATGGGCTGGCATCATGATTAATGGCCGTACGTTCTTCTATGTGCTTCCAACTGGGACTATGACTGGCCAACGATACATTAATGATGTTCTGCTACCTCATGTTCGCATGTTCCGTGGTGCTGTCGGTGATAGATTCATTTTCATGGACGACAACGCAACATGTCATCGAACAGTCGCTGTCCAGGAGTGTCTTGAGAGAGAGGATATTCAACGCCTCGTATGGCCAGCACGTTCTCCAGATCTGAATCCCATTGAAAATGTGTGGGATGCTTTGGGGAGGAGTCTTGCTGGTCGCCAATGCCCTCCAATAAACAAGGACACCCTCATCCGTGCACTGACAGAGGAATGGGATAAATTACCCCAACAGCTGCTTGATAATGTTGTGCAAAGCATGACACGACGTGTGGAATCTTGCATCGCCCTCCATGGTGGCCATATCCCGTATTGACATCTTACGCTGGAACGCCCGCGGACGGTAATTGCATTTTTTTCACGTTTACGTATTCTGCACAAAATGGCCTGTTTGTCCCTTGAACACGTTCCAAAGCCTTCTGGATTTCAGAGCACAATAAATTGTCTTTCTTGTAATGTCCTGGCATTCTGACATTATTTTATTTCACTTGGCATCCAACCACACTTACTTTTTTATGCGCTATATAGCCGTTTATGATCCGTCCTTAGCAATTGTCCAGCAGTGTACGTTGTTCCGGATGTATACTGAACCAATTATGTTTAATATAATCGAAATGCGGTCAAAGGTCAGGGCACAGGAGCGAGAACTTGAGTAATAACTGGAGTAATGAGTTCTGGTATGTTGGAAAGTGTATCATAATCAATGCATTGAATGATTTTACTAACTTGTTTACGCTTTCCAACCACCGTATTTTGAAGAAGCGTATATGCTCCAGCTTTGTCTGTCTGTCTGTCCGCACGATAACTCGCGTAAAAATGGTACGATTGCGATGAAAATTCAGTATGTGGTAGGGGACAACCTGCGGAAGAACCCTATTAAAAATGGACGAAATAGGTCAAAGGTCAGGACATAGAAGTGGGATCCATTTCAACTCCCTTAAGTGTCATACCTTAAGTAAAAATGCATCCACTGCGTCAAAATTTCAGTATGTTGTTCCGTTGGGTATACTGAACCGGTTCTGTTGAATATCATGAAAATGAGGTCAAAGGTCAGGGTACAGGAGTAAGATTAATTTCACAGCCATTATCCTCATAACTTCAGTAATAACTTGAGTAATGAATTCTGGTATGTTGGAAAGCGCATCATGATCAATGCATTGCATGATTTTACTAACGTGTTTTAATTTTACTGTTAAAGAACTGAACCGTATGTGAGTTACGTAATTTCAGGTAAAGTGCAAGTGTTAAAACATTCATTACAGCTCCGAGTAATGATATTGCAAAAGTCATTTCTTCATATGATTGCTTCAGAATGTTTAACTTTGTGGTCACTTCAAGGTCGTGAAAATATTCTTCAAACACCGGAATTTTTATTGTATTCAAATATCCCTTGTCTCGAAATAGAAGACAGTAGTGCAAAGACAAATGCGTCTACCAAGAAGGATCAAAATGTGACAGCAAGGAAAAAATGATCCTAATTGTGACGGGGGATGAAATACCGCGGGTTTTGTTGGATGAAAGTGCCCAGCCGACGCACGGGAGGATGTAGTAATTTTAGAGCATCCTTACTGAGATCGAACCTTCGACAAAGGTAACACCAGCCGACTTCGCTAACCCTTATGCCATTCGCGGCGTAGGTAACTAAATTCTTATGCACTGCTATTTAAGCACTTGTAACTCTTCTGTTTTTTCTTGTAAATTTAATTCTCTTGTACACTCGCCGTCCTCACTGAGATATTGAGTGATGAATTACATCCTGTAAGTTCAAGGTAGAAAACCGTGCATGTATGGTGGAAATTTTGTAAGAATGATGTGCAACTGATGCACATGTGAAAGGAAGTACACTTCCGGGATATTGTTTCTTTTTTTTTCACAGCAAGGTGTTGAAGTTGAACAAGCGATGTTAACGCTTACGAAAGACGGAAGCAATAATTTGTCTATGGAAAATAATAAAAAGATATTTCCAATGGAAGGATATAAAAATGCTAAAACGTAAAATAACAAAAAACCGGTGGAGAGTGAGTTTTCAATTTCACATAGAACATTTATATCTATTACAAGAAAGGGTGCCTTCACTAATAAAATAAAAAACAAGCCCATAAACTTCCGTTTTTAATATATTCGTCTTTTGCTCGCTTTATTTTTGCATTTTAAACAATCTATGCCTTTTTTTACGTTTTCTGAGCTGCCTAAAATGAAGCAAATGAGTTTATTACGCCTTTTAGTGCTCAAGATTTCGTTTTCTGGACACCGTTCTTCTAGCTAATGTTTTAATCCCGTCATTACTTGTCGCCTAACTAAAGATTTCCTCGGTAAGATGTAGAATCCTTATGCATGACCTCTAGGGAATCGATCAGGTGCAGATGAAGACTGACCACGGTGAGCCTAATCCAGATAGTATTTTCGCTGTCAAAGTTATCAGTCATGGAATTACGCCGGACTTCGATTTTTGGGACATAAATCCTTCATGGTCCAAATCGGTCCCCTTGTTAGATAACGAAAATAAGTAGCCGGAAAGAGTCGAATGTGTCACCGAGTTGCGGATTATTGGCAGCGGAAAAGGGTCTTCGGAGAAGAAAAAGCAAATGATTGAATGTATCACAGAACTGAACATAAAAAAAAGAAAGGGTAAATACAGAATAAAAAATGCAATTTATTGACGGACAGAAATATACAAAAAGACATTCAGATAGATACATAGATGAGTATAGGACAAATTAAAATACCTCTACTACCACATAGTTCCTTAACTCTACCATTTTGTTACCAACATTTCCGAATGTGCAAACGTGGGATGAATATTTAGCTAATACTTAATTTTTGTAGGTAGAAATGCTGTAGCTACGCGTTAATACGATCATGTTCAGTTTCCTAACGTGAGCACCTTTTCAAAAAGAAAAGACAACATCTGTCCAGTTTTTGTAAAAAAACAAAAACTGAGATAGTTCAGTTTTGGCAGATTATCACATGAAGTATTTTCGTTATTGCAGTAAAAATATTCATCTGGAAAAAAAAATCAGGCCTTCATAAAACTGTATCAATTTTTCTTTTGTAAAAAACGCAAACGTTCCCAAATTAGTTTTTGTCCTTTTAAAGAAGAAGGCATTTATTGTAAGACACAACACGTGTCGGAATTCTAAATTATCATTACAAAACTAAATTCTAGTGAATGTTCTCGAGATATTGCACTGAACTTCGCCGGTCATATCTGCCATTTCTTTATTTCACTGGATGAGGCTCTAAAAAAATTTAATCTACGAGAAATTGTAAAAAACAGCATCTTGCTAGGTCAGTGCTGTATTTTTTGTTGTTGTTGTTGGCAGTTTAACGACCACCGTGAGCAACTAAAGGGCCTATAAGTATTTGCCCGTCCTCGATCTAGGGCCACTGACTCCAGGGAAGGGAGCCAGGGCCGTAAGACAAACACAACATTCATACCTCACTGGGATTCGAACCCGGACTCATCTCGGGAGAATGATCAGAAGCCAACTCTTAGACCACTGCGCCACCGGCAAAGGGGGAGGGGGTACTCTATTTCCGATGATTTTGCATGTATGCAAGTATTGCCATAAACTCGGCACTGTTTTTGCGTCTCTTTAACTAGTAAATTTTTCGTGCCATTCCATTTCAGTTTTCGCTATCACTACGAAGTTCAAGAGTTTTTATATGTTTTATGATCATTTAACGAAATGACCTTCAGCTCGAAATGATATGTTCTTAGGTGGTAGGAATTAAAAAAATTAATTGGATATTATATACATCAAACCACCGACATAGCACAGTTGGTTATGTCACTATCCGCTGTGTGGAAGGCGGTGTTCGAATCCCGGTCCTAGCGGCCTTCTAGTCTGCGGCTTTTCCGGGGGTTTTCTCAGACTTCCCGTGTTTGGGGATGCGAATGCGTAGATGGTTTCCTCTGAAGTTGGCCCAGGATGCACTTTGCCCTTTGACCCACTTCCCCATGCTGCACGGGTTTACCAGATCAGTGTCGATGCGCTGGTAGTAAAACAATAAAAGACAATCGTAATCTGATGCGTCAATGCACCAGACTCCTACGGGAATCTTCCCATGATTGTTGACAATGATGATGATGATATACATGGAGATGAAACTAGGAAAGAACGCCCTGATGACCGAGCGGTTTGAGGCGCTGGCTCTTGAGCATCCATTGAAGATATGCCTTAGTTGGTGTCCTGGTTGAGGCATGGGAGATGTGTCTGTGTCTGATGATACTGGGTATGTCTCCCTCTTGGAAGCACTAGACCTAAATTAGGGACATGAAACTGCTGAGAGCCCTACGAGTTGCTAACAGTGGTCGTTATATCTCGAATTAAAGAAAGAAAACTGGTACAATAAAAATCCTTAAATGATCGAAATAGGCAAAACAGATCGTTGTAAGTACTTAAGTAAATACGCAATACTTCACGTCAATCCAGAGCTGAATCTACAAGTCATCTATCGCAAGTACATCTTTCGTATCGCTTGGACGCTAAGGAGTTTACACAACGTGATCGTTTCCCATATCCGGAGCAAGTTCCGGGAAATTACACACACGAGCAAGAGTCTTCCCTCTTCCCGAAATCTGGGAAAACAACTACGCATTTTCTTTTGCAGCAGAAAACGTTCTCTCTTCTTTGTGCGCACGCACTTTCAGTTGTACGAGCTCTGCTAACGGAATTAACGTGGGAATAGTCGTTCACATTTATCGCTTTATGCGGGGGGATGTTTACCTGAGAACAAGAAGTGTGCTTCAAGAATGTTGAAAACCTTCATCAACACAAAACTTTCGAATTGCAACTTATTTGTAGTGCTTAGAAATATGAGAACTTAAACTCATAACATCAGTTCTGTATTTCAGATTCTTTGTTTGATCGAACGTGGGCGTGGATAGAATGCTTCTCTTTCGGAGCTGACCTTATTCCTTTTCTGGAACCAGTGGCATTAAATTAGGGAACGGTCACTGCCTATAGTCCTCCAAGCAGCTCATGGGGGTCGTTGTACACAGAAACAATGAAATATTTCTATTTAAATTTTCACAATCAAGGAAGAAATGCTCATTATTAAGAATCTGGCATCCCATTTTTTAATTACTATACTTTTTTCAAATGAATAAGTAACTGAAGCCATGTCTCAGTGTTCTAGATGGATTGCACCAAGTTTAAAATGAGGTCTTCTGCAGTACTCCATCGATTAGCTGTAACGACTCTTCTGAGGCTTCGACGTTCTCTATCATTGATTTTCTTTGGTCTGCAGGTAGGTTTTGCTGCTTCAGGCACGCCATGTGTGATCCACTTATTCAGTACATTCAAAAGAGTTTACTTCGGTATGTTTAAACGCCTCTCGGTTTCTCTTATGGACAACCCACTAATATAACACCCAACAATCTTTCCTTTCTCAAAGTCAGTTCTCTCCCGCCACGACATTATCACCCAAGCTCACAGTGCGATATGATCGCAGTCAGCTGCAGGCTTGTTTTTATATCGTTTGCAACAGTACCGCTCATCTTAACAACGAAGCGGATCCGTTCATTTGTTTTTGAAGGGCTGTCCGGTGACTTTTGTCAATAGAGTGTATGTGGTAGCTACCGACGCTGATAACTGATCTCCAGCAGTTGCTAAATTTGCATATGACAGCGTTTTCTCTTCGAAGCCACAATATCCCTAACTTTTTGTGACCAGTGTAAAGGTAAGTGCCATTCCGTGGGAATGTAAATAAGGGTCGCTCATTATTATTTTGTACAGTAGAGCGTCAAAATTCCGAACCAATTGGGACCACTGATAGATCAGATTTTCTATGTGTTCGGATTATCGAACATGTAAAAACATACAAATAAGCTAGCATTTTTACATTATATATTATCCAAATACATGTACTAAGAATAAGTAACTGTATACAAAAGAAAATTACATAAGACAAAGATTTATTTTTTGTTATTATGCAATACGAAACAAGTTTGCCATTTTTACTACTGCTGTGAATTTTTTAAACGTAAATCACAAATTCCAAAAAATTACCAATCATTACCAGCTAGTTCCGATTATCAAGGGGTGTTCTTCATGCTGAGTGCAAGGGGAATAGCTTTCCTTCCGGCTCACAGTGAACATGGGGTTGAGCAGAGCCATTTAGAGGGCTTTGGGTTGAGGGATTAAAAAAGGGGTGGTACTGGCGTGGTAATGGGTCGTAAATTCTTAGCCCCGCAGGGAACAAGTAACTGGGGAAGTTTTCACCTTTTGTGTCTGACTATCAGATTCAGAAGTCACCTCCACGTTCGACACGTTGTCCCCAAAATGCTCGTACCCACAAAATTGGGCGATTCCGTTATCAACATGTTCCAAGTTAAAGTGAACGAAATATACTTAAACTCTCCACCACCACACAAAAAAAGTGGAGGCGAGCTTGTTCGGATTTGTTACGTTTCGGACTTTTGACGTTCGGATTTTCGAAGCTATACTATATTTGAGAAATAACCAAAATTTGCTGAACCATTATACACAAAACCAGCAGAGCAGCCGCATCATCAAAACCAAAACTATTAAAAACATAAGAAATACGGAACACTTGTTGTGGATCCAATCGCTGATTTCTACATCAACTTCGAGGATTCTTTGCAAATACATGGAAATTTCGGTTTGAACGATTTGTTATACTTCAACAAGATAGGAACTTTATCTTTCCTTTCTCCAAGGCGTTTATTATGGAACGTTGCCAGCAATTGGCAACGAAGGGCATCATTGTTTCGACTCATTATAATGCAAAGCTTATCCGTGTTAAAAAAAAAAAAAAAAAAAACTGCTTTGCTTTACATTGAGTACTGGGGTTTGATATGTTTTACAAGCGTTTTACACTTTTCAAATATTGTGATATCCCTTTGAAAGATAGTGTTACTTGTTACCAAAAATTTCCAAACCAGTTCTTCCAAGTTGTCTGTTGCAAGCCGATATGGCAGGGTCGCTTCTAGCTCTCCAGATATACATACATTATACACTGGCGTGCAAACTTTAAGGACGAGACGGTATTTCGAATGTAACGTCGTGCAGAAGTGCTCCACATCGACCCAAATCATACCATAAGATCTCCAAGATGTAAGAATATGGGACAAGTGAGCAAAACCGTCCAAAAAAGGAATTCAAAGGATGCAAAGGCACTTTATCGAAAAGGTAGCTTCGAGCACAACTGGACAGAAGACAGAAACGTCCATGTGACAGGCGGATGCCAAGAAAAATTCAGTCTTTAGTAGGGGATGTGATCACCCCTGACTGCGTTACAGGATTTACAACGTCTGTCCATGCTGAGGATGAGGTTGTCAAGGAGCTGTTGAGGCATCGCGGCTCATTCCTCCTGTAGCGCCAATCGCAGCTGAGGAATCGTTGCTGTCGGCTCGTGACTTGGTGCCAAGCGTCTCCCGAGAAGGTCCCACACGTGTTCGATTGGATTTATATCCGGCGACCTTGCGGGCCAATCCATGCGTTGAATATCTTCACGTACGATAAGATGTAACGTTGTCGTCCATGAAGAAGAACTCAGGACCCACAGCACATCTAAACAGACGCACGTGAGGCAGGAGAACCTCGGTACACAAGCGAACACCAGTGACTGGACCTCCTTGGAAGATGTGGAGGTCAGTACGGCTACCAAGCATGATACCGCCCCAAACGAGAACTCCGCCACCTCCAAACTGGTCCCTTTCGATGATGTCGGAGGTGTGATTGCGTGTTCCCTGCTCTTTCCAGATGTGTATACGTCCAGAACCGTTCGTCAGACTAGATCGGCTCTCATCCGTAAAGAGAACTCGACGCCATTGCTGATGTGTGCAGTTCTTGTGTTCCTGGCACCACAGAAACCGCCGTCTCCGATGAGCAGGCGTTAATGGAACACACCGTAATGGTCGTCGTGCAAATAGACCACCTTTGTGCAGCCTCCTGACCACTGTAAAACGCGATAACGAACGTCCAGTTGTCTGTTGCATGTGCCTTGCGATTTATTTCGCTGTCTGCCGTCTGTCTCTTCTCGCCTGCAGAACAATATAGCGGTCGTCCGCCGCCCTGGTGGCTCGTGGATGACCACTGCTAAACTATCGGTCAGCTGTTCCTGTCGTTTGAAATGCTCTCCAAGCTTGTAAAACGATGATGTGAGCGATCCCGAACTCCTCGGCCACACTAGTCACACTTCGACCTTCTTCTAACTTCCCCATGACGCGACCTCAGGTAAAGTCATCCAGATGTCGTCTACTGGATTGCCTGTTGGCCATAGCACACGGTGGCAGCAACTCGACGTCGTTTAAACCAATGTACGCAGTGCAATAGCTTACATCGAATTGCTGAGCGTACACCCCCCGTGTGCTTGATACCCTTTCGACACTCCCCCCCCAATACGTCATGCTATATATATGCGCATGCCTACCGTACCGGACCCTAGTCTATCTCCTGAGTGGTCTTTGGGTCCGTTCTGCCTGCTCGTTCCGCTGTTATACTAATTTCTCCTCTTGGTCTTTAATTTTTGCACACCAATGTATTATCAAAAGTGTTTTGACACCAAAATGTTCTGAGACAAAAGTATTTATTATCGCAATTAGTTGTTAGTAGTTCCACCCTTTGCTTGTATGACAACGGCAACACGTCGAGGCATACAATCAACTAATCTCGAGTAAGCCACAATAGGAGTGGCCTGCCCTTCTTCCTGCAAAGCTGCTGCCAGAGTGGAAAGCTAAGACGGTCGTTGTGGTTGATTTCGTATCCGTCGCTCCTGTTCATCCCAGATGTGTTCTTTGGGAATAATATAAGGACACTGAGCAGGGCAGTCTAACAATTTCTCCTCATTTTCTACAAACCAGTTCTGCACACGGTGTGCAATGTGGCAGGGTGCTCGATCGTGTTGGAAGAGACAACAGTCATTTCCATAATAACGCCTCACTGTTGGTAGGGCAGAATTATTCAGAAGGTCGAGGCACACTTCAGAGTTCATGGCTTGTGGTATCATAATCAAAGGGCCGAGTCCCATCCATGTCGAACTTAAAAGCCTGAAGAACACAGTCCAACGAAAATCGTTCGTCGGGATGTTGCCAAATCCAAACATGCTCATCAGATTGGAAGAGTGAAAAGCGTAACTAATTACTCCAAAGAAAAGCTTTCCAGTCGCCCACAGTTCAGGAGGGACTTCAGACACACAACTCCAAAGAAAATATTTCCAGTAGCCCACAGTCCAGGAAGGACGTCGGACACACCACTCCAACGAAAAGCTTTCCAGTAGCCCACATTCCAGGAAGAACGCCAGGCACACCACTCCAAAGAAAAGCTTCCCAATCACCCACAGTCCAGGAAGAACGTCAGACGCACCACTCCAAAGAAATGCTTTCCAGTAGCCCACAGTTCAGGAAGGACGCCAGACACACCACTCCAAAGAAAAGATATCCAGTCGCCCACGGTCCAGGAAGGACGTCAGACACACCACTCCAAAGAAAAGATGCCCAGTAGCCCACAGTCCAGGAAGGACTTCGGACACACCATTCCAAAGAAAAGCTTTCCAGTAGCCCACAGTCCAGGAAAGACGACAGACACACCACTCGAAAGAAAAGCTTTCCAGTAGCGCACAGTTCAGGAAGGATGCCAGACACACCACTCCAAAGAAAAGATATCCAGTCGCCCACGGTCCAGGAAGGACGTCAGACACACCACTCCAAAGAAAAGATGCCCAGTAGCCCACAGTCCAGGAAGGACTTCGGACACACCACTCCAAAGAAAAGCTTTCCAGTAGCCCACAGTCCAGGAAGGACGTCAGACACACCACTCCAAATGGCGCTTCACATTTACGGCAGTGATGTGCGTGCGTCTTGCGTGCGGCTGCTTTGTCATAATAACCCACACTGTACAAGTCTCTGCAGATAGGTATGGTGCTAACTAATCCACTACGAGCATTTCCTGCTTCAGAAGCGACGAAAACGGCAGAGGAAGAACGGTATTTCGTAATATTTCTTACCGTGGCTCTTCTGTCACGTTCCTAGAGTTTGTGCAGCCTGCCTGAACGCTTTATGCTGTAATTGAACCGCCCTGCTTCCATCTCTACACAATGATACTTATAGTTAATTTTGGTATGTTTAGTTCACATGATATCCCATTCTGGAACTCGGAAAGTCCACGTCCACAAGGCATATCCCCTTTAAAGTTAGTGATTACACAACAGAATATCTCAGCTTCATATACGTAAATCCCCATTTACAGCGCACCTTCCTGCGCAACCGTTCTTTGCACTTATGCAAATATTTGCTAGTGTCCGAATACTTTTGATTATACAGTGTAGGATTTATACAAAAGCCTTGAGATTTTGAACTCCATAAATTCGGTTCGCTTTCAGTTTTCAGTAAAAAACTGATTCTTGCGTTCTCTGCGAAACATCTCATATTTTCAGTAGACTTAATGATGAAATTCTCTGATATTGCTTTCTGATAGATATGCCTAGTTGAGAAAGCGAACAGAACTGTTTTACAATTCCATATCCTGCGAAGCGTTCGTATAAGAAGAAATATATTATTATGTTTCAATGTTTGTTTGCCGAGGAAGGATTTTGCTGCTTTCAGTTCAAAAAAAAATTGAAACAGTTTCTGAATTAAAAAAAAAAACAAAGCTGAACGCTTTCATCGTGCCACTATTAAAGTTATTTTGAGCGCGGATTCCAGAATTTTTATCAGCACAGTAAAAAAATGAAACTGATTAAGAAACTTTGCGACTTTCCAGAATTTTGACTCTGCAGTAAAAAAATCGAAATCTGAACAGAAGTGTTAGCCGAAAGAGTTTTGCGGGCATTTTATTTTTTCCTGAAAAACTGATCGTGCATTCAGAAGAGGAATTTGAGGTGTTTAGAAAAAAAAGCACGATATATTAGTAGTGGCACACTCTTTCGTGTTCAGAAACGCTTACCGAATGCATTATTGCGTAAATGCTTTAAGATATTAAATGCCACTTTGTTTCCTTTTTCAGCTGTTGTAAGGAACTCCGAAAAAATAAAATTGCCATTAAAATACTTAATTAATAGGAAGGAGAGTATTCTACATCTCTGTGCTTTTATGAAAATCAAGAATCGTAGTATAAAAGAAATGCTTCCACTGCATAAGCGCAACCGAATCAAGAATTTTTGCTGTGTTAAAAGTATTCCTACTTTTCTATGAAACTTAATTATCAGAATAACAGTACCTAAACCTCTTTAAACGCCATCGCGGTGACGCAGCTGTCTAAGTATATCCATTTATTCAAGTGGGTCTGGGCAAGGCCGTGTAGAAAGCACAAGGCCATGACATTAGAGAGACGGGTTCCCTCCATTTGTGACGTCACTTTCGTGTTACATGTCGTGATACGTCGGTGTCGTCTTTGACATCATACACGACAGCGTTGGAAACCAATTGGAAGCTTTGGAGAGTGACGTCACAAAAAGAGGAAACTCATCTCTCTGGTGTCTTGGCCTTGTATGTAGTTTCCAGAGAGCTATGGTTGTATTCGGAAAAGTTTCTTTTCTGTACATGCTGTATCGCTGTACGACATTTGTACAGAGATGCGATATATATAAAGGGAAATATGCTGGTATTATTTCGTGAACAAGAAATCAGGAATTTATCAGATTTCAACTTAATGAAGGAGACATGATTCGTGTTTTTAGAGAATACCTACAACTTCAAGGAAATGAAAAACTTAAGCAACCTTTACAGCAGAAGTGAACTTTGCAATCTTCTTGGGAATGTGAAAGGGGATTTTCTCATTCACAAGAAGATTGCAAAGTTCACTTCTGCTGTAAAAGTTGAAAAGAAAGTAATCACCACAGTTACGTCTTCTCTTACAATCCTCATTATTATTCATAAAAATTATTTGGCCTGCGCTAATCAAGGCCGTCTGAAAAGTATAAGTCCTCTCCGTTTGTGACGTTAGTCTCATTTACACATCCTGATACGTCGGTGTCGTGTTTGACGTCCTACACGATAGGGTTGGTAACCAATCAGAAGATTTTCTTTTCAGCGTGATGTCGATACGAAAGGGAACTCATCTCTCTAATGTCATAGCATTGGTCTGGACCCATGTCCGATGCGGAGTGTGTGGTATGCCTGCCCCACAGCCATGGGTTCCGGCAAAATGTTTTCCGGGATTGAGTGGGGTGGAGAGGTCAAAGCAAAGTTCCAGCACTGTAAGACCTCTCTAAGCTTTAATTCATTCAAAATAAGTAACAGAAATAGTTTCAGTCTCATTGCGTAAAGGGAAATATATTTATTCTTTAAGGCAAATAAAAAAAACGTCATAAAGTGTTTAATGATAATTTAAGTAAAAAATAATAGAATAAATGTTTCGAAACCTATATAGCTAGAAAGAACAACTTACGAAAATGAGGTTCGCTTATAATGGCGTCAGTCCTGTTTGGATGAAAATCAAAATTGCTCCCTTCTGTTGCTTTTCCCCGAATGACCCCACAACTTTTCTTATAGAATCTACATTTCTGTACACCCAATATCAATGCACGCTCATTATACACAGACAATCTAGTCCCTCCTCAGTCATGAATGATCTCACCCACGACCCCTATGCAGGGTAATGAAAAATCTTTCAATGGTACATGTAGTTTTGATGATCAAATATTATACACAGACCACCTAGTCTCTCCTCCATCATGGTTGATCTCACACACGACTCCACCCTACGCAGGGGAACTAAAAGGTTTTTCAGTGGTATATGTCGTTTTGGTCGTCCCTCATACACAAACCACCTAGTCTCGCCACGGTCACGGTTCATCTCCCCCACGACCCCACCCTGTGTCACTCATTATACACAAACCACCTAGTCTCTCCTCGGTCATGGTTGATCTCACGCACGACTCCACTCTATGCAGGGTACTGAAAGATATGTCAATGGTGCATGTTGTTTTGATAGTAACTCGTACACAAACCACCTGCCGCCCCGGTGGCGCAGTGGTCTAAGCGATGGCTCTGATCATTCGTCCGAAAGGGGTCCGGATTCGTATCCCGGTGAGGCATGGATGTTGTGTTTGTCTTACGGCACTGGTTCTTTCCCTTCCCTGGAACCAGTGACCCTAAATTAGGGACGGGCGACTGCTTATAGCCCATTGAGTTGCCAACGGTGGTCGTTAAACCTCCAACCAAAAAAAAAAAAAAACACCTAGTCTTGCCACGGTCACGGTTCACCTCACCCACGACTCCACCCTACGCAGGGTACTGAACGGCCTTTCAATGCCACGTTGTTTTGATGGTCACTCATTATACACAAACCACTTAGTCTCTCCTACGGTCGTGGTTGATCTCACACACGACTCCATCCTATGCAGGGTACAGAAAGATCTTTCAACGGTACATGTTGTTTCGATAGTAACTCGTACACAAACCACCTAGTCTCGCCACGGTCACGGTTCATCTCACCCACGACTCCACCGTACGGAGGGTACTGAAAGGTTTTTCAATGGTTCATGTTGTTTTGATAGTCACTCATTATACACAAACCACCTAGTCTCTCCTACGGCCATGGTTGATCTCACGCACGACTCCATCCTATGCAGGGTACTGAATAATCTTTCAGTGGTACATGTTGTTTGGATAGTAACTCGTACACAAACCTCCTTGTCTCGCCACGGTCACGGTTCATCTCACCCACGACTCTACCCTACGGAGGGTACTGAAAGGTCTTTCAATGGTTCATGTTGTTTTGATGGTCACTCATTATACACAAACATCCTAGTCTCTCCTACGGTCATGGTTGATCTCACGCACGACTCCATCCTATGCAGGGTACTGAAAGATCTTTCAGTGGTACATGTTGTTCGATGGTCACTCATTATACACACACCAGTTAGTTTCTTCTCGGTCATAGTTGATATCACCCACGACTCCGCCCTATACAGAGTACCGAATGATATTTCAAAGGTATATATTGTTGAGGGAAGTGTGGCTACGTTTTGTAGCACCATTGAAACTGCCGGGCCGCCCCGGTGGCGCAGTGGTCTAAGTGCTGGCTTGTGACCATTCGTCCGTGAAGGGTTTGGATTCAAATCCCGGTGAGGCATGGATGTTGTGTTTCTCTTACAGTACAGGTTCTCTCCATTCCCTGGAACTAGTGGTTTTAAATTAGACTGCTCCTAGCCCATTGAGTTGCCCACTGTGATAGTTAAAACTTAAATTTAAAAACAAAAAGTAACTTCTGGGTAAAATTTCTCTGCTTCTTGCATGCTTTCTAAAAGGGAAACCTATTCTGTGTTGGTAAATGATTTGCATTTCCAAAAATGGTACCACCATTTGGATTGTGCATATAAAATATCAAGACACACGCCGTACGTTGCTGAAATGTCTTAGACCAATAAATGCAATTTGGCCTCATCAAGCTTGCTAAATTTAAAGCGTTTTTTGTTTGACTTATACCGCTAATTTACATTTCTGACATTCCCCCGCGTTGTTGTCATGTGACTGTAACTGGTCCATAGTGTAAAATGTGATACAGAAGTTTTCCCAACAGTCAAACACACTTGCACATCGGTAGGTGAAAGATGGCAGGCGATACTGCATTTATTCGACACTGCATTTGATACGAATTTCATCAAGTAAAGAGCGTTGCAAAAGCATGTGCATCGATCTCTTCTGTTCTGGGGGAGAATATTGTATCGAAAAGCAGGGGTGAGTTTCTGTTTAGACGGTTTAAAGCAGGTGATTTTGATGTTAGCGATCGAGAATGTAGCGGCGCCTTGCAGAAGGTTGCACATGAGGAACTGCAAGCATTGCTGGGTGAAGATTCGTCTCAAACGCAAAACGAACTAGCTGAACAACTGGGGGAAACGCAACAGGCCATCTCCAATCGTTTACGCGCAATGGGAAAGATTCAGAAGGAAGGAAAATGGGTGCCACATGACCTGAGCCAGAGGAACAAAGATGAGAGTGCAATGAAGTGTTTGAATCTGTTGAATAAACAGCACAGAATGTCTTTCTTGTGGACAATCGTTACGGGTGATGCAAAGTGGATATAGTACGACAATCCCAAACGCAAAAATCACTGGGTAGACCCCGGTGAAGCAACGACTTCGACACCAAAACGCAGTATTCACTCCAAGAAATTTATGCCGTGCACCTAGTGGGATATGAAGGGTGTTATTGAACTAATGGAACAGGGTCAAACTATTATTGCTGATCACTACAAGCAACAATTGCTGCGATTGAACCAGGAAATCTGTCGGAAACGTCCATTCACAGGCAAAGGATAGCGGCCCGTGAAATAACTGCTTGATAACGCTAGGTCGCACGTTGCGAAATCGGTTAAGAAAACGATATTGGGGCTTGGATGAGAAGTTTTGGAGCACCCAGCATATAGTCCCGACATAGCCCCTTCAGACTATCATTTGTTCCGATCGATCCAATATGGTTCGTCTGCTGTACGGTTTCGGACATGTGACGAAGTGGGAAAATGGGTTGACGGCTTCTCGCGTCGCACGACGAAGTGTTCTTCATTGCTGGAATCCGTCAGCTGCCCGACCGATGGCGGAAGGTGATAGATAATGACGGCAATTATTTGATTCGTAAAGGTATTGTTGTTTTCTCTCAAATTATATGTTGCGTTGTCTTAAAGTGCTTTAAAACTTATTTGTACACCTAATATTCCTGGAAAGTAAATTAAAAGAAAAACAAATGTCCTAGGGTTCTTTCTCTTTTGAGACTTTAGTTTTCAGAGAAATTATCAAAGAATCCATGTACCGAATGTAAATAGATGGACGATAATATTCTTTCCTCGAATTTGACAGTAAATTAGATTATGTATTTGTTTGGCCACGCTGAGGAAGGGGATAAATAGGTTTAGGCAATTGAGAAGTCCACTAGGACGACAGCGAACGAGGACTGTGGTGAGCGTGGTTTGCCGTAGTGAGCGCAGCGAGCAAAGCCGATTCTTATCCTCTAGTCTTTAAAAATAATCGAAATTCACCCCTTCTTTATTTTGTCTATATATTATATATTTTTTTAATTTTAATTTTATGATTTGGACTTATCCCAGTTTCCAGGGAAAGGGGGCGGTATTTGGTCTTCTTCGAACCTTGCTGCGGATCCCCATGCCAACAGCACTGTCACTTGGCCAGGACCAGCAACACCAAAATGACGAATGACTTACCATAACCATTAGAGGTAGCTTAAGTTAATAGCTACAGACCCCATGCCACACACACACGCACACTCACACGAACACACACACACACACACACACACACACACACACACACACACACACACAAATAATTAACTTAAAAATCATATTAACGACCGGATTTCTGTATTTTTAAGTAACAGTCCCTGACATTTGAAAAGTAATATTTTTAATCACACTGCCGGAAAAAGAACACCAAGTAGGAATTGGCGGACGATCATGAAATTTATATATGTTAATAGGGTCGAGTTTACGTAGGAGTGATGTTAATTTCGGGACCAACCGGTGAGCGCTTACGCCAAAGCACGGCATAATATGCTTATTTGTACACCTAATATTATCGTCAGTGGTATTTAAGAAGTACGGCGAAGTGAATGTAATCAGTCGTCGGCGTACGGACACGTGAGAAAACCCTGAAGAAGCTGCAATGCCTGGACATGGAAGACGTGTAGGATTTCTGCAATTATCGGACTTTGAGCGAGGTCGTCTAGTTGAACTCCGCGAGGCCGGGTGGTCGTATCGTCGTATTGCGGAGCAAATTGGACGGGAAGTATCGGTGGTGGTACGATGGTGGCGTAGATGATCCGAGGAACATTCCCACACGAAAAGACGTGGAACCGGGAGTCACAGACGGACTGATGAGCGGACCGATCGACGCGTAAGAAGAGCGGCGTTGTCAAGCAGAACATACACGGCGACGCAAATCCGAGCTGCCGTTGCATCTGAGGTGACTGAGAACAATCCGCAACTGCCTACTGGATGCAGTACCACGTGCACGTGTGCCTCTGGAATGTATATCTCTGACTCCAGCCCACAGTCAGGAACATCTGCAGTAGTGTCGCCAACGTCTGCACTGGAGAACGCACTGACGATCTGTGGTGTTCAGCGATGAAAGCAGATTCTTCTTGGGAGCCTCCGATGGCCGTATGCGTGTTCGCAGACGCACAGGGGAGCGTCTCCACCCTTTTTGCATCCGCCAGCTACACACAGGGCATACACCTGGTCTCCTGGTGTATGGAGCGATTAGCTATCACTCCTGTACGCAACTAGTGTTTTTACCGGGTACGTTAAACAGCAACTTCTACATCAACAACATCATTCAGCACGTTGTTGTGTCATTTGTTAGGTCGGTCCATCGTGGTGTTTTCCAGCAAGTCAACGCACGCCCACACACGGCACGTGCAACGCAACATGCACTTCAGGGTGTGAGACAACTTCCATGGCCTGCACATTCACCGGATTTGTCCCCCATTGAGCACGTGTGGGATTTTATAGGACAACGACTTATCCGGTCTCCACGGCCAGCCACGACCATCCCCGCTTTACGCGTCCAGGTTGAGGATGCTTGGAACTCAAAACCCCAAACTCACATCCAACATCTGTACGACAGACTTCATGCCAGAATTGCCCAGTGTGATGCAGTGCATGGCGGTTCAACCTCGTACTAACCATGTTACATGGAAATGTTATTTTTCAGTTTACCAGCAAATACAGCTGTATTTTGCCATCATGTTTTGATCACGTTATCCTCTGTATTCCGTTATTATGCTGCATAAACTTCGTTGGTATAAGACGTCTCCTTCTTGGTGCTATTTTTTCACTTTCCGCCAGTGTAATAACGAGGAACTGTACACTAACTATAGTTAAAATAGTAAAACTATTCTTGCAATCCGAACTTACTGGCTTAAAGCAGAATTCAAAATGTCCAAGCTTCGCTCATCAACCTGATGGCTATTTTAAGAAAGGGAGACATAAATTGTCGAAGCATTCATTTGTTCAGTTCGCAGTTTGCTGTGTACCTTCCATCTGGTTGTTGTAAGAAAGTTTGGAAACTTTGAATTCTATTTTACGCTAATAAATTCGGATTAAGTAGAGTTTTACTATTTTCAGTAATATTTTCTCACACAATTTGATATTTGTTCTTTGCAGCTTAAAATAATCCTGATTCGTTTGCTGCCAATTAATTGCCAAAGAAGACGCACATAACCAACTTAGAAGCTGTGGAATACTCCTTCCGTTAACTGAAACCGCCATAAAATTCCAACATGTTTCGATCAATACTGTTATTTCGAGAAATTTCGTTCAAGATTTGCATTCTGCCCTTATTAATTCACTCCGCTTTCTTATTAGTGTCGTGACAACGTCAGTAAAGAACACGGTCAGTAATAAAACATCTTGCGTGGCATTTTGGACAACAGACGCGAATCAGTGAGTGAAGTGTTCAATATCGCTCCGTAAACTATTTAGTTTACATGAAGATTGAACAAGCGGATGTCATGAATAACCAAATGAATACTCAGCTGATCATGTCCATACCTGACGACTCGGACTGCCCGTTGTCTGTTCCCACAGGCAAACTGACTACGTAAGCATGTTAGTCACCTGTTTCACCTGCGAGAGATATGCATATGTTTCATTTGGCATGGGAATTACTTCACAGTAACATACCGAGTATCCTCAGTGCCGTATTTCGTCCTGCCATTTCCCCTTGACAACACCGACGCCGGTTGAGGAGTACAGGGAATGACTGCTTCCCACACGTAATCACTTCGACCTAAATTAAGAGCATTAACCTACTCCAGCCCATGGAGAACAAAGCTTTACAAAGGCACAAAGCCTGAGAGAAGTGGTGAAGTTTGATTGATATGACATTTACTCAAGGTACTTCGCCATTTGTTCCTAGTTGCTGAAGCTAATATTAGTTTACATATGAACATGAAAATACTAGCAAGACTAGAAACGCAAATGCAGTTTGAACACATATAGTATGCAGCGATTTTGAGGGGTGTTATGGAATAGTGGTGGCAGTAGATGTTAGTAATTAGCTTTTGCTGTAGAAAGAATTGAAATTCGTCAATTATCTAGTCCTAAGATACAAAAATGAAAAATGCTTACCTTTTCATTTGCTAAGGAGTTACAACTATATGAATTATTGACTTGCTCTTAACACATAGTTACTAAAAATTTATCGAACGTCATGAATACGAGACAAAGTAAGTAGTGAAGACAATCTGTCCTGACATTTCTTGTCAGCAGGCAATTAAAAGTCAGTTTGTTTCAGTTTCAGGTATTAAAGCCTCTTGAGTAGCTAAGGTTTAACAGACAGTAGACCGTTTTAAGTTTGGATCAGTGTTTCGAGCGAAGGGGAAGAAACAGAAAAGATAAGATAAGCACTAAATCCATATCTTATAAGAGATTCGAACCCGAACTCAGATATAGGAGCTATTCTAGACCCAGAATGACGTTACTGGTGTGCTTTGATCCTTTTAAAAGACTTTAAATCACTCCAGTGACGTCGTTGTGGTTTTCACGTTTGCCGTTTTACCTCTGTGATGTCTGCCCCGGCGTACTCCGGCTTTGTTATCCAATACACTAAAGGAACCGGCCTAGCCCAAACATTTATTTTCGAGGCTGAACTGAGCACGATATGTGTATGTAAGCACTGTCTGGCTTTATTATCCAGTAAGTTAAAGAACGGGAAGTGCTTGAGCTTGTAGTTTTGATGCTAAATTTGTCTCATTGCTGGACAGCTCGGCTTTACTGTCCAGTGACTTAGAAAAAAAAAGAGCGGAGCTGGTGCTTTAATTTTTGTTGGTAAATTGATCTTGAACCTGGCCATTTCCGGCTTTACTATACAATAACTTCAAAGAAAACAAGAAAGGCGACAAAGAATTTTCGGTTGTGACGAGCACGTCTTTTGATTCCTTTTCAACGCGAATAAAATATATCCAAGTTGTTCAAAGTCAATCGAGCCGGTTAGAGAAAAAAATCAACCTGATTACTACAATCGATAAAACATCCAGAAGCAGAAACATCTACCTACTTCAACTAGATGCTAAATGTTACGAAAGTTAACAAATGGCGCCCAAAAAGGTTCTCGTACCAGATTTTCAAATCGAACAGTTAAAAAGAAGAAATACAGAAAGAAATATGATATATAACTCTACGCCTTCTAGCCGACGAATTTTGCATAATGGAAAATTTCAAAATAGGCGAAAAGTATTTTTTATGGCAAAAGCTATGCTAAGGAAAAATAACTTTTCAAATACTTCCCACGGAAGCAGAGACAGCGAGAAAAATGTTTTGACGTTTACATTCCCTAGCGGAAAGCTTTGCATTATTTTCAGAGGAAAATGCTGCGGTATCCTCTTTAAAATAATTATGCAAAGAGGATAATGACATACAGTACAGAAAGAAATTCCTCAGTACGGTGTTCACAAGCGGAGACTCAGCTGAAAACAGAATTACAATGAAAACCACCTAGAGATAGAGCTGTGGAACATGAAACTCCTGAAATATAAACTTAAAGAGTTCCACAACGTAAATGATATCCGGCTTTAAAAGAATTTCTTAAACCGCACATTTAAGAGCAGAGATATTGAGATAAACAGATTAGACATTTGGGTATCTAGCGGCGGAATCGTGTATTATTTGGGGAAGAAAACAAATACAGTGAGCTGAAAAAGAATGTTTGCAATCGGGTTTTTAGTCCCGAAGATATTTCTGTAAATGGAAACGTTAGCTTGCACCCTCTAGTGGTGCTCTTGTGCGTATAGAAAAAATTGAAATTATGTGAGAAACATTTCGCCCCGAAAAGTAAGAGTTTTAAGATTTTTTTTTAATCCGGAAATTAGAAGCAGAGATATCGATAAAAATTAGATGTATATATGTGTACGCCCCCTGGCGAAAAAACCTATGCATTACTTTAAACAGGATGGAATTTCAAAAGGTTTTCCGAGGCCGGCAATAAATTTTTCCGCTGAGTTTTCAGAAGTTCAAATTTTGTTGCAAATACATCAGAAGCAGAAATAAACTTTTACGTCCTCTGGTGGCCAAACCATTTTTTTTTACCAAAAATTAGAAACTGTATAAAAACATTTCTCATCAGGAGCTGTATACGATGCAAGAATATGTTTTCAAATCGGACTTTTAGAAGCAGAGATATCGGGGAAACGCAATTTACCTTTACACCCCTTAGCAGGAAATCTATTAATTACTTCAAAAAAACAGATTTGATATAAATGGTATCGAAGGGAAAAAGGATTTTTCAATGGGAAATTTAGAAGCTAATATATGGAAGAAAATATTTTTTTGGAATTTGATATCATCTACATTTACACGTTATAACGGTGACGTTCTGCATTAATAACCGTAAAGACTCGTCATTCTCACATTTCAAGCTTCTAATTTTGGTAATACGTAGATGACGAGAATGTGGATTTTTAAAATCGGTCTAATGGTTGCAGAGGTATGATGTCTATAGACAAACGGACAAAGTGATAATATTAGCAGCAGGGGTTTCCTTCTTCTCACTTTTTTATGAATTGCAGGTAAACTGCTAAGGTAGAGAATAGGTGATAGTGAATGTTCTGTTAATATTCAACTTCAATGTTCAGGCCGGGTGCCTTTTTTAAGACATCCGTGTTCTAAAGAATACAACAAAAAAGTTTAAGTCCTTGTACCTCCGTTCGAAGCTTAACAGTCGTTACAATAAACACCTTGATACATTCAAACGATAAAAATTATAAAGTAAAATTCAAGTTTCACACCCCTCCCCAGAAAAATAAAATACACTGCCGGAAAGTGAAAAAAGAACACCAAGAAGGAATTGGCGTATGATCATGAAATTTACATATGTTAAAGGGATCGAGTTTATGTAGGTGTGATGTCCAACCGGTGAGCGCTTACGCCACAGCACGGCATAATATGCAAATTATCGTCGGTAGTATTTAAGGAGTACGGCAAAGTGAATATAATCAGTCGTCGGCGTACGGACACGTGCGAAGACCCTGAAGAAGCTGCAATGCTTGAACATGGAAGACGTGTAAGATTTCAGCAGTTATCGGACTTTGAGCGAGGTCGTCTAGTCGGACTCCGCAAGGCCGGGTGGTCGTATCGTCGTATTGCGGAGCGAACTGGACGGGAAGTATCGGTGGTGGTACGATGGTGGCGTAGATGGTCCGAGGTACATTCACACACGAGAAAACGTGGAACCGGGAGTCACAGACGGAGTGATGAGCGGACCGATCGACGCATAAGAAGAGCGGCGTTGTCAAACAGAACATCCACTGCGACGCGAATCCGAGCTGCCGTTGCACCTGAGGTGACTGTGCGAACAATCCTCAACCGTCTACTGGATGCAGGACTACGTGCACGTGTGCCTCTGGCACGTGTACCTCTGACTCCAGCCCACCGTCAGAAACGGCTGCAGTGGTGTTACCAACGTCTGCACTGGAGAACGCAATGGCGATCTGTCGTGTTCAGCGATGAAAGCAGATTCTGCTTGGTAGCGTCCGATGGCCGTATGCGTGTACGCAGACGCACAGGGGAGCGTCTCCACCCTTCTTGCGTCCGCCAACGAAACACATGGCTTACACCTGGTCTCCTGGTGTGGGGGGCGATCAGCTATCAATCCCGTACACAACTAGTGTTTGTACCGGGTACGTTAAACAGAACCTCCTACATCAACAACGTCATTCAGCACGTTGTTGTGCCATTTGTAAGGTCGGTCCATCGTGGTGTTTTTTTACAGCAAGATAACGCACGCCCACACACGGCACGTGCAACGCAACATGCACTTCAGGGTGTGAGACAACTTCCATGGCCTGCACGTTCACTGGATTTGTCCCCCATTGAGCACGTGTGGGATTTTATGGGACAACGATTTATCCAGTCTGCACGGCCGGCCACGACCATCCCGATTAACGCGTCCAGGTTGAGGATGCTTGAAACTCAATACCCCAAACTTACACCCAACATCTGTACGACAGACTCCATACCAGAACTGCACAGTGTGATGCAGTTCATGGCGATTCAACCTCGTACTAACCATGTTACATGGAAATGTTATTTTTCAGTTTACCAGCAAATACAGCTGTATTTTGCCATAATGTTTTGATCATGTTATCCTCTGTATTCCGTTATTATGCTGTATAAATTTCGTTGGTATCAGACGTCTCCTTCTTGGTGTTCTTTTTTCACTTTCCGCCAGTGTAATTTGCTGAGTAACATCAATGAGAGGTCGATTCTATAAACAGTCAAAGGAAATGTGACTTCTGTCATCCTAAGATCACGTCTAAAATTACCCTTATTTCCTTCATGCTCTTGATGTAAAAAGATAAATAAACTATAAAGCGTCGCTTTGTAAAGAGTCGTCTGAAGTGCAGCACTTTACTCTGCAGGTAAGGAGATAAAGCTTCTGCTTCCATGAACGGGGCTTTTGCTTCCATCAACGGGTCCATGAACAGATACATGGTAGGTATTAGCTCTTATCCAAAGATATGGTACTTTTCTAACCAATGCAACACAAATTTGGCTTAAGGCATGGATTTCTATTTATATTGGGTTGGTGTGAATGAAATGTCCGGCAAAAGGACCAGCACACGTGGACGGCGAGAACGAAGAAGTAGGACAACTTAACTAGGCAAAATAACCCCCCTCGGCATCGACACATAGTTTCCGTCTGTCCGGCAAGGCCATGATCTCGGAACAAAAAAGTCTTGTGGCTGGGACCCGAAGAAGTCATCAACTGAACGTTGAAACTCGTTGTCTGTCGTGAACTGTTTCCTGGACAGGAAGTGATCCAGGCGACACAGCGGATGATAGTCTGTCGGTGAGAAGTCCGGGGATTTAGACAGGATGAGGCAGTGCTTCATAGCCCAACGCACTAAGCATCAGCATCGTTCGTTTTACGACATGAGAGAGCGCGTTGTCCTGCAGCAGCAGAACACCATGTCTGTTGACCAAAGCCCGTTGTTTTTGCCGAGGTTTCCGGCACCTCTGGTGTAATTCAGCACAATATTCTTGTGAAGCGATGGTTTAGCGTTTTGCCAAGAAACTCCGATGAATTATCCCGGCTGTGGACCACCAGACAAGGAGCATCATCTTCATGGTGTGTAGGAGTGACTCAGGATGCCGTCCTAGCAGGAGATGCCTTGCTTAACCATTGTACAGATCCTTTCCGATTATCACAAAGGACCCACTTTTCGTCGCAGGCGACGATTCGATGCAGTAAAGGTTCCTGTTTATTCCTGGAAAGCAGCGACGTGCCGACTTCCAAACGCCTAGACTTGTTGGTAGTTGTCCACTCATGCGACAGTCACATGTCCAGCTTTTTGATCTCACCCAGCTCAGCCAGACGCCGAGCAACTGTCGTGTGGTGGACACTTACCTCTGCCGCTATTTTACGACACGTTTTTCGGGGTTCGCTTCAACCACACGTAACAGAACATCGTCAGAAACAGCAACAGGTCGGTGACCAGGTGCTTCGCTTTGCAGGTCCCTATCTCCGTTTCGAAACTTGACAAACTATCGCCAAACGGTTCGTTCGTTGACTGTATTCTCCCAAAGCGCTTTGTTAACGTTTCGAGCGGCAATTCCTGTAGAATGAGCCAGTTTAAATTCATACAGGAAGATGACTCTCAAATACGGCGTCTGAATGTTTACATTTCAAGCCACGTTACATCCAAACAAACCACGCCTGAACCTTGTTCTTCACACACGTGCTAACTATTTATAGTAGCTCTGTGTCGTAGTACTCGCAAGTCCTGTGGGAGGTTCCACTCCGCTGTGGTGGGGGCCTGTCTCTACTGCTCGTTCGAGCCGGACATTTCATTTGCACCAACCAAGCATTTCCACAAGCCCGGGACCTCAGTTTTTAGCACGTCTTTTGTAAAAAAAGACAATGCTTATGTTACCGGTTTGTCCGTCCGCCCGTCTGTATCCACGATATCTCTGCCACTATTAGTCCGATTTGAAAAACACTTTTTGCATTGGGAATTTTGAAATATGAGAATGATGATCCTTCATTTCGTTTTTTTTTACGATGTACAATTTCGCCGCTAGAGGGTGTAAATGCAGATTATGTCCAATTCAAAAATACGTTTTATTCCACATATTTGCTTCTAAACATACGATTGAAAACAATATTTTATCTATCGATTCCATTTATGACGAAGAGTATTTTAAATATAGTTACGTTTTCAAATTTCGCATAGATTTTCCGCTAGGGGGCGTAAAAGTAAATTACATTTTCCCCGATAACTCTTCTTCTAAAACTCCGATTTGAAAAACTTTTCCTTCAGCGGATACACCTCCTGATGGAAAATCGTTTGCGTATAATTTCAAAATTTTCGGTACAGAATACTTTGGCCACCATGGGGCGTAAATGTTAATTTTTGCTTCTGATGTATTTGCCATAAAATCTGAGCTTGTAAAATATCGATTGAAAAAATTATTTCGTGGACTGATGCCACACACTTCTATAAACCTTTTCGAAATATTTTCTTCTTAAAATATTCCGCAGTTTCTCCGCCAAGGGTCTTAGATGTATATCCCAGTTTTGTCAATATCTCTACTTCTAGGAGTCCGATTTGAAAAATTCCTTCTTTGTTGGATAGTGTTTTCAGTGTGACATGTATTTCACATAATTTCAAAATTTTCAACTAATTCGTACACTTTTCGCTAGTGGGCGTAGAGGTAAATTGCGTTTCTTCCTATATCCCCGCTTCTACATCTCCGATTTGAAAAATTCTTTCTGCATCGATACAGCTCCTGATGGGAAATCGTTTGCACATGATTTCTAATATTTGTAAAAAAAATGGTTTGGCCACCAGGGTGTAAATCTTAGTTTCCGCTTTTGATATATTTGGAGCAAAATATGAGCTTCTAAAATCTCGATTGCAAAAAAGTCGTTTGTTGACCGATACTACTCATGTCGACAAACCTTTTAGGAGCATTTTCTTCTTGAAATAATGCATGGTTTCTATGCCAGGGGGCGTAGATATATATCTTATTTTTGTCAATATCTTTACTTCTAGGAGTCCGATTAGAAAAATTTCTTCTTTGTTGGATGGTGTTTCCGATGCGTAATATTTTCCTTATAAATTCAAAATTTTCAAGTAAATCATAGACTTTCTGCTAGGAGCACAAATAATAAATTGCGTTTTCTGCGTTATTTCTGCTTCGAAAACTCCGATTTGAAAAATTCTTTTTGTATCGCATACAAAACCTGATGGAAATAATTTTTCACATAATTTCTAATGTTTGGTAACGAATGGTTTGGCCGCCAGGAGGCATAAGTGTTAAGTTGTGCTTCTGATGTATTTGTAGCAAAATCTGGGCTCATGAAAATTTGAATTTTTTTTCTTGGTGCGATACCGCTCATATGGAAAAACCTTTAGGGTATAATTTCTTCCTAAAATAATGCATGGTTTTCCCACCAGGGGACGTAAAGTCACATCTGATTTTTGTCAATATCTCTGTTTCTAAGAGTTCGATTTGAAAAATTATTTCTGTGTTGGAGAGCGTTTCCGGTGCGAAATGTTTCTCTTATAAATTAATATTTTTCTTAACGCACAAATCTGCAAGCAGAGGGCGTAAGCTCACGATTCCGTTTACAGCAATATCAGAGGGTTAAAAACCCGACTGAAAAACTTCTTCCTTCCGTCAGATACTATTGTTTTCCATACCGGTTCCATTGACTTTGAATAGCTTTGATGAATTTAATTTGCGTCAGAACGGATTCAAAAGACGTGCTTATTACACCCGAAAATTCGGTGTCAACTTTCTTGCTTCCTTCTCTCTACCGATGAACGAACCGAGATACGTATAAAGATTTTAACCCTGAAGTAAATCTGGACTTCAGCGTTATCATTCGGAAACAATTGGGTCTTTGAAATTATGATGGACGCAGATTTTCATGCCTGTAGTCAGAATACCAAACCAGCAGCTGCAGATCCCTAATTTAGGACCACTGTTTCGTATTTTGTCTCGTGGAGTATTACGTGGGAAAAATACATTTTTATCTTCTTAATTTAAAGGATATCGCCTTTGGAAGAAACTATTGGAGAACAGAGTTTTGAAAACCCTTACTTCTTGAATTATTGCTTACACGGTTCTTGCACTGGTTGAATTGCAACAACAGTTGCCGGCTTTTTCAAGACGATCTATTTTCATAATGCCGTACAGCTTTTCTACATTCTTTGATGTCGGAAAGAAGATTGGAGTGTTGTGCTGTGTCTATAACGAAGTAAATTTCTCCGTCATTTTTGGTCTACGCCGGGATTCGAACCCGAGTCCGCTTATTCCGGAACAAGTCGCTCTACCAACTGAGCTACGCAGACGTTTATTCTGATTCCTGTCTGCCTTTATGTCGTGTGCGTCCTGCTGGCAGGTACGTCACATCTCCTCCCCCCGGAAAGAGGGCCGGGGGCATGGCCCACGGGTCAGCCGTGACCATGAATCGTTGCAGGCAGCCATCCACTGTAGAACGTGCACTTGAGAACTCCCAGTCAATCTGCTGGGTGGAATGCAACATCAGACATTTTTATTTTTCGAAGCGCTGGAGAAGGAATTCTCTGATTTTTCCTGTCTCGCGGTGGGGAAAGAACATCACACCAATGCGAGATTTTGAACGGCCGGGTCATCCAGATAGTTCGGGCGCCATTATAACGAAGTAAATTTCTCCGTCATTTTTGGTCTACGCCGGGATTCGAACCCGAGTCCGCTTATTCCGGAACAAGTCGCTCTACCAACTGAGCTACGCAGACGTTTATTCTGATTCCTGTCTGCCTTTATGTCGTGTGCGTCCTGCTGGCAGGTACGTCACATGTCTTGTCGCGAAGATGTTTTTATACTGCACATCCTACACCATATACTTATCGAAAGAGAAAGACTATTTTTATAAAACCCTTTACTTGATGTTTGTGAATATATCATGTTGTTTTCTTCCAATACGTTAATAATTCCACCCCAGCAATTTTCTTATTATAGGCGCCATTTCTGAGAATTGTGAGCTTACATGGCATCTCACTGACACTTGCGAGCACATCATATTTTGCAAAAATCTCAAACCTTCAAGTATTCTAAAGCGATTAAGCAGTGGTTTCACTATAACTGACGACTTTCTGGACCGCAATATCGATGACCCTGCTTATATTACCTAACAAAATGAAATTTTAAAAATCTGACGATAGCTATCTTTGTAAATTCATAATATCATTTCCGCAACGGAGTTCAAATGATTCCGTCAGGAAGAGCAGATAAACGCATGAGAATTTTTGACGATGTCTACACCAGAGTTGAAAACGGACCCTGCCGTCACGTGATCGGACCCTACCCGGATATGACCCGGACTAACCTGCTTTGAACTATAAATTTGAAAATATCCTCGTCATCATCACTTTCAATCATTATCAATCAACTGCAGGATGAATGCCTCCCCAAATTTCTTCAACAACGGACTGTCTCGGGCCAGTCTTCTTCATTCACCCATCTCCCACGTGGTCTTCTTCTAGGTCTTTTCCTATCCCTTGTAATCCAGTCCAAAATTTCTGTTGTTCATCTTCGGTCCGTTCTTCTGGCAATATGGCCAGCCCATTGCCATTTCATGGATTTTAATCTGATCACGATGTCTGCCACTCTTGTCATTTTCCTTATCCACGAGTTCCTTTTTTTTTATCTTTCCTGGTTACACCAAGCATGCATCTCTCCGTGCTGCTTTCAGTTGTCTGCAGTCTTTGTATGTCTTATTTAGTTAAGGTCCACATTTCTTCTTCGTACCTCAGCACTGGAAGGATGCATTGATTAAACACTTTTCTTTTAAGACATAATGGCATATTGCTCTTAAAAAGTGTACTGTTTCTTCCAATAGCTCTCCAACCAGGTTTTATACGTCGATTCATTTCTTCATCAGGAATTGGTTGTCTCTAGCTTTTCTCCATCAACTAATATACCTTTATTCTTTATAAAAGCATTGTACTCTGAAAGTTCATTTTTAATCCCATTTCTTTACCCTTCTGAGCAAGTTCCTTGATCATACTCTGCAGCTCTGAAGTATTAGTTCAAAGAACTCTGAACGGTTCTTCGAAATATTTTTTTGTTTCTTTTGAAAAATAAAACGGAAATAAAACCGGGTCAAAATCGGGTAAGTTTCCCCCGTGACCCGTTTCCATCTCTGGTCTATTGTTGACCCTGTTACGCGTTGACCCGCTTACCCGTGACCCGTTTACATCTCTGGTCTACACCAGCCAAGTCAAAATCATTTTTCCCTATTGAACAGCTAGAAGTGAAAATGTAATTTGCAATGGGGACACATTTCTTTGTCTTAAAATGGGACAATTTTTCATCAAGAATGACCAACATATATATTAGAAATTTTTGTCGTGGTTTCAGATATGCGTTTTCAAAAGAAATGTGTGATCTCAAACGAGAGAGAGAGACATAAAGACGTAGCACAAAGTGCAAATGTACTATGCGTGTTACTCTGCCAAGAACTACAGTCGAAAATTTGGAAAAAGATGGAAAATCTTGGAAAATACAGTGCTTGGCGCAGAAATCAAAACACTCAGAAGGAGCTCACGTGCAGTCTGGAAAATGTGAGCGTAAAGACTTGTCTAAGGCATGTAATCAATCCAAACACCAAGTAAGAAGGTAACGCTGAAAACCATAACCCTGTACCGCGTAACTGGAAGCTCAACAGGGATTCATGGAACTCACTAGGAACATTTATTGAGATAAACTTTGCGCTAATATTCCCGATCGAGGAGACACAGTTACGGACCTAAGAAAGAAAGTACGCAGTGCGATTAAAAAGTTCCAAGACTAGGTACGTACCACGCAAACAGATGGCAGTACGCGGATGCGCGAGCAGTGGTCGAGGGTAGTGACCTTCATGAGTCATTGTGCCGAGTGCCGTCGTTCTGTGAACATCGGGAGCTATGCTACACGATATTTGGTGACCACGTGCAGAACACAGCTACGATTTCGGTTTGGACTGCAAACTAGAGCAGCGAGCGAACATCAAATTCGGCGTCCAACTCGGCAAATCGGGAACGGAGACGCGTGAAATGTTGCGGCAGGCTTATGGCAATTAAGCAATTAGTCGTGCGAGGTGTTTTGAGTGGCACTCGCGCTTCAACAGCGGTATATCGTCACTGAAAGACGACGAGAGGTCAGGGCGACCGTTCACGAGCAAACCTTCCGAAAATGTGGACATTCGTGGCGTTGCGCACCATGAAATCGTGTCTCAGGGACAGACCGTCACTGCCCTTTTTTACTGCAATGTTCCGCGGCGTCTTAGGGACGACATTCGCCGTAAACGACCTGAAATGTGGCGCAGGGGCGATTTCCAGCTCCATCACGACAATGCAGCAGCTCACAGAGAGTTAGAAACACGCCAGTTTTGCAGCCGCAACAGCATGACTACCCTTCTGCACCCACCCACCTTACTCACCGGATTTGGCCCCTTGCGACTTCTTTCCGTTCCCGGAGATAAAGCTGAAGCTCAAGGGTTGCCGTTTTGAAACCGTGGGCGAGATCCAGCGTGAATCGCCGACTGTGCTTGACACGAATCGCGAACAGGACTTCCAGAGAGCGTTCCAACAGTGGCAAAATATGCTGGCAGCGGTGTATCGCTGCCCAAAGAGACGGCTTGATTGCACAGCCTAGTCTCTATTGCACAGCTCAGAGTTGGTCCAATTGGGGCAGTTGTATAAGTCTTAATCCGAGAGGTATGCAGTCTATCAGATCAAAAACGGTGCTCTGTGGTATGACATTTCAAGCAACAACGATCTAGGAATGAAGCTGCTGCAGGTCCGCTGCCGGAGGACGGCCGCCTTGGGCGGTGGCTGATAAAGTCCCCTGAATACATCATTTGCGCGAAATCTGGCGAGTTTGTCAATCATAAAACAATGTCCACCACCCTCGAGACTCTGCCTTGTAACAGAAATAACGTGCGGACGGACGTTGTTCAGCTGATGGCGCGTCCGTTGCGTGGCGGCAAAGAGAGGTTGTGTGTGGTGACCAGGATGACAATGGCCGTGGCCTCTAACAGCTACAATATCAGCTACATGGTCAATATATCCTGCTATTCTATCGCCTTTCATCCTACACCATTGTAACACGTCGGCAAATTGTGTGACGTCTAATCCCAAACGACTCGGGATACCGGTGATAGGGATAGCGTGATAAGAATGCGTGGGGATCTGGAACTCCGAATAAGAATCTGGACTCGTCCACGAATAGGACTCTCCTCCATTTTTAAGTCCAGTGTCCTCTCTGCACATTTAGCGTAGGTGTACCCTGTAATGTGGTAACAACACAGGCTACGTCGTCGACTTTCCCTATCTTCATTCGATTGGTGCCCAGCATATCCATCGTGTTGATGGTAAAACTTTTTAATCTCGTAGGAACATGTGGGATTATATGGTTAAAGTCCGTAAGATTTTAGAATATTTCACGTGATCTTTTAATTTGAAACCCCTTCTTCTGAGTTTGGAACTAAATCAAGGCGCTATAAATTTCCGAAATGAAAATTTTCATCGTGGGCAGTCTCTTTTCTCGTATATACACCGGTTGTTGTTCTAAAACAACTAAGAATGCTTTTGAAAAAAAGATTTATTACCTTATGTCAAGAAAGTGGTCATGTTTTTCGAAATACTATCCACTGCATCGAATACCGGTGTCCTAACATTTCTCCGACTTTTTGAATGTCTTCTGGAATCCTTCCTCTGAAATGCTGTTAAAGCACCCTGCCCAGCTGTAACAAGTTGTTAATCAGTCTCAAATTGTCGTCCCCGTAATGTATTTTTTTAATCGGGAGCAACCAGAATTCACATGGTGACATGTCTGGACTATATGGAGGTTAGGGCATCAACTTAATATTCATTTTCTCCAAATAAGAAACGACAGAACTGGTAGTATGCGTCCTTGTATTGAGCCGCGCATGAAAAGAAATGCGGAACCCAAGTTGAACAAACTCGTTTCTTGCCCAAACACTCGGTTAAAATTATGTGAACTGATGATTTTGAAATCTGAACCACATCTTCTATATCTCTAATTGATAGGTGTCTGTCTTCCCGTATAATAATATCTATGGTATTGATGTCTACCTCTGTAACACTCGTTGAAGATATTCCTCCATGCGCGATTAAACCCGCTGACTCACAACCATCCATAAATTATTTATGCCATCGGTAAATTATTTCTTTCCCCAGACATTCATCTCTATAAGCGTCTTGCATAAGACAGAAAGTCTCTCCGACAGACTTAAAGACTAAATTTAGTGGCGCATTTTCGCTCCTCTTTCACATCTATTTTTTCACACTTGTTAGGTGATCACGGAATAATGCTTATTAAACTGTGCACTTCCGACGATGCATACGTGATAAACAGGTTTGACAGGTTGCAATGGTTACAACAATGACTATCGTATTTTCGAGATTCGCGGCAAGGTCGAACGCAGTAGCGCGCAGTTTTTTTAAAAAACATTCTCAGTTATTTTGAGACAAGCTGTATAAAATTTAAATCTTACTGTTTTGCGGTGATACAATGATTGCTATGTGTAAATGATTTACTGATTGCTGTAAACTCTTTTAATATATGGGATATGACGTATTATAGACTGTCTTCGGAGTTCCGGATTCACGCTCTGTTTTTAATCATATCCTATACACTGAGTGGCCACTTTATTATGACCACCTGACAGTTTTGAGGAAATGAGCTATGACTGCACGATGTTGCCGCCAGAGGGCGAGGCTAGTATAAAAAGGGAAAGCTTGGTGCTTGCGACAGTAGTAGAAGTGATTTTTGGGTGACGAGATGGGTAAAAAATGCGATTTGACAGACTTTCTACATGGGATGATTGTAGGATCTCGGAGCCATTGAGCGAGTATCACCGAAACCGCCGCATTCGTGAAATGTTCCAGAGCAGAACAACTGTTGTTGAAGTGTTTATAAACTGGACTGTCCGTCAAAAAATATTGGGTCTCTATGTGCAACGTGTGGTTGTCATCGACTAATGCTCGGGCGGAACGGAGAGTGTCCAGACTGGTAACATACAACAGAAGGGCAACAATGCAGCAAATTACAGATCATCTTAATCAAGGATCCCCTCAAATGATCTCTGCACGCACTGTTCGCCGTACACTGCATCGGATGGGATATGGCAGTCGAAGGCCTATTCGAACACCTTTGCTGTCTGCAGTTAACAAGAGAAAACGTCTCCAGTGGGCACAACAGCAAAAGGATTGGACAGTCGATAATTGGAAACAAATTATGTGGTCCGATGAATCACGTTTTCTGTTGCACCATGCCGATGCCCGAGTGAGAATTGTGCCGAAACAGCACGAAAGCATGGACCCCAAATGCATTGCTACAACCCTTCAAGCTGGTGGAGGGAACGTTATGGTTTGGGGAATGTTTTCTTGGCATGCTTTGGGCTCTTTAATTCGTGTTGATCAACGTGTGACAGGCACATCCTTTCTAAACATCGTTGCGGACCAAGTGCATCCTGTCATGTGGATGGTTTATCCCAATGGCGATGCCTACTTTCAACAAGATAATGCGTCCTGCCATAGTGCTCGTATTGTACAGGATTGGTTTCAGGAACATGCAGGTGAGTTTACTTTGCTTAGGTGGCCCCCACAACCTCCAAATCTCAACCCCATTGAGAATGTACGGGATGAAGTTGAACGAGCCATCAGACAGCTGGATCTACAACTCTGCAATCTCACACTCCAGGAAATGATATTCATCAAGCATGGTCTCAGATTCCACAAACCACTTATCAACCTCTCGAGGATTTCATGCCAAGGAGAATCGACGCAGTATTAAAGGCAAAAGGTGGCCAAACGAAGTACTGAGGGGGTGGTCGAAATAAAGCGGCCACTCAGTGTATATTTATTATTTATATTTTGAAGGCTGCGTCCTCATTTTTCAAAAATTTTATTTTATTCGACTACTAGTGATTAACACTGCTGGCCACCCAAAATGCAACAGCAAGAAGGAAACGAGATAACAAAGCCAGATTTACTGGACACATAACAACAGATACAAATATGAAACGATTGAGCTTACAAACCCGTGCGACTTGCGGAACACGCAGACATCAATAGTTCGTGTAGTGCCCATGGCTGGTAATAACGGCCGCTACACGCCGCGGCATCGAACGAAAGAGGCTTTGGATATGGGCTTGGGGTATGTCGGTCTTGGCTGCTTCCACTCGTTGCCACAGTTCATCAGGCGTAGTAGCGGATGGTGCTTGCCGGGTCACTCGGTTGCCGATCAGGGAACAGACGTGTTCAATGGACGATATATCGGGAGAACAGGCCGGCCCCGGCAGCAGTGGCACCTGGTGTGCCGTTAATAATTGTTTCACGATACGTACCACGTGCGGACGCGCATTGTCCTGTTGAAACGTGGCTGCTGTCAGGTCCTGCAGGTAAGGGAGGACTAGAGGCTCCAAAACGGCGCAGATGTAGCGGTGGCTGTTGAGTGTACCGGCGATGCGTACCAGAGAGGTGCTGGTATCATATCTAATTGCGCCCTAAACCATAACGCCAGGCGACGGACCGGTATGGCAATGCATAATGCAGACATCATACAGTCTCTCGTCGCGGTGCCACCACACGCGGATCCGACCATCGTGGTGTTGCAGGCAGAAGCGGGATTCGTCGGAGAAGACAAGGACGTGCCATTTCGTAGTCCAGGCCCGACGTTCAACGACCCACTGCCGCCGTATTCGCCGGTAGTATAACGTCAATGGTAATCGTAGAAATGGGCACCGTGCGACAAGTCCCCACTTCTGCAGAGAACGTCGAACGGTACGTGCTGATACAGGTTGTTGAGCAACACACCCTAATTCCTTCGGTAACGTTCGTGATGTGGCGGTGCGAGCCGTCAATGCCGGCCGCACAACATGCCGGTACTCTCGTTGGGTGGTGTGCCGCGGCTGCGGCAATCACTCACGTCGGTCCGTCCGTCCCTCCTGCACCCACCGAATCCATACTCGCCTCACAGTGGCTGGATGTCGTCCCACACAGGCGCCGATGTCTCGGTACGATAAACCGCTGTCCTCGATAAGCCACTATTCGTACTCTGTCGAACTCCGAAACGTGCTGAAATGACTGCCGTATTCTGCGACGAGGCATCAGGAAGCTTCTCACGCACAGGTCCGGCAGTACAACACATTTCCACTACTTACACCTTGCCTTCTGTGCAGCTCCCTTCTTATAGTGCTTCTCGGTGGTGGGCCGGGCGCCCATGATTTGCAAATGCCCTGCAATGCTAATCCTTTGCATGTCCTGTCGCTGGCTACGCATGCTGCGAATTTCAGGCCAATGGGATGCTTCCTTCATGGGGTTGCATTTTGCGTGGCCAGCAGTGTATATTGCAATGTACATATTTCTTCCAAATAAACTATTTTTTGAAAACGCCAATCGGAGTTTCAGGGCTGTGTCCAGCTCGTAATCCCACGTTATGAAATCATTGCTATATTGACAGGTGTGTAGCTGTAGCAGCTTGCACGTCATGCTGCAGCACAGTCTCTGTGGTAAACGGGTCGCGAACAGTCCATCTACGGATAGATGGTCTTTACGGGTCGTCGTCTTTCATCTTATTTCACTTCCTTTCTGAAGCATCATTCTATGCTCTGTGACATAACATGATATCCGCTCACATTGCATCGCATCAGGACGGAAATTGCCGTTAAGATATTTTTGAGATCTAGCTCTCGAATATGGTCGATCTACTCCCTCTATAGAAATTAGTTAAGTGTACTTTCTGGTTGGCATTTCCGCTGCATATTCAGAACTTTTTTGACTAGCACTCGGTAACTGCCTGCCTAAGTACTATGGGAGCTCGTACGTTTGCGGTCTTTAAACCCTACAATCACCGTGAAATTTTGATCGCAAGCATATCTCGGATCACTCCATTCCTCACGTGATAAGCACATCTCTACGTCACCAACAATTGGGTGTTCGATGTTCGTGTTTCGTAGTGTATCTGTAATGGTGATAGCTAACTGATCTGTAAAATTATTTTGGCGTTAATTTGGGCACTATAACAGGATTTGAGAAAAGGAGATACTAAATTCTCACGGTTCAGATTTTTGACAGTAAACAGAGGATTTGAAGTTGGGCTAACAGTTACGCAGATATGGTGTCCACATATGGATAGACATAGTGATACTATAAAGGCACAGTTTTTTTTCAAAAGACATGCTAAAAATGGTGAGGAAAAAGTTTCAGTTAAATGACCAACTAAACAATGTAGAACCTCCGGCAGAGAGAGAGAAGCAGTCAGAGAGAGGAGACAGAGAGTGAGAGAGACAGACAGAGAGAGAGAGAGAGAGAGAGAGAGAGAGAGAGAGAGAGAGAGTAAGAGAGACAGAGAAAGTGAGAGAGACCGAGAAAGTGAGAGAGACAGAGAAAGTGAGAGAGACAGAGAAAGGGAGAGAGACAGAGAAAGTAAGAGAGACAGAGAAAGTAAGAGAAACAGGCAGAGAGTGAGACAAATTCAGAGAGACAGAGTTAGAGACCGAGACACAAATTCAGAGAGACAGAGTTAGAGACAGAGAGACAGAGTTAGAGACAGAGAGACAAATTCAGAGAGACAGAGTGAGAGAGACAAAGCCAAAGATACAGAGATTGAGAGAGACAGAAAAAGAAAGACCGAGAGAGAGAGTGAGCCAGAGTGAGAGAGACAGACAAAAAGGGAGAGAGAGTCAGAGAGACAGAGAATGTGGGAGACAGACACACACAGGGAAAAGGAGTGAGAGAGATAGACAGACACACAGAGAAAGAGAGTGTGAGAGAGAGACAGGCACAGAGAGAGAGAGAGAGAGAGAAAGTCATAGAGAAAGAGTGTCAGAGAGAGTGAGAGAGACAGACACAGTGAAAGAGAAAGTCAGAAAGAGAGGTACAGAGAGATAGAGAGACGGAGAAAGAGATAGAGAGACAGAAAGAGACAGCAACAGAGAGAGAGAGAGAGAGAGAGAGAGAAAAGTTGGCTGTGCTTATTTCAGAGGAGCCACACGTTGTTTATGAAACAACTTCAGTGAATATTCCTGATTCGTGCTTTTTTCTTTAAGTAATCATTCTTTCTTACTCGAAAGCAAACACTGTCCTAAAATCCAAAAACCGGCAGCAAAACCTTTTTAATACTGTTTTTACAAATATACGACGCTCCGGCACACAAGACAACACGATCTTTGAGCTCATATTTCGGAAGGAATGGTCCCTATCAAAATTATCTCTGCCCTGAGATTCGGGGAAAATGCTAAGGTTATCCGAGCCCTCATTCCTCTATTCAGAAGTTTTTTATTCTCATCCCCGCCCATTTCTTTCCTCAAAGATCGATCTTTAGCATCTGTTTCTTCCCAGGGAAGAACTCTTCAGCTCAGTCCATTGCATTTCTTGTAGACCTCTCTCATTTTTTCCCCTCCTTTTTGTCCGTTCTCCTGCCTCTTGTGCTATTATTTCTGCTCGCTTAGCTAATTGGGGTTTTCCGGTTGAAAGAGGGGTAGACGGTTGTTCCTTTGCCATGTCGTGACCTGGAATAGCGTATCCTCTGAGAGATGTGGTAAAGAAGATAACTGAGGAATGCGTTTTTCCACGAAGTTTTCTTAACCCCATACTGTTAGTCTTCGGGGTTGCTGTTGTTCGTAACGCTGGAACAATTCTTTCAGATAAAACTTGATACGTCAAAGATAACAAGAACTACATAAAGATTCTGAGAAGCTCTTATCATATTATTGCACATGGCATTTAATTTATATACAGATTTATGCTGGAAGATTTTGTTAAAAGATGATATGACTGTGGTCCTTGATTTAAATGATCACAATGAAAATTGCATGTTTTACTAATATTTATTTGCTTTGCCTCCAGTATTCCGTATACTAGTTAAATTTCCCTGTCAAGTAAAATCCGAATTTCAACAAAGCGAACAGTGTATTGTCTTTCGAAGAAATCCAAACACAAATTTCCCAAAAAGCAGTTTCCCTCTTTTATGCTGAAAAGAAGTTTTTGGTCGTAGGTTTAAAAACAGTGGGACAACGGAGCAAAAGGATGCAATACATCCCGAAGACTAAGTAAATAGGGACGCACTATTGCCTCGCCATCCAATATGGCCCGCTTTCAAGTACGGGATGAGGATGAGGCACACGTGAGTCCTACGTCCTAAGACGCTGGTTTTGTTCCTTTTCTGGAGTCAGTGGCCCTAAATTAAGAGCAGACCACTGGTGCTAACAGCGTCGTTAAGACCGAATCAAAAAGAAATAGAAAAATGGAATAATCGTATGCGTTTTGACAAAAATGTTTTTTTATGATTCAAACCACTTGGGAACCACGAGAAGACTTGAGGAAAATTTTCACAGCATTTGAGTGCTGAGTTAAAAAAGGTTACGAAATCTTTTTCTTTTTTTCTTCAAAGGTACCATATTTGGTACAAAGAAATTTTTATTCTGGAATGAACTGAAAAATCGTGTATTTCCCAGTGAAATGAATATTTTCCCCGTTCGCCTTCTACGAATAGTAATATCGTTATGCAGTAAAACTTCGCTTAACGAACATCCCTTAGAAATGGGCTTCTCCCATTTGCGGCCATTTATACCTAGTTCCTGCAGAACAACTTGTGTTTTAGCTGATATTCCCCGTCTTTTGAGGTTCCTCGCAAATACTAACGTGAACAACGATCGGAAAATTATTAATGCATATTAAGACACTCGACATATATCACTATTAGGTATATGGCTTCATTTTCATGAGTCGGCAGAATTTCGTGCTCCGGCTGCGACTGCTACCGCGTCCAACAAAAAAGTTATCCCCAAACTTTTAGCCTTGACTTCTACTAAAAATCTTTCGGATTTCGTGTGGGAATTCAATGCTAATATTTATTTTTTGGTATATTGCTTCTGAGTTTGGAACTACGTAAATGATTAGTTTTCACATATGGCCAGGAAACTTATGACGAAAAAAAAAAAAAACTGCTGGTGTGTAAGAATTGTGAGTGCGAATTCCAAGAAGTTCGTAGTTGAGAAAACTCAAATGAGTGCATGACATTTGCTGCGGAGAAATACGTTAAGAAAAAAGAGGTCCGAAATTAAAGGGGATAACCTCCACAAATAAGTTCTTCAAAACCGAAGGGAAGGCAATCGATAAAATCATTTACGAATCAATGGTTTTCGGTTGACAAAAACAAGTGCATCTCTATCTCTAGTCTATTAGTTCAGGAAAAAAGAAGTAGCAAAGGAACCGGGTATCACATATTTCAAAGCTTCAAATGAATGGCTAGATAAATTGCACAGTATCCACAGTGTCTCACTGAAATATTTTGTGTGTGGAGGATCCCCTTATACACAGTCGAGTCACATTATTGCGACCACCACCTACTTTTGACGTCAACAGCGCGTAACCAATGAATGAAGGAACGTGTAATGAGCTGGCTTCGAGGGTATATAAGGTGTGCTGTGGGCATTCTGAAAACGTATCACTCGTTGCTGTCATGGATAAAAGAAGCAATTTATGAGATTTGCAAAAAGGGATGATTATAGACTTCCGCGCCAAGGATGGCAGTATTTCTGAAACAGCGCAGTTTGTGAACTATTCGCGTGCCGCTGTAGTTAAAATGTATCGTGATTGGAGAAATGGCACCATTGCGAATAAGCGACGTAGAAACTGCGGAGCACCACGTGCCATTGATGTCAGAGGTGAACGCCGGCTGCGAAGGTGCGTGAGGGCCGATCGACAGGCTACATTGGAGCAACTCACTGGCCGAATGAGCCAGGGCGATAACGGAAGCGTGCCTAAAACGCCAGTTCAGCGAACCCTGCTACGTATGGGGCTCCGATGCAGACGGATGGTCACTACACCTATGCTAACGAAGATGCATCGGCAGAAAAGACTTATATTTGCACGGCGGTATCGAAATTGGACCTCCGCTGATTGGCAAAGGATCGCCTTCGCCGATGAGTCACGTTTTCTGTTTCATCGAACGGATGGACGTTGGCGCATAAAGCGAGAAACATCGGAGAACAAACACTCTTCAGCCATTGCTGGAAGAACACAAACTGGTAGGGGCAGCGTTTTGGTCTGGGTAATATTTTTGTGTCGTTCCCTGGATCCACTCGTACCTGTAGAAGGCACTATGGACCGAATTCATTATGAATCCATGCTTGCAGACTACCTACACCCATACATGCTGGTTGTCTTCCATGGGGCGGATGGGATCTTCCAGCAAGGAAATGCGACGTGTCACACAGCTAAAAGTGTCCGAGATTGGTTGGAAGAGCACGATGAAGACTTCGAGGTACTTCCCTGGCCCCCTAATTCTCCAGACTTAAACCCAATTGAGCATCTGTGGAATCCCCTAGATCGTGTTGTTCGCTCTATGAATCCTCCATCACACACCCTCCTGCATCTGCACTGCAGTTATCATGGCTCTACATAAGTGTGAACAATTTCCAGCACCTTATTGTGTCACTCTCTCTCTCTCTGCTCGTCTGGCTGGTGTCTACACTGCACCTGGCGCTTACTCTGCATATTAGCTTGTGGTCACCATAATGTGACTCGACCGTGTATAATGCTATGGAATGCAGAGTTTAATTTCTAATCAATTATGTGTTTAGAAGTGTTTCAAGAGCTTTGTAGTTATAAAGTTTACAGTACGTTTCATGATTTTCATTAAGAAGTGTTTCACAAGCTTTAATGCCACTGACTGCAGAGTAGGTTTTATGATAAATTCTGTATTAAAATAGTATTTTACGAACTTTAATGTTATAGATTCCTGAGTTCGTTTCTTGATAAATTCTGTATATAAATGCATTTTAAAAGCTTTAATCCTATGAACTGTTTTATGATCAGTTCTGTTTGAAATGCGTTTTGGGAACTCTAATACCACCAACTGTGGCACGTATTCTGATCAATGCAGGTTCAGAAAGTAATTCAGGAGCTTTAATGCTGTGAAATAAAGCGTAATATTTATGTACCATTTTTGATTTAAAAAAAAAAAAACTTTATTCGTTCATCCTAGTTCTGACTTCATAGATGTTTAGTGCGGATCAAATTTATCTCCAAAGAACGTTTTACACACAATCGGTGAATAACGCTGCATATTTACTACATGCTTTTTGTTTTCCTTTCTGAAATGAAGCCCGAATAAAATAAATTCCTCTTCCTAACTAAAATTGTGCAAAGCCATAAATACAACTAAAACGTTTAATTATAAGATTATTAATTACATCCCTTTCAAAATGGCCAGTTTTATCTCCAGGAGAATCAGAATGGAGCAGGCACACAATGTAAACAATTGTTCTAAAACATCGACTGCATTTATTTGGGTGTGAAAGAAATAACGGTTGCAATATATTAGCTTGTTAGGAACTGTCAAGGCTGCGCGTTTGTCTGGCTCTCCCGCTCTTGAGGCGAAGCAGATAACTTTTACTCGATATTCCCCAATGTGTCGTTTAATTAGTGAGAAGCATGTTATGTTCCTGGACAAATACTAGCATGACCCGTTAATGTTATATGGATACCATCTTTGGGAAACCGTTCTCATTTGCATTTTCGAGGGCAGCGCTGTTTAGCGTGTTATGAATTATATTTTCAAGACTTGACTTGATATTCACCTCGCATAAATTCAGACGTCTAAACAATGCTTTTTGATTTAGGGAAAATTACTAAACGAAGCATGTTTTGTGTTCATGCTGGGTGAACGAATGCATTCGGTTTTGTTTTGCAAGATTAGCCGATGGCGTCGTCAGTGGGACCGTCAACAATAACACCGTTCACTTTTATTCATGTCCTCTGGCTTAAATTGGAAGGCAACAGCGGGAAGGACAAGATTTTGTGTTTGTTTGAGAAAATGCATAAGGAGCTGATTATTAGCACGTTGAAAACCTGATACCATTTTGAGAAAATATATATGCAGTAGAACTCGCTTGTAACGAGGAACTCGAGACCGACGAGAATTCTCATTGAACACAGGAGTTGGCTAAATCCGTTTTAGGGTGGAACATCGCACCGTGCAAAAACATGCATACGATCAATATGTATATACGTTTATATTATACACTGTCGAGTCACATTATTGTGACCACCAGCTAATATCCAGAATAACCGCCGTGTGCTACGCGATTAACAGCTACACGGGCTGGAAATGACTCAATAAGGTGCTGGAAGGTGTTCATAGGTAGCCTATGTGGAGCAATGCTGACCACAGTGCATCTGACAGCTGCTGGAGGGTGCGTGGTGAAGGATCCATAGAGCGAACAACACGATCGAGGTGGTCCCACAGATGTTCAATTGGGTTTAAGTCTGGGGAATTAGGGGGCCAGCGAAGTACTTTAAAATCTTCGTCACACTCTTCCAACCACTCTCGGACATTTCTAGCACGGTGACACGTCGCATTGTCGTGCGTTCAGGTACCGTCCGCCACATAAAAAATATAAGCATGTATGGGTGGACGTGGTCTGCAAGGATGGATTCATAACGAATTCGGTTCATAGTGCCTTCCACAGGTGTGAGTGGAACCAGAGAATGTCACGAAAACATTCCCCAGACTATAAGGCTTCCTCCACCAGCTTGTGTTCTTCCAGCAGTGGATGAATGGTGTTTGTTCTCCGATGTTTCTCGCCTTATACGCCAACGTCCATCTGTTCGATGAAGCAGAAAACGTTACTCATCGGAGAAGGCAATGCTTTGTCAATCAGCGGAGGTGCAATTCCTATACTATCGTGCAAATGTAATCTTTTTCTGCCGATGCACCTTCGTTAGCGTAGGTGCAGTGGCCATCCGTCTGCATCAGAGCCCCATACGCAGCAGGGTATGCTGAACTGTCGTTTAAAGCACATTAGCTGTAGCCCCTGGTTCATTCGGCCAGTGAGTTGCTCCACTGTAGCGTGTCGATCGGCCCTCACTCACCTTTGAACCCGACGTTCACTTCCCACGTGAATGGCACGTGGTGCTCTCCGGTTTCCAAGTCGCTTATTCACAATGGTGCCATTTCTCCAATCACGATATACTTTAACCACAGCAGCACGCTGACAGTTCACAAACTGCGCTGTTTCAGGAATACGGCCACGCTTGGCCCGAAAGTCGATAATCATCCTTTTTTACAAATCTGATAAATCACTGCTTTTATCCATGACAGCAACGAGTGATATTTTTTCAGAATGCCTACAGCACACCTTTTATACCCTCTAAGCCAGCTCATGATACATTTCTTCCTTCATTGGTTACGCGCTGTTGATGTCAAAAGTCGGAGGTGTTCAAAATAATGTGACTCTATTGTGTATATCCATATACACAGTCCAGTCAGAAAATTGTGACAACCACTGATGTCAGAAGGAACCGTAACCAGCAGAATGACGTGCGTTGCAACATATGCAAATCTTGTAGAGCGTTTGAAAGGTCACGAATTCGTAGCGTGTATGCAATTTTGTATTAAAATGGGAAAACACGTGGCGTAACAGTTTGATAATATGGACTGAAGAGTGATAATATTTCAGAAACGGCCGATATTGTAGGCTGTTCACTTGGGCAGTTCCTAAAGTGCTTCAGGAATAGAAGATACCGCCAAGCTCTGCAGTTATCAGAGTAGTAGTGGACGCCCACGGAGCTTTGCGACCGTGGGCAGCGACGATTGACACGAGCAGTACGATCCAACAGATAGGATACAGCGGGAGAACTGGCCAGAGTATTTAACCTTCTAAGCGGCGGCTGTATCTGAACCAAATGGTGCCCAAAATTTTCTGCCCCCCTAAACAGAAATGTTTACATGGTGTTCGGTTTTTACAAAATCTACAGCAAAACAATTCATTTCTCCCTTTCATCTCAGCAGTACCGACCATAAACCTGTCTTTGGTGATAAGGCCTCTCTCCTAGTATTTTAAGAGGGAGGGGAAGGACTATTTCCTCTGACATGAACATCATGCCACTTGGTAGAAACAAGTCTTTTGTTCCTTAGGTTCGTCGCTATTGTTGAGCGGAGTTCTTTTTACGAGACTCGAGACAATTAGTTGTTCGGGCATAGGTACGAGATGACATATTGGATTACCGTGATTTTTGCATGCCATTGGACATCGTCCATGGTCAATTTTGAAGTCTTCCGATTTCCGAAATTCCTTGTCATTGATTAATAATCGTCCCAAAACTTGCATTTCATGGGATTTTCAGGGTTTTGAGAAGGGTTCGTTTGTTACCCATCTCGTCCAAAGATCTTCAGCCGATCGCGATGACACTTCCCAAAGAGAAAGGGAAGGACACGGTGAGTGACATTAATTGGTGTCATGCTGATTAGGCGTGTCGTATAAAAATAATGACCATTAAAAAACTGACCAATTTTAATAATAATTGAAAAAAATCGTTTTCTTAACGAGACTCTGGACAATTAGTTGTTCTGGCATAGCTAAGACATGACACTTCCGATCACCGTGATATTTGGCATGCGATTGGATATCACCCATGGTCAGGTTTTGACGCATTCCGATTTTACAGTAGCTTTGCTCAAAAATTGCCAATTGTACCCGAGTTATCGGTTAACGTTAGCGGCTTGTCCTAGTTATAGTTCTTTCAATACGTAATCAGACAGAAAGGATTAGCGTCAATGATCCCTATAAATGACCATTTCGAAAAACAAAGCTGAGGGGAGAGTAACACCTTCTGATGCGCAGCTTCACGCATTCCAGCCGCGTTGGGCTCCATTTTTAGACAGCGAGTAAATTCCGTTCGAGCTGATTTCAGCTCATTTTGCTAACCACTAGTTAATTTGTTCCAGCCGTTTAAGGAGCGTACCGCAGACCACAGTCTAACGAACATTACTCTCCATGGGTCTCCAGAGCTGCCAGCTACTCAAGGTGCTCATGCTGGTGGACAGACATCGACGATTCCGGCGTGAAATTTGCGTCTGAGAGCAGTGATTGGACTATCGACAAGTGAACAAAAAGTCGCCTTTTCAGACAAAATGACGTTTTGTGCTTTATCGGATGGATGGTTGATGACGAATATGGCGAAGCGCTGCTGACAGAAATCATCGCTACACGACTCTAGAGAAAAAAATAGGCAAGAGGTGGCAGTGTGTTCGTGTAAGGCATGCTTCTTTAGGAATCACTCTGGGCAACACCTCCCTTGATCGCACGATGAACGCTTTAGGCTACCTATCCATTCTGACAGATGAGGTGCTCCTATTCATGATAACATCTGCCTACCCCGATGGTGCGGGTTGCTACCAGCAAGATAATGCCTCTTGCCATGTAGTTATGCGTGTGCTTGAGGAACATGCCAGTGATTTCAGCTTACTATCGTGACCACCGTACTCGCCGGACATCAATCCCTTTGAACATCTGTGGAACTACCTTGACCAACTGGTTCGACGTATGGATCCACCACCGTTGACTATTGATGATCTGCGAGAAGCTCTGGTATCTCTGCATGGTATATCAACCGTGCAGAAACGTTCAGAAGACAAATTGAATCAATGCCACTTCGTATATCTGTGGTATTCGCGGCACGTGGAAGTCATACCGCATACTAACATGTGGTCATAAATTTTCGAGTGGACTGTGTTGTATATCATATGGGACATTGTTTCACCATTTTCTGGCGCTCTTGGGATGGCTACTTTGTTATTTACCAATAACAGGTTTCTCCTAAATATTTTGCCCATTATTAAAGTTTAGGATTTCCTACTTGACGGCTACGTGAGTTGAATTTCGTTTACCGATACACATGAAGCAAAATCGAACACCGCATTTTCCACGGTAATGCCTATTACCAGGTTGAAATAGGTAAACGGACAAATTTCCAGGAATTATTATCTCCTGCTTCTCCTCAAGCCTCATCCACAGTCCGCTTCTCCCCAGTTTCTGCCTGCAGTCATCGTCCAGAAATCCACTTCATACATGAGCGTGAACCCACCCATCCTCCTTTTGCCTCGGAGTAGGGCACCTGTTTTTCAACTCTGCTGACGCGATTCTCCCAAGGAATTTGTGTATGTGGTGCTCTTACATAATGCTTGTTGAGAACTGGATGCATCCTCATCTCATTGCTATTCTATCACAATTCTTCCACTAGCGCACTGCGACGTACCTGCAAGCAGGACGCACACGACATAAAGGCAGATAGCAGTCAGAACAAACGTCTGCGTAGCTCAGTTGGTAGAGCGACTTGTTCCGGAATAAGCAGACTCGGGTTCGATTCCATTTCATTTTATTTCATTTATTTATTCTTTCAGTTGCCACTACAGCAATTAGGAAAAGAAGGGAAAAGGCCGTGAGGCCTGACATAGCCCTCCTCTCACCAGAATACAAAAAACATAAAGCTTAGCAGAAAAGGCAAGCCAACACATATATGGTAGGTACACGTACTTGCTCACAACCAACACATATAACAATGTGTTCCATCAATAATAGTCTTCATTATATCTAGACAAACTAGTATCATATACACTTCACTACATAATCACATATATATTTATAAATAAACAACAAATAACGTTTGCACCTCACTCTATAATCATACTAACCCACTTTTTTTCCATTTAGTCGAAATAGCCTATTGTTTACTAATTATTTCATAAGATATGCCTTTAGTTTTATTTTAAATAAGTTAAAATTATTAATTGATGTTAGTTCTTGGGGCAATGAGTTTCAGAATTTTGGGCCACTATAATTTATATTCATTTTAAGTTTCTCAGTTTGTGGGAACATTGGAATTAGTAGCGATCGATTCCTAGTATTGTGGTAATGAGTATGTATATTTAGTGTTATTATATCATTGTGTATACCATTTTTAATTCTTTTATACATTATTTTTCCCAAGTTATAATCATATAATTGCTTTATCGTTAAAATATTATATATATTGGGGTTCACTTTTGATCGAATACATAAGATTGGTTGAAAACTATTTGATGTTTTAAGATCTATTAGTCTTATAAATCTATTTTGCAGTACCTGTAGTTTATTAATATTATATTGTGTGGTTTGTCCCCAGGTTGAAATGCAATAATTAATGTGTGTTTGAATTAGAGTATGATATATAGAAATTAATGTTTTTGGTGTTAAGTTTGGCAAAGCACTACTGACCATTCCGATATTTCTAGAAATTTTGTTACTTAAATTTTCAATGTGTTTGTTCCATTTCAAATCATTGTGTATAGTTGTACCTAGATAAGAGTGTGTTGAGACCGTATTAATCCTGACTCCATTCAGGCATAGACTAAAAATGACGGAGAAATTTACTTCGTTATAATGGCGCCCGAACTTTCCGGATGACCCGACCGTTCAAAATCTTGCATTGGTGTGATGTTCTTTCCACACCACGAGATAGGAAAAAATCAGAGAATCCCTTCTTCAGCGCTTCGAAAAATAAAAAAGTGTGATGTTGCATTCCACACACTAGATTGACTGGGAGTTCTCGAGTGCACGTTCTACAGCGGATGGCTGCATGCAACGATTCATGGTCACGGCTGGCACGTGGGCCATGCCTCCGGCCCTCTTTCGGGGGGGGAGATGTGACGTACCTGCCAGCAGGACGCACACGACATAAAGGCAGATAGCTATCAGAATGAACGTCTGCGTAGCTCAGTTGGTAGAGCGATTTGTTCCGGAATAAGCGGACTCGGGTTCGATTCCCGCCGTAGACCAAAAATGACGGAGAAATTTACTTCGTTATAGCACCAAAATTCCACTGCGCTGCTACAACTTCTTCCCCTATAACCCCAATTCTGCTCCTTCATTCATGGACAGTGCGCAATATATTTTCTCTACCTCAGTAAATACGGAATTTCATTATACACTGAGTGGCCACTTTATTATGACCACCTGATAGTTTTAAGCAAATGAACTATGGCTGCACGCTGTTGTCGCCAGAGGGCGAAGCTAGTATAAAAAGGTAAAGCTTAGTGCTTGCGACAGCAGTAGAAGGGATTTTTGGGTTACGATATGGGTAAAAAATGCGATTTGACAGACTTTTTTTGGGGGGGGTTGGAGGTTTAACGACCACCGTGAGCAACTCAATGGGCTATAAGCAGTCGCCCGTCCCTAATTTAGGGTCACTGGCTCCAGGGAAGGGAGAGAGCCAGTGCCGTAAGACAAACACAACATCCATGCCTCGCCGGGATTCGAACCCGGACCCCTTCCGGGCGAATGATCAGAGGCCATCGCTTAGACCACTGCGCCACCGGGGCGGCTTGACAGACTTTCTACGTGGGATAATTGTAGGAGCTCGAAGCCATGGAGCGAGTATCACCGAAACCGCCGCATTCGTGAAATGTTCCAGAGCAGCTGTTGTTAAAGTGTTTAAAGACTGGACTGTCAGCCAAAAAACTGGGTCTCTACTTGCAACGTGTGGTCGTCATCGACTAGTGACTGCTCGGGAGGAACGGATATTGTCCAGACTGGTAACAGACAACAGAAGGGCAACAGTGCAGCAAATTACAGACCATTTTAATCAAGGATCCCCTCAAATGATCTCTGCACGCTCTGTTAGCCGTACACTGCATCGGATGGGATATGGCCGCCGACGGCCTGTTCAAACACCTTTGCTGTCTGCAGTTAACAAGAGAAAACGTCTCCAGTTTGCACAGGAGCACAAGGATTGGACAGTCGATAATTGGAAACAAATTATGTGGTCCAATGAATCACGTTTTCAGTTGCACCATGCAGATGCCCGAGTGAGAATTTGGTGGAAACAGCACGAAAGCATGGACCCCAAATGCATTGCTACAACCCTTCAAGCTGGTGGAGAAATGTTATAGTTTGGGGAATGTTGTCCTGGCATGCTTTGGGCCCTTTAATTCGTGTTGATCAACGTCTGACTGACACATCATATCTAAACATCGTTGCGGATCAAGTGCATCCTGTCATGTGGATGGTTTATCCCAATGGCGATGGCTGCTTTCAACAAGATAATGCATCCTGCCATAGTGTTCGTATTGTACAGGATTGGTTTCAGTCACATGCCGGTGAGTTTACTTTGCTTAGGTGGCCCCCACAATCTACAGATCTCAATCCCATTGAGAATTTGTGGGATGAAGTTGAACGAGCCATCGGACAGCTGGATCCACAACCCTGCAATCTCACACTCCTGGAAAGTGCTATTCATCAAGCATGGTCTCAGATTCCACAAACCACCTGTCAACATCTCGTGGAGTCCATGTCACGAAGAATCGACGCAGTATTAAAGGCAAAAGGTGGCCCAACGAAGTACTGAGGGGGTGGTCATAATAAAGTGGCCACTCAGTGTATAGAGCCGTTCAGTAATGATTGATGAAGAAAATTCGTGCCAAATAAGATGTACATAAGATATGACTACGCACTGTCGAATGCACGATGAAAACCTCCCTTAAGTCTCACAGTAAAAGATGCTAATTTATTTACAGATTAAAATACATAATTAAAAAACTAGTAGGGCGAGATTTTTCAGAGCTACTATAGTTCTATCCTCAGGCCGCGAGCGCTGGATGTCCCAGACAGGACGACATATGTAGTCGGAAATACAGCTCACTGGACTGCGGATAACATCAGTGTTGCCCCATACAATAAAAGACACACTTAAAAATAAAGAAAATTAAGAGTCTAATCTTCGGCTAAGTCATTCGTAGTGGTGTAAAGTCTAAGTTAAAAAACAATGCCGTCTTATGCACGATTTGAAAATTTATTGTTAAAAACATATATGCAAGTTAAAATATATACACATTAGACCTTTCGAGTTTACAATAAACTCATCCTCAGATGTAACAGAATTTTTATTTTTTTTTATTGGAGGTTTAACGACCACCGTGAGCAACTCAATGGGCTACAAGCAGTCGCCCGTCTCTAATTTAGGGTCACTGGTTACAGGGAAGGGAGAGAGCCAGTACCGTAAGACAAACACAACATCTATGCCTCACCGGGATTCGGAACCGGACCCCTGTTGGACGTATGATCAGAGGCCATAGCTTAGACCACTGCGGCACCGGGGCGGCAATGATGTAACAGAATGCCAAACATAAGAGACAAGGTGTTAGTTATATATACACATAGTAGTCGTGCCACAAGTGACGTATGTCCAATGAAGTTTTAACGCATGTGCCGAAATAATCGGTCAAACTCGATTTCTCGAGACTCAGGGTGTCTTTCCCGGTCTATTAACTGTTTCCAAGGGTGGGGTATAGTACAAGGAGAATCATCATTGTAGCATAAATGACTATATTTACAAACCAGTAACGTTTCTGTGAAAAGGATAGAAGAACGATGTCTTGGGGTATTCAGTATAATTGCTGCCTCCCAAATAAGAGTTTTGTACGGTTAAATAGGACCTGGAGAGAGCTGTAGATGTTGAATAGGTTTTAATGTTATATTTGAGTCCCGAAACTCTACATTTCAAGGAAGGAGAAGTCGAACCCACATATATCATGTTCTGTCTGCCCTTCTTCCAGCGAAGCCTTCAGTGGGATGGCATAAATGACATTTTGATTGTCCAGTTCAACCCTGTTTCTGTCACTTTTTATAATTACGGAGATGTTATTAGTCTTGATCCCGAATCCGATGTTATATTTTTTGCAAATACCTATTAAGGATCTGACATATTTGTCGGATACGGGATCAAGACTACTAACATAGTCTTGATCCCGGATCCGACAAATGTTATATTTTTACAACGATGTTATATTTTTTACAAATACCTTTCAAAGGGTTGGAGTGACCAACCCCTTAAAAGGTATTTGTAAAAAATATAACATCGGATTTGGGATGAAGACTAAAAACATCTCAGTAATTATAAAAAGTGACAGAGACAGGGTTGAACTGCACAATCAATATGTCATTTATGCCATCCCACTGAAGGCTTCGCTGGAAGAAGGGCAGAACATGATGTATGTGGGTTCGACCTCTCCTTCCTTGAAATGTAGAGTTTCGGAACACAAATATAACATTAAAACTTCTTCAACTTCAACAGCTCTCTCCAGGTCCTATTCAATGGATACGCATACTCCTATTTGGGAGGCAGCAATTATACTGAATACCTCTAGACATCGTTCTTCTATCCTTTTCACAAAACATTTACTGATTTGTAAATACATTCATTTATGCTGCAATGATGACTCTCCTTGTACTATACCGCTCCCTTGGAAACAGTTAATGGACCGGGAAAAACACCCTGAGTCTCCAGAAATCGAGTTTGATTGATTATTTCCGCACATGTGCTAAAACGTCATTGGACATACGTCACTTGTGACACGACTACCATGTGTATATATAACTAACACCTTGTCGCTTGCGTTTGGCATTCTGTTGCATCTGAGGATGAGTTTATTGTAAAATCGAAAGGTCTAATGCGTACATATTTTAATTTGTACACTGCTGGCCACCCAAAATGCAACACCAAAAGGAAGTATCCGATTGGCCTGAAATTCGTAGCATGCGTCGCCCGCCAGAGGACATGCAAACGATTAGCATCGCAGGACATACGTAAATCATTTGCGCCCAGCACGCCACCGAGAATCACTATAAGAAGGGTGCACAGAAAGCGGGGTGCAAGTAATGGAAGTGTGTTGTGCTGCCGGACCTGTGCGTGGGAAGCTTCCTGCTGCCTCGTCGCAGAATACGGCAATCATTCCAGCATGTTTCGGAGTTCGACAGAAGACGAATAGTGGCTTTTCGCGACAGCGGTATATCATACCGAGACATCGGCGCCCGTGTGGGACGACATCCGGCCACAGTCAGGCGAGTATGGATTCGGTGGGTGCAGGAGGGACGGACGGACCGACGTGAGCGATTGCCGCAGTCGCGGCGCACCACCGAATGAGAGGATCGGCATGTTGTGCAGCGGGCATTAACAGCTCGCACCGCCACATCACGAACGTTAGCGCAGGAATTAGGGTGTGTTGCTCAACAACCTGTGTCAGCTCGTACAGTTCGACGTCGTCTACAGGAGCGGGGACTTCTCGCACGGCGCCCATTGTCCATTACACCACCGGCGAGTGCGGTGACAGTGGGCCGTTGAACGCCGCACCTGGAATGCAGAATGGCACGACATTGTATTCTCCGACGAATCCCGCTTCTGCCTGCAACACCACGATGGTCGGATCCGCGTATGACGGCACCGCGGCGAGAGACTGTATGACGCCTGGCGTTATGGTATGGGGCGCAATTGGATATGACACCCGCACCCCTCTGGTACGTATCGCCGGTACACTCAACAGCCACCGCTACATCTCCGACGTTTTGGAGCCTCTAGTCCTCCTTTACCTGCAGGACCTGCCAGCGGCCACATTTCAACAGGACAATGCGTGCCCGCACGTGGCACGCATCGTGCAACAATTCTTCACGGCCCACCAGGTATCACTGCTGCCGTGGCCCGCCTGTTCTCCCGATATGTCGCCCATAGAACACGTCTGGTATCTGATCGGCAACCGAGTTGCCCGGCAAGCACCACCCGCGACTACGCCTGATGAACTGTGGCAACGTATGGAAACAGCCTGGACCAACATACCACAAGCCTACATCCAAAGCCTGTTTCTTTCGATGCTGCGGCGTGTAGCCGCCGTTATTGGCAGCCAATGGGGGCCACACTAACTATTGATGTCTGCGTGTTCCGCAAGTCGCACGGGCCAGTAAGCTCAATCGTTTCATCTTTGTATCTGTTATTATGTGTCCAGCATAACTGGCTTTGCTATCTGGTGTCCTTCTTTGTGTTGCATTTTGGGTGGCCAGCAGTGTATATATGTTTTTAACATTAAATGTTCAAATCGTGCATAAGACGGCATTGTTTTTTAACTTAGATCATTTTTAGCACGAAAATATCATATCTGGTATAAAGTCTCTTGAGAAGTGTAAGCCAGGGATGAAGCAGGGCTCCCTTCCATTCCTTGATTTTAAGTTATCTCATATTCGAAACTCCAATGGTGTGCAATTTACTGTTTTCAGGAAACCTACCATCGATCGTACCGGCAATTTTTCCTTTCGAATCTGTCCACCCTTGGACCCACAAACTTGCTGCACTGAGGTTTCTTATAAAGCGTGCTTATACTATAACGAAGTAAATTTCTCCGTCATTTTTATCCGCGCCGGGGTTCGAACCCAGGTCCACTCATTCCGGAATAAGTTGCTCTACCAATTAAGCTACGCGGACGATTATTCTGATTCCTATCTGCCTTTATGTCGGGTGCGTCCTTCTGGCAGGTACGTCACATCTCCTGGTACGTTACATCATCTCCCCCTTATTTATTTATTTATTTTTTTTTTTTTTTTTTTTTCGAAGTGCTGGAGAAAGGGATTCTCTTATTTTTCCTATCTCGCGGTGTGGAAATAACATCACACCAATGCGAGATTTTTGAACGGTCGGGTCATCCGGATAGTTCGGGCGCCATTATAACGAAGTGAATTTCTCCGTCATTTTTATCCGCGCCGGGGTTCGAACCCGGGTCCACTCACTCCGGAATAAGTTGCTCTACCAATTAAGCTACGCGGACATTTTATTCTGATTCCTATCTGCCTTTATGTCGGGTGCGTCCTTCTGGCAGGTACGTCACATCTCCTGGTACGTTACAATACCTATTCTTCCTCGTCACGGCTTCGGTCCTTGGAATTAAAAAAGTTTTAGAAATCGTCTGTATGTATGGTTATTCTACCGACTTGGTCATGAAACAAGTCTATGAATTCAATCGCTTCAATTTTACTACCCTGCAGCGTGAGGTAGTTTCGGTTTGTTATGTTGGTGCTATTCAGTACTTTCCACCGATTGTCAATGTAATAAACTATTTTTGTTCTAAATTTCATCTTGCCTTTGGAGTTCGATCTACAAACCTATATAACTAGTATCATCTACATCACCTCACCTGGAGCAGATGATACTAGTTATATAGTTTTTACATTACGTACGCTTCACATCCGCCTGTCAGAACATAAGTACGCGCTAGGTGTTGGACTGGCTTCTACTGCTCTGACACGTACTGTTGCTTTTGGTGATCATCTCCCTGATTGGAACCAGATCGTGACTACAACTTCAAACCGACATTCTCTGCTGTTTGCGGAAAGTTTATGTATTATTAAAGCTTCATCAGGTTGCGCTGTAACTAAGACTTGCTTGTATTCGTACCCCGCCCCTGGCTTACACTTCTCAAGAGACTTTACACACTACGAATGACTTAGCCGAGAAGTAGACTGTTAATATTCTTTACTTTTCAAAGTTTCTTTTATTGTATGTGGCAACACTGATGTTATCCGTAGTTCAATGAACTGTATTTCCGAATATATATATCGTCCTGTCTGAGACATCCTGCACTCGCCGCCTGAGGATGGAACTATAGTAGTTCTGAAAGATCTCGCCCTACTAGGTTTTTAACTATGCATTTTAATTTAAAAATAAATTAATATCTTTTACTGTGAGACTTTAAGGTTTTTTTCATCGTACGTTCGACAGTTTGTAGTCATATCTTATGTACAGTTTATATAAAGCATTTTTAGCTCCACGGAAACAGATGACCGAGCTTCTGTGCGATTCGTTACTAGAACGGATATGAGGAAGTTTGAAATATTTGTTTATATACAGATATTTCTGGATCGGGGCTATATTGTTTTTAGTTAAGTATGGATGGGGAAATACGTTTACATTGATAACAGAAATTGTTAATCAGATCTAAAACCTCCTTTGTGGAAGAAATTCCCATGAGAAATGGCATGTTTCTCTGCGTTACATTCCGTTTGCAACTGAGGTAGTTCAATTCAACAAAGCAGCTTTGTTTCCCGAGCGGAAACCCTGAATTATTTCCGATAAGTGGCGTTGAACGCTGGATGAAAGAGTGAATCGGGCCGAGTCGTAAACTGGAAAGTGTGAACCGGCCTCCTAAAGTTCGAACACCGGCCGTGCTTTTTAAATTAAGGCGCATGCAGAGATTCCTACCTCTTATCTCAACGAGCGTTACTTAATAGATAAATGACTATCCGCAATGGGATGAATATCCCGATCTGAAGCCGCAAGGGAATAGGACGAAACTGTTTATAACAAGAGTTCTCTATTCTAGGGTCAACGGCTGATCGTGACCCACGAATTACCGTAGATGTTTAACGTTATCAGTTCACGACCCTAGTTCCAAAAACATCAGGTAGGACACAAGCCACCCGCGGCTATATACAAAACACAGCACTAAAGTTCCAATTCTTGAAATTAGAGTCTGAGACATTCCATGAATAAATACTGTTTTAACAGAAAAAATGGATAAATCCTGTACAATGAGTCCCAGAGGAACGTCATCTCGCTCTAGAAAGACTAAGAAATAGAAACAATTATTACATTTTGGCATAATTGAGTATAAGGCGACAATATATTAATACCCAAAATATGGAAAGTATTTTATCTCGTATCTGAAGCGTTCCTCGCATTGACGAATGGACGAAACCTCTAGAAAATGACATATAGGTAATTTACACCCATGAAAAAGTTAAGGGACACGGATTTCGTGAGATTATGCGTCACTTCTTTGCCTACTTCAATTCCCCGAAGACAAATTCGTGGTTTATCCAGCTGTTATTTACATGCAAATCGGACAGAGGAAGAAATGTCCCCCGTCTGCAAGGAAATACTATTTTGCACATGTATATTTAAAAGCAATCTTTAGAAAAACTTTTGATTGTGTGTGCGCTGAATTTTCTCTTATTACGGACTCTGGACTTCGTGTACCAGCTTTTTGTAAATATCCGCGGATTTGTTTCTCCATTCGCTCTTCAAAGAAGTGACCAGTTCAGTTTTGTTTGTTGCGCGATCTCTTCTTTCACGTACCCGACAATATAATTATTCAAGAGATTTCCTAATAAGGTAAAGGTTAGGAGTCTGGGTTGGCGAGTCCAAATTTTTGGCGCCTATGTTCTCAAACCAATCTCTAATATCGCGGCTAGTATGACATGGTGCTTCGTCTTGCTGATAGATGTCCTAAAGCATTGTGACGACGTTGATAATGCACAATTGTCCACGACGTATAGGTAGAGCTTGGCATTCAAGGTTTTGCCCGAAACGACTAATGGCACAAACCAGAACTACGAAAAACAGCTCCAAATTATCCCACTACCTTAACCAAACTTCATTGTGGTGGTGAAACAGTTCAAACTTCAACTGTAAGTAGTTTTTCCTGTAATGCATTCTCTAATATTACCTTCTTATTGAGTTCCTGTATTCTCATGTAAATTTTATTTATTATCGTTAAAGGTTTTCCAGTTATAACACCACATTTTTCTCTCTCGACGAATTTGTGTTTTGAAACTCTGATAAAGAGGTCAGAAATCAATGGCGTGTGTTCAAGTTAGAGTAATAGCTGCTGTTTTGAATGCAGCGATCAAGCTCACGGTGTTATTTCGTTTCTTTGGAGTTACAAATGTTACGACGCTCAATAATTTGCTTCTTACGATTATGGAAAAGTAATCGTAGAGTTGTATACGCTAATTGTAGAGAGGAGTGTGTCCATTTAGATAATAGTTGCAAACGAGTAATCTTTCACTGAGTGACATACTCAAAAGTTACCTACTTCTTGATTAGAGCCAAAACCAACTTTGGTTTATAAGTGATTCCTTCTAATTCTACTGGTCCTTACTATTCTTATACTGCCGAGGTAGCTGTTTTCATATTTAATCAAGACTTAAACTAAACGAAAGAAGCTCTCCGAGTTCAGCGAGTATCATTACAGCGAAGCTAAAACAACGTAAATCTAACAAGCTCGGAGTTAGTGCCGTACATATATATAAACTAGCGTGATGTTAGAATAATAGTTGCTGCTACTAAACCATTGCAAAAAAATGGACTATCATTTTACATTCTTTGACATGTACAAGCCCATTTACAACAGGTTGATCGATTTGAGAGAAAGATATGCTGATTGTTGTTAAAATTCCTGGAAGACCCTACATAAAAGAGTATATCCTCATTATTTTCCTTTTCTGCTGCTTTTGCGGATAATCAAATGTCAGAATCGTTTGCTAAAACTTTGAGAGGTGATTAATCATCGTGTTTCCGAGTACCTTCTTAATATTTCGAAAAAAAAAGAGAACGCACATTAATATTTCCTGAAGATATTAGAATTTATTATCTGATTCATAATTAAAGCATTGCAAATTTTACTGCTCAAAAATTGTGATTCGGAGTAGAGCTACTTTTATGCAAATTAGTATGGAAGTGTGGAACAGCGATGTACACTGAGGTGGAAGTTTATTCAGTACACTCGTCTTCATCATTTAGATGGCTCACTGCAATAAGTAACACATCACGTGAGCAAAGCGCACAGTACAAATCAGATAATACAAATGCAGTACATGTGCAGTACAAAACAGCACGTCCAGTATCAGTTAGCGTTCGATTGCGGTCGTAATGGGCAAACAAGTGTTATGAGCGTCTTCGTACGTGGCTTGATAGTTGGCACCCTGCTGGCCGGATCGAGAATTTCCCAAATGGCCATACTCATGGACTTTTCACTCACATTCGTAGCAAGGGTTCAAAGCAAGTGATGTGACAAGCCAAAATATTCCAGCAATCGGCAATTCCGTGGATATGAACAGCAATTAGAAGAGAGAGGCCAAACGAGATTGGCTGCATGGTCGTCCGCTGTTGGAGCCCATTCAAGACAGGGTCGATGCTTGTTGTAGCCCATTCGAGACGTAGTCGTTGCTTGTTTTAACCGATTCGAGACATGATCGTCGGCTATTCTAGCCCATTCAAGACATTGTCGCCGGCTGCTGTAGCCCATTAAAGACATGGTCATCGGCTGTTGTGGTCAATTCGAGACATTGTCGTCGGATGTTGTAGTTCATCCGAGACATGGTTGTCTGCTGTTGTAGCCAATTCTAGACGTAGTCGTCGCTTGTTGTAACCGATTCGAGATATGATAGTAGACTATTATAGTACATTCCAAATATGGTCGTCGACTGTTGTAGCCAATTCGAGACATAATCGTCGGTTGTGGTAGCCCATTAGAGACGTAGTCGTCACTTGTTGTACCCGATTCGATACATGGTCGTCAGCTGTTGTAGTCCATTTCAGATATGGTCGTCGGCTGTTGTAGGCCAACCGACACATGGTCGTTTACTGCTGTAGTCAATTCGAGACATTGTCGTCGGCTGTTGTAGTCCATTCGAGACACGATCGTCTGCTGATGTAGCCCATTTAAGACGTAGTCGTCGCGTTGTAACTGATTCATGAAATGGTCAACCGCTGTTGCAGCCCATTCGAGACATGATCGTCGGTTATAGTAGCCCATTCGAGACGGGCTGTTGTAGTACATCCGAGACATGGTCGTCGGCTGGTGTAGCCCACTCGAGACAGGGTCGTTGGCTGTTGTAGCCCACTCGAGACATGGTCATCGGGTGTTGTAGTCTATTCGAGATAGGGTCATCGGCTGTTGTATCTCATTCGAGATATGGTAGTCGGCAGTGGTAACTCATTCGAAACATGATTTTTAGCTGTGGTGCATTCGGGGATGGCCATCGGCCCACCAAGGTTGAATTCTGCAGTAATTTGCCGGGTTGTGGCCAGTCTGCTCACACAACCGATTTTCGCCAGTATCCGTTGTCTCCCTCTGATTCACCGAATACTTTTGTTTACAGGGTCGCCGATTGATGGAAATGTTGACATCATTCACGGTATACCTTAGCTACGCCTGTGAGTGAAAAGTCCAGAAGAGGGCCGTTTGGATGATGCTCAAACTGGCACCTGTGGAGCACAACAGGATAAAGTTGGATTGCATACAATTTGTGCTGATCACAATTTCTGCAAGCCGTTTCCATCCTTCTGTTGCCATCCCGGTCGATGGATCCATCACCCATTGAGCACAGCAAGGGCATCTTGAAACGACATCAGAGAACAGAATTGACTTGAATGGCGAATCTTCAGGTGCAAGTGAGGCAGATGTAGAGAAAAATAGAGCAAGACATAACTAGGAATCCTTCTGACTCGCTTTTTAAAGTGCATGTATTACCACGAAAGTCTTCCACGTCTTGTGCTGATATTATTCTGAAGTCTATATATTACGCTTTCTAAACAAAGTGCGAATAGGATCATTTGCCACTTACCATACTGACTTTCAGCACATCACTGTGGATCGCGCGCACGACATTCCTTCGGGATGGGAATTCCTTTTTAAAGATTTCACTAAAAATGTGTCAATGAAGTTCGGTGAATGTACGATAAAAGTGAACAACATCTAATATTAAAGAATACACACTTTATTGACTTTCAAAATAATCTTCATCTGGGGTATTACGATCGCTTTCATAATGGAAATGTTCAAAAATATCTTCCCTTTCAGCGCTACCTTTAGTCGTTAAAACATAACGTTGTAGGAAGGTGACATATAAGGTGGATACGGTAGATAATTCAACGCAGCAAAAGCCAAATTTGAAGCAGAATTTGATATTGGTTCTTTCGATCATTTTTGCTCGCTAACAACGTGGCGTCCGGTGGCGCAGTGGTCCAAACGCTGGCTTCAGGTCATACATCCGTGATGGGTCCGTGTTCGATTCCCGGTGAGGCAAAGATGTTGTGTTCGTCTTAAGGTACTGATTCTCTCTCTTCTCTTGAACTAGTAGCCCTAAATTAGGGACAGGTGGTTACTTATAGCTCATTGTGTTGCTCACAGTAGTCGTTCAACCTCCAAACAAACAAAACTAACAACGTGCACGTACATCTGCTGTCACAAAATGATCTCAGTGTCACACCCTTTCTCACTGCTTAACGACGGTTACAGATATGTTCTTTCATCTATTTGGCTATGTCACGCACTCTATTGCACTTTTTAGAACCCTTCATTTACTCATTACGACAGCATTTACCGAAATGTTTTTGACAATTACCTCAATATAGCGAACCTTCTCCTTTATTTATAGAGAACCTTCAAAGTTTTCAAAATGAAAAAAAGCGATTATTTTAGCAGGATATAATCGCCAGAGCGTTCAATGAAAGCTTTCCGAATTTTACTAAAACTTACTAAACTAAGAGTAGCAATAACTAATGTTAAATCTGTGTAGTTCAGGAAGGTTTTATACTAAATTCATCTACTTTTTAATGCTTTATTCTAAAGAAACGTATTTTCTGAAGTTACTTCACTTCTCTTATGACTTGCAGAGGACAAGTCATGAAATTCGAGCTTAATTTCGCTCTTCAGTAAATATGTATTGCAGTAGGTCATCTCATTAAGCATGTCTTGCAGTAGACATAAGAGCTCATAATTATGCAAGTTTGTTGCGAGAAAGGTTTGAAAAGCTATTTTCTACTCATCACTGGCTTTCGGAATCACCTCAACAACTCGTTGTTTCTCGTTACTCGTAGGAAAATTCACCAGAGTTTAAATTTAAATAGCGCAATATCGCTAATTACAGGCTTCCTTTGAAGCATTCTTCATTACGCCGCACTGCTCTTTGGGGTAATTATGCAAATATCTTGCAACGCTGCTTCACATGATTTAGTAAATCCACAACGTCGTCAGCATTTAACTTTGCTCGAGGATATGGCTGGAGGCATAAAAATAAACATAATGAATTTCTAAAAAGCATAGAATTATACTTACACAATGGAAGATGTTTTCGCGAAGAATGAAATAACGCACGTGTAATTCAATTTTAGTTCCTTTAACAAATCTTATCATATTAATAATCATTATTTCTTAAAATGATACGTTTAAACACTCTGCTGATTCCATTACTGCGTCTGATTTTTACCTGGATCAGACAAAGCAGAAACTTTGTTTTACATGTTTATAAATTTAAATGAACTACATATTTAGAACCAGCGATATTCAAAACTCTTTGTGTATAAATTATTTCCTGCAATTTTTTTTTCTTATTAGACATTCGAAAAAGAACAGTCTCAGAAAACTTTGAAACTCCGTTCACTTTAGCCAAGTGTCCTTTTAACTGTGTGCATAACATTTAATCTATTTATTTAAAATTATTTTTCGGTTCCGATGTTTAACGGCCACCATGACCAACTCTAAGGGCCATGAGCTTTCACCTGTCCCTAATTAAGGGGCACTGGTTCCAGGGAAAGGCCATCCGATAGGCAAACCTGCTTGAATCCCGCGATGAGACATGAAACAGCGATATTCAAAACTCTTTGTGTATAAATTATTTCCTGCAACTTTTTTTAACTTATTAGACATTCGAAAAAGAACAGTCTCAGAAAACTTTGAAACTCCGCTCATTTTAGCCAGGTGTCCTTTTAACTGTGTGCATAACATTTAATCTATTTATTTAAAATTATTTTTCGGTTCCGATGATTAACGGCCACCATGAGCAACTCTAAGGGCCATGAGCTTTCACCTGTCCCTAATTAAGGGCCACTGGTTCCAGGGAAAGGCCATCCGATAGGCAAACCTTCCATGTCTCATCGCGGGATTCAAGCAGGGGGCTCCATTTTGGAAGACCGATCCGAAGTATCTCACCTCAGACCACTCTGCCGGTTATTCCATTTTAGGGCTGAAATTTGTGTATTGTCCAACAAAGAGGAAGTTTTTATAAATTCAACGAGAATATTGTTTATAAAGCCAATGACAGTAGGTAGCGTAATTAATTCTAATGGTAATGCTCTAACGGAAACTACATTTCAATTCAGCTAAGTGAAACTTATCACATTTCAGATTATATCGCCCGTTCCTAGGCAAAGCTTAAATATACAGGGTCCAAAGGAAAGTCGATATCGCCGCCCCGGTGGCGCAGTGGTCTAAGGCACTGGCCTCTGATCATTCGTCCGTAAGGGGTCCGGGTTCTAATCCCGGTCAGGCATGGATGTTGTGTTTGTCTTACGGCACTGGCTCTCTCCCTTCCCTGGAACCAATGACCCTAAATTAGGGACGGGCGAATGCTTATAGCCCATTGAGTTGCTCACGGTGGTCGTTAAACCTTCAACCAAAAAAAAAAAAAGTCGATATCCACCCCAGTCATGGCTGAAGGAACGGTCTCCGACTATAAACGTTAGATCTGTCTCTAGTAAAGTGGACATGTCCGATCGATTGAGAGCGCCCCTAGTGGCGTAGTGTAGAAGTTAGCAAATCTAATTCGGCAACGAAGCAAGATAGGCGCTAAAGGTCAATTACGAACTTTTAGAGAATCGTCAAATTACGAAGAATCGATACAAAGAAACGGAAAAAACGCGCAAGGATAACCAGTTAGACGTCATAGGATATTAATTGTTACAGATACATTTAATCGACACGAAAATGGTTACAGGCAAGTATCTGACAGAGATACGACGTAAAACAACACGTTGAAGCTCCGGAAGCTATAGGAGATATTGTTCAAAATGTCCGCCATCGGCGGCGATGCACAAATGAATGCGAGACAGTACATTACTGGGTACTGTAACGAGCATTGCTGGTGTGATGATGATACGAAGTTTCAAATTGTCCAAACTTGTAGACTCTATAATATACACCTGGTCTTTGAAGTATCCACAGAGGAAGAAGTCCATAGGGGCCAAGTTCGGTGATCCCTATGCATTCCGATGAAACTCGTCATACATAATGACCATCTCGCAATACTGCTCGGACGCTTACCACGCCAACAGAAGCTCTGGGACGAAGCACGTATCCCCTCCAGCTCAGGCTGCCTTTCATTCCCAGAGGGATCGTACGTCACTACCGTATTTGCATACACTCGCGCGTCGTTCACCACCGTTCCACTGGAAGAGGCATGGTTGGGCTTCCAGCTTTCGCTGACGTCTAACTGGTTATTCTTGCGCGTTCTTCCGTTTCTTTGTGTCGATTCTTCGTAATTCTACGATGCTCTACAAGCTAGTAATGGATCTTTTGCGTCTATCTTGCTTCGTTGCCGAGTTAGATTTTCTAACTTCCACATTTCCCCACTAGGGGCGCGGCAATCGCTTTTAATCGATCGGGTATGTCTACTTTGCTAAAGAGACAGATCTAACGTTTACAGTCAGGGACCATTCTTTCAGCCATGACAGGGGTGGATATGGACTTTCCTTTGGACCCTGTATAATATTGTGTAATCCTGTAATGCTCATTTTTTACGCTTTCCAACCGTAGGTTGAAGAAGCGTATATGCTCCAGCTTTGTCCGTCCGCCTGTCCGCCCTTCCGCACGATAACTTAGATTTCGATGAAATTTCAATATGTGGTAGGGGACCACGTGGGGACGAACCCTATTGAAAATGGGACAAATGGTGTCAAAAGTCACGACGTAGGAGCGGGATCGATTCCATTGCACTTATGCGTCCTAACGTGCGTAAATATGGTTCGATTTCAATGAAATTTTAGTATGTGGTAGGGGACCGCTTCAGGATAAACCCTGTTCAAAATGAGTGAATTGAGGTCAAAGGTCAGGACATAGCGGGATACATTCCATTGCCCTTATGCGTCAAAACGTGCGTGAAAATGGTTCGATTTCGATGAAATTTCAGTATGTGGTAGGAGATCACCTGGGAACGAATCGTATTGAAAATGGACGAAATGGGGTCAAAGATCAGGACATAGGATTGCGATCCATTCCATCGCCCTTGTCCCATATTACTAAAGTGGACGTCAAGTAATTTTGCTTCCTATACTTCCAATGGAAAAACTTTTGTTCACATGTCCTTCACAATTAATGTGTTCCCAAGGATAAGAATTTGAACATCAATTAAAATAATTTCATATTATAACTTGGAATACCTGATATTTTCTAAAACATGACCTTAATTTTATTAAAAATCAATAACTTTTCTGTTGGTGGTGTTGAAACCAGAAAAATAATGGCGCAACCTGTACTTTGATGACGTCAGCAGACAAACAAATGTTGGATTGCATAATTATGGTTATGTTTAAGAAAATATTAGGTATTCCAAGTTATAAAATGATGCTATTTTAATCGATGTTCAAATTTTCATCTTTGTGAACGCATTAATTGTCCAGAAAAAAGATGGCGCGACCTGTATTTTCATGACGTCAGGAAACAAACAAATGTTGGATTGCATAATTATGTTTATGTTTCAGAAAATATTAAGTATTGCAAGTTATAAAATAAAGATATTTTAATCGATGATGAAATTTTCATCCTTGGGAACGCATTAATTGCGAAGAAAATGTGTAAAGAAATTTTTCCATTCGAAGTAGAGAAAGCAAAATTACTTGACGTTCGCCTGAAAGGAGCCATTCTTGTATGTATGTAAATTTTATTTTGAAAACGGTTCTAAGGATTTTGATGAAAGTCGTTAACCTACCGTTTTCTGGTACTAGAAATCGATTTAGCTTGATCTCGACTTTAGGAAAATTCGTTTAATGGGTTAAGTAACCACCCCGAATTACCAGGTTTTTAGTGCAGTGTCATGGTGTCGAGCCATTAGATGTTGGCGCGCGGTCACGCCATCTGTCTCATTACGTCACGTGTTGTGCGTGGATCCTATTAAAGTTTTATGACGTCACACTCCTGCGAGCAGATGGTCGCGATTCTCATCTGCCTCATTACGTCCCGCGTTTTGTGCGTATGTTCGTCCGCACGATAACTCACGTAAAAATCGCTCGATTTCGATGAAATATTAGTATGTGGTAGGGGAACACCTGGGAATAAACCCTATTGAAAGTGAACGAAATGGGGTCAAAGGTCATGACATAGGAACGGGATGCATTCCACTGCTCTTATGTGTCATACCTAACCTAAAGAAAGGTTCGTCTTCGATGAAATTTTAGTTTGTGGTAGGAGACCACCTAGGAACAAACCCTATTGAAAATTGGCGAAATGGGGGTCAAAGGTCAGTACATAGGAGCGGAATCACTTCCATCGCCATTATGCAACATAACTTACGTAAAAATGTTTCGATTTGGAAAAAAATGATAGTATGTTGTAGGGGCCTGCCTGGGGACGAATCCCATTGAAAATGGGCGAAATGGGGTCAACGGTTAGGACACAGAAGCGGGATCTATTCCATAGTCCTTATGCATCATAACTTATGTAAAATTGCTTCGATTGCGACAAAAAATTTATCATGTTATTTCGGAGGTATACTGAACCAGTTCTGTTGAATATTATCGAAATGGGATCAAAGGTCAGGGCACAGGAGTGGGATTTATTCCACAGCCATTTTCCTCATAACTTGAGTAATAACTTGAGTAATGATTTCTAGTATGTAGGAAAGCGTATCATAATCAATGCATTGCATGATGTTACTAACTTCTTTAGTTCTGAAGGGAGTTGGTATATTCTCAGATAACTTAGAACTTTCAAGCAAGTGTTATTTAAAACAGTACGCGCTCATTGAATCACTTTGTTCGTTTGTCTGTTTGTAATACAATGTTTCAGCATGATTGTAACAACTATAAAGACCATGGTTCATGCATTTTTGAATACCCTCAGTTTCTCAGCTAGTTGAACTACACTGCTGGCCACCCAAAATGCAACACCAGGAAGGAAGTATCCGATTGGCCTGAAATTCGCAGCATGCGTCGCCCGGTAGAGGACATGCAAACGATTAGCATCGCAGGGCATATTCATATCATGTGCGCCCGGCACGCCACCGAGAAGTACTATAAGAAGGGTGCACGGAAGGCGGGGTGTAAGTAGTGGAAGTGTGTTGTGCTGCCGGACCTGTGCTTGGGAAGCTTCCTGATGCCTCATCGCAGAATACGGCAGTTATTCCAGCACATTTCGGAGTTCGACAGAGGACGAATAGGGGCTTATCGCGACAGCGGTTTATCGTACCGAGACATCGATGCCCGTCTGGGACGACATCCAGCCACAGTTAGGCGACTATAAATGCGGTGGGTGCAGGAGGGACGGACGGACCGACGTGAGCGATTGCCGCAGCCGCGGCATACCACCAAACGAGAGGACCGGCATGTTGTGCGGCGGGCATTGAGACTCGCACCGACACATCACGAACGTTTGCGCAGGAATTAGGGTGTGTTGCGCAACAACCTGTGTCAGCACGTACCGTTCAACGTCGTCTGCAGGAGCGGGGACTTGTCACACGGCGCCCATTGTTCTGATTACCATTGACGTTACATCACGGGCGAGTGCGGCGGCAGTGGGCCATTGAACGCCGCACCTGGACTACGGAATGGCGCGACATTGTCTTCTCCGACGAATCCCGCTTCTGCCTGCAACACCACGATGGTCGGATCCGCGTGTGACGGCACTGCGGCGAGAGACTGTATGATGCCTGCATCATGCATCGCCATACCGGTCCTTCGCCTGGCGTTATGGTTTGGGGCGCAGCTGGATATGACACCCGCAACCCTCTGGTACGCATCGCCGGTACCCTCAACTACCACCGCTACATCTCCGTGTTTTTAAGCCTGTAGTCCTCTTTTACCTGCAGTACCTGCCAGCGGCCACGTTTAAACAGAACCATGCGCGCCCGCACGTGGCACGGATCATGCAACAATTCTTCGCGGCCCACAAGGTGTCACTGCTGCCGTAACCCGCCTATTCTCCCGATATGTCGCCCATCGAACATGCCTGGTCGCTGATCGGCAACCGAGTGGCCCGGCAAACACCACCCGCGGGTACGCCTGATGAACTGTGGTAACGTGTGGAAGCAGCCTGGACCGACATACCCCACGCCCACATCCAAAGTCTCTTTTGTTCGATGCCGCGGCGTGTAGCGGCCGTTATTGCCAGTCATGGGGGCCACACGAACTATTGATGTCTGCGTGTTCCGCAAGTCGCACGGGCCTGTAAGCTCAATCGCTTCATCTTTGTATCTGTTGTTATGTGTCCAGTAAATCTGGCTTTGCTATCTCGTGTCCTTCTTGGCGTTGGATTTTGGGTGACCAGCAGTGTATTTTTTAACTTTGGCTTGTAATATACACCTGTTTTCAGTAGATCTATATTCTAAACTTACCAGATACTTTTACTTTTCACGATGCAGAGCTTTATCGAAATATACATTCATATTATTTCTGCCAAATAATATGAATGTACATTTGGGTTTATCACTGATTTTAAGAAAGTCTCAATAGAGAAATTCTGTGTGCGTCACATAGTTGTAATAACCACCAAAAATTATTATTCATTTTTCAGCGTTCTAGTGCAAAATTAATCAGATGACTTTAAATTCGACTGTGCTTCAGTTTCTTAAATTCTTATGGCAATTTTTTTAAGAAGGCTAACTGTCGTCATGATAAATATAACATACAACCTGCTTGGTTTTGCAAATGCGATATTTTTTCGGCTAGTTTGCGTCATATGTTTGCACTTGAAACTCACGATTCGAACCCGAACCTATCTCGGACGAATTGTCAAAAGCCAGTACTTAGGCCACTGCGCCACTGAGGCTGCAGAATTGAAGCTGTTTGATTGCTATTGAGAAAACCTTAAATGACTTAGGTTTCATACACCATACCTTTCAAATAATCCCACAAAAAAGTCAATGGGGGCAGATCAGGTGAACGGGGAGGCCATGGAATGGGTCCACAGCGACCAATCCATCAACTATACCTGAGCTTTAAAAAATCTCATTTGAAGAGGAGAAATGAAGTTTACAATTCGGCGTTATATAATTTTCTATATGAAGGATTGAAATTCTGTTTTTCACCGTTTGCTAGCTCTAACCTTGTTCTACATTATGTGATCGAAAGTCACTGGACCCATTTTGACTAACTGACTTTCCCATATACGTCGCAGCTATGTCCCATCTTATCTTATATATAAAACACAAAACATCTGTTTGTGTGTCTAACGCCGAACTGTGGCATCGTGAAATTTGCATAGCTTAGTAACACTGGAATTTCTAGGTCAACGCAACTATTTTAAGATCTCTACGTTGTTTCGTTCGCGAGTTATGAATTAATTAACAAACTAATCAATAAAGTCAGTGTCGTTTGCTACGTCGACGCCATCTGAAATCGCGGGACTGCATTCATCGCCGCAGCACATCTACAGGCGTTTATATTCTTTGAGAACTGTGCATAAAAAAATGCAAAAACGAACTTTGCAAAATCTTAACGAAATGGGCTAAAATTTGTATCAACACCATGAATTGGTAATAAGAGGAGTCCAACAAAGAAGGAATTCTTCAAATCGGATTCCTTGAAGTAGAGATATTGACAAAAATAAGATATACATCTACGCCCCATGGCGTAGAAATCATGCATTATTTTAAGAAGAAAATGTTCCTAAATGGTTTGTCGACATGAGTAGTATCGGTCTACAATGCAGTTTTTTTTCATTTGAAATTTTTGAAGCTCGTATTTTGCTGCAAATACATCAGAAGTGGAAAATATGGTTTACGCCAGCTGGTGGCCAAACCATTTTTTACAAAAATTAGAAATTATGTGCAAAGTATTTCCCATCATAAACTGTATCCGGTGAAGAAAGAATTTTTCTAACCGGAGATTTAGAAGCAGAGATAATGAGGTAAACGCAATTTACATTTACGCCCTCTAGCGGAAAGTCTATGAATTATTTGAAAATTTTGAAATTATATGAAAAACATGTCACACTGAAAACACTATCCAACAAAAAAGGAATTTTTTAAATCGGTCTCCTAGAAGTAGAGATATTGACAAAAATAAGATATGCATCTACGCCCCTTGGCGACGAAACCATGGAATATTTTAAGAAGAAAATACTCCGAAAACGTTTATAGACGTGAGTGGCTTCTCGATTGAAAAAATTTTCAATCGAGATTTTAGAAGCTCAGATTTTACGTAAATGCTTTAGAAGCAAAAATTAACGCTTTCGCCCCCTGGTGGCCAAAGTATTATTTACCAAAAATTAGAAATTATATGCAAAAGATTTTCCATCCGGAGCTGTATCCGCTGAAGAAAAACGTTTTCAAATCGGAGTTTTAGAAGAAGAGTTATCGGGAAAAATGTAATTTATTTTACGCCCCCTAGCGGAAAATTTATGCGTAATTTTAAAAAGTAGCTATATCTAAAATACTCTTTGACATAAATGGAATCAAAAGATAAAATAATTTTTTCAATCGGAAGTTTAGAAGCAAATATGTGGAATAAAACGTATTTTTGAATTCGACATAATCTGCATTTATGCCGTCTAGCAGCAAAATTGTACATCGTAAAAAAAAAGACGAAATAAAAGATCATCATTCGCATATTTCAAGCTTCCCAATGCAAAAAGAATTTTTAAAATCGGACTAATAGTTGTAGAGGTATCGTGTGTACAGACGGACGGACGGTCGGACAAACCGATAACATAAGCACGATTTTTTTTTACAAAAGACATGCTAAAAATGGAAGCGTAACGTAGCCTTCAATGCTGAGTTGTTTTCTTCCGTTTCTGAAAAGAATTTGGTGCTGCGCTATGGATAAATATGACTGATGTTATGAATGCACATGTGAAGCTGTTTTTTTTTTTACGCTTTCCAACCGTAGGTTAAAGAAGCGTATATGCTCCAGCTTTTTCCATCAGTCTGTCCGTCCGTCCGTCCGTTTGTCGGCACGATAGCTCACGTAAAAATGGTTCGATTTCGATGAAATTTTAGTATGTGGTAGGGGACCACCAGGGGACGAACCCTATTGAAAATGGGTGAAGTGGGGTCAAAGGTCACGCCATAAGAGCAGGATCCATTTCATTGCCTTTATGCGTCATAACATGCGTAAATATGGTTCGATTTCGATGACATTTCAGTACGTGGTAGGAAGCTACCTGGGCAGGAACCCTATTGAAAATTGGTAAATTGGGGTCAAAGGTCAGGCAGGGCATAAGAGCGGAATTTATTGCATTGCCCTTATGCGTCATAACTTGCGTAAAAATGGTTCGATTTCGATGAAATTACGGTATGTGGTAAGGAACCACCTGGGAACGAAACCTAATAAAAAATGGGTGGAATGGGGTCAAAGGTCAGGACAAAAAAGCGGGATCCATTTCATTGCCTTTATGCGTCATAACATGCGTAAATATGGTTCGATTTCGATGAAATTTTAGTATTTGGTAAGGAGCCATCTGGGGACGAACCCTATTGAAAATGGGCGAAATGGGGTCAAAGTTCAGGGCATAAAGATGGAATCCATTCCATTGCCTTTATGCGTCATAACATGCGTAAATACGGTTCGATTTCGATGAAATTTTAGTATGTGGTAGGGAACCACTTGGGCACGAACCCTATTGAAAATGGGCGAAATAGGGTCAAAAGTCAGGCAGGCCATACGAGCGGGTTTTGTTCCATTGCCCTTATGCGTCATAACTTGCGTAAAAATAGTTCGATTTCGATGAAATTTTAGTATGTGGTAGGGAGCCACTTGAGACGAACCCTATTCAAAATGGGTGAAATGAGGTCAAAGGTCAGGACACTGGAGTGGTATCCATTCCATTGCCCTTGTGCATCATAACTTACCAAAAAATGTTTCGATTGCGACAAAACGTCATCATGTTATTCCGGAGGTATAGTGAACAGGTTCTGTTGAATATCAAAGAAATGGGGTCAAAGGTCATTGCACAAAAGCAAGATTTATTCCACAGCCGTTATTCTCATAACTTGCGTAAAACTGCTTCTATTGCGACAAAACTTTAGTATAATCAACAGAACCGGTTCAATACATTCTTGAGGTGTACTGAACCGGTTCTGTTGAATATAATCGAAATGGGGTCAAAGGCCAGGACACAGGAACGAGATTTATTCCACAGCCATTATCCTCATAACTTGAGTAATAATTTCTGGTATGTTGGAAAGCGTATCATAATCAATGCATTGCATGATTTTACCAACCTGTTTTAAAGAATAGCGACGATTGGATTCTGTGCCGTCGTTTATTGAGATTTATTCTTGTGTGAGAACATGTGTTTGGTGAGAGATATTGTCACAGCTAAACGTTGCACAACACGAACAGAGATTGAATGCAAGCACAGAAAAACGTGGCCTGCAGCTTCAGTGCCACGAGACAGAAACCGGAAGACGATTAATTAGAATCACAGATCATTTTTGTGATGCAGTTGGGTTTGAAAAAAAAAATGCTGTCATAAGTTCTACACTCCACTTGGGATACTGAAAGATTTTAGCTGGATGCTTCTTTTCAGTGGTGACGCAAAAGGATATGTGACATCCGAAAACACACTTTTGACAAATTTCTCCATTGCACTCAGAGTGCCAATTTTATAATTTTCTGTTTCCTATTACGACAGGTGACAGAACATGGACATAAAATTTCTCAAAAGACGAGACACCCTATGAGACGATATATCACAGCTGAAGAAGAAGTTCGAACAGCTGGCTTACATGCATAAAATTACGGCATATGGCAGCTGCGACGTCTTGGATCTCCTTATCTTAATACATTTTGAAAATGGTATGATGTTTTGAATAGAAAGATATGTGAAAACACTACATAAACTGAAAAATATATCGCCAGTCTTTCTTCTTTCTCTTCCACGAGAGCGATTGGTATCAATGGAAAGTGAGCACAGGAGATGTTATAGCAAACACTCCTTCCAACATCTTCAGATCCGGGTGTTAGCACTTTGATAATACAGGTTGGTCCGTTTGGGAAGAGATAATTCGAAACTGCTGTTGTATTAATGAATGAAATACGAGATTACACCATACTACAATACAAATTTGGAAGATATGAATCCGTTTATTGGTGTAAATATGACATGCATGCTAACTCAGATAGTATCTGACAACTTGAAAATTTCGTCGTCATGGAGCGGGAATCGAAACCGCGTCTCCCGGATAGCGCCCGAGTATGCTAACCACTACACCACGCAGAATGACCAAGTTTCAAGTTTCCGATTAAACTTGAATATAACCATCACAGGATTCGCTAGTCGAAGCAACCGGCATTCATATAGTATATAGCGAATCTGGGGTGATGGTTATATTTAAATTAATCCTAATTAAAGTTATCCGGGGAGTTTGCATGCTAAAGAAAAGGGTCATCGCGGCCACACCAGTTATCATTGAATGTGCTGCTGAGGAAGTTCCTGACTTCCAGTCACACGTGGGGTGGGGCCCTGTCTTGCTGTAAAATGACATCGTTATCCAATTGTAATACGAAGAAGATCTATAGCATGTCTAGGTATGGTTCTTGTCGTACAGTGTTTTCAGGGAAGGAATAAGGACCATACAGCTAATGATGACTTACCACGCACCACAGCCTGCTCTTTCCACTTAGGACCTTAGGGCCTGCTCTTTCCACGTGAGCACCCGGTACGAACTCTGCCGATTCCGAAAAGGGAGTCATGTAGAGGCTTAGACAAACATCCACCCATAAAGGTAATTTCTGCTAAATATTGACTTATTATATCTATTAGAAGCCATACCACAGCATTTTAAAATTATCGCTACCCAAACGGATAACGATGTACTACTGTAATAGATTAATTACGGATATACCATTTTGGAGATGTTACCTAACAGGAAAAATGGATAATGTTGTAATGCACTCTGCAGTGGAAATAAGTAAACATAAAATTCTTACGTACATACAGCATGGCTTTCACCATTTTATTCTTCTCATCAGGTTTGGTCTACCACTGGACGATATGCTCTATCACTTATCCCCGGCTCTCCCTGGCTCTGGCTCCTTCGTGCGTTTGATCCAGCAGTTCTTTCAATCTGATTCAAACATTTCTAAGTCTTCCTGTTTCTTGGTTTCTGATGCCCACAAAATCATTCTAAAAAAAAGCATTGTCCATCTCTCTTTCCGGCTAAATGATTTGCCCATTTCCATTTCATTAGTTTTACGTGCTCTAATATCTCCTGTTTTAGTTTGTTGTCTTATATTTTTTTCCAATGCTTCACAGTTATACCCATCATTATTTTACCCATCTCTTTTTGAAGAACTTGCAATTTGCTTTGTCTTCCCTGCATCTGGTGTCCATGTTATTCTAGAATACATTAAAATTCGAAGTTTGCGTTGATTGAATGTCTACTGTCTGAGAGAAATGGGAAAATTCTTTCTGAATATATCACGCAGTTGTTGTTATTTTTATTTTTCCAAAACAGCCTAAGCTTGCTGAACCCTCTGTTTCATCTTTTTTTTTTATAAGTTTTAGTTGCCTTCAACTATTTGTTCCAGGAAATTGAAAGAAACGTTCTTCATTAATGGTTTCTCGTTTCACGCAGTAAAGCATCAGTTGTAGTAAAAGCTTTTTTCATCCAAGTTGTTTATTATTTCATTGATACTTCTTGTCTCGTCTTAAATAAATAGGAACAGCCCCCCCAGCATATCTTAAGTGGTAAATATATATTTGTGGCTGATTTTTACCCCTTTATTGTTCCCAGTATTTCCTGCAGGAACATTTTCTAGGACCATGGAGAAAGGTTTAGGTGATGAAGAATCTGCTTTTCTTATTCTCTTTTATCATCATAAGATTTTGGATTTTTGCCACTTAGGTTTATTGTTGCAACTCTTTATTGGATCAGTGATATGGGCAAATTTTATATAAAGTTCAGTAATGTTGAGATCTCTTAGTTATTTGAAAATGATATCATTTTTCACTGAGTTAAAGTCCTTATCTTATTTTTTTTTTTTTGATTGGAGGTTTAACGACCACCGTGAGCAACTCAATGGGCTATAAGCAGTCGCCCGTCCCTAATTTAGGGTCACCGGTTCCAGGGAAGGGAGAGAGCCAGTGCCGTAAGACAAACACAACATCCATGCCTCACGGGATTCGAACCCGGACCCCTAACGGACGAATGATCAGAGGCCAGCGCCTTAGACCACTGCGCCACCAGGGCGGCTGAAATTCCTTAAAGTGGTGTAAATGTTTCACACTTAAAATAGTATAACTATACTATTTTAAGTATTCCTTGGTGTAGAATAGAAATAAAGCTTTACAAGCTTTCGCACATCAACCAGATGGCTTTTTCAAGGAAGGTAGACAGCTAACTGCAAACTGGATAGTTGAACCTTTCAACAATTTGAAGCGTTCTATCATTTCGATCATTAGTATATTTATACTATTTTGATTATAATTGGTGTACAGTTCCAACTTATCAATTCTTCACACCTTTTAATCAAATTTTCGAATTTTTTAGTCGTTAAGCCTAAGCAAAAAATGTGCTGAAGTTGACACAGATCTTGTGAAGGATCTTTGTCAGAGGTTCTCTTTATTCAAATCAGGACGTGGAATATGTTATATCATGGAGTTTCTTATTCCGGTTTCTATATTACATCCACATTACTCCTTTATTACGCTTTCCAACCGTAGGTTGAAGAAGCGTATATGCCCCAGCTTTGTCCGTCCGTCCGTCTGTCTGTCCGCACGATAACTCGCGTAAAAATAGTTCGATTTCGATGAAATTTTAGTTTGTGGTAGGGCACAACCTGGGGACGAACCCTATTGAAAATAGGCGAAATGGGGGTCAAAAGTCAGAACATAGGAGCGGAATCCATTCCATCGCCCTTATGTGCCATAACATAAATAAAAATGCTTTGATTGTGACTAAACTTTATCATATTACTCCGGAGGTATACTGAACCGGTTCTGTTGACTATCATGGAAATGGAGTCACAGAAGCGAGATTTATTCCACAGCCATTATCGTCATAACTTGATTAAAAAAATGCTTCGATTGCGACGAAATACAATACTCTGTTCCGTAACAACTTTGGAAGCAGTTCCTCCAAAAATGTTTTTTGTCAGCAACTGCGGGCAGTGCGCATGCGCGAGATTCGTTAGCCATTATTTGAGCACAATAACTTCCGTGAAAATTGCCCGATTTAGATGGGATTTTTAATTATAAAACGGCTTATGTGTGATAGTTCTTGATAACGGAAATGCGTAACACGGGCACAAAGAGATTTAATTTTGATATATGTGAACCTCAAACGTTATACTATAGTTTAGTCCTCTCAAAACCAAGGCATTTTCCTATGATTTCTGTTATGTTGGGAAGGGTATCATAATCAATGCTTTGCATGATTTTACTAACTTGTAATGCTTATATGCTTATATTTTACTAACTTGTAATGCTTATATGCTTATATTTTACTAACTTGTAATGCTTATATTTTACTAACTTGTCTGCGTCTGCTTGTTTTATAAAGCGTTTTTCTTGGTTACCTCACTGAAAAATTCCGTCGTTCTGGTTCACCAAATAAATTTCTACCTCAATCACTCATTTCGAACAACAAATCCTACTTCCTCTTTTAATTCAATGAACCTAACAGACCTTCACTGTTACGGGGAATAATCAAATCTACTTCTTACCTCCTTTGGGCGCCATCTTAAGCTTTTTACGTTTTCCTCCTTTCTCTCAGAAAAATACGGCCTTCTACCAGTTGCCTGACCCCCTCTTTCGGACCATATGAGCAATTCCGGAGTGCATATGTCACCTCCGTTGTCATTGACCCCCTCCCCTCTCCACATTAGCATCTTACTTTGCACCTGTTCATAACCATCATTGCACCTCCGTCTTACGTGTGAGCCATTATGTGTTTCTTATATATATGAAAAGGGGATAAATTTCGAGAACACCAAACGGGCCAAGTGTTCATATCTCTTTCCACAAGGACACTAATTCCATGATACCATCATATTGTTCGAACTAACTCTGAGGTTCATTACAGCCGATGCAGGAAACGAGGGAAATAATGTTGCTTCCGAGCATTGTAAGCATCGCATGGGGTAGTTATCTCCCCTCCCTCATTAAAGGCTGGCTAAGATCTAGAAAAAGAACATCTCAGTGCAACCCCAAAATCTGTCAAAAAAGAGAAATGGTTTTGACTTAAGCGATGATACACAACGTTCTTAACGCTGCGCTTGCTCGGTAATAAAATACACTGCCGGAAAGTGAAAAAAGAACACCAGGAAGGAATTGGCGGACGATCATGAAATTTACATATGTTAATGGGGTCGAGTTTACGTAGGTGTGATGTTCATTTCGGGACCAACCGGTGAGCGCTTACGCCACAGCACGGCATAATATGCAAATTATCGTCGGTGGTATTTAAGGGGTACGGCAAAGTGAATGTTATTAGTCGTCGGCGTACGGACACGTGCGAAGACCCTGAAGAAGCTGCAATGCCTGGACATGGAAGACGTGTAAGATTTCAGCAGTTATCGGACTTTGAGCGAGGTCGTCTAGTCCGACTCCGCGAGGCCGGGTCGTCGTATCCTCGTTTTGCGGAGAGAATTGGACGGGAAGTATCGGTGGTGGTACGATGGTGGCGTAGATGGTCCGAGAACGCAATGGCGATCTGTCGTGTTCAGCGATGAAAGCAGATTCTGCTTGGGAACCTCCGATAGCCGTACGCGTGTTCGCAGACGCACAGGGGAGCGTCTCCACTCTTCTTGCAACCGTGAGCGAAACACAGGGCCTACACCTGGTCTCCTGGTGTGGAGAGCGATCAGCCATCACTCCCGTACACAACTAGGGTTTGTACCGGGTACGTTAAACAGCACCTCTTACATCAACAACATCATTCAGCCCGTTGTTGTGCCGTTTGTAAGGTCGGTCCATCGTGGTGTTTTCCAGCAAGATAACGCACTCCCACACACGGCACGTGCAACGCAACATGCACTTCAGGGTGTGAGACAACTTCCATGGCCTGCACGTTCACCGGATTTCTCCCCATTGAGCACGTGTAGGATTTTATGGGACAACAACTTATCTGGTCTCCACGGCCAGCCACGACCATCCCCGATTTACGCGTCCAGGTTGAGGATGGTTGGAACTCAATACCCCAAACTTACATCCAACATCTGTACGACAGACTCCATGCCAGAATTGCACAGTGTGAAGCAGTCCATTGCGGGTTTAATCTCGTACTAACCATGTTACATGGAAATGTTATTTTTCAGTTTACCAGCAAATACAGCTGTATTTTGCCATAATGTTTTAATCACGTTATCCTCTGTATTCCGTTATTGTGCTGCATAAATTTCGTTGCTATCAGACGTCTCCTTCTTGGTGTTCTTTTTCACTTTCCGCCAGTGTATTCACCAAAGCTGTGCAACATCATGTGGTCACTGGGCATATTATAATTTCTATTTATACCTCGGCAGGTGGTTAATCTACATACGGTTCAACTTTTAAGGAATGGCGATGGTCCTTGCAGTATGTAGCATAACGCTATTAACGTTTTAAGTAGCTGATATACTTGAACCGAAAAGGTGCCCGAAATTTTCTGCAGCCATCAAACGGAAATGTTAACACAGCGGCCGAGTTTTACGAAATCTACGGCAAAACAATTCATTAACCCCCCATCATCTCAGCAGTACCGACTGTAGATCTACCACTTGTGATAAGTAGTCTAAACAGAAGTCATCGCTCTGTCCACGTTAATAAGTGAGTCACGGAAAATGTTTCATCGGCCGCCAATGGGAATAGAACCCAGGGTCTTCCAGTGGAAAGAGCGATGACTTCTGTTTGGTGTTTCTGATCCACGTCGAGTGTATGAATTAATTAGTTATTCGCCTCCTAGGTATTTGTTCAGTTGCTGCTTTCCATCTTTGGTAAATCCCCAGCATTGTGCGGGGCTCCACGAAGCAACCTGGCATGTGGTTTGGCAGTTATTCTCATGTGAGTCTGGAAAATTCGAGGCCGCTGTGATGCAGGGGTAGCATGTCCGGTGCATACTGGAAGACCCTGGGTTTAATTTCCAGTGGCGGCCGATGATAATTTTTCCGTGATTCACTTATTAACGTGAAAAGAGCGATGACTTCTGTTTGATGTTTCTGATCCACGTCGAGTGTATAAATTAATTGATAAGTAGTCCGTTCCATAACCAAGCGTATACCGGAGAAGGGCTAGGACCCCAATACGAACACCGTGCTACTGGGTACGAACAAGTAATTCAAACATCTCGTTCCTTTCTTAGGTTCCTCGCCATTGTTGTTAGCAGCTGACACCCCCTCTGATCACATACGTAAGAGACATATAGACCTGTCATACTTGATAAGTGCTCCCTTTTTGTCCTTTATCTCTGTTGCATGACCCAGCGCATGTTGAGGACGGGCTAGTCCCCCTGACACGGACACCGTGCAGCTGGGTAGAAACAAGTGCTTCAAACATCTTTTGTACTCTTATTTGGTTCATTGCTATTGTTATTAGCTGGTCCTTTCCCCATTTTCATCGTATGAGAGGGAGGAATGGCCTGAAAATAACAATTACATTGCAGCTAGGTGGTACGAAATCTACGGTGAAGCAATTATCCCCCTCCCCCACCCCTCTTATCTCAGTAATAGCTGTCATAAACGTACCTCTGCAGATTGGCATTGGATCCTAGTCCTTAATTCTTTGCTCCATACCCCAAGGCATGATGGGGAAGAGGAAGTTTCCCTAAAAAAGACCGTGAAGTAAGTGATTCAAACATCTTCGCTTTCGTTTTTTAAGTTCGTCGCCATTGTTATAGCCCTTTTAGCACATAATAAATCAGAAAGAGTTAGTGTCAGTCATCAGCCTAAAAAATTACCATTTTTAATAGCAAAGCTAAGGTGAAAGCAACGCTTTCTCATGAGCCGGTTCATCAGTTCCAGCCACGTTCGGTCCATTTCTCAGACAACGAATAAATTCTTTAGAGATGATTTTAGCTCATATCGCTAAATCTGAGTTAATAAGTTCCAGCAGGTTAAAGGGCTAATACGATATTTTTGTTATTCGTGTTTTCAGTTTAATGTGGATAAGAAGACAATGGATATGAATAGATGTAGAACAAATAAATGCCTTTTGGCATTATAAGTATTACAGTTCCATTTCTATTTCGATGCACCGTGTGATTTCCACGAACACCCACGCGCACATACATACATCCGCGATACTCGTTCCAAGTGCTTACTCGCCACCGCCGATGCAAATCTTAGAAAAGAAAGGATGCAGAAACCTAGAGGTTGATTAACTCATCCCCTTAGAACATAACAATCTGTGCCTCCTTATAAAAATATTTCCTCACAGTGGGAAATTTGAAATAGCGAACGTGACGGCAGTCTTTTGGGGTCTGAAATTGAAAGAAAATATAAATCGAGTCCGGTGAGGAAGGAAACGTGCTTATACTCATTTTATTTCACAATGCAGGAAGGCGCCTTCTTAGGGAAGTCGAGGGATGGCAGGAAAACGGAAGAACAGCCACATTTCTGTTGATAGAAGAAAGGGAGGACGTTAAAGGGGCGTTACTAAATAGCGGCCGTCACCCCCGTGCCACTAAGTCATTAATCTTGAGTAGAATCAGGAACGTACTATTGTTGTCCCGTTCGCAGAGATGTAGTCACGGAATTCCAGTGAATTATTCATCTCGTTATTTCCAGCAAGGATCCCATTTGTTCCGTTTGCAATACATGGAGATAGAGAATGTGCTCCTTTGCTCACATTTTTGAGTCGCTGAACAGCTGTTCTATTTCCTTCTCTTAAATCCACCTCGGAAGGTAATTTCACCTGGAAAAAGTTTCGCATCAATTTGTATGGTGGAGCTCTACTATTCAACTATTTTCATTCTCTTCACGTGAAGCGTGCCTCCGAGATTTTTTTTCCCTCAAGTGCTTCACATTCATGGTTTTTAATTTTGCGCTTTAATTAGTCGTTTCAAATTTTCGAGAAGCATGCATGTGTTCTGAAACAAAAGCTGATAACTGTCTGAAAAGTGTGTCTAAAAATAAAGCTGATAAATGCACGGTCACAAAGGCTACTGTTTGTTAATGCTGAGGTCCTTTGTAAGTGAAGGTTCAAGTCTACTTATTGGAAAGAATTAATGCTTGTCTGTGACGTAGTCGGGCATTCGTGAAAAGAACACCTGTCCTTCTCATATTAATAAGCTTTTACGGTAAATAATTATTATTATCTTTTACTTTTCTTCCCAAACAAACGCACACTGTGTGAAACTTCAGGATAAGAGCCCTTGTTCGTGCATTAATACCGTCAAAGTACATTTTACCGTTTCTGGGAGGTAGCCAATACGCTGAGAGCGTTAAAGCACGCATTTTTCTCAAAGGGAACTTTAATGAAAACTTACGATGGACAATCATTGAAGGTCGATGAATACTCGCTGATTTATACACAGTGCCGCGATTAAGTAATGAGACTGAATTTAAAAAATAATGGGAACTCATGAAAACCTACGTGGTGCCGCCCCGGTGGCGCAGTGGTCTAAGCGATGGCATCTGATCATTCGTCCGAAAGGGGTCCGGGTTCGAATCCTGGTGAGGCATGGATGTTGTGTTTGTCTTACGACACTGGCTCTCTCCCTTCCCTGGAACCAGTGACCCTAAATTAGGGACGGGCGACTGCTTATAGCTCATTGAGTTGCTCACAGTGGTCGTTAAACCTCCAAAAAAAGAAAGAAAACCTACGTGAATATATTTTATTCGAAGTACAATCCTCCTACGTTAATACAAAGAATAGAACGATCAGCCAACTAAAGGAAGGACTTGTAAAGGTCATTTTTAGGTATGGAGTGAAGATCTGATGTCGCAGTTTTTTGTATTAGGGGTGTGAAAAAGTTTCCGCCGACCCAGCTAGTGGGAGCTGTAGGGGTCTAACCTGCCGGCAACCCCTGCTGTCAGTTCGTACATGACGCCAAGCATGGCGGTCGAGAAAGTTCATTTTCGGTACTGTTGGTTTCTGATGTTTAATTTAGGGAAAACTGCGAATGAAGCATACGGTTCAATATGCCAGGCGGATGGCTAGACGGTTATGGGTGAGCGGACGTGTCCAGAATGGTTTGCTAGGTATAAGAAAGGTGATCTAAGCTTGGAAGATAAGCCACCTGCAGATAGACCGCAGGAACTCGCAGACGAACGTTGTCGATTGTGTGGCATCTTCTGTTGCAAGAAGATGCCACACAATCGACAACGCAACTGGCGAAACGTTTGAAAGTGGCTCAGTCGATGGTGGTACAGCGTCTAGAGGCCTTGGTGAAGATCCAGAAGATTGGTAAGTGGGTTCCGCATACTTTAACGGAGCGTTACATTGGTCAACGATTGGATATCAGCATGTCGTTGCTGAAAAGGTTTTAAGGAAAGAATTTCTTGTAGAAGGTGGTCACCGGGGATAAAAAAATGGGTCTATTGTGACAACCCCATACGCAAGCGATCCTGAATCGACCCAGGCCAGTCATCAACATTCACTGCAAAACAAAATATCCATAGGGGGAAAGTGCTGCTGTGTGTGTGGTGGGATATGCACTGAGTGCTGTACTTCGAACTGTTGAAACCGAGAGAAACAATCACTGCACAACGATATAGCGATCAGTTAATGAAAATGAACACTTCAATCGAGCAAAAAACCCCATGGAAAGGTAAAAGATGCCGCCCAGTCATCCTGTTACACGATAATGCAAGACCACAAGTTGGTGCTACCACGAAATCAACAATTGAACAATTACACTGGGAGGATTTACCGCACCGAACATTTCACCCTCAGACTTTCATCTGTTTCGCTCTATGCAACATGCCCTAGCCCAACAGCGGTTCACCATAGTTCCAGAGGTGGAAAATATCCTCATTGCGTTCTTCAGCTCAAAATCCGAGTCCTCTCACAGGGGCATTCATTTGTTGCCTGAAAAATGGCAAATGGTCTTTGGTGCTAACGGTTAATACACTGAAGGAAAAAAATCCCAACACCACGAAAAACTAGTTGTAGAGGAATGAAATGGCGGCAATACATTTGTATAGGTAACATATGTAATCGATTAAGGTTTCAAGATCACAGCTGATTGTAAGCACGAGAAGAGTCATTTTAAATGTGAAATGCTGGTACATTAATAACCGGTGTAACCACGAGAATGTTGAATGCAAGCTCGCAAACGTTCATGCATTGTGTCGTACAGGTGCTAGATGTCAGTTTGTGGGATGGAGTTCCATGCCTGTTGCACTTGGTCGGTCAATACAGGGACGGTTAATGCTGGTTGGGGGTGACGCTGGAGTTGTCGTCCAATGATGTCCCATACGTGCTCGATTGGAGAAAGATCTTGTGATCTAGCAGGCCGCGGCAACATGTCGACACTCTGTAGAGCATGTTGGGTTACAACAGCGGTATGCAGGCGAGCGTTATCCTGTTGGAAAACACACCCTGGAATGCTGTTCATGAATGGCAGCACAACAGGTTGAATCACCAGACCGACGTACAATTATGCTGTCAGGGTGCGTGGGATAACCACGAGAGTGCTCCTGCTGTCATAGGAAATAGCTCCCCAGACCATAACTCCAGGTGTAGGTCCAGGGTGTCTCGGCTGCAGACATGTTGTCTGCAGGCGCTTACCTGGCCTACTTCTAACCAACACACGGCCATCACTGGCACCCAGGCAGAACCGGCTTTCATCAGAAAACACAACAGATCTCCACTCCGTCCTCCAATGAGCTCTAGCTTGACACCACTGACGTCGCAAACGGCAGTGGTTTGGAGTAAGTGGAATGCACGCTACAGGCAGGGCGTCTGGCTCGGAGCTGTCCTTCAAGTAACCGATTTGTAACAGTTCGTTGTGTCACTGTGGTGGAAACTGCAGCTCGAATTGCTGCCGCCGACGCGGTACGATGCGCCACGACCATACGCCGTACACTGCGGTATTCCCTCTCAGTAGTGCCACGTGGCCGGCCGGAACCCGGTCTTCTTGAGGCAGTACCTTCCCTTGACCACCGCTGCCAACAATCATGAACAGTGGCTACATTCCTGCCAAGTCGTTCTGCAATATTGCGGAAAGAAAATCCACCTTCTCGTAGCCCTATTACACGACCTCGTTCAAACTCCGTGAGCTGTTGATAATTACTTCTTCGTCTTCTTAAAGGCATTCTTGACGAACATCAACACACTACGTCGAATCTCAAAGATAACTAACGCTCACGAACGTTACAGCGCGTATTTACAGCAAACCTGCTTTGCATGTTCCGAGAGGCGCTACTAGCGCTACACGTATGCGCCAAGCGCGAAATTTGCATAGACGTCATCTTACAGACGTACTCTCACCGCCTACCAACTGTCGTTTATCTAACACGACCCCTTCTTGGTGTTGGGATTTTTTTTCCGTCAGTGTATTTCGTTGAATAAATGTGTACTGGTTTCCTGACTGTTCCTGTCTCCCTTCTCCTTAAAGTGGCTGAAACTTTTGCATACCCCTAATATGTCTTCAATATCTTGAAAAATGTTTCCTTTTAAGAAAGATTTAATTTAGGTAATATAAAGTAGTCACACGTTAACAAATCTGGGGAATAGGAACAATCATTAAGTACACGCACACTTGTTTTCATGTCATGTATTGCTATACACTGACTGCTCTGTGTGCTGGTGCGTTATCGTTAAGAAGGAACCATTGCTCCTTTTTAACGCTTTCCAACCGTAGGTTGAAGAAGCGTATATGCTCCAGCTTTGTCTGTCTGTCCGTCCGCATCATAACTCTCGTAAAAATGGTTCGATTTCGATGAAATTCTAATATGTAGTAGGGGGCCACCAGGAGATGAAACCTACTGAAAATGGGGGAAATCGGGTCGAAGGTCAAAACATAGGAGCGGGATCCATTCCATTGACTTTATACGTCATAACTTGCGTAAAAATGGTTCGCTTTATATGAAAATGTAGTATGTGGTAGTGAACTACCTGGTAATGAAACTTATTGAAAATGGGCGAAATGGGGTTAAAGTTCAGTACATAGGAGAGGGATCCATTCCATTGCCCGTATGTGTTATAACTTACGTACAAATGCTTCGATTGGGACAAAACTTTTTTATGTTGTTCCGGAAGTATGCTTTACCGGTTCTGTTGATTATCTTCAAAATGAGGTCATAAGAGCGAGATTTATTCTACAACCGTTATCCTTATAACTTGAGTAATTACTTGGGTAATGATTTCTGGTATGTTGGAAAGCGTATCATAATCAATGCGTTGCATGATTTTACTAACTTGTTGTGGACACGCACATTTCTTTTGCCTGACACGCACATTTCTTTTCCACAGTCGTTCTAAAATAGATATGTAAGCATTGCTAGTGACAGTTACCGTCAGAAATGAACTCGTGATACATATTTCAATTGCTATCGTAAAAGCACTTGAGCATTGTCTTGATTTTGGATTTGTGATCTTATTTCCTTTGGGAGATTACGACGTCTTCCACAGAGCTCTCTGACGCTTCGTTTCAAGATCATAACTAAAACACTGTCTCGTCAACTGTCTCGTCTTTGGAGAAAATTTTGTATTGATTCTGCAGTCTCCAGGATGTGTTTTGTGTACACCTTTCGTGCATGTTTCTGGTCGTCTGACAGAGTATGAGGAACAAAATGGGGCCACCCCGGTGGCGCAGTGGTCTAAGGCGTTGGCCTCTGATCGTTCGTCCGAAGGGGTCCGGGTTCGAATCCCGGTGAGGCATGGATGTTGTGTTTGTCTTACGGCACTGGCTCTCTCCCTTTCCTAGAACCAGTGACCCTAAATTAGGGGCGGGCGACTGCTTATAGCCCATAAAAAAAAATGGGCACAAACGTCCCCACCTCTCCCAAATCTTCCACTAAAATTTGATGAATCAACTGCTTATTAACAGTTAGTTCACATTCCAGCATCCTGAAGGTCAAACAATGATACTTTTTTATCCTTTTGCGAACTTTCTCAATCAGTTCAGACGTGCGCACGGAAATCGGGCGTCCAGGCCATTCGTCATATTCCTGTTCTTCCGGCCCATCCTTGAAACGTACATACTATCAGACTATTTATTCACGAGATAGGCAATCAGCCCCATCCATACATATCACGCAACAATTCAACTGTCTCAGATTCAGTTTACTGATTTTTAAATGCAACCGGATATTTGCTGTACTTCATGACAGAGCGGTGACAATGTTCTTCCACCGAATGACGTCATACACAGCGTAAATAACTATCACAACAATTCTCACGCAAACGCTCTTGCCACCGCGTAGCTGATAAATGACATATAAAAAAATATGCCTTCCCGAATCGTGTGTCTAACCGGAATTTAAAAAAATCACTCTCATTGCTTTTGCTGCATTGTGTATTTTAACGGACCAGTGTCGGTACTCTAGTTTCCGGTTGACGCCATAATATTGCATAGAAACCTAAAGTAGTGTACATGTTCCGCAACTTTAAATAAATAATTATATTTACCTGTATTAAAACTAATTCGGCCATAAAATGATATTATTTTACGAAGTAATGAACTATATTTAATAAACGTATTATATTTCTTGAAGGAGTCTGGCTGAAGGCAGGCCGCTGTTAAAGAAACTTGGGGAGACCTTCATCCAGCAGGGGATTGATAATGGTTGACGATGATATCATCATCATCATCATTGTCAACCATTATCAATCCACTGCTGGACGAAGATCTCCCAAGTTTCCTCCACAACGGTCTGTCTTGTGCCAGTCTCCTCTATGTCACTCCCGCATGCTTTCGAATTTCATCCACCCATCTCCCATGTGGTCTTCTTCTGGGTCTTTTCCTGTCCCTTGGAATCCAATCTAAAATTTCGGCTGTCCATCGATGGTCTGTTCTTCTGGCAGTATGTCCAGCCCATTGCCATTTCAGGGATTTAACTCGGATCATGATGTCTTCCACTCTTGTCATTTTTCGGATCCACGAGTTCTTCTTCTTATCTCTCCTAGTTACACCAAGTATGCACCTCTCCTTGCTACTTTGAGTTGTCTGCAGCCTTTGTATGTCTCTTTTAGTTAAGGTCCACGTCTCTGCACCATACGTAAGCACTGGAAGGATGCATTGATCAAACACTTTTTCTTTTAAGACATAATGGCATATTGCTCTTGAAAATTATGCTGTCTCTTCCAAAAGCTCTCCAGGCAAGTTTTGTACGCCGATAAATTTCTTCACCAATGTGACCCTCACTTGATATCTGCTGTCCGAGATAAACGTACGTGTCTGTTATCTCCAGCTTTTCTCCATCAATCGATAAATCTTCATTTCTTTTAAAAGCATTGTACATCACTTTTGTCTTCTGAAAGTTCATTTTTAATCCCACTTCTTTACTTTTGTCAGCAAGTTCCTGAATCATACTCTGTAGCTCTGATGGGGTAGTTGCAAAAATGACTATGTCATCAGCGAAACGAAGGTGGGTTAGATAATCTCCATTAATCTTTATCCCTTTGTTTTCCCAGTTCAGTGATTGAAAGACATTTTCCAATGTGGTATTAAAGAGCTTCGGAGATATGGTGTCACCTTGTCTCACTCCTTTTCCAATTTTTATGTCCCAGCAAAAACACAAGTGCTGGGAAACTGCTGGCAACCAGCTGGCAGTGATGGGTCACTGCTGGCTGAAATCTGCCGCTGACGGCCCGGTAGTGGTCCGTTGGTGGGAGCGCTATCAGTTGGCGAGCCATTGATGGCCCTGCAGCATCGCCGTGAATTGTGGGCCTCCAAGCAAGTGCCACTAGTGGCCCGTTGCTGGCAACCCATGCAACCCCCAACATCAGGTGGAAGCATCGGGACTGCGCATGCGCAGAAGCAACACTTGCTGTGTCTCTGATGGTACCAGTTAGTTGAAGACGACGCTATCGCCATCGTGTTATTTTAGTGGATGTTAAGAAAAAAATCCATATGTGGAGAGGCGAATTAATTTCCTAATGAAATTTTACGTCGACGAAGATATCAGATTAAGCCGTGAAATACTAGATTACAGCCATGAAATACACCCACTCCATTCCCATGAATAACAATTCATGGAATGGAGTGGATGAATAACAAGAAAAAATTTGAAACCGCTTGAAACACATATCCTGGAAAACCATTAAAATAGCGTTTGTTGGAAAAAAAAAAAAGAATTATACGCGAACAAAATTTATTAATTATTTGAAAGAAAAAAAAAGCAACGCTATGTGGTGTACTCATCCATGGGTTGAATACACAAGACTCGGAGGAATTCGCTTCTAAAAATAACGAGAAGTAAAATGAAATATCTTTTACTCTTTAAAACAAATGTAGCTTCGGACAACGGAAAGGAAAGACACAACGTTAAAAATGTAACAGAATGTGACATGAACCCGGGTAAATATATATTTATTCAACAATCTCTTTTCAAGACGGCAAGGACAGTACAAAACTTTGGAAAGCGACTCTAAGTATGTACACGCCTTGAAAATGAGTGAAGTTCCCTTAAGGTAAAAAAAAAAAACTATCGTTACGTTGAAAAAATTAATTTATCAATTATATGAAACTGACTTTTATGAAAAATACCTCGCAATATTATAAAATGAAAGAGGGAAGCATTCGTTTACAAATTGCATACCGAACAGATAGCTTCCAGCAAGTAGAGGAGCGTTGTGAATTAGTCCGGTCGGTAGCGAGCGCGGCTTCCACGTAAACGTCCCAGGATATCTTTTCAAGACGGCAAGGACAGTACAAAACTTTGGAAAGCGACTCTAAGTATGTACACGCCTTGAAAATGAGTGAAGTTCCCTTAAGGTAAAAAAAAAAAAAACTACTGTTACGTTGAAAAAATTAATTTATCAATTATATGAAACTGACTTTTATGAAAAATACCTCGCAATATTATAAAATGAAAGAGGGAAGCATTCGTTTACAAATTGCATACAAAACAGATAGCTTCCAGCAAGTAGAGCAGCGTTGTGAATTAGTCCGGTCGGTAGCGAGCGCTGCTTCCACATAAACGGCCAAGGATCGAATCTAGTCAGATGCAAACGGCTTTTTTCCGGTCTGTCGAGAAAATTTCCCTAGCAAAGTGCGTTAATTCACAAGCTTCGCAAGGCTAGAAAAAAAAAATTGTAGCTTTAAGGAACTGCGGTTATTCTTGCTTTTTTTTTTAAATTATTATTGCTACTACTGGGAAATTGGCGGACAAGATTCGGCAGTTACGTCACGTGGTTGCTGGCTGCCACTAACGGCCCACTAGCGGACCACATTAGGCTAGCCATCATTTCTGGCAAGTACTTGCAGGGCCACTGAAGGGCCACTTGTGGCAGCTACTACCTGTGATGGACCACTGATGGCCCTGTTGTGGCATATGACAACTGATGGGGTGCCAACTGTTGGCCAGCTGTTGGCCTGAACTGCTGGCCCTTCTGTTGGCCGCCCGGACATTTTATTGACGGTTCGGCAGCGGCAACATAGTGCTGGGCCATTGATGGCAGTGCTGGCTGCCAGCAGTGGCCCACTGCTGGCCCAGCAATACTGTTTTTGCTGGGGTGTGTTGTATTTTCAAACAGCCGAATCTTTGCACTTGCATTTTCATAGATGTTATTAATAATATTAATGTATGCATCTTCAATACCGCAGGATTTTAGAGCCATTGCAACTGCTGATGGTTTCACCGAATCAAAGACTTTTTCATAATCGATAAAAGTCATGCACAATGGAAGCTCATATTCCCTCGCTCTTTCAATTAGTTCTCTCAGTACGTGGATATGATCTTTTGTGCTGTAGCCACTCCTGAATCCAGCTTGTTCTCTCGGTTGAGCCATGTCCAGTGTCACCTTCAAGCGGCGTGAAAAAACTTTAGTGAAGATTTTATAAACCACTGATAGGAGGCTGATAGGTCTGTAGTTCCTGAGATCCTCAATGTCACCTTTTTTATGTAGCAAGATTATTGTAGCGTTGTTCCAATCCTCAGGAATTTTCCCTTCATTAAGGCATCGAGTGAAAATTTGGGCGAGTAATGTTTCGATTTCTCCACTTGCTTCTTGTATGATGTCTACAGTAATTCCATCTTCTCCTGGAGCTTTTCCCCGCTTCATGTTCTTGATTGCATGTGCAACTTCTGCTGGAAGGACTGGAAGAACTCTGGTACTGGTACCTTTCATGATGTCTGGAGTACATGTATCATCCCTTTCATATAATTTGGAGTAGAAATCTTTTACTCTTGTCAAAATTTCGCCTCTATTTCTTGTTACAGAACCATCTTCTTTTCTAAGTGCCATAATATGTTTTTTCCACTTACTGAGATATCCCTTTGCTATCTTTAGGCTTTGGTTGTTTACAATTGCTTTCCTTACTAGTTCACAGTTGAATTTCCTTACGTCTTCAGTGATACTTTTTCGTACTGTCTTGCATAGCTCTATATATTCCACTTTGGAAGTCACATCTTCTTTAGTTGTCCTCATCGCTCTTCTTTTTGCATCAACATTTTGGTTTTTCCTGATAATTTGTTCACATGCAATTTGTTCTTAGACCCAGCTAATTTTGTTGCTGTTTCCATAAGAGCTTTGGTTACTTTTCTGTTAACTTCAGAAATATCCACTTTTTCCAATGTTAGGCCTTCTAAAGCAGAGAATCTGTTCTTCAGTTCCAATTTGAAGGTATTATGGTGTTTTTTAAGGTTGGTTATGTCAATACATTTTGTTTGTCTTATGAGCGTGCTACGTTCGACTTTAGTGTTGAGGTGCATCTTACATCTCACCAATCTATGGTCACTGCCTGTGTTGAACTTGTTTAGCACACTGCAGTCTTCTATGACGAATTTTTTGTTACACATAATAAAATCAATTTCACTTGTCGTCCCATTTGGATGTCTCCATGTCCATTTCCTGTGTGGCTTTTTCTTGAAAAAGGAGTTCAAGATGAAAAACCCTTCTGCCTCTGCAAACTCTACGAGAGTATTTCCACGCTGGTTTCTGTTGTCGTGACCGAATTTACCTACTGAAGTTTCATTCTGTTGCCGTTGCCCTATTTTTGCATTGAAATCTCCCATAATTATCTTCAAGTGCTTCTTACCTTTATTATTTAGATCACGAATTTCCTCATAAAATTCTTCAATTTCTTCTTCAGCATGACTTGTGGTGGGTGCATGAGTTTGAATAATCTGAGCCTGGTATCTTCTCGAGAGTTGGATAATGAGTCGTGCAGCTCTGTCAGAGGAACTTTCAACTTCTACAACTTTATCCTTCAGTTTCTTGTTTATTATAAATCCAACACCACTAGTTCTGCCAGTATCTGTCCCACGATAGTAGAAGAGATGTCCACTTTTCAGTTCAATGAGATTTTCTCCTTTTCTCCTTACCTCACTTAGCCCGACGATGTCCCACTTGATCCTTTGTAGTTCCTCTTCCAATTCAAGAAGCCTTGAATCAGAAGATAGGGAGCGTCCGTTGTACGTAGCCAAGGTCAGCATCAGATGGCAGCCTAGTCCGGTCCTCCGGGGATTCTTAGCACCCTCTGCCTTCTTGTCGCACTGGCCGCTGCCTTGGCCAGGTACATTCCAGCTGCCGGAGACTGAGGGCCAAGATTTAAGTAGTGGAGTCATTTTGGAGGGGTTTGGCCATAACTCACCACGCTGGCCAAGCGGGTTGGTGAGTGTGGGATAGCATTTCCTCTAATCCCGATGGTATAGTTATACCGCTATTGGCGGTCGTCAGATCCCCTTTAGTGGGAACAGGATGTACCACGAGAAGGCGGGGTTGACATTTGACAAGGAGAGGCTGTGATGTTACGCATCATCTGACCTTACATCAAATGATATTATTTTACGAAGTAATGAACTATATTTAATAAACGTAGTATATTTCTTGAAGGAGTCTGGCTGAAGGCAGACCGCTGTTAAAGAAACTTGGGGAGACTTTCATCCAGCAGGGGATTGATAATGGTTGACGATGATATATATATATATATATACAGTATACATCATTTAAAGAAATTCCTATACATCATTTAAACCTCCAGTTTTTGATAATATTGACAATGATAATGTTGATGACGATACATACACTATATTCATAAAAATCTCACCAGACACCTAGAAGAGAAACAGAACATAGCATTTATTCACGTACATTAGAACGGTGTCGGTCCACCTTTGGCCTTAATGCATACCCTGACCCTTCCACACATGCTTTTGAAAAGGTTTTGGAACACAGCGATAGGTATGCTCTTCCATTCAGTACGTAATGATTCCGCTAACTGTTGCTTATTAGTAGGCCTTCATTCCAAACTTCTTATGCGGCGCCCTAATTCCTCCCATAGGTGCTCTATGGGATTAAAATCAGGTCTATGTGGTGGCCAGTCCACACACGATGCGGAATTATCGTCAAACCACGCCGTAATAGTCCTTGCTTTATGGCCCGGTGCATTATCCTGCTGGTACAAACAAGACTCGGTTCCATAATATTGGCACAGCGTTGGTAGGGCATAATTGTCCAGAATATCGAGGTAGACGTGCTGGTTAACAGGTTTGTCCAAGATAACCCAGGGGCCCGGATCATACCACGAAATACACCCCCACACGAATACACTGCCAGCTCCAAACTTGACCGTAGGAACAGTACACTGTGGTAAATAGCGTTCCCCCGGCTGCAGGCATAATCACATACGGCCATGAGACTGATGGATCGTGTATATAGATTCATAAGTCTATACGACCCGTTTCCATTGATCGATGGTCCACGATAAATGTTCTTTACACCATGCTAAACGACGAGTAGCATTTGGAGTGGAGATTAAAGGCTTATGAGCAGCCGTACGGCCACGGCAACCCATGGAATGAAGTTCTCTGTGAATGGTACATGCACATACCGAGGTTCCAGCATTTTTACTCACCTGTACACTGAGGTCTTGTACAGTACTCCGTCGATTACCTCTAACGACTCTCCTGAGGCTTCAACTTCCTCCATCACTGATTTTCTTTGCTCTGCAGGTAGGTTTTGCTGCTTCAAGCACGCCATGTATCTTCCACTAATTCAGTACATCCAAAGCAGTTGAGTTGGGTATATTTAAACGCCTTTAGGTTTCTCTTATGGAGAATCCACTAATATAACACCCAAGAATATTTCCTTTCTCAAAGTGAGTTCTCTCCCGCTACGACATTTTCACTTAACCTCACAGTGCGATATGATCGCGGTCAGCTGACGGCTTGTTTTTATGCCGTTTGCAGCTGTACCACGCATCTTAACAACGCAGCGGATCCGTTCATTTGCTATTGAAGGGCTGTCTGGTGACTTTTATTAATACAGTGTATATAAATCACAGCCTCTCCTTGACAAATGTCAACCCCGCCTTCTCGTGGTGCATCCTGTTCCCACTAAAGGGGCTCTGACGACCGCCAATAGCGGTATAACTATACCATCGGGATCAGAGGAAATGCTATCCCACACTCACCAACCCGCTTGGCCAGCGTGGTGAGTTATGGCCAAACACCTCCAAAATGACTCTACAACTTAAATCTTGGCCCTCAGTCTCCGGCAGCTGGAATGTACCTGGCCAAGGCAGCGGCCAGTGCGACATGAAGGCAGAGGGTGCTAAGAATCCCCGGAGGACCGGACTAGGCTGCCATTTGATGCTGACCTTGGCTACTTACAATGGACACTCCCTATCTTCTGATTCAAGGCTTCTTGAATTAGAAGAGGAACTACAAAGGATCAAGTGGGACATCGTCGGGCTGAGTGAGGTAAGGAGAAGATCTCATTGAACTGAAAAGTGGACATCTCTTCTATTATCGTGGGACAGATACTGGCAGAACTAGTGGTGTTGGATTTATAATGAACAAGAAACTGAAGGATAAAGTGGTAGAAGTTGAAAGTTCCTCTGACAGAGCTGCACGACTCGTTATCCAACTATCGAGAAGATACCAGGCTCAGATTATTCAAACTTATGCACCCACCACAAGTCATCCTGAAGAAGAAATTGAAGAATTTTATGAGGAAATTCGTCATCTAAATAATAAAGGTAAGCAGCACTTGAAGATAATTATGGGAGATTTCAATGCAAAAATAGGGCAACGGCAACAGAATGAAACTTCAGTAGGTAAATTCGGTCACGGCAACAGAAACCAGCGTGGAAATACTCTCGTTGAGTTTGCAGAGGCAGAAGGATTTTTCATCTTGAATTCCTTTTTCAAGAAAAAGCCACACAGGAAATGGACATGGAGACATCCAATTGGGACGACAAGTGAAATTGATTTTATTATGTGTAACAAAAAATTCGTCATCGAAGACTGCAGTGTGCTAAACAAGTTCAACACAGGTAGTGACCATAGATTGGTGAGATGTAAGATGCACCTCAACACTAAACTTGAACGTGGCAAGCTCATAAGACAAACAAAATGTATTGACATAACCAACCTTAAAAAACACCATAATACTTTCAAGTTGGAACTGAAGAACAGATTCTCTGCTTTAGAAGGCCTAACATCGGAAGAAGTGGATATTTCGGAAGTTAACAGAAAAGTAACCAAAGCTCTTATGGAAACAGCAAAAAAATTAGCTGGGTCTAAGAACAAGTTGCATGTAAACAAATTATCAGGAAAAACCAAAATGTTGATGCAAAAAAGAAGAGAGATGAGGACAACTAAAGAAGATGTGACTTCCAAAGTGGAATATATACGAGAGTGGAAGACATCATGATCAGAGTTAAATCCCTGAAATGGCAATGGGCTGGACATACTGCCAGAAGGACAGACCATAGATGGACAGCCGAAATTTTAGATTGGATTCCAAGGGACAGGAAAAGACCCAGAAAAAGACCACATGGGAGATGGGTGGATGAAATTCGTAAATATGCGGGAGTGACATGGAGGAGACTGGCACAAGACAGACCGTTGTGGAGGAAACTTGGGGAGACCTTCGTCCAGCAGTGGATTGATAATGGTTGACAATGATGTATATGTATGTACAGGGTGATTCACCTAAGCGTGTACAAACTTCTGGGAGGGGTAGGTTGCACAATGGCAAATCGGAATCACATAGCAATGATGGTTCGGAAACACCATCTTCATGCGCTAGTGTTCAGAAAGGACGAGAAATGAAAGAGCAGCACATATGATAACAAAATGCTTTTTATTACTCACAAGACTTTTGCGAAATGCATTGAGGTTACAGAAGGTGTTCGAAGTTGCGGCCTTGAGCTCTAACACACGCTTGACATCGTCAGCGCATGGAATGACGTCCATTTTGGAAAATTCCTGGCGTGTCTCGGACTTCCAAAGCAGCTACAGAGATGCGTGCTACAAGGTCCTCATCAGTTTCAACGGGGGTTTCGTACACCACTCCTTTGATGTAACCACAGAAGAAGTAATCAAGACATGTTAAGTCCGGTGATCTTGCAGGCCATAGAACGGGACCCCCGCGCCCAATCCACTGATGCCCAAATGTCATGTTTAAGTGTGGACGAACGTCACTGCTGAAATGGGCTGGGTCCCCATGTGCTAGAACCACATTGCACGACGCAGCAACTGAGAGACCTGTTGTTCTTTCAACACCTCTGGCAAGACGTCCTCCAGAAGTATCCAGTAAGTCCTTCGGCCCAGACGAGGAGACTTGACGTATGGGCCAATTACGTCTTGCCCGACAATGCCGGCCCAAACATTAACAGCAAAACGGTTTTGTGCTGCACGCGGTCGTACAGCGTGGGGGTTCTCCACCCCCATACATGCGCGTTATGTGCATTGAAGAAACCTTCCCGGGTGGGGAGATCTGACGTGCTGCACCGCAGGACGCACGTCAGATAAAGGCAGATAGCAGCGAGAGCATACGACCGCGTAGCTCAGTTGGGAGAGCGACTTATTCCGGAATGAGTGGTCCTGGTTTCGATGCCTGGCGTGGACAAAAATGCCGGAGAAATTTACTTCGTTATAATTCATTAAAATGTTTAACCGAGCAGTCAGGTATTTTGAAAAGACGGTTAACACTTTTCGAGTCATTGGAAATGACGTTCATGGTCACCTTTTAATATATACACTGTTGGCCAGCTAAAATGCAACACCCAGAAGGACACGAGATAGCAAAGCCAGATTTACTGGATACATAACATCAGATACAAAGATGAAACGATTGAGGTTACAGGCCCGTGCGACTTGCGGAACATGCAGACATCAATAGTTCGTGTGACCCCCATGGCTGGCAATAACGACCGCTACACGCCGCGGCATCGAATGAAAGAGGCTTTGGATATGGGCTTGGGGTATGTCAGTCCAGACTACTTCCACACGTTACCACAGTTCATCAGGCGTAGTCGCGGATGGTGCTTGCCGGGCCACTCGGTTGCCGATCAGCGACCAGACGTGTTCGATGGGCAACGTATCGGGAGAATAGGCGGGCCACGGCAGCAGTGACACCAGGTGAGCCATGAAGAATTGTTGCGCGATGCGTGACACGTGCGGGCGCGCATTTTTCTTGTTGAAACGTGGCCGCTGGCAGGTTCTGCAGGTAAGGGAGGACTACAGGCTCCAAAACGTCGGAGATATAGCGGTGGCTGTCGAGTGTACCGGCGATGCGTACCAGAGGGGTGCGGGTGTCATACCCAATTGCGCCCCAAACCATAACGCCAGGTAACGGATAGGTATGGCGATGCATATTGCAGGCGTCATACGGTCTTTCGCCGCGGTGCCTCCACATGCGGATCCGACTATCGTGGTGTTGCAGACAAAAGCGGGATTCGTCGGAGAAGACAATGTCGGGCCATTCCGTAGTCCAGGTGCGGCGTTCAACGGCCCGCTGCCGCCGCACTCGCCGGTGGTGTAATGTCAATGGTAATCGGAGCAATGGGCGTCGTGCGACAAGTCCCCGCTCCTGCAGACGACGTCGAACGGTGCGTGCTGACACAAGGGTTTGCGCAACACACCCTAATTCTTGCGCTAACGTCCGTGATGTGGCTGTGCGATTCTTCAATGCCCGCCGCACAACATGCCCGTCCTCTCGTTCGGGGGTGTGCTGCGGCTGCAGCATTCGCTCACATCGGTCCGTCCGTCCCTCCTGCACCCACCGAATCCGTACTCGCCTTACTGTGGCTGAATGTCGTCCCACACGGGCGCCGATGTCTAGGGTACGATAAATTGCTGTCACGATAAGCCACTATTCTTCCGCTGTCGAACTCCGAAACGTGCTGGGATGACTTCCGTATTCTGCGACGAGGCATCAGGAAGCTTTCCACGCACAAGTCCAGCTGCGCAAAACACTTCCGCTACGTACACCCAGCGTTCTGTTCACCCTTCTTATAGTGCTTCACGGTGGCGTGCCGAACGCACGTGATTTGCATATGCCCTGCAATGCTAATCGTTTGCATGTCCTCTCGCAGGGGACGCATGCTGGGAATTTTAGGGCAATCGGATGCTTCCTTCTTGATGTTCCATTTTGGGTGGCAGGCAGTGTATATTGTGTGTGCCATGTTTACCTGACAGGAACGTGGACCTGTGGAGCATCTGGAACAAATTTATGTCTGGTTCGCACTATTGTGAATTTCTTGCTGCCTCTGTGATGTTGCATAGGGAAACGTCTTTTCATAGGCAGATATCTAATCACTAAAATTTTACTGCTTTTTAAAGTAAGCACATATTATTCTCTCACAGCTTTAAAGATATTACGTCATCACAATTTTCGAACACAACTTCGTACCTTGCTATCGTACCTTGTCATCTTTCTCTTGAAAATAAAATAAAGGGAGTTTAAATGCACTAAATGAAAGTGTTTGCCCCTACGACAGTTAACACGTGACAGTTATCCTTCGCGTGTACCGTTTTGCTTACGTAGTCACCCTTCTCCAGGATCGCCTAGGAAAGCGCAACTCATTTACTTTTGCTAGAACCCAGTCAGAAGTCACGTGATACTTCGTCATGTGATGACTGCCACCTGAATAATGCATGAATACGCAATTTTTGAGTAAATTGCTGCAATGCAGTTGACTGCATGAGTCCTGAGACAGAGCATATTTATCAAAACAGCTCTGAATTCTGAATAAATGAGAGCTGAATTACTCGCGTGAAGGTTTACTCCCTTAGACGGAGAGCCGATATCAGCTACATAATCACGTTCTTAAAGCAACAAAAAACGACAACACTAGGCTCCTAATTTCAGCTAAAGACACCCTTTCAAGACATTTAATACCATTACTGAAGAGATCAAATCATTCTACTCCACAGAGATAGTGGAATTACTATGTATAAACGGCTGTATTCAACAAAGAAATTTGAAAGCAATTAAGCGTTCACTTCAGCTAGAAGTCCTGAGCACAGTAAGATTACGCATTCAACCATTTCCACTATGCTTCCACCAAAGCCAGTGGAAGAGAATAGACTGGCAAAAAGCGTGCTACTGTACTGAGCAAATTAATTGGGACAAGCTATTTTATTCTCAGAATTGTAATGTGATAGCCAGTTGATATCGTAAACCCACGTAAACCGGTTTTATCAACTTTGAGGTGGTGTGACTGTTAGAAATTGAGAGTAAGAATGTGGTTTGACCGGTTTTAAACAGAAAATAGGCACTTCAGCTTCAGTTGTGAGCTTTCGTGTGTGACAAGTGGATGTTAGTTTTTGCTCTCTGTGAGTACGTTTGCTTTCGTGTATTGAAAAATGGATATTTCCCCAAGGAAGCGTGCAAAAATAATTGCTCTGAAGGATCACACTTCTATGACAGTATATCTTCGGCAATAAAGAACGTTTTGCGAATAAATTGTGATATTTCTTTCCGCACATTTATGAAACTAATGGGAGTAAACAGATATTGATATTAGCAAATGTTTCACCGGTTCTAAAGGATTTGAAATGTTTTATCAATTCTGATAATTATGTTGTGTTTCCATGGTTACCGTCCAGAAATGTTTATTTCACCAGCAATCTGATACATCGTTTTTCTTCCGACAGACCATTTTATATTTTAAAAATACAAAGTACCAACTCTGCTGAATAAGTTTCAGAAACAGCGAAGATCCCAACAAAGATCAAGAGGAATTGCGTAAAAAACATACTTCTTACCACGAACTTAACAATCTTTGACTTGAACCAAAGAGGTATTAAAGCGCATTGCAGTTCATAATGTTTTCTGGGGTTTCCTTAGTAGCTAAAAAAACATATTGACAAATACACTACTGTTTGTAAAAATTGCCACGCTTCAAGAACTGCTGGAGCTTGAAGCTTACAGGATATGTACGAGGGTTGATTGATTAAGTAAAGTCTCCAATCGTATCAAAAAAATTCTGACAAAATAAAATAATAAAAATGGTATTAAAATCATGAAGGAAATTAATTTTTTTTAAATATTACAACCTTATTTTCAACATAGTCGACATTTACTGCTACATATTTTGCCAAACGCGCTATCCATTTTTTCATTTTGTCCATGACGAAAGTTTGTGGTTTGATTTTGATGCATTTGAGCACAGCAACTTCAACTTCGGCATCGGATGAAAAATGTTGATCTTTCAACATCTCTTTCAAGTTTGGGAACAACCAGACGTCGGATGGTGCCAAATCAGGGCTGTAAGGAGGGTAAGGAACAAGTGTGAATTTCAGGCTCGTCACTGTTTCCATCTTTTGTCGACTGTAATGTGGTGTTGATGCAAAAGAAAAGTCCTGCTCAGGTTTAGGGCAATGTCTTTTTTCCTGATTCGGAGATTTTCTTAAAACATGGCATCCACTCTGTATGATTCTCGTCATGCGTCACTGAAATGGGTCGTACTGATCTTTGATTATCAAACCCACTCATCTCATCTTTACTACAGCTTTTGGTACGTCGAACACACTGGTGGAGATTTTTCACATCCATACAACCACCGCCATAAATTGTTTTCATACGATTGGCGCGCAAACTTCTTGTGTCATAATCTCTATTACTGATCGATGCCTTATAGGTAACTCGGAGGTAACACTCACGACTAACTAACGCTTTTACTCAAGGGCATCAAACAGGGAACTGAAATTAAGCTGGTTTGCACTACACAGTATCGGCCGCCGAACGCTTGTGCAGACGTTTTTCTTCCACAACTAATAGCGACGCCACGCGGTAGAAAACCTTACTTGTCAATCAATCCTCGTACAACAGGTGGGATATGTAAATGATTAAAATGTTAGTAAAAATGCGAATGCGGTTTCGGAGCAACGCCATCTGAACTCTTCGGTCTTTGGTATAAAGTGCTTGCTCAAACGAGATAATGCCATTAGTGAAAAACCGACACCGAGTCGGAAGGGTGTTTCTTCTGTCTCACTATGTATCGTAGCCGAAGAAGGTTGCATTATGAACATTGACGTACTTTGAGCGAGGAAGGATGGTTGGGATGAGATATGCTGGATTTTCTTACTGCGAGATTAACACTCGTACGGGACGAAATACCAGTACAGCGATGCGAACACGCAAAATTGCACGACTGGACGGGATGATAGACACCTGAGGCGCATGGCAGTCACTAAACGCACAAAGAAATCAACGGTGATTGCGCAGCTACGGATCACTGTCACAATCAGGCTTTGTCCTCCAGCACAGTTAGACGTCGTCTGCTTAACAGAGGACTGGCGGCTAGCAGCCCGTTGATGCGCATTCCATTGGCCCTCAGCCACAGACGCCTCAGGCTGCAATGGGGTCTCGAACACAGATATTGGCGCGTGTCATGTTTTCTGACGAGTCACGATTCAACTTGATGCACCATAATGGTCGCTTACACGTTCGAAAACATCGTGGTGAACGACATAGTGCAACGTCATACTGTACCAACGCCAAGCATCATCGTTCGGAACGCTATTGAGTTCAATTCGTGATCTCGTCTGATACGAATTAAGGGAACCCTTAAAAACCAGCGATACATTAGGGATGTTTTAGAGACAGAACAGGTATCCTTCCTTCAGAGTTATCCTGGTGATATATTCCAGCAGGATAATATTCGGTTGCAGTGGAAGCATATCCGGAGCGTAACTGGAAGACCCTGGGTTCAATTCCGGGTGGCGGCCAATGAGAATTTTTCCGTGACTCACTTATAAACGAGAAAAGAGCGATGACTTCTGTTTGATGCTCCTGGTCCACGCCAAATGTTTGTATTAATTATTCATTCGGGTTCTAATTATTTGTTCAGTTGCTGCTTACCATCTTTGGTGAATCCCCAGCATTTTGCGGGGCTCCACGAAGCAACCTGCCAAATGGGCTTAGCAGTTAGTGGGTGTGTGAGTCTGGAGGAATTCGAGGACGCTGTGGTGCAGTGGAAGCATATCCGGCTTGTACCGTGAAGACCCTGGGTTCGATTCCCGGTGGCGGCCAAAGATAATTTTTCCGTGACTCACTTATAAACGTGGAAAGAGCGATGACCACTGTTTGATGTTCCTGGTCCATGTCAAATGTCTGTATTAATTAATATTCGGTTGCATGTGGCCCAGAATGTCCAAAACCTCTTCCAAGTACGATACCGCTGGTTTCCTGGCCTGCACATTTCCCAGATATGTTCTTCATCGAATATGTCTTGGACATGGCAGCTAAGCGACTGGTCGCATCAAACGCCTCCGCCAGTCATCACAAATGAACTCTGGTCTCGCATGACAGCAGCATTGCTGGATGTTCTGTAGGACGATATCAAAACCCTCTTCCATTCAAAGCCACGACGTGCAGAGGCTGTTATTTTTGTTCTTGGTGGCTTCACAAGATGCTGAGATTTGAAGTGAAAAGATCGTGTATAGCTCTACAAGTTTAATTATTTATCTCCTGTAACATGAGGAATCTGCGATATAAATTTTATTTCTTGAGGTTGAAATTTTCGTAAATAGTTTGGTATGTGTTCCGTGGAGTTTCCCGCTAGTTACATAAAAAAATCATTTCAATGTTAAGCTAAAGCTACTCCACAGACTGACGGGTCACTTTACACACTCTACAAGTCTGGTGGTCCTTCCAGAGTGTAGCGGATGCCGGAAAAAAGGTACCTTCCGTACTGTGTCGTCTCTAGAATGAAGTTTGGTGAAGGCAGCGTGAAGGAGAGTAGCTGTTTTTCGTGGTTCGGTTCGGACCCATTGGTTGATTTGGGCAAAACTGATTACTAAGCTCTATCTAGATGTCCTGGACTCCCAACGCTGTAGCAGTGCTTTAGTTTGCAGAACAAACTGCTCGCGCTGTTTCAGATTGGCTGGAGGATATGGTTGTCGAAAAGCAAGATTGGCTAGGCTAAAGTTCTGACTTGAAACCTAGAGAGAATCTCTAAGATGAACTAGATCGTCAGATGCGTGGAAGAAGAGATATCCCAACAAACTAAGCTGAACTGCACACAACTTTGAAGGCCGAATGGCGGATGGCGTCGGTGGATATTTACAAACAAAAATGGTGTAGAGTGTTCCTCAAGGACTAGAGGTAGTCATAAGGGCCAGCGGTTTCGGAACACGTTATTAAATGTCTTACAAATAAAGATTATTTGTAGGCACATGGGTGTCCATATGTAAATATATCATCATCATCATCATTGTCAACCATTATCAATCCACTGCTGAACGAAGGTCTCTCCAAGCCTCTTCCTCAACGGTCTGTCTTGTGCCAGCCTCCTATATGTTACTCCAGCATACTTTCGAATTTCATCCACTTGTGATCTTCTTCTAGGTCTTTTCCTGTCCATTGGAATCCAGGTAAAAATTTCGGCTGTCCATCGATGATCTGTCCTTCTGGCAATATGTCTAGCCCATTTCCATTTCAGGGATTTTACTCTGATCATGATGTCTTCCACCCTTGTCATTTTTCTGATCCATGAGTACCTCTTCTAATCTCTCCTAGTTACACCAAGCATGCACCTCTCCTTGCTTCTTGGAGTTCTGTGCAGCCTTTGTGTGTCTCTTTTATTTAAGGTCCACGTCTCTGCACCATATGTAAGCAATGGAAGGATGCATTGATCAAACACTTTTCTTTTAAGACATAATGGCATATTGCTCTTGAAAATTACACTGTTTCTTCCAAAAGCTCTCCAGGCAAGTTTTATACGCCGATTAATTTCTTCATTAATGCGACCCTCACTTGATATCTGCTGTCCAAGATAAACGTACGCATCTGTTATCTCCAGATTTTCTCCATCAATCGATAAATCTTCATTTCTTGTAAAAGCATTGTACATCCCCTTTGTCTTCTGAAAGTTCATTTTTAATCCCACTTCTTTACTCTTGTCAGCCTGGATCCTAGTCTTCAGCTCTGATGGGGTAGTTGAAAAAATGACTACGTCATCAGCAAAACGAAGGTGAGTTAGATCATCTCCATTAATCTTTATCCTTTTGTTTTCCCAGTTCAGTGATTCAAAGACGTTTTCCAATGTGCATTAGAGAGCTTCGGAGATATGGTGTCACCTTGTCTCACTCCCTTTCCAACTTTTATGTTTGCTGTATTCTCAAACAACTGAATCTTTGCACTTGCATTTTCATAGACGTTATTTATAATATTAATGTATGCATCTTCAATATCGCAGGATTTCAGAGCCATTGTAACTGCTGATGGTTTCACCGAATCAAAGGCTTTTTCATAATCGATAAAAGCCATGCACAATGGAAGTTCATATTCCCTCGCTCTTTCAATTAGTTCTCTCAATACGTGGATATGATCTATTGTGCTGTAGCCACTCCTTCATCCCGCTTGTTCTCTCGGTTGAGCCATGTCCAGTGTTACCTTCAAGCGGTGTGAAAGAACTTTAGTGAAGATTTTATAAACCACTGATAGGAGGCTGATAGGTCTGTAGTTCCTGAGATTCTCAATGTCACCTTTTTTGTGTAGCAGGATCATTGTAGCGTTGTTCCAATCCTCAGGAATCTTCTCTTCATTAAGACATCGAGTGAAAATTTGGGCGAGTACTGTTTCGATTTCTCCACTTGCTTCTTGTATGATGTCTACAGTAATTCCATCTTCTCCTGGAGCTTTACCCCGCTTCATGTTCTTGATTGCATGTGCAACTGTGAGGACTGGAAGAACTCTGGTACTGGTACCTTGCATGATGTCTGCAATACATGTATCATCCCTTTCATATAATGTGGAGTAGGAATTTTTCACTCTTTTCAAAATTTCGCCTCTATTTCTTGTTACAGAACCATCTTCTTTTCTCAGTGCCATAATCAGCTTTCTTACCTTACTGAGATGTCCCTTTGCTATCTTTAGGCTTTGGTTGTTTTCAATTGCTTTCCTCACTAGTTCACAGTTGAATTTCCTTACAAATTCAGTGACATTTGTTCGTACTGTCTTGCATAGCTCTATATATTCCACTTTGGAAGTCACATCTTCTTTAGTTGTCCTCATCTCTCTTCTACTTTGCACCAACATTTTGGTTTTTCCTGATAATTTGTTCACATGCAACTTGTTCTTAGACCCAACTAATTTTGTTGCTGTTTCCATAAGAGTTTTGGTTACTTTTCTGTTAACTTCAGAGATGTCCACTTTTTCTAATGTTAGACCTTCTAAAATAGAGAACCTATTGCTCAGTTCTAATTTGAAGGTATGACGCTTTTTAAGGTTGGTCACGTCAATACACTTCGTCGTTTGTTTTATGAGCTTGCCACGCTCGACTTTAGCATTGAGGTACATCTTACATCTTACCATTCTATGGTCTTTACCTGTGTTGAACTTGTTCAGCACACTGCAGTCTTCCATGACAAATTTCTTGTTACACCTAAAAAAATCAATTTCACTTGTCCATCCATTGGGATGCCTCCATGTCCATTTCCGTTGCGGCTTTTTCTTGAAAAAGGACTTCACGGTGAAAAACCCATCTGCCTCTGCAAACTCTACGAGAGTACCATGAAAGAAATACAGGATTACGCCATATAATACAAATTTTGAAGATAACAATCCGATTTTTGGCTTAACCTTACCATCCTTGTCACATTTACGCCAAAAATCGGATTGTCATCTTCAAAATTTGTATCTACGAGAGTATGTTCACTGGTTTCTGTTGCCGTGACCGAATGTGCCTACTGAAGTTTCATTCTGTTTCTGTTGCCCTATATTTGCATTGAATTCTCCCATAATTATCTTCAAGTGCTGCTTGCCTTTGTTATTTAGAAGACGAATTTCCTCATAAAATTCTGCAATTTCTTCATCAGGTTGACTTCTGGAGGGTGCATAAGTTTGAATAATCTGAGCCTGGTATCTTCTTGAGAGTTGGATAACGAGTCGTGCAGCCCTTTCAGAGGAACTTTCAACTTCTACATCTTTATCCTTCAGTTTCTTGTTTATTATAAATCCAACACCACTAGTTCTGCCAGTATCTGTCTCACGGTAGTAGAAGAGATGTCCACTTTTCAGTTCAATGAGATCTTCTCCTTTTCTCCTTACCTCACTTAGTCCCACAATGTCCCACTTGATCCTTTGTAGTTCCTCTTCCAATTCAAGAAGCCTTGAATCAGAAGATAGGGAGTGTCCATTGTAAGTAGCCAAGGTCAGCATCAAATGGCAGCCTAGTTCGGTCCTCCGGGGATTCTTAGCACCCTCTGCCTTCATGTCGCACTGGCCGCTGCCTTGGCCAGGTGCATTCCAGCTGCTGGAGACTGAGGGCCAAGATTTAAGTTGTAGAGTCATTTTGGAGGGGTTTGGTCGTAACTCATCACGTTGGCCAAGCGGGTTGGTGAGAGTGGCTAAGCGGGTTGGTGAGTGTGGCCAAGCGGCTTGGTGAGTGTGGCCAAGCGGGTTGGTGAGTGTGGCCAAACCCCTCTTAATCCCGATGGTATAGTTATACCGCTATTGGCGATCGTCAGAGCCTCTTTAGTGGGAACAGGATGCACCACGTGAAGACGGGGTTGACATTTGTCAAGGAAATCTGTGATGTTGCGCATCACCTGACCTTACATCCCTATAAATATAAATGTATATATATATATATATCATGTGACGTATATTCTAATTTAACTTTCCTTTTTTGTTCATTTTATGCAAATTTTGTCATTTTCTCTTTAGGTTGTTTCTAACTTAACGCTGCATTTACATTCTCGCTGTGCTTTGATTTAGCAATCTGACGCTATGTCAAACGTGAATGACATATATTAATGAATCTGATAAAAGTGTCTCTCCAGGAGATTTGTTAAAGTAAAGTTACTATTGTATCAGAGCTCTCGTTAGAAGTCGGCTAGTCATAAGATCGTTGTTATTGCTTGGAGAGAGATTGTTAAGAGAGCTCAGACTACTTTGGTGTCGTGCGATTAATATACATAATTTGTTTGATATTATACATAATTGGATAAATTCTTTCCTGTTGAATATTACGCTACGTCAATATTGACGTCTTACATTGCTGTCGAGTTCGTAAGACTTGAGAAGTGTTCTGTATATTAAGAATCTGTTACATTTCGATGTCGAAGTGCTAGCGGATTACGTACGAAGTAAATTCTTCTGGCTTGAATAAGCTGTGCTTACTCGAATTCATTTTATTGGTCATTGGTAAGTATTCAAGTCAGTTGTGATGATTTAGATACCTATTACGGACCAATAAAAGTTTGATCTCGTAAGTAGACTTGACTTTTCTAGCCGTAAATGGTATTCAGTGCTCAGTTCTATGTTACATATTTTAAGCTAACCGCGGCATGATTTAAACTTTACGAAACTTTTCAACAAGAAAATTGTTTTCATTGATGTACGGTAGTATTTTGGTGTAAACATAGACAATTAACCGATATATTAAACCAATTACACTGAAAACATTACAATCAGTAATCTTGAGCTGACTGACGGCAAATCACAATTGAAGAACACAAAAAACTGTTGGAGTCGTGACGTTCGCAGTGAGCAAAATGTAAAGAGAGACAAACCAGAATTCGTATATATATATATATATATATATATATATATATATGTGTGTGTGTGTGTGTGTGTGTGTGTGTGTGTGTGTGTGTGTGTGTGTATACAGGGTGCGCCATATAAAACAGGCCCCGTGGCCAAACGTCGTTAGGCGAGTTAACGTTTTTTGGCGGGTTTCCAGTTAAAACCGTTTTGTTCCACTTCTAACCGGTTTCTGCGCTTACAGCTGCAAGAGGAATTCTCCGGAGTGGTTAGTCACATCCAGAAAAGTGTAGGTACGCGGTCATAAGTGTAAGTGAAGAGATAACTAAAGCAACGGAAATGGTTTTAAGTACGGAACAGCAGATTTTTATTGTTGAACAGTTTTTAAGAAGTTACTCATACAAGGTTTTTAATGAGTTATTTACAGAACATTTCAACATTGTGCATCACCGTCGAAATCAGTGGTACAGAAGTTAGTGCGGAAATAATTCGTGAAACCGGCACGGTGTGCAACAGGAAAAGAAACAAACCCAAGACAATTCGTGCTGAAGACAATATCAAAGATGTGTGCACAATGATGTTACAAAACCCTCGGAAGTCGATTTGCCGATTATTGTCTGCAACGGGAATATCTGCCATGTTATGCCGACGCATACTTAAGGTGGATTTGCATTTTCGGCCGTATTTTCGGCCGTTTTGTTTTTATGGTGCTCCAAGAACTTAAAACTCCTGGTTATGCAAAATGGATGCAATATTGTAAGTGGTTTCAGGAGACCATTGTCAGCGGTGAAATGGACCCAACACTTTATTACATGACAGATGAAGCATGGTTTCATATGTCCGCGTTTGTCAATGCGCAAAATAGCAGGATTTGGACCGACACGAATCCCAGACGGATAATGGAGACTCCTGTGTACGACCAAAAGATAGGCGTTTGGTGTGGTGTGTATAACGAAGAGGATAGTCGGCCCATTATTTTTCACTGATGCCATCAACTCGGAACGCTATGTTCAGCAACTGTTCAACCCATTTGTTGCCGCACTTACGGAAGAAGAGCGAACATATGCTTTCTTCCAGCAGGATGGTGCAAAGGCGCATACTGCGCGGAGCAGTCTACCTGCTGTGCATGAAGTGTTTTGGGAGGACAGAACTGTATCGAAGGGACTATGTTCACACAGATCACCCGATCTCTCCACCTCTGACTTTTACCTGTGGGGAGCATTGAAAGGGAAAGTGTGCGCAACTACTCCGTGCGCCCTTGATGAATTAAAAGTGAACATTACGGATGCCATAGCCCAGATTACTGCCGATGAGTTGTGGCGCGTTACGAACAGCATGTTCCGTCGTGTGCAGCTGTGTCTTGATGTCGGAGGACAGCACTTTCAGCAATTGTTGTAAACGCAGGTAAATTACTCCTGTTTTCTGTCATTTCAACTATTCTTTGCTGACTGTTGTCGTTTATTATACTCGGGCCTCTTTTATATGGTACACCCTGTATTAAACCAAGTACACTAAAACGTTACAAAGGGTAATCTTAAGTTGACTGAGAGCAAATCACAACCGAAGAAAAAAAAAACTGTTGGGGGTTCAGTCGTGATGCAGTAAGCAAATTGTAAGGAGAGGCAATCAAAATTCGTAAAAGTAAAATATAGCAAAAATGGAAGGTAGAAGAGGTAGTAGATCACAAGCTACCAAGGACTAAGACGAAACGCACAGGTAAACTTTTGCCAAAATTTAAAGAGCAAGTATATTGATCTTAGAAGTAAATGAACAATGCAACTTTCCAGTTTTGGTAAACTTTTGCCAAAATGTAAAGAACAGGTATATTGATCTTAGAAGTAAATGAACAATGCAACTTTCCAGTTTTGGTAAACTTTTCCATATCGATATTTGACAGAATTTGTGCATCTCAAATTATGCATGCTTAGGAAGAGGTACAAATTGATTCCGATGGCATTTAATATTAAATAATTTTACGGCAATCCGTAAAACACCTGATTTTACATCACAAACTGCTCCTTAATTATTTCAAAATACACAGTAGATGGAAGACACGATTATTCGAAGAACATCGCTTGACAGAGAAAGAAGGTTTTAAACTTTCTAAGACGTCCATAACAGGAGATTTGTTGAAGTAAAATTCAGATAAAGAGATATGTCGTGCATATGTACCTGTATTCAGTAAAGAAGCTTTATGCATTGTAATCGCCATCACGATGATGTTAATCTTTGGAACACTGTTTCCTAATGTTTAATATTTCAGTGAATATTCAAATAAACGGATAGAGCTTAAGAGAAATGAGTATTTCTGCAGATGCATACTAAACCCTTCTAAATTATGTCATACTGTTGCGAACCGGCGTTGTCGTTTGCCATTAGGCAGAAACATGTAACAAGAATTAAAGTTGGGACGTTTCCAAACATGTAATTGTTCCAAAATAATGGAGTAAACACTACTAAACTTTGAGAGTTCATTAAAGTGGACTTCGCATTAATCCATTCAAAAAGGTTGCTCCACGTTTTATTCAAAGCAACGTCTAAGAGTCTAAAACTCTTTAACTCTTTGTCTTTTACATTCATTATCAAAACCTCGTCATCACAATAAGTAGGGAACTACGGGAGCTTTAATGAAACAATATCAGCAGATGTATATATATCTTCATGCCGTTCTTTGTAAGCTGCAGCACTGAATAAATGGGAATCCCTTGAATTTGGCGTATAAAAGGCACATTCCTGTTTTGCTTTCAAAATGCAGATGTGACTTCCAGAATGAAGTTTAATTAATGAAACACAAAGCTACACGCTATGAGCAAAACATGTCGCGAAACAAGTGAAAGCGAAACTTTTAGATCAAATATTTAATGGAAATCCGTTTCTTGAAGAATTTAAGAACTGAGAAAATATAACAGTAACTGGAACTACGATGTTACTATTCATCAGATTTGTAAAAGGTGTTTACCGCTATTATTTTGGGCGATAAATATTCGAATTCATCAAACATCGTCTCGAATTCGACTCTTGTTGTGCAAGACGTACAATGATTTGAACCTCATGGCAAAACTTGTAAAATTAATATGAAAGGAAACGTAGTTTCCTTTCACTGTTTTAAACGCATCCAAATTTGATCTGAATTAAACAGATTAAAAAAGACAAATAACAAATAAGTGCCGAGTGGAACTATAATCCATGGAAAAAGGGTGATATCGAACAGAAATGTGGCAACTTAAAAGTGCATATAAAATATTGTATCACAATAATAATGGTTTTCCATTTAATCTTTCATGGTTAACCCCTTGGCTACCATGTAACCACAAGGGGATGCATGCTATGTATAGGGCAAAATCCCATGTAACTTGAAGTGGATACATGACTTTTTGAGGTGTAAAACCAGTGTAACCAGCACAGGAAACATCATATGGTAGATTTTGTTTTATTGGGATTACAGACAAAGCATTTTAAATTTTTTTTTAGGTTTGGTTACAAAAAGTTGAAAATATAGAAAAATTAGAATTAAAATTACAAATCTTTATGAAATTGCTTGAAATGTTCCTTGGTACAAAAAAGTTTTGCATTACATGAGTGTATAGTCATTTTGTTTATTTTTCTACATTGTAGCACACCCAACAACTGCTTCGCTTTCTTCTGGAACCTTCTAAAATATTGTCAACAAGCTTGTGAAAGGCTTCTGGAGGGTCATTTCTTTTCTCGTAGTCATTTTTACATTTTGTGTAGTTTTCATAATATTTTGTGAGAATTTCATCGCATACCATTATGGTGAATGGATGTAGCCCAGTTCGTGTTGAATGAGATATGTTGTAAAATACGCTGGCGTTCAGCACCATTCTGTCAATCATATGGGATCCCAATTTTTTGAACCATGTATAACTTTTCCTTGCAAGGTCAGTATGCCCAGGAATCTGGGATTTAACTAACGCCATTTGGTAGCCAAGCGGTTAATGTTTCCTCAAGAAAAACTAAGATAACTCCTGTTCAGAAGTTAATTCCGGAGAAAAAAGCAAAAACTTTTATACAGACTAACTGTAGAATATTACACATGATACTTATCACTAACAAATACGCAGTTATGGGCGTTTCGTGCTGACACCAACAGACTGTCGCAAAGCTTCAGTCGACTTTGAAAGCTTACGACAATGTAGTGGCGTTTCAAAGTTAAGTTTTAAATGTATCAAATAACCTTTTCATCGTAATTCCAAGTAGTCTTGGTATCTTAAAAAGGTGATTCCAAATTTTACAATCATTCGTGGAATATTTTCTGAAATTCATATATTAAAGGTCAATCAAAAAACAGGTAAATCCGTTGGTAAAGGTAGATCCTAAACTTGGGAATGTTGATGATTACATATTGGAAAAAAGGAAGTTCCCCTACTGTTAAATTACACGAAATGACGAGATAGTGTTTTGGGCGTTTCCAACAGTTACCGCCCTTCTCGCTTCCCAGGAAGCTAAGCCACTGCACACAAACAAATACATTTTCTGACCAGACTGGCGCATTAATTCTTTAAGCGTTTCATAAAACAATTACGAATACAAGTTTCACAAAACTATTGTGTTGGTGCGAATGAAATGTCCAGCAAAGGGTCAGCACACGTGGACGGAGAGAACGGAAAAGTACGAAAACTTACCTAGGCAAAATAATACCCCTCGGCATCGACACATAGTTGCTATCTGTCCGGTAAGGCCATGATCCCGGACCGAAAAAGGTCTTGTGGCTGGGACCCGAAGAAGTCATCAACTGCACGTTCAACTTCGGTGTCTGTCGTGAACTGTTTCCCGGACAGGAAAGGATCCAGGCGACGAAACCGATGATAGTCTGTCGGAGACAAGTCCGGGAAAAGGCAGGACGAGGCACTGCTTTGTAGCACAAGACACTTAGTGTCAGCATCGTTCGTTGTGCGACACGAGGGTGGGAGTTGTCGTGGAGCAGAAGAACACCACGTCTGTTGACCAAAGCCGGTTGTTTCTGCAGCAATTTCCGGTGCATTTGGTTTAATTCAGCACAATAACGCTCTCCAGTGATAGTTTGGCCTCTTGCCAAGAAACTCCGATGAATTATCTTGGCTGTGGACCACTGGACAAGGAGCATAATCTTCTTGAAGTAGGTGTGGCTCAGGATACCGTCCAGCAATCTGTGCCATGCTTAATCATCGTGCAGATCATTTCCAATTATTATAAAGGACCCACGTTACGTCGCAGGTGACGAATTGATGCACTAGAGGTTCCTGTATATTCCTGGCAAGCAGCGACGTGCAGACTTCTAAACGCCTAGTCGTTTTGGCAGGTACCAACTCATGCGGCAGCCAAATGTCCAGCTTTTTGACCTTACCCAGCACAGACAGTTGTTTGGGCGTATAATCGATAAAAGCCATGCACAATGGAAGTTCATATTCCCTCGCTCTTTCAATTAGTTCTCTCAATACGTGGATATAATCTATAGTGCTGTAGCAACTCCTGAATCCAGCTTGTTCTCTCCGTTGAGCCATGTCCAGTGTTACCAAACAACTGTCGTGTGGTGGACACCTACCTCTGCTGCTATCTCACGGCACGTGTTTCATGGGTCCGCTTCAACCACACGTGACATAACATCGTCAGAAACAGCAAAAGGTCGGTGACCATGTTCTTCGTTTTGCAGGTCCGTATCTCAGGTTCGAAACTTCACAAACCCTCGCCAAATGGTTCGTTCGTTGGCTTTATTCTCCCCCAAATGCTTTGTTAACGTTTCTAGAGGGAATTTCCCGCAGAATGGCCCAGTTTGAATCCATACAGGAAGATGACTCTCAAATCCAGCCTGTGCATATTTCCTTTTCAAGCTACGTTACGTCCAAACAAAGCACGCCTGAACCTTCTTCTTCACACACTTGCTAGCCGTTTATATATAGTAACTCTGTGACGTAATACCCGCAACACCTGTGGGTGATTCCATTCCACTGTGGTGGGAGGCCTGTCTCCACTTCTCGTTCGTGCGGGACATTTTATTCGCACTAACCCTATAGAATCATTCTGCAACCAATGGCATAAAAACGAATCTTCATAAAAAGAGTTAAGGAAATCATTTTTACAAGTTTGAATGTGATTGAAGTGTCCTTCAAGCAAGTCTTAAAAGCAAACTATAAATCTTAAAAAATACGAGAGAAGGTAGTAATGTTACAGGGCTGTCCACTGAACTATGTTTCAGTGCCCCATGTGAAGTGTTCGTTTGACCTTCTCTTGTAAATGGCTTTAGAAGTTTGCAGGGTTTTACCTGCATTTTTCTCTGATGATGAAACAAATAAATAAAACGTCTGCTAAAATTATGATAAATTAAGTGATGAATGTGTTTATTCTGTTAAGTTATGGGGAAGACCTTTGGTGAAGCATTGTCCTAATTTCATTGTATTATTAACTCGATGGTCCTCTTTTGCTTATTACTACCCTATTAGGCTTTTCTTCAGTTATCTAGTTACTACGTTTTCGTTTCCAGCTTTTACTTATATTAGGTCTCACTACCAGACGTTTTGGTAAGGACTCGGTGAGGTATTGAAAACGCGCAGGAGGTTTTGCGGTCCGCTAAGTGAGGATCTCTGGTCGTAGAGTATCCACAGTTGCCGGTGGGGGTTGGCAGGATCTAACAGATCTTTCCAGTTCGTCCTACACATTCTCAACAGAGTTGAGTTCCGGTGTTCGAAGGTTGCCGTTTGTGTGGGATAAATTGATTTCAATGCTCATGAAGCCAATTGGGTGCCACTCGGGAAGTATGCGGTGTGACCTTGCCTTGTTGAAAGTTTGCATCATAGTGCGGAAAAAGAATTGTTATGAATTAATATGGAAGATTGTTGATGACGTTCTTATATCTTGTGCTGCTGACAGAGGATTCGATGGGTAGCGCACGTAAATGCATACCAACCTCTTACACCACCTCCGCTTGTCTGTATGACCTCAAATTGACAAGCTGGTCTTTCACTTTGTGTGGTTCACGACACACACGCACCCTCACATAAGTGTGATGGAGTTGAAACCGTGAGTCGTCAGATCAGATCACGTGTCCCCATTCTTTTTTATTTTGGTTGTGAGTTTATCGACACCACCGCGAGCATTTCGGTGGGAGACCTATACGCAGTCGACTGTTCCTAATTTAGAGCCACTGGTTCCAGAGAAGGGAGAGAACCAGGCCGTACGACAAACACAAAATCCATACCTCACAGAGGGTTCGAACCTGGAACCCACTGGCAGAGTGTCAGGAGCCAGCGCGAATGCCACTTCGCCCCATGGCGCGGCTTTCCAGTTCTCCGCACTGGAGTTGTGATAGACCTTTGCAAACTACAAACTGATCTTTTGGTGTCTTGCAATCAAGATGTGGACATCGGCTCTCATGGCATATTTCGTCTATGGTACTAATAGTCCTTGTGCATTATGTGGTCCGCGGTAGCCGAGAGATTTCTTGTAACGATAAAGGACAGTTTGCGCTCACCTCGAGAGTCAATCACACGTTTACCGCCCATTTCTCTCGTTGGTTGGAAGTTTCATTGTATTTCACGTAGTCTTGGTATACACGTACGACAGACTGGCGTTCGAACCCCAACAGTTCTGCAGTTGTGATTGAACAACCGGTACTTCTTCGCAGCTACTATCTGGCCACCGTCAAACTCACGTTGCTGCCTTTACACATAATTACTTTTCCGAGAGTGGTTCTTAATGCGTAGATACCTGCTCTATTTATAGAAATTGCCAGTTTCTGTGCCCCACGTGATTGTGCGCGATATTTAAGCTTCTCATATTGTTTTGCGGTGTACATACTAATTAACCCATTCAGTGTATAACACGTAGGCCATTTCAAACGTTTTGCACACTGCGCAAATATTGAAATCGTTCCAATCGTTGGGCCAGTTGAGAGTCAGTCTTTAGTACACGAAGTTGTGTTTACGTTTGCTGGCTAATTTGTTCCTGTTCCGAAAAATTCTATCTAGAAATGGAGAAAGAAAGTGGACCAGCAATCCGACATTAAAATCGAAACTTTTCGAGGAATATCCCCTACCGTAATTCATGAAGCTTTGTGTGAAGTTTGTGGGGTTAGTGTAGTGGATCGTAGCACAGCGTCATGGTGGACTTCTCGTTTCCGCCAAGTCGGGAAAGCATCTAAGATGACCCAAGAAGCGGCCGGCCATCAGATGCAACAGACGACACTTCTGCGGTTATGACTAACAGCATTTTAGAAGAAGATCCACGGAAAACATGTGAAGAGATTGCATATGAAGCAAACATGTCTACCGTTTCAGTTTTCAGAATCCTAACTGAAACATTACTGAAGAGAAAAGTGGCTGGCTGCCAAATGGGTTCGACATAATCTGCGTGAAAAGCAGCAAGTAGTTCGCAAAGCGATCGCAGAAGAACTACTTTAGCGGTACGATACAGAAGGCGAGTAGTTTTTGGACAGAATTGTTGCTATAAACGAAACCTGGATACGAGATTTGAACCAGAACTGAAATCTCACTCCGCTCAGTAGAAACTTCCAGAATCACCTCGCCAGAAAAACATTTCTCCGCCAACAATCGAAGGTTAAACTGATGATGATTATGGCCTATGACAGGGTTGGAGTGATGGCAAAAGACAGAGCTCTCGTGGGGGACAACTATCACAGTGGAATACTGTGGAAGGTTTCTGCAAAATGTTTTGCGCCCAAAGATTCGCCAAAGAAAGCCCGACATGCTTGAAGCTGGTGACATCATTTTGCACGACTATGCAAGGCTGCATGTTAGTCGTACAGTAAGAGACATTTTGGATACGTATGGATGGGAATTGCTTCCCCACGCACCATACAGTCCTGACATAAGCCCACAAGACTATATCTTGTTCCCAAAACAGAAGAATCCACTCCGTGGGAAACGATTCAGTACGATTCAGGATGTTTCTAATGAGGTCACCCGAGTATTACGACGCCTCAAGAATGGAGATGTCCTGACTAGAATACAAGATTTGCTCAGACATTGGGCCGCTGTCCAAGAAACATGGAGATTATTTCGAAGGCCTGTAAGGGTATGTTATGCAATAAATTCGGTTTTTAAGACATAACCCACAGTGTGCAAAACTTTTGAAATGGCCTTCTTATAAGTCACAAGTTTTGTCTGTGCTGATCTTAATATCTCTCAAATTTTTGGCATTAATACATTTGGAATACTATACGATACGATGAAATCCTCAAACGGTTTAGTGCTTTCCTAACTCCAACTAGCTGAATCTCTTGGAAAAGCTGAAAAAATAGAAAAAAGTGGAAGTGGGAACAGGATGCCTTGATAAGGAAAGAATAAAAAGGAAAACGTTTGGACAAAGAATTAAAATTTTAGGGGTATATTATTTAATTCTTAAGAAGGTGAAATGTAAGGTACTCTACATGCGTTACCTGTGATCACATCCGAAGAGCGACATCGGGCACCAGGAAACAGAAAAGGAAAAATGAACTGGGGAAATGGAAGGGGCAGCCTAAAACGAAAAGAGAAATAGAGCACCCAAAAGTGTCCCCGAAACAAACAGTTTTTCACTCAAGATTCCCTGAAAAGGGCCCTTGTATTTTTTGCTCGTCTTGTGGAACATACATTTTGCTCGCCTTGTGGAAAATACACTTTGCTCGCCTTGTGGAAAATACACTTTGCTCGCCTTGTGCGATCATAATGGATACCGAACGTTTCTAAGTTTCTGGTCTTAGAACAATTTTCGTCATTTTCACACATTTTGACCCTCCCCCTTTTTTTTTTATCTCCATACTAAAAAATTTTTAGTCCTAGTCAGTTGCTGGGTTTCTTGGTCTAGCTCATAAGGGATTTTTTTCTAGTATGTTTTTCGGAATACATTTTGGTCTTTTATGATTTACGTGATCCTTACTGTCGTAATTAAGGGCCTCCTTTACTAACGGATTTGGATTATCCTTGGATTGATCATATTACCTCCTTGATAATTCATAAATAATGTAATGAATTAAATTTACTTTTAACATGTTACGAATTTCATTATTAGAGGTACGCCCGTCAAAACCTCTCATTATTCTCAGAGCTCTGCTTTGAAATGAGGTATTTTATTTATTTTTTGAGCAAACACCTCATATAGCAATGCCCTAGGTAATTACGGGACGAAAGGTGGCTTTTCACAGTAGTTGTACTAGTGTTTCTAATACTACACCAATAAAACGGATTTCAGCGTTTTTAGTGCGTTATTTATTTATTTTTTGACTGAATCTTTTATTTTTATTGATAGGAGCAAAGCAGGCACTTTGCCAGAGTGTAAAATATGCTTATTCCAGTTTAAATTATGGTCCATAGGTAGCCTAAGATACTTAAGTTCTTTTACCCAGTGGAAGGTGTTCCCCAAAAAATTCAATTTCAAAGTCTGGGTTACAATTTCTTACCATCTTCGAAATAATTACTGCTTGAATTTTATCAGTATAAATTTCACTTTGCCAGTCTAAGAAATATATTTTTTCTAGTTTCTGCGCATAGTACAGCAGCATAAAGTTGCTTGATTTTTATGTTTCAACGTATACGCTATCGCTGCATCCCATCCTCAGCATACAGTGCAACAGTGAGATTTTTATTATTAAAAAAGTAGCGAAATCTGACGTGAAAAATGAAATAAAGTGTTAAAACCAACACTCTGCCTTTTGGCACTCTAGCTTGAGTTTATCTCGGCGTGGAGTTTTTTCCATTTGCTTTTAACACCGATCTTCCCCGGAAACACTTTTTTGAACTTTCTCCTCTACTCCCTGCTCTTTCTTCTACTGAATTCAACTTTTCTGCTATTAAATCTGCTTTTTGCTCTCTCTATACCCAGCTTGCTAATTCTTCCCGGCTTATTCCTGTTTCTCCTGCTCCACTTCCTCTGCCTTACTTTGTTTCGCATTCTGACTCCACTTTCCCTGTTCACTCTATCGCAACTCGATCACTTTATCAACACCTTCGCCTTTACTCTGTCTCCCACTGCTCCATTCAGTCTTTTCCTCCATCTGCACTCACTCCTACGTGGTCTTCTATATCACATCTGGTCACTCATACTTCTGAATCTTAATATTCAATGGCTTTTTCTCCATTCCCGACTTCCTGTTCCAGTTACCTTACATCAAGTGGATTTGATTCCATTTCCACTCTGCCAGTTTTGCTCGTCACCAGGCTCCGTCCTTGTTCACTCTCTCACTACTTGACCACTTTATCAATGCCTCCGCCTTTACTCTGCCACTCCCTGCTCCATTCACTCTCTTCCGCCATTTGCACTCACACATACGTGGTCTTCTCTCTCACATCCTGTCAATCATCTTTCTGAGTCTAACATTCAATAGCTTTTTCTCCATTCTCAACGTCCTGTTCCAGTTACCTTACACCAAATGAATTTTATTTCATCTCCGCTTTGCCAGTTTTGCTCGTCACAAGGCTCCGTCCTTCATATGTATCACTATTATCCGATTATTCTTCCCCTTTTCCATTTAATGTTTTCTTTTGTTCAAAATGTCTGCGCAGCACATCGCAAACTTGAAAACTACCAGTTCTTACTTCGGCCAACTGCCCCTATTCATCATGCTTCCCAACTCTGCTCCTCCTTTTTTGTCTTGGCAAAATATGTGATATACAGACTTCACCTTGACCTTTCTACAAGCTCCACCATCATCTCTTTACAACAAGCTGAACAACAACTTCTCCCTCACTTTAAAGATAGATATATTGCCAGCATCCAAGCAGATTTTTCAGGAGCACAATCAACTGGTAATACTGCACATTTCAATAGCATCTGGCTTTCACGTAACAACTGGCTTACTTTTGATAATCATGGAGTTTTCTTCAACCTTTGATAGCTCCCTGCTCGCATATTATCATCCTTCATGTGTTACTTGGCTTCAACAACACTTTGCGCTTGCTCAGTTTGTCATTGTAAATCTTCATTTTATCATTGTAAATAGCATTCCTTCATTTCATATAATGGGTAAATGAACCCATTCTGTATCTTTTGTACATATCTTTTGGACAATAAAGCTATTTTTAATTCGTGTTTATACAGAATGTTCTTCATACATAAGTGGTAAGCGAATTTCCCTGAAGGGATATAATCAGGGAAATTTGCTTCCCACTTATGTAATCGTTGGAACAAATATACCGTGTTTTCACTGTTTCCATGTAGCCACTTCTTCAAAGAACTTGAAAATTACTTTGACCTGGAGCGAGAATCGAACCCGCATCTTTCAATTTCTGTTCGAGCATGCTATACGTTACACCACCCATGGACTAAGAAGTTCCAAGCAACTGTTGCTAAGAAGATATAGCTTAGAAATATAAGAACCGTTCAGATTTGCGCTAGTCGAAGTTATTCCGTGCTCCCTCGTAGCGTCAACAGGAACTTTTCTCACATCCGGGGTCGGTGGTAGGTCACATGTTCCAGTGCTTCAGAAAACATCATACATATGCTTAGCTTCAATTGCTTGGGACTTCCTTCTCCTGGGTGGTGTAGAGGTTAGCATGCTCGAACGGAAAATGGGAGATGTGGGTTTGATTCACGATGCAAGGCAATGTAATTTTCAAGATTTTTGAATGAGTGGCTACATGGAAACAATGAAAATACAGCATATTTGTGCCTAATATTACATTAACAGAATGTTCTATTTTGCAGATAGTAGTTCATTATTCTTATAATCCGGAAAGAAAATCATGTGCATTAAGCTAAAAAAATTATTGCTTCATGTGAGCATTTACTAAATTCTTTGCAATATCTAGGAACATTGCTGCCGTATGTTTTTCATTATTAAAACTTTCAAAGTTCTTTTCAGCTACCCTGGATAACTAGGGTAAAGTGGAGTGTTTTTTCTCTAAAACCTCCTTGAGCATACGGTATAATAAGAAATTCATCACATTATTCTTGAATTCTGATCAGAATTATTTTCTCTAAAATTTTGCCTGTCGTTGGCAGTAGATAAACAATTTATTTAATAAACGTTTGGAGATGCATCGGGAAGACATTTGGGATACTTCAGAACGAGAAACAATTTTGTTTTAAACTTGAAACTAAATATTGGGTTGATGCATAACTTCATGCAGTTTTATTTCACTAGTGTTTCCCAGGTCAGTAGTGACGGTGCAGATGGCCAGTTGTATATCAAAATGTAGCCAGTAATATCGTGTATCTAAATCATAAAGCATTGTGTGATTGTGGCTAATGGGTTTGTGGTTTTCAGGTAATGTAGTGTCAGGTACATTACCTTGTGTGATTGTGGCTAATGGGTTTGTGGTTTTCGGAAATATGTAGTGTCAGTTACAGAGGAATGAACATTTCCGACATCTGCTCCTCTACGAGTTTAACAAGGGATCCAAATCCGCCGAGTCTACTCGACAAATTTCTGCTGTGTATGGAGAGGATGCCTTTGCTCAGAGGACAGCCCGCAAATGGTTTGAGCTGCTCCGAGGTGGTAATTTCAATTTCAACGACTTCCCACGCTCAGGTCGTCAATCTCACTTTGATGAGCATCGTTTGAATCATCTCATGCACTTGGATCCGCGTCAAACCACACGCGAATTGGCCAATGAGATGGACTGTGATCAGGCCACGGTGTTGGGACACCTGGAACGCATGGGAAATTTCTAGAAATTGGGGTTTGGGGTTCCTCACACTCTCACCGAGGACAACAAGAATCAGCGTGTTGTCACATGTGGTTCCTTGCTCGCCCGTTATCGCGAATGTTCTCAGCAACACAAACCCTTTCTATCACGTATTGTTATTGGAGATGAAAAGTAATGCCTGTGCGTGAATTTCAGGCATAAGAAGGAATTGTTAAGCCCAAACAAGACGACGTCCAAAACAGGACCTTTATCTTGCGACAATCATGCTGTGTCTGGTGAGGCATGGAAGGCATTATTCACTGGGAAATGCTGCCGAGGAATCGGACCATCAGCGCTGCACTCGATTGTGAGCAAGTCCGCCATGTGGAGGGAGCAATATAGCAGAAATGGCCACGTCGGCGCCATTTTGTCCTTCTCCAACATGATAATGCACGCCCTCACAGAGCAAACATGACCAAAATAGCCATTCAAGACATGAAATGGGAGACTTTTCTGCATCCGGCCTATTCTCCAGATGTCACCCTTTTTAGACTATCACCTGTCTCGATCTCTGTCGAATGCACTCCGTGGCAGATCGTTCAACAATGATGTTGACTTCCAGAATTTCCTTTCAAGAATGGCATTGCAGACCTTTCCAGACGTTTTGACACCATCGTACAGAAAAAAAAGGGTTGCGGGGTAGGGGATACTTAGTTGATTGATTACGTTTTCCCTTCTGATCTTATACATTCCTGTAGTGCGGTGAAAAAAACGACATGAACATATGCATCAACCCAATATTTCAATGAAACTAGGATCATCGTTTCATGCGGGGATACTAAGAAAGATACAAACGAAATCAGAATAGACTCACCTCCGCAGGAAAAGCATGCCTTGCCACTTTGTGTTCTGAACCTTGGTTATCATCCCTGCCAAAGTGAAGATGAATCTCCTGTAGCCTGTAGCTGTAGGAGAGCGGGCCACCGCTTATGTTCACAACTGCAGCATGGGGACCCGTGTCAACTTTGAACACAACTCCGTGGCCTGTATTGTGGATTACACCATTTACCTAGTAACGCAGAAAAAAAATACAGTTTTAATTTCATAAATTTAAACCATACTGAATATATTGTGGTACAACACAAACTTTATACCAAACTGAGAGTAGACGGAATTCAAAAAGAAAACAAAACAAAAGAAAACTGTTGGTAGCAATCGTTTTCTTTTGACCTCAAGATGCATATCTATTTTTTCTGACAATCACACAGTACTGTGAGATCCCTACCCCATTTAACAACACCAACAAAACAACAACAAAAACATATTCCGCAGAACAAGTCATACGTAATGAAAAAGAAAAATAATCTTGTTGAGATTGAAATACGTTATAACCCTTCATCAAAATACGTTGGTGTTTTTGGCCATTCATGAATCCACTTTTTAAGAATTTTAATTTTGCTGTTGTTACATCAAAATAAGGTGTAATTTCGTATTAAGTGTGCAACTTAATTCTCGGCCACAGGCACAACACGTTGACAACAAATTATAGCAAACCGAATACGTACCTAATCAGGGAAATAATCCCCGTCGTGTTAAATACATTTGAGCCATCGGTCAGGGAGCTGCCGAATGCCACTGCGGTAAAAAGAGGGCTTTTTGAGTTGATAAAGTCATCAATACTTGTGTGGGTCTCCTCGACACAAGTGAAGTGCGTATTACTCAGGCGATGTTGCAGGGAGCGAAAGAGATGATAATCCGACGAGGCGAAGTCTGGAGAATACGACGGCATAGGACAAAATCCCCCATCCCAGATTGGTGATCGTGTTTAAAGTCGTTTTCCCGGTGTGAGGACGAGCGGTATTCTGACGCAACAGGAACGACCTTCTGCCCTTGCCGGTGTATGGCCTTTTCGCCCCCATTGCGTCACTCACACGAATGAGTTGCTGACAATAACGCTCAGCATAGACCGTTTCACCAGGTTTGAGCAGAGTTACAACTTCCTGGCATGGATTTTCGGTTTGGCGGTACTGGTGGTAGGATGGCCTAGATAAACCCACGATTTGCGCCGGAAAATCCTTCTTCTTGAATGTGGAGAGCAAGGACACAGTAACATCGTAGCATCTAGACTTGTTCGCAGCTGTGAGTTGGTGGGGGCACCCAACGGCCCTCCTTATGAATCCGCACAAGCTTGCGCAGGCGCTTTGCAATGGCTTGCCGTGTTACTCCGAGTTCTTGGGCGAGCTCTGACTATGTGCGACATGGATCCGCGTCCAACAATTATTCCAGTTCCTCATCGTCAACTTTTTGTGGCTGTTCCGGACGTTCTACATCACGGAGATCGAAAGTTCCCTGCTTAAACCGCTGGAACCACTTCTTACACGGAGTTTAGGACACGGAAGCCTCACCCAAAGCAGCACAGATCATTTGCTGGGATGCCGTGGAACTTTGTTGCAGCTGAAAAGCAAACAGGAGGCAGTGCCTCAAATGTTGCTTCTCGAAAGAAATTGCTTTCACCGTCAACTGTCGTCCCTTCTGTCACTACAGCTGTGAGCGGTTAAGGTTGCCTGGAAATATGTTGTATGGCGCTGCAATCAGCCATTATCGCACACAGCTATTTGCATTTGCCGACGTTCTGTGATCGCTTGCGGTTAGGGGCCCAGAATTAAGTTGCACACCTAATAGATAATATAATATTGTTCTTTCGAGGTGTTAGAGACCAAGTGTCGGAATACACTATGATATCTGTCAACCTCCAGGCTGAGGCCCGTCAAACAAATGATAAATGAAAAACTGCTTACGAGAAGTCGGTCGGTCTGTACATTATGCTTGACATCAAAATAGTGAATAATCACAGTTTCATACATTATACCGAAGGACAACTAGGAAGTTGTATTCCTATTTGTCAACAAGTTTATGTATGATTCGAATTATCTTTCTTAAGAAGCGAACATCCAATTTGCTTCCCTCAGAAGGAGCTAACTCTGTGATATCACCACATTAGTATTTGGAGGCGAGTCTCTTCCTTGATTAAAGAAATTTTACATTTTTTGAAACATTTAATATGCTTATTAGATTTTCATGTTTAACAATTATATATGTGGTAGATTTATTTGTTTCTGTTAAAGCATCTAGTTTTTGCTATTAAGAAATGACTTGGAAAAGACAAATGTGGAAAGAAGTGGCTCTCAAATTTTGGCTGTGAGATCCCATTAAATAATTGCAAATATACAATCTACCAAAAAGTAATAGGACACCCCTGCAATCGACGATATCTGCGGTCCTGATACACGTCACGGCCGCCGCCGTTAAATATCGTGTGGGAAACAACAACGCAACCAGTCGCATGTAAGATGCCACGCAGTTCGGAGCTCTCTGATTTCGAGAAAGGTGTAATCGTCGGGTATCACAGAAATAGCCGATCAATACGTGACATATCCAGCGAGTTGAAGTACCCAAAATCAACAGTGGCCTACGTGATTCGTAAGTGGAAGATGAGAGGTGACTGTCGGAATGTGCCCCGACCCGGTAGACTCACAAAACTGGTGGTTAGAGACCGACAGGTGCTGGCCAGAGAAATTCGGTAGAACCGCACCACATCGACGGGCCACATCCACGAGGAGTTTCAACATGCATCTGGAAGTATTCTTTCGATGAATACCATCCGTAAGGAAGCCCATCTGCTCGGTTATCATGGACGTGCTGCCGCCCACAAGCCTTTGATCACCAAGTCCAATAGCGCTGCTCGGCTAACGTGGTACAAAGAACGTCGACAGTGGACCGTTGAACAGTGGAAACAGGCTCTCTGGAGCGACGAATCAAGGTTCACTCTCTACCGTTCGGATGGCAGGGTCTGGGTTTGGCGTCTGCCTGGAGAACGCCTCCTGCCGGAATGTATTGTGCCAACTGTGAAGTTCAGCGGCGGTGGAATTACGCTATGGGGGTGTTTCTCCTGGTATGGCATGGGACCTTTGGTCGCAATTCCTGGTAAACTCAACGCCGAGACCTACTGCACCATTTTGGATGACCATGCGCTTCCTAAGTTGTGGTAGTTTTACGGGGTGGACCCATGTTACTTTCAGGATGACAATGCCACCTGTCATATTACGAGGTCCACCATGGCTTTGTATAGTGACAATGGTGTTAATCGAATGGACTGGCCTGCGCAGAGCCCAGACCTTGACCCTATCGAGCACCTCTGGGACGAGTTGGAGCGTCGACTTAAGGGGTGCCCCCACCGTCCGAAATCGGTGAAGGAACTGACCTGTCTTCTCCAAGCCGAGTGGAAGAAAATACCGCTTGCCGTCGTACAACGCTTGGTTGAGAGTATGCCCCGGAGGGTCGCAGCTGTAATCGCCGCTCGTGGAGGCTCCACCAACTATTGAAGGTGAATAAACTTCGTTTTCTTTGCTATCACAGGTGTCCAATTAGTTGTTGGTAGATAGTGTATATTGAAACATCTTAATATATTGATGTTGGTAAATATCAATATATGAATATGAAAGAGGGCTATCAGCGATCACTAGACAGCACGCTTTGGAGGAGCACCAAAGTGTGCTATCTGGTGACTGCTGAAATAACAGAAATTTGTATGTGCTTCGATATGATAAATATGCAGATATAGTTGTCATTATCAAAGCGATAAATGCCTTTAATGATTAGACCTTATACACCGAACAGCCAGAACATGAAACCACCCATTCAATATGATATACTCTAGGTTCGGCCCTCGCTGCAAAAATGGCTCTCGCCCGATGAGGCATAAATTCAACGTTATGTTGGTAGGTGTTTCTTGATATTTGGTACTATGGATGCAACAGAAGATCCCACTGTTCTCGTAAATTACGTCATTGGGGTGATGCTATTCTTACCTGTTTGTCCAACTCAAACCATAAATTCTAGATGGGATTCACTTCCGGCGAATTCGGGAGCCATGGCAATTAAGGGAATTCCTCTTGATGTTCTTGGAACCATTCCTGAAACTTCTTCGTAATGTGGCATGGAACACTGTCTTGTTGAGAGACGCCATCTTCGCCATGAAATTCAGTCGCTATAAATCGGTGTACTTGGTCAGCCACAATATTCAGGTACGTGACAGCTGTCATAATTCGCTCTACAGAGATAAGGAGTTCAAGTGTTCCCCAAGGAAATATTGTCCAGACTAGCCGCTTGGATCTTCCCCACGGTGCATCCATGTGAGAAAGCTTCCTTAGGTAAAGGTCCATCAACTTGGTGTAGCAAAGAACGAGATTCGTCCGACCATGAGACCCCCTTCCAGTCTTCAATGGTCCAATGTCGATAATTACGTGTCCACTGCAATGTTGACGACGGTGAACGGTAGTGAGCATAGACACAGGAAAAGGTCTGCGGTTGCGCAGACCCATATCCAAGAACGTACGATGAATTGTGTGTTCGGACACATTGGGCACTTCATCACAATATAAATTATGGGCAAAGTCCACCACAGTATCCTTCCTGTTGCTGCGGAAGAGATGAAATAGACTTGGTTGACCTCTGGAATCAGTGAGGCGTGGCCTGCTGACGCCTTGTGGACGGCTCGAAGTGTCACCTGTTTCGGATCATCTTTGATGGGCACTAACTAGTGCATAGCACGAGAAGCCGAGAAGCCGAGAAGCGTCACTATTTTGGAGATGCTCTTACCAAGGCGTCTCGCCATAACGATCTGGCTTTTGTCGAAATCAGATAAATCTTTGCTTTTCCCATGTTGAGACGAAACGAAATACTGAATGAGAGAGCTCCGATCCAGGTATTATATAAACAAAAAATTATTCAACATTTTTCGCAACCTTGGCACGTGTAGCCCATTGGCTGCACTCGCCCTTATTTTCATAATACAGAGGTGGTTTTGATGTTTTTGCTTAATGATGCTTCCGAACATTTAAAGTGTATCCCATCCATAAGGTGTGACCACTGTTTCCAGGGAATAGAAAGAACTAGTGCAGTAACGTAAACTGTAACCCGGAACCTACTCGTGTGATGAGCCAGATGAGCCTCTGACCTTTCAACTACAAAATCAGCGGTATTTAACATTTTAACTCTTATTTCGTGTTCTATGTATTGGATCTTAAAAGTGGAAGCTGTTGAAAATCTGGTTTTGCGCTAGTAAAGCGGTGAAAGGGAAATCTATTCTCTCTCAGTGACTTTCCGTACAAGAAATGTTGCAGATATCTTGGTAGAAGTCCAAATTTAGGAGGGAGGGGAAATTTAGTTTTCATGGACGAATCAGAGGATAATCAATAAAATTGGTTTCCTTCTACAATACTATTTTTAGTTAGGCATTCAGTGGTGCCATGGCATTAGTCGTTCAATTTCGCTATCAGGAAAATTATTCAGAGATCAGCATTTCAGGAACGAATTGCCACTTAGAGCAGACATTTTGATATCGCCACTTGTTCCAAGCTAACAGAGCTTATTTTTTGTATCGTATTTCACACTTTTTACCTTTTTAACTTGTTTTAAGGGACTCTGCGATGACATTTGCGGTTGAGACTCCACCACCCCAGAATGCCACAAACAGAGAGTCATTATCACAGCAGGCATTATCATTAAGACTTACCAATTCTATCTTTCTCTTTTTTTTTCTTTTTTTTTTTGTAATTTTAGATGAAGTTTTCCCTGCAGATGTTACGAAGGTAATTACTTGTCTTCTACAAAAAGCGAATTGTATTGCGCGTGTCTTCGGAGAAGTAATTTTTATTCCTCTGGAATTTCTTAGAATGCAGCAGTTGAACAGTAGAACATCCTAAATTTGAATAATGTGTTTTTTATTTTTATTTTTTCAAAAAAGGACAGATTACATTGTAACAACATTTCAGTCCTCTTACTACCAAAATTCACGCATGTAATAAATAAGATGCATCTTACATTCTTTTCCTCCTAACAACGGTAATATACAAGCCAAAACTGTGACTGTTCAGCACGAGATTTCTTTTTTGTTTGTTTGGAGGCTTAATGACCACTGTGAGCAACTCAGCTTGCTATAAGACGTCTCCCGTCCCTAATTCATATATCTGGTTCCATAGAAAGGAGAAAGCCAGTGACAAAGGACAAACACAAAATCTATGCCTCACCGGGATTCGAACCCAGACCAACCTCAGGCGAATGGTCAGAAGCCAGCGCTTAGACCACTACGCCACCGGGGTGGCGCCATAAGTTTTCAAACGGAACTTGGGGATGTACGATAAACAGCATGCTGTGTAAAATAAAACCAAAAAATTAAAATGAGTCTAACGACCACCATGCGCAATTCATAAAGGTAAAAGTGGTAGCCCGTCCATAATTTAGGGCCACTAGTTCCAGAAAACGGAGCGACCCAATTCCGAAATGCATACCCAACGCATGGTGCATCAGGAACCCATCTCGGACGAATGGCCAGAAGCCGGCGCCTCAGACCCCCCGGGCAACGGGGTCGGAGGCGCCGGCTACTCTTGTAGCAAGCGCCTGCTAGTCGTGCAAAAGGTAGACGATGCATTCTCCCCGGGTAAACAGTGTCTTCACCTGGATGACGTGCAAACGAGCTGGGTTGGCATTTGGCAAGATACATCTGTCAGATCGGCTTCGCCCATGCTTGGATTCTGTTTTTTTAGGTGGAGGGTTTAACGTTAACACCGTGACCGACGTGGTGGTTATATACAGGCGCCCTTCCTTAATTTAAGGCTACTGGTTCCAGGGGATGGGAGAGAGCCAGTGCCGTGAGAGAAACAAAACACCCATGCCTCACAGGGATTCGAAACCAGTCCCATATCTGAAGAATGGTCAGAAACCATCGTTTAGAGCACTACTGTACTGAGACGGCGTACTTCCAAATGCTGATTTGCTGATTTTTCTTTCATGAAAGTTGAGAACTGTATAATATATCCGACATCCCCCTTTCCGTAATTTCCCCCGTCCCTTTCTCACCTTGTCCGTTCTATTCCCCAGTTACTTTCTCACCTTGTCCGTTCTATTCCCCCGTTACTTTCTCACCTTGTCCGTTCCATGACTGATAGATACAAACATACGCACAAGATTATCGATGCCCATCCTTCTCTCCGTTCGACCACAATAACGATATCTCTCTGTGTTATGATCAGATAGAAGACATTCTTTCTGTAATTGGTTGATAAAGACAGGTACGGTTGTCGATGTCTGTTCTTCCGCTTATCTGCCTGTCTGTCCGTCTGCAGAAATGAAACTTTCGCTTCGAAATGTTGATTAGAAAAATTCCTTCTTTGCCCTAAAAGAGAAAACTGGAGGAAAATATTTCAGAAATTGCATCTTCCATTCAACCATTATTCAGTTTGTACGTATGTCCGTCCCGAAATACCGTCTCCGCTTTAAAAGTGTACGATTGATAAAATTCTCCAGTTGCGTGGCAGAGGGAAACGTCATCATGAAACTTCATAAATATCTCCGTCGATTCATTCGCCAGTTCGTGTGTCTGTCTGTCTGTCCGTTAGTAGAAACATTATCTCTGGTTCTGATGGTCAGCTTGATTAAATTCTTTTACTCCGTACATGGGGAGGAATGGGTATACGATTTCAGATATCGTTCCGTGCTTCTGTCAGTCAGTTTGTTGTCTATCCGTTCCTGTGTCCTCAGAATGACTCTTCTAGTACGAAATGTCGGATAATAAAAATTTCTTCTTTGTTCTTAAAGCGGAAATATGAGCATAAGGCTTAAGAAATCTCTCCTTAAGCTAACCAGTCGGTTTTAGGATCATTACAAGCGGAGATATCGTTTCTAATGTCGTACAAATAAACCGAGCAAAGGGGGACGGAAATATATTGATAACCTCACTCTCGTGCTTGTATCTAAAAGTAACACAACACAATTTTTCGATCTGATTGTCAGAACCAACCCAAAAAGCAACACCAAGAAGGAAGCATCCGATTGGCCTGAAATTCGCAGCATGCGTCGCCCGCGAGAGGACATGCAAACGATTAGCATTGCAGGGCATATGCAAATCATGTGCGTCCGGCACACCACCGAGAAGCACTATAAGAAGGGTGCACAGAAGGCGGGGTGTAAGTAGTGGAAGTGTGTTGTGCTGCCGGACCTTTGCGTGGGAAGCTTTCTGATGCCTCGTCGCAGAATACGGCAGTCATTCCAGCAGGTTTCGGAGTTCCACAGAGGACGAATAGTGGCTTGTCCCAACAGCGGTTTATCGTACCAAGACATCGGCGCCAGTGTTTCATTCGTGTGATAGAAAACACATACACATTTTTGCAATTCAGATTAAGTTTCTAATCGAAAATTATGTTTGTTTGTCTATTACGCATATGCACGTCATCAGGCGCACCATACGCAAACTTTTCATATCTCATTTGTTTAAATTATAGGTAGCAATCTATTTCTTTTGTTAATCAGCAGAACGTTGTACCATTACTTACACCTAAAGTTAGCTTTAAAAAACTTCTTTCATATCATCCGGTACGTTAAAATTATTTACATTTCCCTCAGTACCTTTTGGAGAGGAATTGAGATGGTCCCTTTAGAAGTTTTCAGCCAGTCGTTAACGAGAAAGATATTGACCAACACTGTGTAATCTGACACGAGCTTGGAGCGAACAGTTTGGTTGGTTTCTGGCATTAGCATCCACGTAGAATGAGATTCAAACACATGGTTTTCCTTTTGAGTCTTAGATTTTAATACGTAGGCTCCCAGGAATGTGCAAGTGATCGCTAACACCTATGATGAATTCTTGAATGCGATAAGAGGGAAGGCGTGAGATGCGGTAGCTAAGCGAGTGTTGGATCAATTTCATCAGCTAAGAGAGTTTTGCATCAATTCGTCAGCTAAGCGAGTGTTGCATTAATTCGTCTGCTAAGCGAGTGTTGCATCAATTTCATCAGCTAAGCATGTGTTGCACCAGCCACAGTAAAGCGAGTAGGAATTCGGTGGGTGCAGGAAGAACGGATGGACCGACGTGAGTGATTGCCGTAGCCGCGGCACTCCACAGAACAAGAGGACCGGCATGTTGTTCGGCGGGAATTGACGACTCGCACCGCCACATCACGAACGTTCGCGAAGGAATTAGGGTGTGTTGCGCAACAACCTGTGTCAGCACGTACCATTCGACGTCGTCTGCAGGAGTGGCGTCTTGTCGCACGGCGCCCGTTGCTCCGATTACCATTGACGTTGGGCCACCGGCGAGTGCGGCGGCAGTGGGACGTTGAACGCCGCACCTGGACGACGGAATGGCACGACATTGTCTTCTCCGATGAAATCCGCTTTTGCCTGCAACACCACGATGGTCGGATCCGCGTGTGACGACACCGTATCAAGAGACTGTATGACGCCTGCATTATGCATCGTCATACCGGTCCGTCGCCTGGCGTTATGGTTTGGGGAGCAATTGGATATGACACCCGTACCTATCTGGTACACATCGCCGGTACACTCGACAGCAACCGCTACATCTCCGACGTTTTGGAGCCTGTAGTCCTCCCTTAACTGCAGGACCTGCCCGCGGCCACGTTTCAACAGGACAATGCGCGCCCGCACGTAGCACGCATCGTGCAACAATTCTTCACGGCCCACCAGGTGTCACGGTTGCCGTGGCTTGCCTATTCTCTCGATATGTCGCCCATCGAACTCGTCTAATCGGCAACCGAGTGGCCCGGCAAGCACCACCCGTGGCTACGCCTGATGAACTGTGGTAACGTGTGGAAGTAGCCTGGACCAACATACCACAAGCCCATATCCAAAGTCTCTTTTGTTCGATGCCGCGGCGTGTAGCGGCCGTTATTGCCAGCCATGGGGGCCACACGAACTATTGATGTCTGCGTGTTCCGCAAGTCGCACGGGCCTGTAAGCTCAATCGTTTCGTTTTTGTATCCGTTGTTATGTGTCCAGTAAATCTGGCTTTGCTGTCTCGTGTCCTTCTTGGTGTTGGATTTTGGGTGGCCAGCAGTGTATTTATTCGGCAAACGGATCGCCAGAAAGACAGGGAAAGTAGCGAATGGATAGACGAAGAGATTACTGAAGTCTTACGCTCAAGTCTCTTCCTATCAAACAGAGAAAGAATTTTATCAATCCTATAGATTCTTTGGACATACAGACAGAAAAACCAAGGGATGGAAGCTTGCAGATATTTTTTATAATGTTATTCTGATACGTTCTTATTTAGATCAGAGAACGAATTTTTCTAATCAACACTTCGAAGCGGAAGTATCGTTCCTGAAGACGGACAAACAGAAGGACCGATAAGCGTAAGAGCAGATATCGATAGTGCTGCCTGTCTCTATCAACCAATCACTGAAGAAAAAATATTGAATTTAATCATAAAAAGAGGTGACATGGTTTCTGTGATCGGACTACGAATTGAGAACGATGAGAGAGTGAGAGAGAGACAGAGAGAGAGAGAGAGTAAGTGTGAGTAAGAGAGAGAGAGAGAGAACAGAAATTGTACGATTTCCTGCAGGCAATTTGTATATAACTAAAATAAATCAGGGAACGCCTCGACTTTTTCCGGGAGGAATTGACGTAGGCGACGAATTTGTCCTCGACGAATTGATGCAACACTCACTTAGCTAATGATATTGATGCAACACTCGCTTAGCTAATGAAATTGATACCACACTCGCTTAGCTGACGAATTGATATAACACTTGCTTAGCTGATGAAATTGATGCAACACTCACTTAGCTGACGAATTGATGCAAAACTCTCTTAGCTGATGAAATTGATGCAACACTCGCTTAGCTACCGCATCTCACGCCTTCCCTCTTATCGCATTCAAGAATTCATCATAGGTGTTAGCGATCACTTGCACATTCCTGGGAGCCTACGTATTAAAATCTAAGACTCAAAAGGAAAACCATGTGTTTGAATCTCATTCTACGTGGATGCTAATGCCACAAACCAACCAAACTATTCGCTCTAAGCTCGTGTCAGATAACACAGTGTTGGTCAATCTCTTTCTCCTTAGCGACTGGCTGAAAACTTCTAAAGGGACCATCTCAATTCCTCTCCAAAAGGTACTGAGGGAAATGTAAATAATTTTAACGTACCTGATTATATGAAAGAAGTTTTTTAAGCTAACTTTAGGTGTAAGTAATGGTACAACGTTCTGCTGATTAACAAAAGAAATAGATTGCTACCTATAATTTAAACAAAGGAGATATGAAAAGTTTGCGTATGGTGCGCCTGATGGCGTGCATATGCGTAATAGACAAACAAACATAATTTTCGATTAGAAACTTTATCTGAATTGCAAAAATGTGTATATGTTTTCTATCACACGAATGAAAGCTCTTCGAATTTTAGTAAGCTTTTCGTATTTCTCATTCTTTTAATAAATGGACACAAAACATATAATCAAAAGTTTTACCAAAATTCACCTTAACAGCTTTAGAAACAAAAGAATGAAGCCGTTTTAATACGTGCTATAGAGAATAGCATCAAACGAAATCAGTGGGGATTATTAAACAAGAGGGCCACTGCTTTTGAAAGAATGTGATTTTCTTACAAGGAATATATTATAAGAAATATTTTTAGTACTTTTGTGTCTTTGATGTTATTATGATATATCTTCTCATTTTGCTTTTCCCTTCTACTTATTAAATGGGATGGAGGAAATGGATATTCATATCATAGCTTGGTTCATTTTTTAATAAAATGGAATCAAATAGAGCTGTCATTTTTGCATTCCTTTGTAGATAAAATTTCTATCAGATAGCACTATAAAATATGGAGATCTTTTTTTTCATTTTCTGTTTACAATAAGGAACTCGCACGTTCCATAGGCTAATATCCTTGCCAAAATCACATATTAAACTTATCTAGATCTGCGCTGTAAATAAATTAAAAAAAATATCTTTGAGCAAAATAAGTCTTTACCGTTCCTTGTATACAAAACTTAACTTATACGTCCATGCTGGCTGTTTCCAGGGAATCGATCGTAACATTTCCTAAAAAGAATAATCTCTGATAGTTGTGTTCATCACAAAAAAGTGTATGATGAAGCAGGAAGAAGATGAGGAGGAAGGAAAAGGAGGGAAGTAAATTCCACTGCTTCTAGCTTTGCTGATTTTTTACAGTTCCAGATCACGTTTCAGCCTTGTCTTCAGAGAAAATGAGAAAAACCTTCATTTCTTCATGAATTCTTGAGCAAAATTTTTGCTCCACCGATCTTACCTTCGTCATCCATCATCTGCTTGATATGATTTTAATCTCTGTCAGCTCCCTCGCTCGGCGCATGTTATTTTTCCCCTTCCTCTACACCAGGATTCTTCGTGCTGCGATTTGTTTTCGCTCTGTCTAATTCTGAATTCTTCATTTTAGACTGTATTTTTTTCTTTCATTTATTTCATACTTCAATTTAGGTTTTTGCTTTAGCTACAGGACAAGCACTCTGTATATCGATAAGGTAAAAAGAAAAACTGTATGGGTAGGACTTAGGCCTTCGGTCTTCATCTATTATTACTCTTGTTCAATCATCTTTTTAACACGTGGCACCTGAGATACATAGATCAAGAGAGGTTTTCGCTAAAAACTTTGATATTTCACGGAGACTAGAGGATTTACATAACCCGTTCCCGCTGGAAAATTTAACATGTTTATGAAGTTCGACCGAATTTATCACGCAATGCCTACTTTTACGTTTTCTTTACGCAAAATAACTCTTTGCATATTGCAGCTCTTCAGTACGCTATATGTATTAGTTATATTCAAACGCAAATGCAGTTTTTAATTACCTTAAATGTAGTTCAAACTAAATTCCTTGTTTCGGCACCTTATGCTTCACAAAGTCATTTTACTAGCATATTTCAGTAGAACCTATTAAACCACGCCTACGCTCCAGAGGTCTGTTTACAGAATCCACTACATTGCGTAGGCTCTATGAAAATATGAAGGAGTTGGCGTTATAATTTCGCAGAATGAACCTGTTTCGTCCTATCTGTGGCATCAGGGGCATATTTCGAATATTCGTAGAACCTAATAAATCACTCCTATGGCTCAACTGGCATAAATGTGTTGAACGTCACATACACGGTCGAGTCACACTATTGTGATCCCCTGATAATTTCCAGGGTAACCGCCGTGTGCAGCGACGACAGCAGCTAGACTGGCTGGGAGTGACTCAGTAAGATGCTGGAAGATGTTCATAGGTATGTGGAGCTATGCTGACTGCAGTGCATCTGACAGCTGCTGGAGGGAGGATCCATAGAGCGAACAACACGAAACAGGTGTTCTCACAGATGCTCAACTGGTCATCAACCTCAGGGAAGGCAATCAGCATGTATGGGTGTACGTGGTCTGCAAGGACGAATTCGGTCCAAAGTGCTTTCCCCAGGATGAGTGGACCCAGAGAATACCACGAAAACATTCCCCAGAACATTATGCTGATCCCACCATTTCGTGTTCTTCCAGCAATGGTTGAAAAGCGTTTGTTCTCCGATGTTTCTCTTCTCACACGCCGACGTTCATCCTTTCGATGAAGCAGAAAACGTAACTCATCGGAGAAGGCAATCCTTTGCCAATCAGCGGAGGTCCAATTCCGATACTGCCGTGCAAATGTAATGCTTTTCTACCGATGCATCTTCGTCGGCATAGGTGCAGTGACCATCCGTCTGCATCGGAGACCCGTATTCAGCAGGGTTTGCTGAACTGTCGTTTTAGACACACTTCCGACAGTTCATTTTTTACTCACTAGTTCAATCGGCCAGTGAGTTGCTCCACAGTAGCGTGTCGATCGGCCCTCACACACCTTCGAAGCTGACGTTCATCTCTGACATGAACGTCACGTGGTGCTTCTCAGTTTCCACGACGCTTATCCGCAATGGTGCCATTTCTCCAATCACGATACACTTCAACCACAGCAGCTCGCGAACAGTTCGCAAACTGCGCTGTTTCAGAAATACTGCCACCTTTGGCCCGAAAGGCGATAATCAACCCTTACTGCAAATGTGATAAATCGCTCCTTTTATCCATGACAGCAACGAGTGATATGTTTTCAGAATGCCTACACCACACCTTATATACCCTCCAAGCCAAATCACTACGCGTGCCTTCTTTCATTGGCTACGCGCTGTTGACGTCAAATCGATGAGCTTTTACATTATGACCACCTACCTAACAACGTTGTAGGACCCCTCTAGCCGCATAACAGCGGCCAGTCGGCAAGGCATCAATTCGATGAGGTGGTGATAAGTGTCCTGGGGTATCTGGTACCATAATGTGAACAGCAGGTTCCTCCAGTTCCCGTACATTTCGGGGTGGTTGAAGTGGTGGTGGTGGTGATTTAGAGTAAACCCGCTCTTCCACGTCGAATAAAAAAATGTTCGATTGGGTTCATGTCATGTGAATTTGGAGGCCAGGTAATATCCTGTTGATTATGAGCGACATCAGCAGGGAACATATTTGCCATGAAAGGGTTAACTTGAAAATACTCCAACTACGTGGCGACAGTAAATAAATAAATACATCGCTCTTAACAACGTTCTAGAAACACACAGCAAACGAAAAATTGTTTTTCAGCCGCCGCTGTGGAATTGAACCAACAGAACTCTCGATATCTAGCCGAGTGCGTTACATTTACTCCACAGTGGCCAACAATCCACGGTGCTATGTGTATTTTTAAGTCAGCTTCTGACATCATAAATCCGTAAGATGGGCTCAGGAGATTATAAATCTGTAAGATGGGCTTAGCTACATAGACATGCCCACCAGATGGAGACGTCTCAGTAGCTGAGCTCATCTTACGAATTTATGATGTCAGAAGCTGACTTAAAAATACACATAGCACCGTGGATTGTTGGCCACTGTGGAGTAAATGTAACGCACTCGGCTAGATATCGAGAGTTCTGTTTGTTTAATTCCACAGCGGCGGCTGAAAAACAGTTTTAGGGTTAACTTGGTTTGCAAAGTTGTTCAGATACCTTACAGCTGTCAGAGACTGTGCTATTGGAATAATGGGGCCTAAAGTGGGCCAAGAAAATACAGCCTACTGCATAATACCGCAGCCGCGGTCCTGTTTCCGCCCAACAGTGCATTCAGGTGCCATAGCCTCAGCTCGTAATCATCGTATCGGCGCTCGGTCGTCTGCGTGATGCACCAGGATTCTTGACTCGTCAGACCAGGCCACTTTCTTCCAATCATCCACGGTCCAATCTCGATGATCTTGGGCCTAATTCATGCGTTGTTGGCGATGACGTGCAGTGAGCATGGGGACGCGGCTGGGTCTTTGGCTACGCAGGCCCGTGCGTAGAAGACTGCGATGAACTGTGGGCACTGTCACATTGCCCCTGATCACCACTGTTGGCGGTTTCTCTCACCGTGGCCCTGCGGTAGCTGTAAATAATGCGCGACAGTCTCTGCTCCCCTCTGGCATTAATGATCTGCGAACGACACACGGCTGGACAACGGTTCGTCGTTTGGCCATCTGTGTACCACTTTTGGTACGTATTCAGTACAGCGACACATGAACAACCCACAAGTCGCGCAGTTTCGGAGACCGTAGCTTCAATGCGCCTTGCCAATCACAATTTGTCGTTCATCAAACTCCGATCAATCGGCAGCTCTTCCCATTTAAACTCCGAACACTCTACCAATTAAAAGCCGGCTTTCGGGTTGTTCATATACTGCTCTGTGAACTTCACCTGCGCCACCGTTTGGTCTCCAGGTGCTCTCATTTCTCTGGGCCTGGGGGGGCAAAATGGAATGACTCATCCGTGTATATCATTTTCATTAAATAAGCCGCCACACCCATGCTATAAATGGTATCCTTCGCAAAAGGCGTGTATGCCATTCGCTGTTCAGATGGCAGCTTATTTAGGATTCAAGCAATTTCGAACGGGATATGATAGTCGGCGCCAGGAGGGTGGCCCACTCCATCCGGGAAATTACCACGAAATTTTTGGATTAACACTGTTCAGAATTTCAGGGGTGTACTTGGACTACATAAAATCAGGGAGACCATCCAGCATGCGAAATGGGTGTGGCCGTAGAAAAAGCACTGGACGAACGTGGACAGCAGCATCCGCCCGGACTGCAGCATGGCCGAAAATCACAGCGCATTTGAATGCTGGGACAGGCAGTAGCATTAGCGTTCGGACAGTGCAAAGTTCTCTGTATTCTATCGGATTCCGGAGTCGACGCCCCACCTGGGTGCCAGAGGTGGAAATGGGGTCACGGTGCAGCGGGTTGACGAGACAATTTCACGTGGCTCAAACGGGTCAACGTGATCCTGACCTGATTTCGATGTGGTTTTATTTCCGATTTATTTTTGAAAAGAAGAAATATTTCAAAGAAAAATGTCTAAGGCAGTATTTTGTGATCAATGCTTGTGCCAGCGGAGTGCAAAATGATTTTTCATACAATAATATGTCAGTGTCTTTTTTAAAGCAAAGAAGATTTTCACCGACCGAAGGTACCATATCGTATTACGATACTTCCTTTGCGTTTGTTTTCAGTGCGATTGTCCGGAGCGAGATACAGGCAAACGCCTGTCACCTGCTTCTCTGGTGATTCACTCTCTCAAACCCCACGTGTCACATTGTAAGACTGAGAGTTACTTTTCACATCGCATCTGTAACGTGCCAGGAGATGTGACGTACCTGCCAGAAGGACGCACACGACATAAAGGCACATAGCAATCAGAATAAACGTCTGCGTAGCTCAATTGGTAGAGCAACTTATTCCGGAATGAGGGGACCCGGGTTCGAATCCTGGCGCGGATAAAAATGAAGGAGAAATTTACTTCGTTATAATGGCGCCCGAACTACCCGGATGACCCGACCGTTCAAAATCTCGCATTGGTGTGATGTTATTTCTACACCACGAGGTAGGAAATATAAGAGAATCCCTTCTCCAGCACTTCAAAAAAAAAAAAATAAATAAATAAAAAAAAATAAGGGGGAGATGATATAACTTACCAGGAGATGTGACGTACCTGCCAGAAGGACGCACACGACATAAAGGCAGATAGAAATCAGAATAAAACGTCCGCGTAGCTCAATTGGTAGAGTGACTTATTCCGGAATGAGGGGATCTGGGTTCGAGCCCCGGTGTGGACAGAAATGACGGAGAAATTTACTTCGTTATACATCTTTTTCATTGAGCATTTAGAGGTTTTCGTTTGACGTGCTAACATCCCGTTTCCTTTCATGTCGTGTCGGTACTAATTCCTTATTTGAAAATATGGATGAATTTAATAATGAAAAATGTTGGTTGAAAAATGTTTCGAGGCCAACAAATATGTTCTTGTTGAAAACAAAGAGGTGAAAAGTGAATGCTGGACGTTGTTTCGTTTCATTAAGAAACCAGAATATGTTTCACTGCAACAACAATTTTCACTAGCTTGTGATGAGTTGAAAGTTTTCAAAATATGAATGTTGCTTTCATTTGTGTTCCTTCCTTCCGAGGGGCAATGATGAAATCAACATCCACATTTTAGAAGCTTTCAACTCATCAGAAGATTATGAAAATTGGTATTGCTGTGAAACAAATTCTGAAGCTTGATATGTTTTCAAGAAAACATTTAGTTTTTGCTGTTTTCAAGAAAACAGCAAAAACTGAAATTAAACATACAGCAAGTTACTTAATTCAAACATTTTGACTGTAGTACACATCAAAATTAAATAGAACAGCCTTAACATTACTATGGAGGGACTCTCGCATATGTGTTGTGACGTACCTGTCAGCAGGACGCACACGACATAAAGGCATATAGCAGTCAGAATGAACGTCCACGTAGCTCAATTGGTAGAGTGACTTATTCCGGAATGAGGGGACCCGGGATCGAGCCCCGGCGTGGTCAAAAAGGACGGAGAAATTTACTTCGTTATATTGGCGCCCGAACTTCCCGGATGACCCGGACGTAAAAGATCTCGCAATGGTGTGATGTTCTTTCCACACCGCGAGACAAGAAAAAAAAAGAGAATCTCTTCTCCAGCGCTTCAAAAAATAAATGTGTGTGACGTTGCATTCCCCACACTAGATGGACTAGGAGTTCTCAAGCGTACGTTCTACAGCGGATGGCTCCCTACGACGATTTATGGTCACGGCTGACCCGTGGGCCATGCCCCCAGCCCTCTTTCGGGGGGGGGGAGATGCTGGCAGAACGCAGCACACGACATAAAGGCAGATAGCAGTCAGAAGAAACGTCCGCGTAGCTCAATTGGTAGAGTGACTTATTCTGGAATGAGGAGACCCGGGTTCGAGCCCCGGCGTGGAACAAAAAGGACGGAGAAATTTACTTCGTTATAGTGTTTCAAAACATGTGCAAAACAGTTAGTTTATGCAAAGAACGACAGTTTTAGTACTTTATAAAAGTAAGTGAGTAAATTATGCTTTTCCGTAATACATTTATATGATTTCTATATAACCTACAAGCATATAGCCTACGATTCCAACTACAGATGGACTTTTTGAACGCCCTGTGTATATACCTAATAAGATTATATAAAATTATAAATTGAGTTTCGAATTTATACTCCAAAGCAGATTTATCCGTCTCAGATCCGGGTCGGGGCCAACATTTTTGACCGGTTTTCAACTCTGCTTGATGCCATTGGTGACCCGACGACACAAGGCTTTCCGCCTCGCCTGGGGATGGGGAACTCCGCCATTGAACTCAAAATGACTGGAAACGTGTAGCCTGGTCCAACGACTCGCGGTACCATCTCTTTCGGGTAGACGGCAGACGCCGAGTTTGGCGTCAACTCCATCCGGCAATAGATCCCACATACCTAAAAGGGACAGTGCAGGAAAGTGGAGTCTCAGTTATGGTGTGGGGTATTTTCAGCTGAAACGCATACGTCAGCATCTACTTAGAATATTGCCAGGCCATTCAGCGGAGGAATTCGACGATCCAGTTTCTATTCTTATGGACAATAAAGCCGAAACCTCTTCGAGCTCATTTAATCGACGCTCTCGAAAACGAAGATATTAGCCGAACGGAGAGGCTACCCAAATCCTCTGACCTCAATGCCACTGAACAGGCATAGGGTGCACCAGGATGACCCTGAGGTGCAAAGATAGGATTTTGTACCGTATGTCAGGCCATTTATTGGACGAAGTCGCCGATCCAGATTTTATTTTTATGACAATAATGCAGAACCTCTTCGAGGTCATTTAATTGACGTTCTCCAAGACGAAGATGTTCGTCGAATGGAGAGGCCACCCAGATCCGCTGACCTCAATGCCACTGAACATGTATGGGGTGCGCAGGGGGACGCAACGAAGCTCCCCTTATCCCTGCTAGAACAGACGAAGATATTCGTCTGTTCTAGCAGGGATCAGGCGAGAACACAGAATTAATGAACAGAATTCAACAACACACAATTATTGCGCATTTGTCGTTAACCTTTCAATACTACGTCAATACCCCCATAAACAGTATGAAGAGTCGTTGCTTAAGCTCATCGCTTTCATGATGAACCTTCTCCACCTTAGAATACCACATGTCTAAAACAGAAATTCAAATATTGACTTAAATATTGTCTCATCGACTGCACTTTCATGTAAATTACAAGATTATTATTTCAAAACATGCAAATTATAAGATTATGATTTTCTTCTGCTTAATGTACGTGCATAAGTATTATAATACAAAAAAACTTTACCTTACCAAATTTCATTGAATTTTCTCATAAAAATACTTCATATTATATTCAAAGTTATAAATTAACCTTTACTTCTGAGCACCCGTTTATGTAGTTGGGTGTCATATTCCCTTGGTGAAATGAGGGGCAGGACATCTACATTTTACCCTGGACTCGAACCTAGGTCAAACAGGTAGAAGTGATTGGCAGCATACACTGTACAACAGTCGACCACCGGAAATGTTTAATGCTTTCAATTTATGACAAATTAGAAGCCCGTAAAAGCAATACATTTTAGAAAGGAAGCGTGGATGTCATTAAAAGTTTTAGTAAGAAACCATTTTTTGTACTTCTTTTGAAAAAAAGATCGTGCTTATGTTTCCGGTTTGTCCGTCCGTCTGTAACACCATATCTCCTGAACCATTAAACCGATTTGAAAAAATCTTTTTTGCATTCGAAAGCTTCAAATGTGGAAATGATATCCTTTATTATACACTGCTGGCCACCCAAAATGCAACACCAAGAAGGAAGCATCCGATTGGCCTGAAATTCACAACATGCGTCGCCCACGAGAGGACATGCAAACGATTAGCATTGCAGGGCATATGCAAATCATGTTCGCCCGGCACGCCACCGAGAAGCACTATAAGAAAGGTGCACAAAAGGCGGGGTGTAAGTAGTGGAAGTGTGTTTTGCTGCCAAAATTGTGCGTAGGAAGCTTCCTGATGACTCGTCGCATAATCCGGCAGTCATTCCAGCACGTTTCGGAGTTCGACAGAGGACGAATAGTGGCTTATCGCGACAGCGGTTTATCGCACCGAGACATCGGCGCCCGTGTGGGACGGCTTCCAGCCACAGTGAGGCGGGTATGGATTCGTTGGGTGCAGGAGGGACGGACGGACCGACGTGAGCGATTGCCGCAGCCGCGGCACACCACCGAACGAGAGGACCGGCATGTTGTGCGGCAGGCATTGACGGCTCGCACCGACACATCACGAACGTTAGCGCAAGAATTAGGGTATGTTGCGCAACAACCTGTGTCAGCGCGTTCCGTTTGACGTCGTATGCAGGAGCGGGGACTTGTCGCACGGCACCCATTGTTCCGAGTATCATTGGCGCTACACCACCGGCGAGTACAGCGGCAGTGGGCTGTTGAACGCCACACGTGGACTACGGAATGGCTCGACATTGTCTTCTCCGACGAATCCCGCTTCTGCCTGCAGCACCACGATGGTCGGATCCACGTGTGGCGGCACCGCAGCGAGAGACTGTATGACGCCTGCATTATGCATCGCCATACCGGTCCGTCACCTGGCGTAATGGTTCGGAGTGCAATTGGATATGACACCCGCCCCCCTCTGGTACGAATAGCCGGTGCACTCAACAGCCACCGCTACATCTCCGACGTTTTGGGAGCCTGTAGTCCTCCCTTACCTGCAGGATCTGCCAGCGGCCACGTTTCAACAGGACAATGCGCGCCCGCACGTGGCATGCATCGTGAAACAATTCTTCACGGCCTACCAGGTGTCACTGCAGCCGTGGCCCACCTGTTCTCCCGATATGTCGCCCAACGAACACGTCTGGTCGCTGATCGGCAACCGAGTGGCCCGGCAAGCACCACACGCGGCTACGCCTGTTGAACTGTGGCAACGTGCGGAAGCAGCCTGGACCGACATACCCCAAGCCCACATTCAAAGCCTCTTTCGTTCGATGCCGCGGTGTGTGGCTGCCGTTATTTCCAGTCATGCTGGGCCACAAGAACTATTGATGTCTGCGTGTTCTGCAAGTCGCACGGGCCTGTCAGCTCAATCGTTTCATCTTTGTATCTTGTTATGTTTCCAGTAAATTTTGATTTGCTATCTCGTTTCCTTCTTGGTGTTGCATTTTGGGTGGCCAGCAGTGTATTTTACGATGCACAGTCTTGCCGCTAGAGGGCGTAAATGCAGATGATATCGAATTCAGAATACATTTCGTTTGCTTCTAAACATCAGATTGAATTTTGTTTTTACCTTTCGATTCCATTTATGCCGAGGACCCGTCTAGGTATAGTCATTTTTTCAAGTTGCGCCTAGACTTTCAACTAGTGGGCCTAAAAGTGAATTTCGTTTTACCTGATATTTCTGCCACAAAAACTCCAATTTGAGAGATTCGTTTTGCAGCGAATATATTTTTTAATTTTTGATAAAAAATGGTTTAGCCACCAGAGGGCGTAAGGGTTAATTTCGACTGCTGATGTATTTGCAGCAAAATATGAGCTTCTAAAATCTCGACAGAAAAATTTTGTTTGTGGACCGCTTAGACACACGTCGATAAACCTTTTCGGCATATTTTCTTCTTTAATTATTGCATGTTTTCTCCGCCAGGTAGCGTAGATGTATATCTTATCTTTGTTAATATCTCTACTTCTAAGAGTCCGATTTGAAAAATTCCTTCTTTGTTCACACGTCTTTTGTGAAAAAAGATCGTGCTTATGTTATCGGTTAGTCCGTTCGTCCGTCCCTCTGTCTGTCCGGCCGTAGACACCATATCTTTGAAACTATCAGTACGATTTAAAAAAAAATTGAGTTAGGAAGCTTGAAATATGCGAATGATGATCCTTTAATTTTTTTTATGATGTACAGTTTCGTCGCTAGAGGGTGTAAACGCAGATGATATCGAATTCAAAATACATTTCATTCCATATATTTACTTTCAAACATCCGATTGAAAAATACTTTTACGCTTCGATTCCATATATGTCGAAGAGTATTTTAGGTATAGTCACTTTCTCAAGTTGCGCATAGATTTTCCGATAGGGGGCGTAAAATTAAATTGCGTTTAGCCCGATATCTGTACTTCTAAAACTCCGATTTGAAAAATATTTTCTTCGAAGGATACAAGTCCTGATGCGAAATCATTTGCGTATAATTTCTAATTTTGGCTAAAGAACGGTTTGGCCACCATGGGGCGTAAGCGTTAATACTTGCGTTTGATGTATTTTGAACAAAATATGAGCTTCTAAAATCTCGATTGAAAAAATTCGTTCGTGAACCGATACCGCTCACGCCTATAAACCTTTTCGAAACATTTTCTTTTCAAAATATTGCATGGTTTCTCCACCAGGGGGCATAGATATATATCCTATTTTTGTCAATATATCTTCTTCTAATGGTCCGATTTGAAAAATTCCTCCTTTATTGGATACAGTTTCCGGTTCGACATGCATGCCATATAATTTCAAAAATTTTAAGCAATTCATAGACTTTCCGCTAGGGGGCATAATGGTAAATTGATTTTCCCCCTATATCTGTGCTTCTTAAAATCTGATTTTAAAAATACTTTCTAGTCCGGAAACAGCTCCTGATGGGAAATCTTTTGTCTATATTTCTTATTTTTGGTAAAAAAATGGTTTGTCACCAGTGGGCGTAAGGGGTAATTTCTACTGATGTATTTGCAACAAAATGTGAGCTTCTAAAAGCGCGACTTAAAAAATTCGTTCGTGAACCGATTAGACTCACGTCGATAAACCTTATTGGTAATTTTTTTTCTTAAAATAATGCATGGTTTCTCCTCCAGGGGACGTACATGTATATCTTACTTTTGTCATTATCTCTACTTCTATGGGTTCGATTTGAAAAATTTCTTCTTTGTTGGATAGCTTTTCCGCGGCGACATGATTTTCATATAATTTCAAAATTTTCAAGTATTTCATAGACTTTCCGCTAGGGGCGTTAATATAAATTGCGTTTCTCCCGATATTTCTGCTTCTAAAACTCCGATTTGAAAAATGCTTCCTTTGTTGGAGAGCGTTTCTGCTGCAAAATGTTTCTAATATAATTTAAAATTTTTCTTAACGCTAAAGTTTGCAACCAGAGGGCGTAAATTCACGTTTCTGTTTACAGCAATATCTGCGGGATTTAAAAACCCGATTGAAAAACTTCGTTCTTCGGTCAAATGCTACCCTTTTCGATACCGGTTCCGTTGACTTTGAATAGTTTTGATAAACTTAATTTGACTTCAGAACGGATTTTTTTTTTTGATTGGAGGTTTAACGACCACCGTGAGCAACTCAATGGGCTATAAGCAGTCGCCCGTCGCTAATTTAGGGTCACTGGTTCCAGGAAAGGGGAGAGCCAGTGCCGTAAGACAAACACAACATCCCTGCCTCACGGGATTCGAACCCGGACCCCGTTCGGACGAATGATCAGAGGCCATCGCTTAGACCACTGCGCCTCCGGGGCTTCCAGAACGGATTCAAAGGACATGCTCATTACACCCGAAAACTCGGTGTCATCTTTCTTGTTGGATAACGTTTACGGTGCGAAATGCTTTTCATATAATTTCAAAATTTTCAAGTAATTCGTAGACTTTCAGCTAGGGTGCGTAAGGTTAAATGCGTTTTACCCGATATCTCTGCTTCTAAAACTTCGATTAGGAATTTTTTTCCTGTATCTCATACCTCTCCTGTTGAGAAATGTTTTGCATATAATTTCTAATATTTGATAAAGAATGGTTTGGCCACATGGGAGCGTAACTGTTTATTTCTGAATCTGACGCGTTTGGAGTAAAATCTGAAATCCTGAAAACTCGATTTCAAAAAATTATTTCGTTGACCGATACCGCTGACATCGAAAAACCTTCTGAGAAAACTTTCTTCTTAAAATAATGCATGGTTTTCCCGCTAAGGGGTGTATATGCATATCTTATATTTGTCGATCTCACTTTTTCTACGAGTCCGATTTAAAAAAGTATTTCTTTGTTGGAGAGCGTTTCCGCTGCAAAATGTTCTTTATGTAATTTCAATTTGCAATTAACGCACAAGTCTGCCACCAGAGCACGTAAGTTCTTGTTTCCGTTTACAGTAATATCTGCGGGATTGAAAGCCCGATTGAAAAACTTCTTTCTTCGGTCAGATGCTATTGTTTTCCATACCGGTTCCATTGACTTTGAATAGCTTTGATAAATTTAATTCGCATCAGAACGGATTCAAAAGACGTGCTCGTTACAACCGGATATTCGGTATCATTTTCTTGTTTTTAACATATTACCACCCGGTGGTACAATTGTCTAAGCTCTGGATTTTGGCCATTCGTCCGAGGTTGGTCTGGGTTCGGATTCCGGTGAGGCATGGATATTGTGTTTGCTTTACGGCACTGGCTCCCTCACTTCCCTGGAGTCAGAGGCCCTAAAGAAGGGACAGATGACTGCTTGTAGACCATCGAGTGGCTCATGGTGGTCGTTAAACCTTCAAACAAAAAATATATTGCACAGTACGTTCAAGTAAAACGATGTCAGTGAAGTCAGAAGTACTATCAACAATCATCACGTAAGTGAGATATTTGTTATGTAGAATAAAGTCTGTCACATCGGAAGTTGAAAGAACTGGAATTATTTTCCGTCTTGAACAGGTTTCCGTTTCATAAAAGTTCTTCCGAAATAAGCAAATATATTTAGGCATTCCAGAGAAAGACTTTCTTTTACGCAACTACACAAATAGATCTAAAATATTCTAATGGGTAATTTAATTGTATTAAATGAATGCTTGCTTATTTCACCTATACTAGAATATATTCATTATGCAGTTCAATTATTTTCACGTTCTGTTAATAGAAATAACAGTAAATGATTAATTCAAAAATTTTAAATGTGATCATACATTTAATCATTTCAGCAAGTCATTAATGTTATAAGTAAGTAAATAATTAATTGGCAAAGTAATATTTTTGAACGCAGAACAGACTTCAGGTATCTACGTTTGGTAATGAAGGCCCAATTTTTCCTTTTTCATTTCAATGAATAATGTAAGATTTGTGACGTACACTGAATGAACAAAATATCATACTCACCCCAATAACAATATGCAAAGTAAAACTATCGCTTCGCGTCACGTGAGATACTGAAAATGGAAGTGCCTAAAAATACAGCATATCTTGATGAACTGGAAACCAGTTATGGAAAAGTAATCATGGGTTAAGGCAACAACGTGAGTGATTTTGACCGTGGACATATAGTAACTAGGACGATGTGGGCAGGCTGTTCAGTCACAGCAATTGTTCGAACTGTTGAGATTTCTACGTCAGACTGCCGCATGTCTGTAGCAAGACTACTTGAAATAGAGTTAAACTTCCAACCAACGAGAGAAGTGTGGCCACCGTAAACGTGCAATTAACTCTTCAGCTGAGCACAGACTGTCCTGTATCGGTACAAGGAATGGCATGGCTACCGTGGTCTAGATAACGTCGGAATTTAATGAGGTTATGTCCACAAACGTATGCAAAAAGAATCCCAGTCGTACCATGAAAAAAATAAGGTATGACTGTCAAAGCCCACATCGTGTTGACTCCAGGGTACATAAAGATTTGGTTATGGTTTGCAGAGGCCTATCGTCACTAGAGTGCAGAAGACAGGAAACACGTGATCTGGTCTGACGAATCACCGTTTATAATCTATTACGCCGATGGAAGAAGTGTGTGGCGAAATATGCACGAAACAACGCATCCACTTTGCAAAGTTTGGATCATACAAGCAGGTGAAGGCGGTGCAACGGCTTGTGATGCATTTACGTGAGCTTTCCTGAAACTCTCCGTTCTCGTAGAGACACAAGGTATGTGAATATCCTCGCATACTCTCTGCACCCGTTCGTAACAATTTTCTTCCAGCAGCATGACTCTATTTCTCTACAAGACAACGCAATACAGGAGCGAATTGGACCACCGCGACATTTCTCTGTGGACCACTCAAGAAATGGCCCACCTTCTCGTATCCTCTTCGTCTGGATTGCTTGGAAAGAATGAATAATTATTTTGGTACTTATGAATAAGAATCTTTATCTTCATTTGAGTTTACTCATTGTCATAAAAATTCGCACACCAAGAAAAAACCATGCGATTAATGTGAAACTCGGCGTATAGCTACCAGGAAGGCAGACATGCAAATGATAAAAGTTCCGTGCGATTTCGCATGCCCGTGCGTCCAAGACAGGCACTGCTGTTGCAATCCTTGGAGCTTATAAGGCACCGCGCAGGGGCTCCACGCTGGTGCCAAACTGCACAGTAAGAGTCAGGTGAGATACCTGAGCTACAGACATGCCGAAAAGCCGCCGTAGATGTGCATACGGTCAACTGATGGAGTTTGAACGAGGCCTTATCGTCGAGATGAGAGAGGCACGGTGGCCGGTGCACCGAATAGGCCGTTATTTGGGCCGGTTGGGCAGTACGGTGCGATCGTGTTGAGAGCAATGAACACGGGAAAATACCCAGACAAGGCGGACTGGCTGTGGACACGCCACCAGCAGAGAAGACCGTGGGATCGTGAGAGCGACATGCACAGATGACACAACGCCCTTTCCCCCGCAGTGATCCGATAGACGTTGACAGCCGAGCGCTACGTACAGAAGATCCTGCGGCCCCATGTGCTGCCTTTCCTGGCGGGGAGGCCCAGAGCCATTTTCCAACAAGATAACGCCCGTCCGCACACGGTTAGGGTTATCCAGGACTGTCTACGTCATGTTCCGACGCTTTCGTGGCTTTCCAAATCGCCTGATCTCTCGCCCATCGAGCACGTGTAGCACCAAATGGGACAACAGCTTTCTCCATGTCTCAGTGTTCGTTATTTAGAGCGTCAGGTGCCAGAAGTGTGGGTAAATCTATCCCAGGATAACATACGGCGTCTGTTTGATCCCATGCCGGACCGTATCACCGCATGTATCCAAGCACGAGGCGGTCTGACGCGGTACTAACGCTGACCGGAATGTGTACCGTATGTCTGCGGGAAATTGTCCTGCTGCTGTGATATTGTAATCATTTCAACCCTTGGTATGTACCATCTCACTACTAAAATCTCATTTCAATCGACGCCTTCTTCTTGGTGAGCGGATTTTTATGAAAATAAGTGTATATTAATTGTCTGAAACATTATTAACGTGAAAAAAAGAAATGGCGTTTCCTTCGGTCTAGATATATGTTGGACGTTTGCTCTAAGATCACAAAGCAAAACTATATCTACTTCAATGAAATATTAGCTGCCGGACGAAGCGCGGTGTTAAAAATAAATTAAGCTAAATGCGGTTAAGCGTGGACTGTTTGACTTGGCACAAGGTGTCATTGATGGGCTCTACCCCCCATTTGTAATCTTGAAGGAGCCGCTAGTAACAATTTCGGAGGTCCATCATCCCCACACTATTGTCCACTTAGAGACATAGAGCACAAATCGATTCTCCCGGGGAGATGTTCCAAAATCGGTGTCCCACCCACATTTATCTTAAAAGAAACAACAATTTTCTGGTACTGGTTAATGGATCAAAATGGTATTTCAAGAGTCAAAATAATAGGTAGACTTAAACAAGGCGTCTTTTCAAGAAGGTGGTACGAATGTCGTCGCTCAGTAGACGACCAGTGAGAATATAAATATAATTTTCAGACATAAAACCCCGTTTTTATCATGCTTTGATGCTAAGTACAGTCATGAGTGGACTTTTAAAATTATTTCTCCCTGAAATTGCTGCTAAACTTTGTTCACGACTCAATTAGTTTTACAACGAATCTCTTTCATCCAGGAACAGACTTTTTTAGTTTTACAACAGTCGTCTTTCATCCAGGAACAGACTTTTTTTAATGAGAGAATTTATGAAGTGCTTGTTCCCTTGTGGGTACGTGTATTTCTGTAATGCACCACAATACTAAAATTCCCGGCTTGCTTTCGTGGACTCAATCCGCCTCTCAGTAGCGACCAGTTTTTTCCATGAGCATTCAAGTATGTTTACCGCACTCGAATGGCCAATGGCCCCGTCCACTGCTGACCCTGAGACCCATTGAGGATTTGTGAGAAGAATTGGAAAGAACTGTTCTACCCTGTCAAATCACACCGACAACCGCGGATGCTTTAAGATAGGCGATTAAGTCTTCATGGGCGGTAATACACTGCTGGACAATTGCTAAGGACGGATCATAAACGGCTATATAGCGCATAAAAAGTAAGTGTGGTTGGATGTCAAGTGAAATAAAATAATGTCAGAATGCCAGGACATTACAAGAAAGACAATTTATTGTGCTCTGAAATCCAGAAGGTTTTGGAACGTGTTCAAGGGACAAACAGGCCATTTTGTGCAGAATACGTAAACGTGAAAAAAATGCAATTTCCGTCCGCAGGCGTTCCGGCGTAAGATGTCAATACGGGATATGGCCACCATGGAGGGCGATGCAAGATTCCACACGTCGTGCCATGCTTTGCACAACATTATCAAGCAGCTGTTGGGGTAATTTATCCCATTCCTCTGTCAGTGCACGGATGAAGGTGTCCTTGTTTATTGGAGGGCATTGGCGACCAGCAAGACTCCTCCGCAAAGCATCCCACACATTTTCAATGGGATTCAGATCTGGAGAACGTGCTGGTCATACGAGGCGTTGAATATCCTCGCTCTCAAGACACTCCTGGACAGCGACTGTTCGATGACATGTTGCGTTGTCGTCCATGATAATGAATCTATCACCGACAGTACCACGGAACATGCGAACATGAGGTAGCAGAACATCATTAATGTATCGTTGGCCAGTCATAGTCCCAGTTGGAAGCACATAGAGGGACGTACGGCCATTGATCATGATGCCAGCCCATACCATGACACTACATGTCGGATATCGGTCCCTTTCCTGTATGTTTGCTGAACAATATGCAGTACCACTATCACGCCAGATCAGTTGTCGTCGACAATCAGACGATAGACTGTATCTACTCTCATCTGAGAAGAGGACAGCAGACCAGTCGTTATCAGTCCAATTTCGATGTTGATGACACCATTGCAAACGGGCGGTACGGTGACGTCTGGACAATGGAATGCACACAACAGGACGGCGGGCGTATAGTCCTCCTTCATGCAAACGTCTGGCGACAGTTTTTCGAGAGATCCGCTTGCCAGTAGCAGCCATAAACGGATTTGCTACCTCACTAGCTGTGCTGCGCCGGTGTCTTTTTGTTGATAGCATTATGTACCGATCTTCTGCAGGTGTCGTACTGCGAACACGACTTCCCCCGTGACGTTTGCTACACTCTCCATTTGTTTGAAATGATTTCCAAGGCCTTGAAACAACACTGTGGCTGACGTCGAACTCCCTGGCAACATCTGTTATTTTTCGCCCTTCTTCAATCTTGTCAATAATACGGTCACGCGTAAAATCATCTAGGTGATGTCGGGAAGACATACTGAAAATTGCAAGTTCGTCAATTGATTCTTTCCCTTTCAACTTTGCGTTTGAACAACAACGGTCAATACGCGTCAAATCCGTTATATCTCTTATCAGCGCTATGACGTCACGAACAAGTTCGGCAATCCAAAATTTGCATACGCACAACACGTGTTACTGTATCCCGCACTTATGCTAACTTCCACATTTTCCTGCCTTCCATTTTATGGTTGCTATCGTTGCTATTGTTATCCGTCCTTAGCAATTGTCCGGCAGTGTACTGCTACCGTATTTTCAACACCTCACTGAGTTCTTACCAAGGTACCTGACTGATGTTGAGAGCACAAAGTAGAGCTGAGCTTTTACCAAGATATCTAGCTACTGTTGTGAGGGCAAAAAGTGGACTATGAAGGTTTCGAGGACCGAAACTTTCTAATGCCAGATTCCCTATCCATCAATGATGTCATGTGCCGACCTTGTAGGAAATGTGCCATGGAGCAAAGTAGGTAATAGTTGGATAATGCAAGTAAAGGCGGTATTAAGAATGGGTAAATATCTCAGCCCCTTTTAATTCTTCTATTTATCGGTAGACCACACTCTAAGTGTGACTTGGGGCATTATCACTTGTAGTAGCGAGGGCTACGTACTGATCATCGCTGGGTAGCGTTGATGCAAGACATCACGGACCCGCTGGAGTGGTTCAGCATAGAGCTCCCTTCCACAACCTGACCATCTGCCACGGGGCTGCACTGTACAGAACCTTCATAATTCCACCAAATGCACAGTGAGCCTTTCCTCTGGAAAGTCCCACTAAGTATTTGGATTTTTTTATTTGCATCACTGGATGTGCTTCACGGAGTGGACTAAGCCGGTGTCTTCCTGTAGTAGGATAATGTAAGGGTATCCAGTTTTCATCACCTGTAACAAGACGACGCAAACAACGCATCGTCCTGTCGATTTGACAGCAATCTCATGGGAAACCATTATATCGATCCTGGGGGAGAAACCTCGCTGGGGTAACGTTCACTGCTGCTGCCGCATTTAACCCTTTTTGCCGATAAAGGCGGAGAGACACCTGAACAGCATATTTGTCGATCTCCATCCTCTGCGTATGTTGCAACGCAATGTGGCTTAGTGCAAAAGGCAAGGTCATCGAGGTATCCAGTCAACTTTGGCAGGCGTTTCGGAGAGAAATGGAGGTCCAACGTTCTATTAACCTCAAGACGGGGCGAACTTTGAGCTCATTTTAGTACGTAGTACATAATTGCTTGTTTTGATGTAATGCTGATTAGAGGTCTGCACAGCCCGGACCGGATCGGGCTTTTTTAGTTTAGAGAACAAAGCAACGGGCTGGGCCGGACTTTTTCCCAGACACTTACGGCCGGGTCAGGCCAAATCGACCCGTTAATATATCGCAATGGTAAAGAAAGAAAAAAGTCGTGTTTCCCGATTTCCTGGCCTGTTGAACTGTTTTGATGGCTGTACTTACTTCCGTGACATAGCCCAGGACGTAATCACAACGGCGAGGAGAGGCACTCATAGGTAAAAATACTTTGAGGCTTGTTGAAAGCAAAAAAGATTTGACCCTGATCAAGTGTTCATATTGACATAGGGTGACTGCAGTGGGGTGAGGTGTGTTTATATTAGAGAATGGGACGGCATCGATTGTTTCTCCTATTCCCAATCCGTAGAGGGATTAATTTTTGTTGTATTACCGTTTCCTAGTTTAGAGAAAGGGAGATTATGAACGCGCTTAGTTTTTTTTCTCTATCTCTTTCTCTCTTTAATGGTTATATTCTTCGATAATTGCCAAAATTTAGTGACAATTTTTAGGCTTACATTCAACTAAATAATTTCAATAATATCTCATTTCATTATTTAATTTTCAAAATTTAATAAAATACAACGTGAGGGTAAAATAATACAAAATGATACATCATGCGCCGTGCCGAACCTAAGTAGTAGCAGCAATTGACGCGCCGGGCCGAACCTAAGTAGTAGCTGCAATTGACGCGCCGGGTCAGGCCTTCAACGCACGGGCTGGACTCACCAAAATGAGAACCGTGCAGACCTCTAATGCTGTTTGTTGGCTTTCATTTTTCTTCTTATCTGATGCTTCACCACGACTTAATGACCAAGGAAATTTTCTTGTCGGTAAACAGTTGCTGTTATCTATGGGTTTCTTTGGCGTTCCCTCGCGAGCCCCATTATAGCATCAAGAAAGGTTACTACAGACTTTGTTATTTGGGTAGCTATTTTCGTGATGGTAATGAAAATATAACCTATTTTCATGGATTTAATGAATACATACAACCTATTCTCATGATTTTAACGAATACATACAACCTATTTTCAAGGTTATAATGAATGCATGTCACCTACTTTCATGGTTTTAATGAATACATATAACGCATTTTCATGGTAATAATGTATACATATAGCCTCTTTTCATGGTTGTAATGAGAACATATAACCTATTTTCATTGTCATAATGTATATATATAACCTATTTTATGGTTGTAATGAATACATATAAACTATGAAAGAAATACGGGATTACGCCATATAATACAAATTTTTGAAGACGACAATCCGATTTTTGGCGTAAATCTGACAAGGATGGTAAGTCAGAAAAATTTCAAGTTATCGGATATTATCTGACTTACCATCCTTGTCACATTTACGCCTAAAATCCGATTGTCATCTTCAAAAATTTGTATTATATGGCGTAATCCCGTATTTCTTTCATGATTTATCTGCTTCTCCGGGCAATCACGGGATAAGATTCTTAACCTCCAGATTCGCTAAACATGAATGCCGGTAGCTTCGACTAGCAAATCCTGTGATGGTTATGTTTAAATTGAGCGGAAACTTGAAACTTGGTCGTTCTGGGGGGTGTAATGGTTAGCATACCCGGGCGCTATCTAAGAAACGCGCGTTCGAGTCCAACTCCAGGACGATGAAAATTTTCAAGTTGTCGGATGTCAGCTGACTTACCATCCTTGTCACATTTACGCCAAAAAACAGATTGTCATCTTAAAAAATTTGTACATATAAACTATTTTCATGGTTGTAATGAATACAAATAACCTATTTTCGGGGTTGTAATGAATATATGTAACCTATTTTTATTGTTGTAATAAATACATATAAACACTTGCCAATGATTCTTTGATACATTAGCCAAGTAAAACTCGCCGTACTGGTGGAAACCATGCCAGGAATGAATTCCCGTTACCACGCACAAAGATTCCATGCTCTACGAAAAATGTTAAACGTGAAGTTTACTTTCTCTTTGGACAGTTTCCTTCTCATAAACGGAAAGTAACATAGAACTTTCCATACATTTTGAGGAGACAAAAAGTGTTTTTGATTTGAAGAGTTCTGTTTTTTACGTGGTTCAGTTTATATGCAGGCTGATATTAGATTGCAAATGCAATACAAGGAGAGAGTTTGCAATAAAAGATGAATGGTAAAGCTTGTGAATTAAATAGTGTAACGCATAAACCGAACTACGTATAAAACAGAAACCTCTTGAAGACATCAAATAAGAGCCATTTCAAAAAGAGGTTTAGGAATCTGGAATATGTGAGACAAGCACTACGTTACAAATTACTTCTATTTTGACATATGAACAACACCTTTCTTCAAAGAGTTACCGGAAGTGATTTTCCTCTTCTTAAAGTTTCGTATTTTGTACGGCTGGAAACAAGCCTTCCTCCATTGTATCTTATCTCGCTCGCTGTTGGAACTCTTTTGAAGTGACGAAGATCAAGAAGAGCTTGCCGGGAGAACCGACCGGAAAGAGAATTCCTATAAGTTGGTGGTTTCAACGTACGATAGGAAGCGAAGACAGAGTAAAAAGAGAATAGAAAATTGACATCTTTACTCACCCGGTGTTTATCGAGGTGCAGAACCCTTAGGAAGGGATCATAGAGAAGCTTGGAAGGATCAACATCCACGGGCGACTGTCGATGCCCTTTGCTGCATAAGTTCCACTCCGGATTGAGAAGACCCCAGAAGTCTGGACCTTGAAACGGAAAGAAAATATCAGCAACTATAAATCATGTCACTGAAAACATATTGATCGAAACATGAGCGTAAGGATAACTTAAAGCTTCTGACACTAGGGCACAGCCGTACACAGCAGCAATGTGAAAGATTCTCAGCTTTCGCATTTTGCTTGACATTTCGCTTGAATTATTACAAGAAACGTCCGCAAAAAGTGATTCCCCTAGCCTGTAGAAATTCTATAATAATACATGTTTCAAATTTTGTACAGAGGTACTTAGATAAGTGTACTACTACTTTATTCTGTTTTTCCATGGTTTTCTTTCCATCGTATTTAGCGAACTTGCAACAACGTTCAAGAACGGTATAATATTTTAGTTGATTAACTGTAAATTTCTGTAACTATTACATTGACCGTTAAACTTCAACTACAGAGGATGTTCACGCATTTTTAGAACGATTTTCTAGCAAAATAATTAATTTTAAAATAAAATTATTTCTTTCTTAAATGTTTTACCTGATAGCCCTTTCTCTGGAATGAACCTACATCTAGTATTCCAAGATAACGGGAGGGTTTCTTAAAATTGGTAGTGGGACTTTATTCCACTCCTCTTCCCAATCATTGTTTTAAGCCTGCGTTTAGAAAGCGCTGTTATTAACAGCACGTAGACATAAAAGTCCATTTGGACACATCAAGCGACTTAGAAGGAATAGGAGCTTTAGGTATAACTTGATACCCGTCTTTTTTTTCTTTTTCTTTTTTTTTTTTTTTTTTTCATTTTTTCAAGAAATGGGGTGGTATGTTTGGATGTGTGATTGGTAGCATTATCTTGTTGGAGTTCTACCCTTTGAAGGCCCTGTGGATACAGAAATGGCATTTCCTCTTTAAATATAGGAGTTAAAACATTATTTGGTAATATGATTTTAACATTCTTTTCAACTTTTCTTAACTTTAATTTCCCATTGTACGAGAAACCAGAAATAATGACGAATCCTTTACTGAAACTTTCTTTGGATTATGTGACGTATATTCTAGATTAACTTTTCTTTTTTAGTTTCTTTCCCTATGTAAATCTTGAGTTTATTCTCAGTATTCTTCACGCTTAACGAAATATCTTTTCTCTCAAACGAATACGTTCAGCAACAATTGAGGTTGAATGCACGTGACGTATGCCTGATCTTCATAAGAGCAAGAGATAAAAACGACGACTGATCTATTTGCTGGAGAGCGTTGCTTGAGAGCGTTGCTTGAGAGCGTTGTAAGAGAGCGATTATTACGAGCGTTGGGTTGTAAACTGATTATTATTAATAGGAGTGTTTTGATAATGTGTGGTGTGTGGAGTACATTGCGATGTTATCGTTCAGTTATGGAAGTTCTACTACAGCCTGAATAAAGCTATGAATTCCGTAAGTTGACTTCTGTTATTTACATGTTTCGTCTGGCCGTTAAGGTTTCTTTCATTTAGAAACTATTTCTTAGTATGTTGATGTGTTAAAACAGCGTAGAAGTACAAAAGACTTTTACACTACAATTATTGGAAGCAAATGTGTAAGTCATTTTCTGTCCTTTTGGGATAGCAAATCGGCCTTTTTTACGCTTTCTAACCGTAGGTTGAAGAAGTGCATGTGCTCTACTTTTGTCCGTCTGTCCGCACGGTAACTCGCGTATTGGTTCGATTTCGATGAAATTTTAGTATGTGGTAGACGACTACTGGGGAAGAACCCTATTGAAAATGGACGAAATGGGGTAAAAGGTCAGGACATTGGAGCGGGATCCATTACATTGCCTTATGCGTCATAACGTGCGTAACAATGGTTTGATTTCGATGACAGTTTAGTATGTGGTAGGGGACCACATGGACACGAACCCTATCGGAAACTGACGAAATGGAGTCAACCGTCAGGACACAGGAGCGGGATCCATTCCATCGCCCTGATGCGTCACAACTTATGTAAAAATAATTTGATTGCGACAGAACTTTATCGTGTTATTCCGGAGGTAGACAGAATCAATTCTGCTTAATATCAACGAAATGGGGTAAAACGTCAGGGCACAGGAGCGAGATTCATTCCAGAACCTATATCCTAATAACTTGATTAATGATTTCTGGTATGTTGGAAAGTAAGCGTATCATAACCAATGCATTGCATGATTTTGCTAACTTGTTGTTATAGTCGTTTAGGTAGATCTATGCTTCATCAATAGTCACAATAAATTTCCATATGTCTTCGTCTAAGTGATTTTCATAAAGAAGTCCACACCGTGCTCTGCGCTCGGCCAACTGCCGAGGCAAAATGCCGTGAATCTTGTGTTCCTTTTTTTTTTCGGATGCAAATATTTGCTTATTACCTTGTTTAAAGTTGATACAGAGATTTGTAACGACTTAGAGACTGCTTTTTGTGTCGATGGATTTTTTGAAGACCAGAGACCTTGGTTTTGAAATAATTGTAAAAGTACGTACCCTGTTTGAATATACGCTTGGTGTATTTTTTTCTTGTTAAAAGCAATACTTGACGATAGTTATTTCTATTATTAATAATATTGTTTATTTTACATTTATAAATGCTAATTCTATGATTTTCACAACTTTTTTTAATTACAGTATACGAATATCTCTGTTCGTAAAGTGCAAAAACGTAACCTTCTATCCACAGCTTGTTTTGATGCGGCATTTTCTTAGCAGACGATATTTAACTGCAGCAGATTTTTCTTTCGTGTTCATCTAACACGATGTTGCCAGATTCAGTTCTTTGAACTTCATTTGGTTTTTTGTACTTTCTTTTCAAAAACGTTCTAAAAATGTGTGGACATCCTCTGTAAAATTAAAGCTTCACTGCAGATTTAAACTTCCGTTGGCTAACAGGTTGTTATCCTCGATGAGTCTTCGTCGTGGTAAAAGAAAACTTTTTTATGCACAAATCAAACACTCTTAGAATAAAAGGCTAGGGTTTGGAAGTGAATCAACATAATTTACTCTTTGACTTGTTTATTCAGTAGTCTTTCTACTCGTCAGAAATTCCAATAATCACCATCAATAGTTTTAGTCACATCACACTTAACCTGATGATGGGGCCATGAGTCTTCGAAAGATCTCGCATTTTAGCTAGTTTTTAATTTTTGTAAATAGAGTGATTTTAATTTGCAATTTGAAAAGTGGTTTTAACATATTGTACGTAGGCAGCTACTTGGAAACCATTATGACCATTCCGTACGAAAAACTTCTATATTATCATATATCTTATCTCTCGAGTTTTATTACGTAGTAGCACTTCGAAAAATTGTGGGTGTTGTCGAAGTTAAACTCATCGAGAAAGAATCTGTGGTGTTAAGTCAGAAAAACTTTTAATGAGGAGAAACCAAATTCATACACGAATACAGATTCATATAGTTAAGATTCGAAAGGAAGGCTAAATTAATGTATACGTCACAACGGTTCTATTCCAGACTGTCTCATGAAACTTTTACATTCTTTAAGAGAAAAGAGAAGTAGAAACTTCCAATCCACCAAATTTTGGCTGTATTTTCCATACAGCCAAAATTTGGCGTGACAATTCACCTGATATAATACAGTCCATATCATATGCTTGCACCTTAGGCGCCCCCTCCCCCCCCGGTGTGTGTGTGTGGGTGTGGGTGTGTGTGTGTGTGTGTGGGTGTGTGTGGGTGTGTGGGTGTGTCCTTTAATGCTTTAATATTTCGCGATAGGCATCTGTTTGTTCGTCAGTTGGTGGAGATTTATTCTTTTCGGCACATGGGGCATACAGTTTTATTTCTTTAGATACCCTTGCGAGATTTCCTTTGTTGAACGCCTTCGTACCACTGATTATTAAAAGTATTTTAAATACGAAGAGTAAGTCGTGCTATTGAAATACAATATAAGAGCTCCGTCTTAACACGATTTATTTTGTTTTAAAAAACGAGCATATATGTACAATTAAAAGCCAATAGCACCTTCGGAGTGCCGTTCACTCTATCTTCAGATGATGTATGTTGCTGTGTTATGCAGCTATATATATATATACAGAGTAACGTGGGACATTACGTAGCTTAACTAGTTGTCATTCATGATTTACACGGTGTTATATCACATACATCTGTTGCCACAAAAATAGTGAAAAACTATACACATAAGTTATAATCCAATGATTTCACTAAGTGTTTCCAAAATTCAGGTAAGTCGACAAAGTAATAGTCATTACAACATTTCGTATCTAATGCCGCGATAAAAACACTTTCTGCTATCAATAGAGCATGAACAGAGGAAGGAGTCTGGAGCATACTGACATTGCACCAATCAGGGATAAATATGCCATTATTTATATTACGTGCAAGTGCTGTATTATAAAGGTGCGCTTTAATGCTATACTTGTGTTCATTCACTCGCAACTCCAAATTCCTTCTTGTAGAACCTACGTAATTACTGGCATGCTGTTGTTTTGTAACTGGGTTTAAAAGCGGAATATTTTACACACCCCAACTTCGCAAAATATCAGGTTTATCTCAATCTTGTCTGAGCTGTGCAAACAAATTGTTACACCTAATGCCTAGTTGTAATTTATATTTGGAACACACATGTAACAACAAATTTGTAACACAAGGTAAGTATTCTAGTGATCCAATGAACTTCTGACTACGTTCATTATCTCTGACCAACATAGTAGAACAACGTGTCATTACTCTTTCATGAATCCTGCGGCTAATATATTCCGGGTACACAAACATGTTAGTCATCTTAAAAATTCCATTGATCTCACTGTTTAAAGCTCGGTCTGTAGATATTTTTGGAAACACTTAGTGAAATCATTGAAATGAGAGCATATGATCTTAGTGAAATCATATGAATTTTGGAAACACTTAGTGAAATCATTGAATTATAACATATGTGTATAGTTTTTCACTATTTTTGTGGCAACAGATGTATGTGATATAACACCGTATAAATCATGAATGAAAATTATTTAAGCTACGCAATGTCCCACGTGACTCTGTATATATATATATAGCTGCATAACACATCAATCATTTTGGAGGGGTTTGGCCATAACTCACCACGCTGGCCAAGCGGGTTGGTGAGTGTGGGATAGAATTTCCTCTAATCCCGATGGTATAGTAATCCCGATGGTATAGTAATAGCACCTTCGGAGTGCCGTTCACTCTATCTTCAGATGATGTATGTTGCTGTGTTATGCAGCTATATATATATACAGAGTAACGTGGGACATTACGTAGCTTAACTAGTTGTCATTCATGATTTACACGGTGTTATATCACATACATCTGTTGCCACAAAAATAGTGAAAAACTATACACATAAGTTATAATTCAATGATTTCACTAAGTGTTTCCAAAATTCAGGTAAGTCGACAAAGTAATAGTCATTACAACATTTCGTATCTAATGCCGCGATAAAAACACTTTCTGCTATCAATAGAGCATGAACAGAGAAAGGAGTCTGGAGCATACTGACATTGCACCAATCAGGGATAAATATGCCATTATTTATATTACGTGCAAGTGCTGTATTATAAAGGTGCGCTTTAATGCTATACTTGTGTTCATTCACTCGCAACTCCAAATTCCTTCTTGTAGAACCTACGTAATTACTGGCATGCTGTTGTTTTGTAACTGGGTTTAAAAGCGGAATATTTTACACACCCCAACTTCGCAAAATATCAGGTTTATCTCAATCTTGTCTGAGCTGTGCAAACAAATTGTTACACCTAATGCCTAGTTGTAATTTATATTTGGAACACACATGTAACAACAAATTTGTAACACAAGGTAAGTATTCTAGTGATCCAATGAACTTCTGACTACGTTCATTATCTCTGACCAACATAATAGAACAACGTGTCATTACTCTTTCATGAATCCGGCGGCTAATATATTCCGGGTACACAAACATGTTAGTCATCTTAAAAATTCCATTGATCTCACTGTTTAAAGCTCGGTCTGTAGATTTTTTTGGAAACACTTAGTGAAATCATTGAAATGAGAGCATATGATCTTAGTGAAATCATATGAATTTTGGAAACACTTAGTGAAATAATATGAATTTTGGAAACACTTAGTGAAATCATTGAATTATAACATATGTGTATAGTTTTTCACTATTTTTGTGGCAACAGATGTATGTGATATAACACCGTATAAATCATGAATGAAAATTATTTAAGCTACGCAATGTCCCACGTGACTCTGTATATATATATATAGCTGCATAACACATCAATCATTTTGGAGGGGTTTGGCCATAACTCACCACGCTGGCCAAGCGGGTTGGTGAGTGTGGGACAGAATTTCCTCTAATCCCGATGGTATAGTTATACCGCTATTGGCGGTCGTCAGAGCCCCTTTAGTGGGAACAGGATGCACCACGAGAAGGCGGGGTTGACATTTGTCAAGGAGAGGCTGTGATGTTACGCATCACCTGACCTTACATCCCCTCCAAAATGATTCCACAACTGAAATCTTGGCCCTCAGTCTCCGGCAGCTGGAATGTACCTGGTCAAGGCAGCGGCCAGTGCGACATGAAGGCAGAGGGTGCTAAGAATCCCCGGAGGACCGGACTAGGCTGCCATCTGATGCTGACCTTGGCTACGTACAATGGACGTTCCCTATCTTCTGATTCAAGGCTTCTTGAATTGGAAGAGGAACTACAAAGGATCAAGTGGGACATCGTAGGGTTAAGTGAGGTAAGGAGAAAAGGAGAAGATCTCATCGAACTGAAAAGTGGACATCTCTTCTACTATCGTGGGACAGATACTGGCAGAACTAGTATTGTTGGATTTATAATAAACAAGAAACTGAAGGATAAAGTTGTAGAAGTTGAAAGTTCCTCTGACAGAGCTGCACGACTTGTTATCCAACTCTCGAAAAGATACCAGGCTCAGATTATTCAAACTTATGCACCCACCACAAGTCATCCTGAAGAAGAAATTGAAGAATTTTATGAGGAAATTTGTCATCTAAATAATAAAGGTAAGCAGCACTTGAAAATAATTATGGGAGATTTCAATGCAAAAATAGCGCAACGGCAACAGAATGAAACTTCAGTAGGTAAATTCGGTCACGGCAACAGAAACCAGCGTGGAAATACCCTCGTTGAGTTTGCAGAAGCAGAAGGGTTTTTCATCTTGAACTCCTTCTTCAAGAAAAAGCCACACAGAAAATGGACATGGAGACATCCAAATGGGACGACAAGTGAAATTGATTTTATTATGTGTAACCAAAAATTCGTCATAGAAGACTGCAGTGTGCTAAACAAGTTCAACACAGGTAGTGACCATAGATTGGTGAGATGTAAGATGCACCTCAACACTAAACTTGAACGTGGCAAGCTCATAAGACAAACAAAATCTATTGACGTAACCAACCTTAAAAAACACCATAATATCTTCAAGTTGGAACTGAAGAACAGGTTCTCTGCTTTAGAAGGCCTAACATCGGAAGAAGTGGACATCTCTGAAGTTAACAGAAAAGTAACCAAAGCTCTTATGGAAACAGCAACAAAATTAGCTGGGTCTAAGAACAAGTTGCATGTAAATAAATTATCAGGAAAAACGAAAATGTTGATGCAAAAAAAGAAGAGAGATGAGGACAACTAAAGAAGATGTGACTTCCAAAGTGGAATATATAGAGCTATGCAAAACAGTAAGAAAAAGTATCACTGAAGACGTAAGAAAATTCAACTGTGAACTAGTGAGGAAAGCAATTGAAAACAACCAAAGCCTAAAGATAGCAAAGGGACATCTCAGTAAGGGAAGAAAACAGATTATGGCACTGAGAAAAGAAGATGGTTCTGTAACAAGAAATAGAGGCGAAATTTTGACAAGAGTGAAAGATTTCTACTCCAAATTACATGAAAGGGATGATATATGCACTCCAGACATCATGAAAGATACCAGTACCAGAGTTCCTCCAGTCCTTCCAGCAGAAGTTGCACATGCAATCAAGAACATGAAGCGGGGAAAAGCTCCAGGAGAAGATGGAATTACTGTAGACATCATACAAGAAGCAAGTGGAGAAATCGAAACAGTACTCGCCCAAATTTTCACTCGATGCCTTAATGAAGGAAAGATTCCTGAGGATTGGAACACCGCTACAATGATCCTGCTACATGAGAAAGGTGACATTGAGGATCTCGGAAACTACAGACCTATCAGCCTCCTATCAGTAGTTTATAAAATCTTCAGTAAAGTTCTTTCACACAGCTTGAAGGTAACACTGGACATGGCTCAACCGAGATAACAAGCTGGATTCAGGAGTGGCTACAGCACAATAGATCATATCCATGTGCTGAGAGAACTAATTGAAAGAGCGAGGGAATATGAACTTCCATTGTGCATGGCTTTTATCGATTATGAAAAAAGCCTTTGATTCGGTGAAACCATCAGCAGTTACAATGGCTCTGAAAACCTGCGGTATTGAAGATGCATACATTAATATTATTAATAACATCTATGAAAATGCAAGTGCAAAGATTAGGCTGTTTGAAAATACAACACACATAAAAATTGGAAAGGGAGTGAGACAAGATGACACCATATCTCCGAAGCTCTTTAATGCCACATTGGAGGGTGTTTTTCAGTCGCTGAGCTGGGAAAACAAGGGGATAAAGATTAATGGAGATTATCTAACCCACCTTCGTTTTGCTGATGACGTAGTCATTTTTGCAACTACCCCATCAGAGCTGCAGAGTATGATCCAGGAACTTGCTGACAAGAGTAAAGAAGTGGGATTAAAAATGAACTTTCAGAAGACAAAAGTGATGTTCAATGCTTTTACAAGAAATGAAGATTTATCGATTGATGGAGAAAAGCTGGAGATAACAGACATGTACGTTTATCTTGGACAGCAGATATCAAGTGAGGGTCACATTGATGAAGAAATTAATCGGCGTACAAAACTTGCCTGGAGAGCTTTTGGAAGAAACAGCATAATTTTCAAGAGCAATATGCCATTATGTCTTAAAAGAAAAGTGTTTGATCAATGCATCCTTCCAGTGCTTACGTATGGTGCAGAGACGTGGACCTTAACTAAAAGAGACATACAAAGGCTGCAGACAACTCAAAGTAGCATGGAGAGGTGCATACTTGGTGTAGCCAGGAGAGATAAGAAGAGGAACTCGTGAATCCGAAAAATGACAAGAGTGGAAGACATCATGATCAGAGTTAAATCCCTGAAATGGCAATGGGCTGGACATACTGCCAGAAGGACAGATCATCGATGGACAGCCGAAATTTTAGATTGGATTCCAAGGGACAGGAAAAGACCCAGAAGAAGACCACATGGGAGATGGGTGGATGAAATTCGAAAGTATGCAGGGGTGACATGGAGGAGACTGGCACAAGACAGACCGTTGTGGAGGAAACTTGGGGAGACCTTCGTCCAGCAGTGGATTGATAATGGTTGACAATGATGATGATGATGATGAACATATCAATATAGATGATCTGAAGATGGAGTGAACGGCACTCCGAAAGTGTTAATGGCTTTTAATTGTACATATATGTTCGTTTTTTAAAATAAAATATATCGTGTTAAGACGGAGCTGTTATATTGTATTAAAAGTATGTTTTCCATCAATCTCTTTCCGTACAGCATGTTTACTAGTCTCATTAATATAACGAACGGCTATTCGTCTGTCTCTCATACTGAGGGGATGGATGCCTACCGAGACAGTTAGGGATTTCCTGGTCGATCACTCGAGAAATTCCCTAATTTCCTTTACCATGGATTTTTCGCAACGAGCGAATAAACATTTTAGCTCTTAGGAAAATAATAATCGTTAACTTCATTTGAGCTTCATGTCTGCCTCAAGAATTGTTTCCTTGAAAAAAAAATGTGCTTCTTCTATTTACATATTTGGTGTTTGCTCGAAAACTGCACAGTCAGTAAAATCCTTTGTAATTATGTAACAAACATTCTACGGGACCAAGCGCGCTGTTGAAAATTATTTAAGCTAAAGATAACTGCAGTTAGATGAAGGTCGTTAAGCTTGGAGCCCAGCGTTTTTGGCAGGCCCTACTCTCCCTTTGTAATCTTGAAGGAGATACTAGTTCCTATTGTGATGACCTATCATATCAACCCCTTTTTCCACAGACTGACATAGTGCGCAAACAGATTCTCCAATATATATTCCGAAATATCTGTGTCCCACTCAACATTTATCTTAAGGCTGTCTTTGAATGAGTGTTAAAGTTCATCTTCTGTACTAATTGTGATGGCGTATCAAATCGACCCCTTTATAAACAGACTGACATAGCGCACAGATTCTTCAGTATATATTCCGAAATATCTGTGTCCCACTCAACATTTATCTTAAGGCTGTCTTTGAATGAGTGTTAGGGTTCATCTTCTGTACCTAATGTGATGGCGTATCAAATCGACCACTTTATAAACAGACTGACATAGCGCACAGATTCTTCAGTATATATTCCGAAATATCTGTGTCCCACTCAACATTTATCTTAAGGCTGTCTTTGAACGAGTGTTAGGGTTCATCTTCTGTACCTAATGTGATGGCGTATTATATAGACCCCTTTATACACAGACTAACATAGTGCACATATTCTTCAGTATATATTCCGAAATATCTGTGTCCCACTCACCATTTATCTTAAGGCTGTCTTTGAATGAGTGTTAGGGTTCATCTTCTGTACCTAAGTGATGGCGTATCATATAGACCCCTTTATACACAGACTAACATAGTGCACAGATTCTTCAGTATATATTCCGAAATATCTGTGTCCCACTCAACATTTATCTTAAGGCTGTCTTTGAATGAGTGTTAGGGTTCATCTTCTGTACCTAATGTGATGGCGTATCATATAGACCCCTTTATACACAGACTAACATAGTGCACATATTCTTCAGTATATATTCCGAAATATCTGTGTCCCACTCACCATTTATCTTAAGGCTGTCTTTGAATGAGTGTTAGGGTTCATCTTCTGTACCTAAGTGATGGCGTATCATATAGACCCCTTTATACACAGACTAACATAGTGCACAGATTCTTCAGTATATATTCCGAAATATCTGTGTCTCACTCAACATTTATCTTAAGGCTGTCTTTGAATTAGTGTTAAAGTTCATTTTCTGTACCTATTGAGATGGCGTATTAAATCGACCCCTTTATAAACAGACTGACATAGCGCACAGATTCTTCAGTATATATTCCAAAATATCTGTGTCCCACTCAACATTTATCTTAAGGCTGTCTTTGAATGAGTGTTAAAAGTTCATCTTCTGTACTAATTGTAATGGCGTATCAAATCGACCCCTTTATAAACAGACTGACATAGCGCACAGATTCTTCAGTATATATTCCAAAATATCTGTGTCCCACTCAACATTTATCTTAAGGCTGTCTTTGAATGAGTGTTAAAGTTCATTTTCTGTACCTATTGAGATGGCGTATTAAATCGACCCCTTTAGAAACAGACTGACATAGCACACAGATTCTTCAGTATATATTCCGAAATATCTGTGTCCTACTCAACATTTTTCTTAAGGCCGTCTTTGAATGAGTGTTAGGGTTCATCTTCTGCCCTATATCTGCAATGTAACTTTTTTTACACATTTTTTTTTTCGATGACTATTACTTTGTAGTGTTCGAAATTTTGAGCACAAATAAAAACGACCCATAGCAAATATGTGCCACAGTTATTACGAAACATTTGTTAGAATAATTTTAAAAAATACATTTATCTGAATAGAAAGCATTCAAATGGCTCTAGATGGCACTATAAGTTAGCATAGCAGTGTTTCTGTCTGAAAGCAACGAAATCTCTTATTTCTGCCTGATTTTTCTAATTATCTGAACCAAATAGAAATAAATGAATAGGGGCAAAAGTGATATTGAAATTTTGTCTTCTATAAATCATCTTAAATCCTACTGTATGTTTATTTCTTCAAGCGAAAATGCGTAAATTAGCAGAGAACTCTTGAATTTGAACTATAGAAACTCCACCAACTTACTGAACTCCATCACCAAATAACATCATTGGTTAAAACGAAACTGTGCGTATTTTGTCCTTTCATTGTAGAGCAAACGAGAAACCGCTTCCATTCTGAATATAGTGAGATCTTCAGTGATTCGCTGACGCCAATTTCTAGGACAGTCACTCAAGAGGTAAAAGCACGCCAAAGGAGTGATTTTTGCGCCTTGTATCGCAGAAGATAAACCCTAATATTCATTAAAAGACAGTCTTAAAAGAAAGAACTGTTTGCAGCTAGTAGTTCATATGGGTCAAAATAATGGTTCATTGGTCAAAACAGTAGTTCATAGGTCAAAATAATAATGGGTAGACTTACAAAAAGGGGCCTATTCAAAAAGGAGACACCAATACTATTGCACAGCAGGCGATTAATGGCCAAATAAATATTTAAAAAAATGGTTATAGGAAAACTGCTGTGTGGCATGTGCTGAATTCAATTTTGAGAATTAGATTAGTTGAGAATTGATTTAATTAAGAATTGATTTAGTTGGAAGTGAGGTATTCAAGAGACTCGTAGATTCTTTTGATTTTTACCAAATTCTTCAGAGAAAAATAATTATTAGATACAACATCCTGATTTGAGTGTGGTTTGATGCTACTTTCACTCATGAGCGGATTTAAAAACAAATTATGATTGAGTTTATGAGGTATTCCCCTGAAGGTACGTAAGCTTTTATTTTATAGTGGAGCGAAAAGTTAAAATTCCCAACCTCGTTTGGTCTTCCCAATTTGCCCCTGCTTATGATGATTCAGGATAAAATAGTATATTAACAGAACATGCACAAAATGAGTTCACTACTAACCAAATAATCAGAATAATGAATTTATTTTTAGCTAAGTAGAACACGACTGCGACTTGTAATCTCAGATTCCGTATAACAAAGAATCCACTAGCGAAGCGGTGGCAGCACGGAGGATAGATTATTCGTAGAAGTACTGAAAAGAAGAATCACTGACAAAAAGAAAGAGCTTAATCAGTCAAATCTTTCAGTTATTAATATATGGTCCTTGCATTCATATTTGTATGCATGAGCTGACTTCTAATCATTGCTCAAAAGAAAAAAAAACAATCATGGAAGTTTAGACTTAACTTTCAGTATGAAAAACATTACGAACAGCAACAAAAATTTACATGAGTAAAAAAACAACATAAAATGAAAGGTAAAAAGGCAGTACACGTAACACATTTTCGATTTGGTCGCAAATATTTCTGCTTTTGTCATACACGTATGCATTTGGTTCGAGGCTAAGCCTAAATAATTCTATTACTTTCTTTGGTGCGGATTATTTGTTTGTTTGTTTGTTCAGTTGGGGGTTTAACGACCACCGTGAGCAATTCAATGGGCTATAAGCAACCGCCCGTCCCTAATTTAGGGTAACTGGCTCCAGCAAAAGGAGAGAGCCAGTACCGTAAGACAAACACAACATCCATGCCTCACCGGAATCCGAACCCGGACCCATCTCGGACGAATGATCAAAAGCCATCGCTTAGACCACTGTGACACCGTGCAACATTACACTCAGCACACACACACGAGAGCTGAGAAGGGTCGAGCCCAAGCTTGAGGTGCCCTAAACGATCTCTGGCGGACTTTGGCTGCATAATGTTTCCAGGTGTTCAGGCTTGGGCGGGACCGTGCTCTGAGAGAGAGAAAATTTCTATCATCTGTTTTTTTTAATGTGATTTTATATGATTTAGCGCATACAAGACTTTTCTTCCGCTTTATGGTTGGTAAAAAGATTTCCTCGATAACTGGGTCTGTCTGGGAATTCGGGAGGGCTATTTATTCCGGGCTTGGGTAGCAAATGCCATGAGCCACAGAATAATGGATTTCTGCGGAGAAGCAAAAGCTTCTTCAAGAACTATACATAGTAGATAGTTGACACCACGTCGACGAAATGTTTCTCCCTATTTCCACGAGGTAGCTTCCTGCTAATTCTGTTAAGCAACGTACGTTGATCGCAACTCCGCCCGATCTTTCCTGATACACCGCCGTCCAAAGCACTTCAGGAGGAAACGAATGGTCAAAGGAAATCGTGCATGTAAATTACAGAAACAGATAGAGGTTCCTCCCTACTCCTCGGTTGGGAAAGACATTGCCCATTTTCAGGATGAAGAAAGTGGAAGTCTGGAAGATATTCTTTTTATTGATGCCTAAACAAGTTTGCCATATTTTTCGGCCTCTTTCGGGTAAGGCTTTATCTTGCAAAATAAAATTCGGGCTCGGGGTGACATACTTCGGGCTCGGACTCTTCAATTTAAGCCTGAAATCAACACTGACACACACACAGACACATACACGCGCACACACACACACACATACAAGCGCGCGCACACACACACCCACACTCACGGCTTATACAGATTTACTTATCAACTAAAATGCATCATGATCTTCTACTATACAGTAGCTTAAATGTGCTTCGCCAAAAATCCAATACAGAAATGGGCTTCACCAAGAAACCAGTACGGAAATGGGCTTCACCAAGAAACCAGTACCGAAATGTGCTGTACCAAGAAACCAGTACCGAAATGTGCTTCACCAAGAAACCAGTACGGAAATGTGCTTCACCAAGAAACCAGTACGAAATGTGCTGTACCAAGAAACCAGTACCGAAATGGGCTTCACCAAGAAACCAGTACGAAATGTGCTTCACCAAGAAACCAGTACGGAAATGTGCTTCACCAAGAAACCAGTACGAAATGTGCTTCACCAAGAAACCAGTACGAAATGTGCTTCACCAAGAAACCAGTACGAAATGTGCTTCATCAAGAAACTAGTACGAAATGGGCTTCACCAAGAAACCAGTACGAAATGTGCTTCATCAAGAAACTAGTACGAAATGGGCTTCACCAAGAAACCAGTACGAAATGTGCTTCACCAAGAAACCAATACGAAATGTGCTTCACCAAGAAACCAGTACGAAATGTGCTTCACCAAGAAACCAGTACGGAAATGTGCTTCATCAAGAAACTAGTACGAAATGGGCTTCACCAAGGAAGCGGTACGAAAATGTGCTTCACCAAGAAAGCAGTACGAAACATGCTTCACCAAGAAACCAGTAAGAAATGTGCTTCACCAAGAAACCGGTACGGAAATGTACTCCGTAAAACCAGCCTGCTATACAAATAAGAGAGTGGTTAGTGTCAGCGCTGAAGGTTTCTGACAATTCATTCGAGCTCGGTTGAAGTACGAGTACCAGATGACGCATAGTTGGTGTGTTTGTAGTTCCGTGTTGTCTACCACTCCTCCGTGCAACAAATTGTCCAAAATTTAGGACGGAAGATTGATTATATCTTTTAGAATTGCGTGATGGGTGCCCGTTAAACAATGAAAAGAAAAACAGAAAACGCGCTTCCATCTAAAGTCCTCACCATATTCAGAAATAAGTCTGATCTAGTAAGAACATATGCAGCAAAATTCGAGCTACAGTATCTATGTTCTGCTATCCAGTATTTCCTGCATATTTGTTCGCATTTTAGCTACTTTCGTCTTTTTTGACGTGGGACTACGTCTAACTCCACGGATAGTATGGGGCGACCTACGGCAGATCGTCTGTGACAAAAATAGGTCCCAACTGAAATCATTGCATTAAAAATACACTGAATTGCCAGAAAAACTGGTACACCAGTCTAATACTTGGTGGGTCCCCCACGGGAGTGCAGGACTGCAGAAATACGACGGGGCATGGATTCCACTAGCTTCTGGAAATATGCTGTTGGCAATGCACACCATACTTCCTGCAGAGCGTTCCACAATTCGGGTATATTATGAGGTCTCGAATTCCTGTGTTTGATAGGGCGTTGCATGGTATCCCAAATGTGTTCTATCACGTTCAGATCTGGGGATATGGATGGGAAATGGCAACACCCGAAACTCAGATGAATGCTCCTCTAACCATAATGTCGCGTCCCGACACTGTGTGAAAGTGCATTGTTCTTTTGGAACAGGCCCAACCCATCAGCATGAATGCAGGACATGAACGGGTGCACCTCGTCAGAAAGGATGCGCACATTGCGTTGGGCCTGTCACAGATGTTTGTAGACGTACTAGGGGTTCCAGTGAAGTCCAGCTAAACATGCCCCATTCCATTATGGAACCCCCCCCCGTCCCCACCAGCCGGTACAGTTCCCTGTTGACAGGCGGTATCCATGACTTCATGGAGTTTGCGCCACACACGAATCCTTCCATCTGCCCGATACAGTTGGAAACGCGAATCGTCAGACAAGGCTACTTGTTTCCAGTCATCAAGTCTCCAGTGGCGGTATTGTCGTGCCCAAGCGAGGCGCATAGCTCTGTGTCGTGCACCCATCAAGGGGACTCGAGTTGGGCGTCGGATCCCAAAGCCCATATCGTGCAGCTACGTTGTACAGGCCGGACGGTTGAGGCTTGTTGAGGCTCCAGCATGGAATGCCGATGATACCTGCGAGAGTGTTGCACGCCTATCGCGTGAAACGATTCTTGACAGACGACGATGGTCTCGTTCACCCAATGTCTTTTTACGGCCACACTTGTATCGTAGGTTGGAGGATTTGCCGGAATTCTTGTAGCCACGGTACACCCTTGCAATGATCGTCCGTGAAAATTCGAACTTCGTTTCTACCTCCGAAATACTATGGCACATCTAACGAGCGCCAACTATGACACCGCGTTGAAAATCTCTCCAATCGTTATTACTCGTCATTCTCATGCCGAAAACAGCTCTGACAGATGGCAAGGATGTCTATCGCTTTATATACGCACTGGCGGACGCAACCGAGTACGCGCATAGGTGACGTTGCTATGTATCTTGCACAAACTCGTCTGTACCAGGTTTTTCTGGCACTTCAGTGTACGTGCCGCGCACTAATCGTGTTAGCATAGTCGTAAACAGCATGGAGTCAAATTCGCGTACTGCGCAGTACATCGTGCGCATGACGCCCCCCCCCCTTGCTCCCTGTGCGCGGGGGAGATGATGCAATATTTCTGGGTGTGCCGCCGCGTTTGACTAAGTCTACCTAGGCAAGCGTGTGCTCAACATGACTGTGCGTTGTATCGTTTTAAAGTTTTCGACGAGATCTTTTCAAACATATGAAGAACATTTAGCATTGGTTTGAACTGAATTTTTTTTTAATTGTTTTCTTGTGAACAGTTTTGAAAATATCTCGGTTTATCTGGACAACCGTGAGTGCAAAACGGCTGCGCGTGGTATCGTATTAAAGCTCTTAACGAGATCTACTTAAATATACAAAGAACCAATCGCAGTGGATTAAACTAAAATTTTTAAAAATTGTTTTCCTGTGAACGGGTTAACATTTTCGACAATGCCACGGAATTCGCAGAATGAAAGAAGCCCAAGAAGACAGAGCACCACGTTTGCGTTGGGTAATTCGTGAACCGATCTGCTTTGTGTTCGAAATGCATCCAGCATTATTTGTAAAAATTATATTGCAGTGGTTTAAACTAAAGTTATGTGTGTTTCTACATCTGTGTTGGCTGTAACAAATTAAATAAACTGTTTGAAACCACACTCGACTAGCTCATTTCAACTCTCCGATCTGCAAATCGTAGTCCTACGTTCCAAACTGACTGCTCAACAAGGACTGAGCCTACTTGTACTTTCTTTTTTGTTTTTATAAACTATTTATGCTTCTGTGTACACACAACATGTCACGCTGGAAGGTGTCTTATAAAACCCCAAAACTCTTTGAGAACTTCAAAATCATACACTATCCTCAATAAAAGCGTTATATTTGAAAATCTAGAGGAAAAACTGGGACAACCTAGGAAAATTATCACACTTGGAATTTACTCGGTTACATATTTCACTGTGTAGAGGATTCGTTCTATAGGATTTCACTGAGTATGGAATGTTTTCCCGTTGTGTAGATTTGCTCCCCGGCCATTTTATGTACGGACACATTAGCAACGAGTTTAGGAGGATAAGATCACGATTTTATTATAGTTTGTAAGATGCTAAATTTCATGATAATACTTCTAAATTTATTCCGTTTAAAATTAATAATATATTGTGTGTGACGCATACCTCTATGTTAGCCTTCCTTTAGAGTTTCTGTATTCTTATGTAAATTTGGTTTCTTCTCGTTAAACGTTTTTCTGACTTAACAACACATTTTTTCTCCCGACGATTTTCTAAAGTTGGCGTAACTGGAAGTTAATCATAGATCTTTATAATAACATGTTGTGTACTGTTTCAAAAAGTGAAGTGAGAAATGTTTTGCAAGAACTTTAGAGTGCGGTTTGTTACGTGAGGAGATTTCTTGTTAACGATAAGAGCAGACTAGATTGGTTCATTCTAAGTGTAGTTCTTTCGAGGTAGTGATTTGTTAAAAGCCATTATCTTTTGAGTTAAGGATTTGTTGAACAGCAGCTAGATAACCTTTTGATATTGTGCAAAGTACAGATTGATATCAGCCTTTATTGTTCAGAAATGAATTATAATCATTGTTGTGCTACTATTATGTGGCAATGACAGAATAAAAACGGACGTTAAAAATGTAAGTACTACTTATGACTGATTGACTCTGGGAAGTTTAACCTAAATATACGAATATAAAATTAATGTGGAACTATAGTTGATATGGTGAACGAAATCAACTATGATGTAAGTAAGTAATATGAACTTCAAGTATTCTGAGAATTCCTATACAGGCCACCTAATTTTCAGAGGCTTAAAACTGGAATCTCAAAAGGGGACTAAAAGAGCTATGCAATTCCACCTGTCTCAGAGTTGAGAAGTTTTGAAAAAAAAACAAGCTGTAGATGTTATTTTGTGTTTGCCGATGGATGCTAGATTCAATGATTTTTCGTGAGTTTGGAGAACATTAGTCATATTCAGCTCGATAAATTGATGATATTCTAGGATACAGCACCAGCAAAAAATATAAAAGGAGTAAAGCAATATTAATTAGCATATACAAATCAAAAAATATATAACACTCAAAGATACCGCACCAACAGAAATTCGGAAGGAGTGAGACATCAGTGCTTATATCCCAAGTTCCTCAATGCCACATTACAAAATGTATTTCAGTCATTGAACTGAGAATACAAGGGACAGAAATTAAGGGAGGTTACTTAACCCTCCTTCTTTTTGCTGACGACATAGTCAACTGTACAAATACCCCCTCAGGGCTGCAGAATATGATCCAGAACTTTCTGAACAGAGTAAAGAAGTGGGATTAAAAATGAACTTTCAGAAAACAAATTTGATACTCAATATTTTACAAGAACTGAGGATTTAACATTTAATAGGGAAAATGTTGAGGTGCCGGATACGTGCATTCACCTTGGGAAACACATATCAAGCGAGGGTCATATTGAAGAAGTAATTAATAGGAGTAGAAAACTTGGTTGGAGAGCATTTATAACAAAAAGTTAAATTTCCAAGAGCAATTTAGAATTATGTCTTAAAAAAGGGTTTTAATAAATGCATTGTTCCAGCTGTTACTCATGGATCACAGGCATGGACCTTAATTTAAAAAAGACATACAGAGGCTGCAGAAAACTGAAGAAAGCATTGTGAGGTTCATGCTAGGTGTAACCAGAAAAAATATAAGAACAGGAACTTGTGGATCAGGAATATGACAAGGGATGATCAAAGTGCAAACCCTGAAACGACAGTATACTGGACACGTTGACAGAACTGACCGCCGATGGACAACCGAAATGTTAGGCTGATAATGCACAGAAAAAGACGCAGAAGAAGACTTTGTGGGATATGGGAGGACGAAATCTGAAAGCTTGCTGAAATTGAATGGAGGAGACGGGATCAAGACATACATTTGTGGAAGAAACTTAAGGAGACCATCTAGCAGTGTATCGATAAAGGTTGTTGATGATGATTATACGGCTCACCTGTTCTACTACAGGAACAGCACAGCATTACAAAGCTGACTGAGAACAACGATATGCTCCGTCACGCCCATTGGATAATTTGGTATTTCTTAAATTTAGAAACAATGCTGATGTTTACTTTAATATATTTTTCGTTTTTTCCTTTTAAAACGAGATTTAATTATCTCAATTCATACTTAAGATCAGAATAAGACTTGGAGCTGCAGTATAGGCGCAGGCACCATTTGGCTAATCGTCAAACTCGGATGATTAGCTACAGCCGTTCTTCTGACCATTCAACCAGCGAGACTGCCTTCATTTGACGTAAGACCATCGTGAATTTTTTCTAAGTGTCCTTCAATAACTATACCTACTGTTTTGATTAAATTAAGAAATGGTTAATTAAATAAAAGGGAACTATACACCAACTGTACTTGAATAGTATAACTGTATTAGATATCCGAAATTTCTTGGTGTAGAATAGAAATCAAAATTTCCAAGCTTTCGCAGATTAAACAGATGGCTTTTTCAAGAAAGGTAGACAACAAACTGTCTACCTTCCTTGGAAAAGCCATCTGGTTGATGCGCGAAAGCATGGAAATTTCTGTCTACCTTCCTTGAAAAAGTCAGCTGGTTGATGTGCGAAAGCATGGTAATTTCTGTCTACCTTCCTTGAAAAAGTAATCTGGTTGATGAGCGAAAGCTTGGAAATTTCTGCCTGCCTTCCTTGAAAAAGTCATCTGGTTGATGTGGAAAAGCTTGGAAATTTTGATTTTTATTCTACACCAAGAAATGTCGGATATCTAGTATAGTAATACTATTTAAGAAATAGTTCTTTTCTCATTCAATGTGCTGGTTCTTTCTAAAAATTTCTTTCGATGATTACCATAGTTTGAACGTTAACTAAATCGAGAAAACTTTTTTGTTTTTGTCTTCACTTAATGTAGATACCATAAGTCTCTTCCTTATGTCTTTTGGGACAGCAAATTGCAATCGTAGTCATCAATATTAATTCTTGATCGTTTCATCTTTTCAGGTTATAAAGCAATAGTTAAATATTCGTTTGTCTGTTAATATTAATTTAAAGTTTATCTTCAACTTACTGATTCACTGGTGATTTTAATCGTAACTTCAACCTAAAGTTACCTTCCCGGATGAGTCTCAGGCACTCGTAGCATCTGAAACTTAATTAGTCACATAAAAGTCACTCTTCGCAAGATAACGGTCTCGGAGTTGAATAACAGGTCAGTACTTACGAACCAGATTGACACTAATTCAAGAATTCAGCTCGTCACCAATAGAAATTAATCACTTTAAATGTTCACCATCAACAAGTCGTAGTAACTCAATCCTCAAATGCAGTCCGCATATAAAACAGTCGTTCGTATAACATAGGTATAGCCCTTTCAAATTATCTTTCCACAACAGTACAGTATAACTAACACAATCATCACTACACTACTCTCTCCTTGAAAAGCATTAACTAACTACTTTTATTTCCGTTCTCTTAGCCTTTTGAACCGCCGTCAGGTTGTTAGCAACTTAATCGAGAAAAATAATTTGGTGTTAAGTCGGAAAATATTTAACGAGGAGAAACCAAATTTATATAAGAACACAGAAACTCAAAACGAAGGTTAAATTAAAGGTATACGTCACAAGTACTGTGCCAATATTATACAGCACTGATTTCCTACTTACAGAAACCAGCCTTGATACAGCTCGATGCATTTTATTAAATTTGTAATAGTAAAGTCATTAATTATATATACATATACACCGAGGAGCCATTACATTATCACCACCTAACTAATAAGCTGTAGGACCCTATTTATTCCGCAAAACAGCGGCCACTCGGCGAGGCATCGATTCGATATGGTGGTGATAGGTATCCTAGGGTATCCGGTACCATAATGTCAACAGCAGGTCCTCCAGTTCCCATATATTTCGGGTTGGTGGTGATTTAACGCGAGCCCGCTTTTCCAAATCGAACCACAAATGTTCGATTAGGTTCATGTCAGGTGAATTTGGAGGCCAGGGTATTAACAGAAAGTCACCAGTAAGTTTCTCTCCTCGAACCACTCCTTGACGCTTCTGGCAGTGTGGCATGGAATATTATCCTGTTGGTAATGGCCATCACCAGCAGGGAACATTGTCGCCATGAATGGGTGAACATGGTCCTCAACGACTTTCAGATACCTAACAGCTGTCAGGGATTCTGCTATAAGAATAATGGGGCCTAAAGTGTCCCAAGAAAACATCTCCCACAGCATAACACCGCCGCCGCCGCCGCTGCCTCCGGCCTGTTTCCGCCCAAAAGTGCATCGAGGTTCCATAGCCTCCGTTGCTAATCAGCATATCCGCGCTCGGTCGTCTAAGTGATGCACCAGGAATCTTGATTCGTCGGACCAGGCCACTTTCTTCCAATCATCCACGGTCCAATCTCGATGATCTTGGGCCCATTTTAGGCGTTGTTGACGATGTAGTTCAGTGAACATGCGGACCCGGTTGGGTCTTTGGCTACGTAGGCTAATGCGCAGAAGGCTGCGAGGAATTGTGAGCTATGACACATTGCCCTCATCACCAGTGTTGTTGCTGCGTGTGATTGTTGGTGGTATTGTGGCCCTGCGGTGGCTGTGAACAATGCGCTACCGTCTCCGCTTCCCATCTGACATCAGTGAGATACGGACGACACACGGCTGAACGGCGGTTTATTCTTTGGAAATCTGTGCACCACTTTTGATACGTACTCACTACAGCAACACGTGAACAACCCACAAGCCCTCGCCGTTTCCGAGATCTTAGTTCCGAAGGGCCGTGCCATCACAATTTGTCCTTTACCAAACTCCGAAAAATCGGAGCTTTTCCCATTCTGACTCAGAAAACTGTACTAACCGAAAGCCGATCCTCATGTTGTATATATTCTGCTCTGTGAACTTCACCTGCGCTACCGTTCTGTCTTCAGGCGATCTCATTTCTCTAGGCTGGGGTTGTTCATAATGTAATGGTTCATCGATGCATCGAAATTACGAAATATATATTTTAGAAGTTTACTTTAATTTCCGCACAAGGTATAGTGCGGAAATTATACAGTACTGATCTCCAGGACCGTAAGTAGGCTTTAGTCTTCGGATGAGGAGGGGGGGGGGGTTAAGAAAACATATTCCATAGCAAAAATGTCATCTATCTATCAATCAATCAAGTCCCTAACTAGAGTTTTGTTTCGAGGTTTAGAAACAAACTATTCCATAGCAAAATTCTATCGATCTATCTAACCACTTAACATAAATGAACTCCTTAGTTTTTAGTATATTACCCTGCTGGCCACCCAAAATACAACACCAAGAAGGACACGAGATAGCAAAGCCAGATTTACTGGACACATAACAACAGATACAAAGATGAAACGATTGAGCTTACAGACCCGTGCGACTTGCGGAACACGCAGACATCAATAGTTCGTGTGCCCCCATGGCTGGCAATAACGGCCGCTACACGCCACGGCATCGAACGAAAGAGGCTTTGGATGTGGGCTTTGGGTATGTCGGTCTAGGCTGCTTCCACACGTTGCCACAGTTCATCAGGCGCAGCCGCGGGTGATGCTTGCCGGGCCACTCGGTTGCCGATTAGCGACCAGACGTGTTCGATGGGAGACATATCGAGAGAACAGGCGGGCCACAGCAGCAGTGACACCTGATGGGCCGTGAAGAATTGTTTGCACGATTCGTGCCACGTGCAGGCGCGCATTGTCCTGTTGAAACGTGGTCGCTAGCAGGTCGTGCAGTTAAAAAAGGACTGCAGGCTTCAAAACGTCAGAGATGTAGCGGTGATTGTTGAGTGTACCGGCAATGCGTACCAGAGGAATGCGGGAGTCATATCCAATTGCGCCCCAAACCATAACGCCAGGCGACGGATCGGTAGGGCGATGCATAATGCAGGCGTCATATAGTCTCTCGCCGCGGTGCCACCACACGCGGATCTGACCATCGTGGTATTGCAGGCAGAAGCGGGATTCGTCGGTGAAAACAATGTCGTTTCATTCCGTAGTCCAGGTGCGGCGTTCAACGGCCCACTGCCGCCGCACTCGCCGGTGGTGTAACGTCAATGGTAATCGGAGCATGGGGCACTGTGCGACAAGTCCCCGCTCCTGCAGACGACGTCGAACGGTGCGTGCTGACACAGGTTGTTGCGCAACACACCCTAATTCCTGCGCTAACGTTCGTGATGTGGCGGTGCGAGCCGTCAATGCCCGCCTCACAACATGCCGGTCATGTCGTTCGGTGGTGTGCCGCTGCTTTGGCGATCGCTCACGTCGGTCCGTCCGTCCCTCCAGCACTCATCGAATCCATACTTGCCTCACTGTGGCTGGATGTCGTCCCACACAGGCGCCGATGTCTCGGTACGATAAACCGCTGTCGCGATAAGCCACTATTCGTCCTCTGTCGAACTCCGAAACGTGCTGGAATGACTGCCGTATTCTACGACGAGGCATCAGGAAGCTTCTGACGCACAGGTCCGGCAGCACAACACACTTCCACTACTTACACCCCGCCTTCTGTGCACTCCTACAACATACCGGTCATGTCGTTCGGTGGTGTGCCGCTGCTTCGGCGATCGCTCACGTCGGTCCGTCCGTCCGTCCCTCCAGCACTCATCGAATCCATACTCGCCTCACTGTGGCTGAATATCGTCCCACACAGGCGCCAATGTCTCTGTACGATAAACCGCTGTCGCGATAAGCCACTATTGGTCCTCTGTCGAACTCCGAAACGTGCTGGAATGACTGCCGTATTCTGCGACGAGGCATCAGGAAGCTTCCCACGCACAGGTCCGGCAGCACAACACACTTCCACTACTTACACCCCGCCTTCTGTGCACCCTTCTTAAAGTGCTTCTCATTGGCGTGCCGGGCGCACATAATTTGCATATGCCCTGCAATGCTAATCGTTTGCATGTCCTCTCGAGGTTGACGCATGCTGCGAATTTCAGGCCAATCGGATGCTTCCTTCTTGGTGTTGCATTTTGGGTGGCCAGCAGTGTAGTATCGGTTAGCGAGTAACGACACGTGAACTTACTCAGTATTAACCGAAAAACAACTCAACAATATGAGACAGAGATCACATAAAAACAACAAGATTACAGAGGTGACAGCATGAAAGCAAGTACAGTCTGAAAAAGAAAATTATAAAAAAAATTGAAATCTTCGTCAGGAAGTGGATCTTAAAGATTCCGATAGCGATAGATGAAACCACTGTACCAAGGGACTTTGACGTTGAATTGGCCGTTTATTATAGCAACTATTAACACGATAAATAAATAAATAAGCTATATCAAATATACCTGGTAGTAGAACAATTCCGATTAATAAAGTGCCATACACAGAGTTTCCTGTACTTCTATTGATTGACCGGTTGGTACAGTGAGAAAAAAATGTCCTTCTGAAGTAAGGTTTATCAAAGGAAATAAGAAACATTTTGTAAAAAAAATAGTACAAAGAAGATAATGACGACTCCTGTCGATCTAATAACTTACGATAAACAAGCCAAAAAACATTTTACCCCAAAAACGCTTGGGAAGGGGGAGGTTACCCTAAATATCCCTCCTCTGCACACGGCCATAGGCCATACTGATTTCCCATTTGGAGGAACCTGCCTTGAGCTCGATGCATCTTATTAAATCTGTAATAGTAAATTAATTACTTATAAATACATATCGATGCATCGAAATCACGAAATATATATTTTAAGAGTTTATTTTAATTTCTGAATAAATAAAGTGTTTTCCACTAACTCAGAATTTAGGTTAAATTAAATATGCTAAAAATGTAGCTCTGACAGCAAGTTCTGTGAAAAGATTTGTATTTCCGTTTGAGCAAGATCAATTTAAATCTTGATTTAAATATGAGTACTTTTAAAAACTCTCCGTATTAACAAATTCTTTGTTGCTCAGCAATCACATATAAATGCCTTTAAATGGTGAAATTCGCGTTAATAACTTAACGCGGAAGGGCGATTGAAGATTAGCACACCAGTGCATATTTCTCGTACGTGGTTCGTTTTACGCGCGGCATTCTGGAATAAATAAGAATCCGGGCAGCGAATGTAATCCGATTTGTTCCAAATTCCCCGTTGGCATCTACAGTGTTTAATTATTAACCTCCAGTTTCTCTTCCTTTCCCAAATGTGAAACTAGAAAAGCACACTCGTCTTCGCGGCATCAAAAAAATCAATTTCAGGAAAATCGAGATCACAGAAGTCAAATCTTTTTTGCCTCTGTTCGTTGTAAAGCCACAGGTGTTCGTAGACTATATTTGTCATCTACAGACTCTGGGATTTCTGATGACGAAATCAGACATACACATAAATGCACTTACACTTTCTTTCACTCACTTACACACACACACACACACACACACACACACACAGGTTTATAGAAATGTTGATTGAGGTTTCAATCCGATGGTTAAAATGAAGTCAACTTTAACTGCACTAAAAGAAATTCTACTGGAAAAAAATTTATGACGTCAAAGCATTGTCCTCAACGTTCTGTTTTCCGAATCATCGAAATGCACAATAAAATACAGCATCAACTGATAAGAAGGTCTGAAGAAAAAAACAACACTTAGAAATGATTTAAGACTCGGGAATAATTAAGATTTCTAAGTAGAGGAAAAGAAAAAAGAATTAACACTTTCAAATATCCCAGAACCATCGAAATGCACGATAAAATACAGTATCCCCTGACAAGAAGGTCTTAAGACAAAAAAGCACACTTCCATGTGATTTAAGACTAGGGAATAATCAAGACTTACAAATAGAGGAAAAGGAAGAAAGAATTTACACTTTAAAATATTCCAGAACCATCGAAATTCACGATAAAATACAGCATCAACTGATAGGAAATTCTTAAGAAAAAAAAAAACTTCGATGTGATTTAAGACTCGGGAATAATCCAGACTTATAAACAAAGGAAAAGAAAGAAAGAATTTGCACTTTAAAATATTCCAGAACCATCAAAATTCACGGTAAAATACAGCATCAACTGATAAGAAGGTCTTAAAAAAAACTTCGATATGATTTAAGACTCGGGAATAATCAAGACTTATAAATAGAGGAAAATAAATAATTTACACTTAAAAATATTCCAGAACCATCGAAATGCAGGATAAAATTCAGCATCAACTGGATACTGGTAACAAAACACATAATCTCCATAGTCTTGGGAATAATAAGGATTTTATTTTGGATAAAAAAATTGGGGAGCATAACAAAGAACCCAAATAAAGAAAATATTCCAGGATCATCTGGAAGCGTGTTGAAAATACGGAATCATCTGAAAGTAACAGAGACATGTTCTCCAAAGGTTGATTTTGTTTTATCCCCCTTCTGTGTGTATACGTGTTTTCTTTTCCAAACATATTATTGTTGTCTAGAAAAAGTATTGCGTACTGAGAGAAATTAAAAAAATATTGTCATATTTACCTCTAGCCCATTCATTTTTTTCTAAGAACATCTACAAGAAATGGAATTACTGGGACTAATGCAAATATAAACCTAAGGTTCCTAAACGTAAAGCTTTTGGTCAGTAAAAATTTGAAAATAATTATTGCTATAATAAAATAAATAGCATTCAATTTACGGAAGTGATGACATTGCAACGGATGATTGGTTGCTATTCGAAGTGATAACGTAAGAATGTTTACATTATGCAGAAGGAGGATTTGAAAAGGTTTAATTTAAATATACACTTAATGCTGAGTTAATCTTGATAAAATATCTACTACTTCGTGGGTCCTGGTTTCTTCCGGTGAATTGCAACAACTCGACGTGGCATCGATTTTACGAGTAGTCTGTCTACAGTTGTGTGGAGACATGCTCACTTCCGGTACGAAGCGGAGTGATGTGTCCAACTGCCTCATCTGCCGTTCCAAAATATACCACAGATGCTCAATTGGGTTGAGATCAGGGAGTCTGGTGGGAAGAACTCATCTCCACTGGGAAGAAGTAAAACCTTGGGGGGGGGGGGTCCGCCGCAAGTATCCTGGTAGAAGCCGTCGTCTATTCGCAGGTCTACTCAGACAAGGGGTCATAGTTCACGTCAGAACAACCTACCCCACCGGCCTGTATAGTCGATGCCATGTATGGAAGATCGATAGCCGCCTCGCGCGCTCAACCATCGATAGAATGGAGCACATATCGTGATTCATCGGACCCAGCACAACTACTTTCAATATTTAATCATTCGAGCAGTGTGCTGTTGGCACCAGGAGAGTCATTTACGTTGATCGACTGTTGTGAGGAGAGAGTGACGTACACTGCGTCTCGTCTTGAAGCCCATCCGTGCCAAGATGCGACTCACAGTCCCGTGGGGTATTGTTTCTGGTTTATCCGGTACTGTTTTTGGTTAAATTCCCAGTCCCGCGGTGTATTATTTTTGTACCGGGTCGTCAAGTGCGAGGCTGTGGTCCGCCGATTGCCCGTATAATAAAACACACCCATCAAATCCATCTTTATCCTCCATTTAAAGTTGCGTAGTTGGTTGTTTTTACAACGTCTTTTGTAAAAAAAGGTCGTGCTTATGTACCAGTTTGTCTGTCCGTCTGTAGAAACCATATCTCTGCAACTATTAGTCCGATTTGAAAAATTCTTTTTGCATTGGGAAGACTGAAATGTGAGAATGAGGATCCGCACAATACGATTTTTTTACGATGCACAGTATCGCCACTAGAGGGCATAAGTGCAAATGATATTGAGTTCAAAATACATTTTATTCCATATATTTGATTCTAAATATCCGACTAAAGAATTATTTTACCGTTCAATTACGTTTATGTCGAAAACTATTTTAGGTACAGTCGCTTTCTTAAGTTAGGCATAGATTTTTTGCTAGGGGGCGTTAAAGTAAATTGCGCTTTCCTTGAGATCTCGGCTTCTAAAGCTCTTGATTTGAAAAAGTCTTCATGCACCGGATACAGCTCCTCATGCTTATGGGAAATGTTATGCATATAATTTATAATTTTTGGCAAACAATGGTTTCACCATCAGGGGGCGTGAGGGTAAATTTCTACTTCTGATGAATTTGGAGCAAAATCTAAGCTTCTGGAAGCTCTACTAAAAAAAATTGCTTTGTTGACCGATACCGCTTTCCTCGATAAACCCTTCCGGAACATTTTCTCCTTAAAATAATGCATGGTTTCTTCGCCAAGGGGCGTAGATATATATTTTATTTTCGTCAACATCTCTGCTTCTAAGAGTCCAATTTGAAAAATTCCTTTTTGTTAGATAGCATTTCCAGTGCGAATGTTTCTCATATAATTTCAAAATTTTCAAGTAATGCATAGACTTTCCACTAGGGGGCGAAAACGTAAAGCGCGTTATCTCCGCTTCCAAAACTCCGATTTGAAAAATTCTTCCCGTACCGATACCGCTCCTGATGGGAAATGTTTTGCCCAGAAGTTCTAATTTTTGATACAAAATGGTTTGGTCACCAGGGGCGTAGATGTATACCTTGTTTTAGTCGATATCATTGCATCTAAGAGTCCGACTTGGAAAAAATTCATTCTTTGTTGTAGAGCGTTTCTGCTACGAAATGTTTATCATATAAACGTGTGGGCTGAAATATCAGAAAATGTCACTAAATCAAGTATTGTTATTTTCTCATTAAATATGAAATATATTTAATTTAAAAAAATTTGCACAAGAAAATTTGAGTTCGTAGGTTATTGCATATCGCTGCTATAAGATCATCTTATTATATCCCATGTTTTTGTTTATCTGTTTGTTTACTTTTGTAGAATTTAACTATCAGTGTAATTTAATTTTGTGTTTATTCAGGTACAATGTTATTTAAGTCCACGTTTTTTTCTGCCAACAAAGGAACCAGATGTTTTCTTTTATTATATGCCTACATATTTTCACTTTATTCTGTTTTTCGCCTTGCTCTGTTCAACAACTCATCTTGTCAGACTGCTGACCCGATGGCCGAGTGGTGCCAAGCTCTAGCTCCTAATCATTCTTTCGAGTTGGATCCGGGTCCAAAACCCAGTGAGGCATGAATGATGTGCTTGTTCTATGGCACTGGCCCTTTTCATTGCCTGCAACCGCTAGCCCGAAAGAGGGGGTGGGCGGCTGCATTTATAGCTCTTTAAAGTGCTTACGGTGATAGCTAAACCCCTAAAACATTGCCAGACTACCCTGCCTTCTGGTGTATTAAAGAACGCTTTGAATTCTTCCTTTATGTCAAAATCTTTAAGTGCTACATTATCGCCTAGCCTAGGCAAGCATCACAATGTGGCCCTTGGCTGTCTAATTCTCCGGGTTAACACACGTATCCATTGTCTCCTCATAGGAAGTTGTGTAAGCTGGTTGTTACCTATTCAAGTTGGTTGCTAACTAAACAACCTATAATTATATCAGTTATGTTACAAAGATAATATCAGACTTGTCATAACAGTCGTGCAATACTACTTCCAGAGCGATCGATGTCTTCCAGATAAATGATTTCGATTCCGTTTGTATTTTTACGGCCTAGTGTGTGGACGAACTCCGTTTCGTTTGCGCGTATTCCGATGCGAAACGTTCTTTTCCGTTCCGAAGACTACCGTTCGCACGATTTCCTATGCGAAAAGTTATTTCCCGTTCCAAAGATTCCTGTTCGCACGTATTCCGATGCGAAAAGTTCTTTTCCGTTCCGAAGCCTACCGTTCGCACGTATTCCGACGCGAAAAGTTCTTTTCCGTTTCGAAGTCTGCCGTTCGCACGTATTCCGATGCGAAAAAGTTCTTTTCCGTTCCGAAGCCTACGGTTCGCACGATTTCCGATGCGAAAGGTTCTTTCCCATTCCAAAGATTTCCGTTCGTACGCACTTCGAAGCAAAAAGGTTTTTCTCCGTTCTGAAGCGAAAACGTTATTTTCCGTTCCGAAGCTTACGGTTCGCACGATTTCCGATGCGAAAGGTTCTTTTCTATTCCAAAAATTTCCGTTCGCACGATTTCCGATGCGAAAGGTTCTTTTCTATTCCAAAGATTTCCGTTCGCACGTACTTCGAAGCAAAAGGTTTTTCTCCGTTCCGAAGCCTTCCGTTCGCATGTATTCTGATGCGTAAAAGTTATTTTCCGTCTCGAAGACTTCCGCTGTAATGTGTGATGAACTTAAGCATGGCATGTTATCGCACATGAATCCAACTGAACGCATTTGAGACCGTATGGATTGGTAGTTGCGAATTATGGACCTCCTACTACGGACAATGAATGAGGTACGGGAAGCACTTATACGGATATGATACTGCATGCCAATGGGTACCTTACGGGTACTTGTGAAGTTCATGCCTCGTCGTATTGCAGTAGTGTTGGCGGCACATGAAGGATCTAACCGACAATGGGCAGTCCTTCATAATGTTCTGCTCGTACACTCTAAACGTGCTTTTCCATTTAAGGTAATTCTCGAAAATTCACTGCAATTAATTCTCTGTAATGAATAGCAAAACTAAGATTTTTATATACTTGTATTTCCCAACTTTTACTGGTGTATAATTTACCCACTAGCAAATTAATATAAACGTTTCTCAGTACGTGCGCATTTCAAAAAGAGAGATAGAACATTCTGTTTTGTTTGCACAGAGCAAGTATGGTAAAAGGTTTCTAGATTCTCTTAGAATAGAATTTTCTCCTAGATACCATTAACGTGTCATGTTTCTGAAAAATAAAAAAAGGGGTTACATGATATCTCTGGACAAAATGCATCTGTTTTCTGGGAATTTTCAGGGTGGTTCCACTTTATTCAGGAGTATTTTCGTGCTCTTTTCGTCAAAAGATGTTCCCATTACGCTTGGAATCCTAGTTTTTTTACTCCTGTTTTCTTGGCATTTATTTTTCCTAGGAACTCATACGTCTATTTATCTAGCCTCCTGACATGTTCGAAAGAGTGTTTGCTGCCATTTTGTTTTTAACACAGGTGATCCAAAAGTCTTGCCGTATCTTTAGAAAATTGTTAAAAAAATAATTACATTTACAGACACAAGATTTGCTGCCTTTGAAAGGTAAACATGTGACGTTTCATAAGATGCAAACTAATACACTTCTACACAGGCTGATCAAAAAGCTTCTGATCACATTTTTTCTCCTAAACTAGAAATAGAAAAAGCACGGTGCTGAAACTCAATGGCTATCTTGGACTTAGTGCGCGTGCGTAAAATTCTGCCACGCTGTTGGCTGGATAGTTTTTGAAGTATCGTGACTTTTAGAGATCGCCAATAGGTGAAAAAACGCTTAGTTCTCGATAGCCCTGTGTATTCAAATTTTCTTTCCTTCATAAACATTTTCAGATTTGGGAAGAGCTGGGCGTCGCAAGGAGCCATGTTTGGAGATAATTGCGCTTATCTCACTTGTGGAATCTTATGTGTGGCCAAAAAGGGTCAGGGTGCAACTGCCAGACACCTTGCTGCAACAGCGCAAGTCTTCTTCTGCACTGCATCTTGCAGGCGACCGACAAATACCTAATAGTGATCCTTGTTTGTAGCTCACACATTCTCTATCTTTTTTGTTTCCTGCTTGTGGTGGACGTTCCTGAACGCTTTTCACTTTCAACAGACGTTCGTCCTTCTTTCAAGAGCAGATACCAATCCTTGACGTCTGTAGCACGCATAGCATTGTCACCAAAAGCTTTTCTAATTATTTTTATTGATTCAGTTAATGTGAGTTTGTTGGAAAATTTGATATAAATTCTCTGTCCAATTCGCTCGGTCATTGCTGCACAAAATGACTTGTCAAACTCTGTTATTTCTGCACAAGTTCCCAACGCCAACTCTCCACTTCTAGACGCCAAATGAACCAGCCGACATCAAATATTGATGCATACGCTCTGAAGTCTGAGATTACGAGCCACTGAGTCTCGACACCGTGCTCTGTATGGTTTATGTCGAAATCGTTTTGATCAGACCTCAAACTTGTGTCTCTACAGTTGCAGGGAGATCACAACCTGGTTCAACTTCTCGCCATGTCCGTAATATTAAATCCATATCAATAGAAGCAATGGCGTTCACGGACAGTTCTCACTCTCCTATAAGCTCTTTATATTATTTATCTTTTTTCTGTATTCTCTAACTTTCACAAATCGTTATGAGAAAACTCCAGTGGGGTTATGTTATGACCACGGAATCGGGTCATATCGACTAATCCAGCCTCCTGGGAATATAGTACCCAATTAGTCGCGAACTCTTGTTCTTCAATGGAGAGAAACTATGTTCTGTTGAAAGATAATACTTGGCTGAAAGTCTTGGATTTGTTGCATTTGAAAACTTTACAGCACAACTAAGTAGACACTTGCCACAAAGAAAAAAGATCCACTAATGTGGTTGTGCGTAATCTTACAACAAACTAATTAACTTTGGGGACACCACGAGTATAACCTTACGAGACATGTGAATTTTCCGAAACCCATATTAGCACAATCTGCCGATTAAATACCTTTGATATCTGAAATATCAATTCATTACTAAAATTCGCGGGTTCAAATAAATGTTCTTCATTCTTTTATATAACACACAAACTCGAAACGGCGAGGCATAACTTTCTCCTCGAAGTGTTGAACAATATGGACTTTTGTTCGTGTAACCGCGGGCTTTTACACACATTTCGTTTCGTTGATGTACGTGGAAAACTCTGTTGTGCAACAGATGGTCGTGCTGACTTGCTCTGGATCCACGAAAATGCTCTAAATATTCGTCTCCCGTCGTCTCCCGAAACATTGGGGCGTCCACCTCTTCATTTGTTCAAAACTCCCAGTACTAGAAATTTTTTTTTCAAATGTCGAATTCGTTCACCATCAGGAGGACCCCTGCCAAAATTTGGAAGACAATTTCTTTGTACTTGAATTACCGATTACGTTTCAAAAGGCCAGGCCAAACAAACCACTTTTTCCTGCAAATTCGCTTTTAGCTAAACACGAAGAGGCCGCCCTGGTAGCGAAGCGGTCTAAGTGCTCGCTTCCGAACGTTCTTCCGAGATTGGTCTGGGTTCGAACACCGTGAGACAAGGATGTTTTGTTTGGCTTACGGTACTGGCTCTTGCTCACGGTGGTCGTTACCCCTCCCCCCTTCTTCCTCCAAAAAAAAATAAATAAATAAAGAGCTACTAGCGTCGTATACACGCATTGATCGTCAACCGAACTTCAGATGTTTCCCTTTTAAAATCTTCAAATCTTATTTCTGCAAATGGTGTAGTTATTTTGTAATTTTTTTCTAAATATGGGACAAGACTTTTTGACCACCTTGTTTTTTGAAACGCAACGTGCTAACCGCGATATCTAAACAGTTTATTGAATTTATTTGATATAGATTTGTGGTCACTGAGGCCAAATCGTATACTGAATAAATCTGTGTCTGATTTTTTCTTTTTTCATCATTTCTCTTTTTTATGGAGCAGTGGAAAAACTGTTTATTTGTTCTTAATTTAAATTGTCGTACAGCTAGAGAAACAGCCATAGTTTCTGTCAAAATTGTAGGAATCCGATAGCTCCTATGTAGCTGGAACGAACACGTTGTTAGGATATTTAACACATTTAACTCAACTGAACATCACTTGTCATTACAAGAAACATGCTGGGATCTCTTTTTTCTGTTCTTTATCGTTTTTGTTTCCAGCGTATCATCAAACTAGTGTTTTACTGAAGTAAAGTTGAGCCTTTCTACCTTCTGCTATATTAGACCTCTCGTGCGTACTGAAAATTCAAAGCATTTATTAGGTAGGAAAAAATAGGAAAATGTCCTGGGAAACATGGATTAAACGTAACTTTATACAGTGTTGTAACCTTTTAAATATGAGGCACAAAAATTATTAAATGTAAGCTTTATCGCAACGAAAGGTTTCAGAAAGTGATTATTATACACCTTAGTGATTATTATACAAGCCATAGCAACTGCTAATTATGCACTCTTTTAGCAAGTCATTTATCATACATCTTGTAAAAGCGTAGTAAAAGAGGAATTTTTGGAACAGATTGCCAGTAGAAGAATCAATTAATTATTGATTCCGGTAAATTAATAATTTTTTATCTCAATAAAGTTGTGTAGCATCGATATTGTTAAAAGAATGTGATCACGATTCCAGCTTGCCGGATAAATGTTTTAACAGGAAAGAGGCTATTAGTTGTTATTAATATTTCATCAAACTGGAAATAGTCAAAAATTTCTTTCCAGTTTTAGAGCTACATAATTCTCATACTCTCTTATATGCCTTGATCTTTGTATGTAACCATTTAAGAGGCCGACGTACCTGAAAAAAAAAATGGTGCCCAAAATTTTCTGCGCCTCCGAACAGAAATGTTCACATCGAGTTTTACGAATATTACTGCGAAAACAAATAATTTATTTCCCTCTCTCATCTCAGCGGTACCGACTATAAACATGTCACTGGTAGTAAGCTCTCCCTTCTACCCCTTCTTTTTCTCTGCTCTACCACCCAAGGCATGATGGGGAAGGGTTAGTTCAACCGAAACAAACATCATACCACTGGGAAAGAACATGTGACTCAAGCATCTTCGCTCTCCTTTCCAACGTTCGCTGCCATTGTTATAGTTCTTTCAGTAGCTAATCAGTCAGAAAGGAAAGGTGTCATTAATTCCCCGAAATGGCCATTTTGATTAATAAAGCTAAGGGGAAAGGTACACTTGTTTCGGCCTCGTTTTGCTTACTTCCTCAACCCGAATTTATTTGCTCGAGCTGATTTCATTCGATTTTTCTAACCCCGAATTAATTCGTTACAGCCGGTTAAACGGTTAAGGATTACGCCATTGGGTTCAGATTTTCGTTAGACAGAATAAAACAATATGTTTTAATTATGCAGAATATTCAGACATTATTTATGAACAAAAACATGAAAATCCTTTCTCACATAATTAGCTAGTTTATCAAGCATGACTTTCTAATTCCAAAGAGAATTTTCTACACAGGATTCCTTATTTGGAACCATGTGTAGAAAATGTTTTGGCCAAATTTTGGGAATCTATTTTATCGCTGTATCAAATGAAAAAAGGTCATAGAAATATAGGGTAAGAAACAGTTTCCTACAGAGAAATACAGTACAAGGTGTATATAGTAAAGTCGCGCATCATCCTCTTCACAGGCAAACGAATGCTGTATTTACTCCGACAAACGAAGCTGGTGTACATCTCAGAGGAGTTGATCCCATCAGTTCGATTTCAGCATCATTAGCTTACGAATTCTGGTACTTAGCTCACCGATTTCAGAAAATATGGTAGATACAGCAAACATGTACATTGCAAATTTGGATATAATCATCCGTTTGCTACAAGTTGGCCAAAAAAAGAGAGCACAAAGAGCGAATTCTGGCTATCTACTGAAGAAGCAAAAGTATCGAAGATCGTTTCGAAGAGATGTAATATTATGTATAGCAGCGGACATTGCGACATGAAGGCAGTGGTTGCTAAGAAATCACTGGAGGCCCGGACTAGGGTTTCATCTCATGTTGAGCTTGGCTACGTTTAATAGAAGTTCCCTATCTTCTGATTCAAGGCTCCTGGAATTGGAGGAGGAACTGCAAATAATGAAGTGAGACATCGTCGGGTAAGCTGTAGAAGTTGAAAGTTCCTCTGACACAGCTGGACGACTGGTTATCCCAACTTTTAAAAATATACCAGATTCAGATTATGCAAGCTTACGCACCGACCACAAGTCATCCTGAGGAAGAAATTGAAGAATTTTACGAGGGCAATCGGCATCTAAATAACTAAGGCAAACAGCTCTTGAAGATCATTATGGAAGATTTCAATGCGAAAAAAAGGCAACAGCATCAGAATGAAACTTCGGTAGGTAAATTCGGTCATGGCAACAGAGACCAGTCTGGAAATACTCTCGTATAGTATGCAGAGGCAGAAAAGTTTTTCATTATGAACTCCTTTTTCAAGAAAAAGACACATATGAAATGGAAATGGAGACATCCCAATCAGACGACAAATGAAATGGATTGTATTATGAGTAACAAGAAATTCGTCATCGAAGACTGCAGTGTTTTAAACAAGTTAAACACAGGTAGTGACCATAGGTTGCCAAGATGTATGATGCACCTCAACACTAAACTGGAACGTGGCAATCTCATAAATCAAACAAAATGTATTGACGTAACTAACGTAAACAATTATTATAATATCTTCAAGTTGGAACTGAAGAACCGTTTCTCTGCTCTAGAAGTTCTATCATCGGAGAAGTGGACATCTGTGAAGTTAACAGGAAACTAACCAAGGTTCTTATGGAAACAGCAACAAAAATAGGTGCTATTAAGAACAAGTTGTATACGAAGAAAATATCAGGAAAGACGAAAATGCTAATGCAAAAGAGAAGGGAGATGAGGACAAATAAAAACATAACTTCCAAAGTAGAATATAGAGTTATTCAAGACAATTCGGAAAAACATCACTGAAGACATAAAGAAATTCAATTGTGAACTAGTGAGAAAAGGAACTGAAAATAATCAAAGCCTGAAGAAAGCAATGGATATCTCAGTAAGGGAAGAAAGCAGATTATGGCACTGAGAAAAGAAGATGGCTCTGTAACAAGAAATATAGGTGTCAATTTTAAGAAGAGTGAAAGATTTCTAGACAAAACTATATGAAAGGGATGATACACCTATTCAAGTCATTAAGAAAGTTACCATTACCAAAGTTCTTCCTGCTCTCCTGGCAGAAGTTGCACATGCAATTAAGATCATGAAACGGGGAAGAGCTCCAGGAGAAGATGGAATTACCGTGGACATTGTACAAGAAGTAAGCGGAGAAATAGAAACTACACTTTCCCAAGTTTTCACTAGATGTCTCAATGAAAGAAATATTCCTGAAGATTGGAACAATGCTGCAATGATCCTGTCACATAAGTGACATTCAGGATCTGAGGAACTACAGTTTATAAAATCTTCACTAAGGTTCTTTTACATTGCTTGAAGGCAACACTGGACATGGCAGAGCCAAGAGATCAGTCTGGATTCAGGAATAGCTAAAGAATCATAGATCATATTCATGTACTGAGAGAACTAATTGTAAGAATAAGGGCATATGAACTCCCATTATGCATGGCCTTTATTGATTATGAAAGGCCTTTTGATTCCGTGAAACCATCAGGAGTTACAATGGCTTTGAAATCTTGCGATATTAAAGATGCTTACATTAGCACTATTAGTAACATCTATGAAAATGCTAGGGAAAGGGTTCGGCTCTTTGAGGATACAGCGCCAATACAAGTTGGAAAGGCAGTGAGACAAGGTGACACCATTTCTCCCAACTCTCTCAGTACATGGATATGATGTATGATGTTTCAATGCCACATTGCAAAGTATCTTTCAATCACTGAACTGGGAAAACAAGGGTATACAGATTAATGGAGATTATTTAAATCACCTTCGTTTTGCCGATGACGTTATCATTTTTTCAACTACCCATTTCAGAGCTGCAGAGTATAGTCCAGGAACTTGCTCACAAGAATAAAGAAGTGGGATTAAAAATGAATTTTCAGAAGACAAAAATGATGTACAGTGCTTTTACAAAAAATGGAGATTTATCAATTGATGAGGAAAAGCTGGAAATAACCGTTACCTACGTTTACCTTGGACAACAAGTATCAAGTGGTCACATTAATGAGGAAATTGTTCGGCGTATAAAACTTAGCTGGAGGCGTTTTAGAAAAAACAGTATAATTTTCAAGAGCAATATGCCATTATGTCTTAAAATAAAAGTGTTTAATCAATGCATCCTTCCAGTGCTTACGTATGGAGCGAACACGTAGACTTTAACGAAATAAGACATACAAAGGCTGAAGACAACTCAAAGAAACATAGAGATATGCATATTTGGTGTAACAAGGAAAGATGAGAAGACAAACTCGTGGATAAGGAAAATGACAAGAGTGGAAGACATCATGATCAGAGGAAAATCCCTTGAAATGGCAATGGGCGGGACATATTGCCAGAAAAACGGACCACACACAGATGCACAACTGAAATTTTAGATCGGATTCCAAGGGATAGAAAAAGACCCAGAAGAAGACCACACAGGAGATGGATGGATGGATGAAATTCGAAAGCATGGCGGAGTAACATGGAGGAGAGGGGCTTGAAACAGACAGTTGTAAAAGAAATTGGGGAGATCTTTATCCAGCAGTGGATTGATAATGGTTGACAGTGATGATGATGATATACATGCATACACACAACATTAGTCGCACCTTCTGCTCCCAGCCAATTTTCATAATGGGAGAAAGGATATTCCTAATCGAAAGCAGGAATACCCTAACGGTACGCAGAAATGGTACATAGGAATAACTAAATGTGAATTGGCAATCGGTTAGCGGAATGCAAAAGAAATGTAAACAATAAAGATGACACCGAATTTTCAGGTGTAATAAGCACGTCTTTTGAATCCCTTCTGACGCAAATTAAATTTATCAAAGCTATTCAAAGTCAGTGGAACCGATATGGAAAACAATAGATCTGACGAAAGAAAGAAGATTTTCAATCGAGTTTTTAATCCCTTAGATATTGCTGTAAACGGAATCGTGAGCTTACGAACTCTTAGAAACAGAGATATCGACTAAAATATGATGTGACTTTACGTTCCCTGGTGGGAAAACCACGCATCAGTTTAGGAAGAAAGTATTCTCAAGAGGTTTATCCATATAAGCGGTATCTGTCGAAAAAAGAATTAGTCGAGTTTTCAGGAGCCGAGATTTTGCAACAAATACTTCAGAAGCAGAAATTAACACTTATGACACCTGGTGGCTAAAGAATTCTTTACCAAACATTAGAAATTGTGTGAAAAATATTTTCCATCAGGTCTTGTATGCGATACAGGAAGAATTTTTCAAATCAGAGCTTTATTAGCAGAAATAACGTAGAAAACGCAATTTACCTTTGTGTTCCCTAGCAGAAAATCTATGATTTACTTGAAAATTTTGAATTTATAGGAAAAACATTTCGCATCGGACACACTATCCAACAAAGAAGGAATTTTTCTAATCGTTCTATTAGAAGTAGAGATATTGATCAAAATAAGATATACATCAACGCCCCCTGGCGCAGAAACCATGCATTTTTTCAAGAAGAAAATTTTCCTAAAAGGTTTGTCGACATAAGTAGTATCGGTCAACAAACGACTTTTTTTCAATCGAGATTTTAGAAGCTCATATTTTGCTGCAAATACAACAGAAGTGAAAATTAAATCTTACGCCACCTGGTGGCCAAACCATTTCTTACAAAAATTAGAAAACATGTGCAAACGGTTTTAGATCAGGAGCTGTATGCGGTGCAGAAAGAATTTTTCAAATCGGAGATTTAGAAGCAGAGATATAGGTGGGAAACGATTTACATTTACGCCCCCTAGTGAAAAGTCTATGAATTACTTGAAAATTTTGAAATTAAATGAACCTCATGTCACACTAGAAACACTATCCAACAATGAAGGAATGTTTCAAATCGGACTGCTAGAAGTACAGATATTGACAAAAATAAGATGTACATCTACGCCCCTGGCGGAGAAACCATTCACTATTTTAAGAAGAAAATATTCCGAAAATGTTTATCGATGTGAGTGGCATCAGTCCACGTAAAACGTTTTTCAATCGATAATTTTAGAAGCTCATTTTATGGCAAATACATCAGAAGCGGAAATTAACACTTACGCACCCTGGTGGCCAAAGTATTCTCTTACAAAAATTTGAAATTATATGCAAACGAGTTTCCATCAAGAGATGTATCCGCTGAAGAAAAAAATTTCCAAATCGGAGTTTTAGAAGAAGAGTTTTCGAGGAAAATGTAATTTATTTTAACGCCCCTAGCGGAAAATCTATACATAATTTGAAAAAGTAACTATATCTAAAATACTCTTCGATATAAATGTAATCTTAAGATAAAAAAGTTTTTTCAATTGGATGTTTAGAAGCAAATATGTGGAATAAAACGTATTTTTGAATTCGACATCATGTACGTTTACGCCCTCTCCCGGTGAAATTGTACATCGTAAGAAAAGAACAAAAAAAGGATCATCATTTGCATATTTCAAGCTTCCCAATGCAAAAATAATTTTTAAAATCGGACTAATAGTTACAGAGATATCGTGGGTACAGACGGACGGACGGACAAACCGATAACAGAAGCACGATCTTTTTTTACAAAAGACGTGCTAAAAATGGAACCCTCAACGGAACTCTGGCAAGAGAAGTTCGTCTCACCCATACAACAACCTCAGTGAACAGGATGTAAATTTTTACTCCCATACAGTACCTAAATTTGGACTGCCATCAGAGTGTCAATAAACTACCCAAATTGGGACTGCCATCAGAGTAGTCAATAAACTACATATCCGTAAGGTAGTCAATAAACTACCCTAACTGGGACTGCCATCAGAGTGTCAATAAACTACCTAAATTGGAACTGCCATCAGAGTGTCAATAAAATACCCAAATTGGGACTGCCACCAGAGTGTCAATAAACAACCCAAATTGGGACTGCCATCAGAGTAGTCAATAAACTACCCATTCGTAAGGTAGTCAGTAAACTACCCAAACTGGGACTGCCATCAGGGTTTCAATCGAAATACCCACAACACAATATACATGCAACGAATCTGTTTTACATCGCCTTTACATATCAATCCTACAGTAGTAACACCTTATTCTTATTTGTTTTGCTGCTTTTTGGTGTTCCACGTACAAATCTCGAATTTACAAACAATTTGAAGTTGTCAGGAATATTTTTTTCAAAAATCAACGTTTATCGTACGTCTCTTCCGCATAGGTTAGTATCAGTCATCAGTCTACCTTGACGACAAACTCCACCCGTTCTTGCATGAAACCTGAGGCAATATAAGTTGTTTAGGCCACTAGGAAAACGGATTTTTGTAATATCTTGTAACTTAAATACAAGTTGTTAAGTGATGTGTTTCATCTTTTGAGTATGTGCTAGTATACTTTTTTGGCATGCACGGTACGTTGATTATAGAACAAACTTTCGCCGAATCAAGGAGTATTTTGTTATGGGAAAAAAGAAGAGATTCGAAGGAAACTATAGAAACCTTTTGCGGTATATGAGTACACGGTTGCCTGTGAGTAATTGAAATTATGAGCTACCTACATACTCTCATTAATTCCCAATTATCTTAACAAACACATCACATCCCCACCAAATCACCAGCCGAAGAAAACCAGAAATAACATCCCTCAAGTGTAGATCCGAGCAGATGATTAAATAATTTACTTCCTTCTTTTAATCACACAGGTGTCCTCTTTTGATATAAATCGCTGATCATTATTTTAGGAAGTTGAACGGAATTGCAAGTATCTCCAGAAATTCACTCGGGAATTGAGCAACAGTTTCAGAGGATATTTAGGGTGAAATAACTCACGTTTATGGGCTATTAAATTTGCATTTCTCGATGCAAAAGACTGTGCGATATGCAAATTAAACTGGTGATTAAAACATCTTCAGGAAAGGGATTTTTATGTTTCGGATTAACAACGGATGTATCGAGCGTTTCGGATAACTCTTTTGGAACCATTTGAATTAAGATTTGCAGCGAACACATATTGGACGTGTGATTATCCTGTTATTCATCTCTTGCATCAATTCATCGCGTTTCAAAATGTGTAACTTATGAACGAATCGTATACAGGAGTGTAGAAAATGTAGATTGTGTCTATTCAGCCGGATCTCTTTCTTCAGGAACACTCTCGCTTCAAAATATCAATTTTGAATAAAATATCAATTTTGAAAAGGGAGTATTGATAGAGCGAAGCATATGCATAAGATATCAGACTCCACCCTTTCCGCAAGTGTGTTGGACTGCTCAGTCTGTTCGTACGAAAGAACGATACCTCCGCTTCTGGGAGATACAGAAAGCCATGTGAACAATATTAGCGATATGACTATCTCTCCGTCTGCAGAAACTATACTTTCATTTCAAAATTTTGCATTGTAAGAAGGTGTTTTCTCTGATCAAAAGGGGAAATCATAAACATAAGAATTCAGACACCCCTTCCTACATCAAACCATTCGTCAGTTTGTCTATTTGAAAAAAAAACAACCCATAACTACACTGCTAATTTAAAGATTGAAAATTTATTTTGTGTGACTGATAGACAGGTATTTTTATCACTATTTGTCGATATGGAGAAAGGATTCTTCAAAATGTGGGATTGGAAACATGTGTGCAAAATCTCATATTCTTCTGTTTCCGTCCATCAGCCTCCTTATCATTAAAAATGGACGGGCACACTGAAGGATAGACGAGACATGTGCGAAATCTTCTGAAGGTCGGATTACAGAAAACCATTCCGCGACTGACAGAAGCAGGTGTTGCAGAAGATTATCGATATATCTGGCCTTCGGTTCAGTCGCCTTTGTGTCCCTCCGTAGAAATGATAGTTCGCCTCTATAAGTCAGATTAACGAAATTCATTCTATGACTGATGTGACAAGCAAGATTAACCAGAATTCTGCATTTTCGTTCATCTGTCAGTCAATCAAGACAAAATATCTGGTAATAAAATATTCCAGAAGGTATTCTACACTATATAAAAAAAAAAAAAACATGTGCCATTATTGTTGAACTGTTGAATGTCATCATTATGATTTGAAGAGAAAAAGTGCAATCTTTTACGAAATGCATAACGATTATTTCAGATGATTTTTTATTATGGTTTCTTTAGACTTGACGATATTTTGATTTAAGAAAAGAATGAAAAGGAATCCTGCAGAAATTTTGAGTTTATAAGGTTTTTCTAAGAATCATACCGCCAAGGTGAATTTGTTGTGCATTTGTATTTCATAGTCTCCTGTATCATCATCATAATTGTCAACCATCATCAATCCACTGCTGAACGAAGGTCTCCCCAAGTTTCTTCCAAAACGGTCTCTCTTGTGCAAGTCTCCTCCATGTTACTCCCGCATACTTTCGAATTTCATCCACCCATCTCCCATGTCATCTCATTCTGGGTCTTTCCCCGTCCCTTGGAATCCAGTTAAAAATTTCGGCTGTCCATCGATGGTCTGTCCTTCTGGCAATATGTCTAGCCCATTTTCATTTCAGGGATTTTACTCTGATCATGGTGTCTTTCACTCTTGTCATTTTTCTGATCCACGAGTTCCTCTTCTTATCTCTCTTGGTTACACCAAACATGCACCCCTCCATGCTTCTTCGAGTTGTCTGTAGCCTTTGCATGTCTCTTTTAGTTAAGGTCCACGTCTCTGCACCATACGTAAGCACTGGAAGGATGCATTGATCAAACACTTTTCTTTTAAGACATAATGGCTAATTGCTCTTGAAGATTATACTTTTTCTTCCAAATGCTCTCCAGGCAAGTTTTATACGCCGATTGATTTCTTCATCAATGTGACCTTCACTAGATATCTGCTGTCCAAGATAACTGTAGGTGTTGGTCATCTCCAGCTTTTTCTCATCAATCGATAAATCTTCATTTCTTGTAAAAGCATTGTACATCACTTTATATATCGAACAAAATACGTTAACCAACAAAGGCATTGCTCTTTCCACATTTAGCAACGCACAGCAACTGAAAAATTGTTATTCGGCCACCGCCGGGATATTGAATTCCGGATATCTCGATTTCTAGCCGAACGCGTTAGCCTTACACCACGGTGGTCAACAATCCACGGCGCTATGTGCGTTTTTCTGTCAGCATCTGACACTATGAATCCGTAAGATGGGCTCAGCTATTGAGACGTCTCCATCTGGTGGGCGTTAACGGCACTGGCTGTATATATTAATTATAGCAGTTAAATCTAATGGGCGAGATCCAAAGTGAAAATCCTCCAAATACGTGTGGCGTCAGTGAATAAACAAAGACATCGCTCTTTCCAAGCTAAGCAGCGCACAGCAACCAAAAAATTGTTACTCAGCCGCAGCCGGGGAATTGAATCTTGGTTATCTCGATATCTAGATATCGAGAGATCCGGGTTTTAATTCCCGGATCTCTCTATATCTAGATATCAAGAGGTTCAGGGTTTGTTTTTCACATGTCGTCTTTGCGCTACGACTAGTGAGAAGCGCTCACGCGAATTTTACTCCGTTTAATGTGATGTCAATATGTCAACACTCTTAGTCAGAGCGTTTGAAGTTAAAATGTTCTGCTCACTAACTTTTGTTAATTAGCACCATTGTGCTTAGTTCAAGTATGTTGGAATGTTAACCTTCTGCATGAATAATATTTATGAGGTGTTGACGGAATAAAGGAGAAGAACTGCAAGTAACTAGTTCTTGGACTTTATTTGAATGACTCCTGTTTCACTTAAAACGAGTTGGTAAAATGATACAATGCACTGATTATGACACGCTTTCCAACATACCAGAAATCATTACTCAAGTTATAAGGATAATGGCTGTAGAATAAATCTGGCTCCTGTGCCCTGACCTTTGACCCCATTTCGATGATATTCGACAGAACCGGTTAAGTATACTTCCGCAACAAGATGACAAAGTTTTGTCTCAATCGAAGCCTTTTTACGTAAGTTATATACGCATAAGGGCGATGGAATGGATACCGCTCCTATATCCTGACCTTTGACCCGATTTCGCCCATTTTCAACAGGTTTCGTCCGCAGGTAGTCCCCTACCACAAACTAAAATTTCGTCGAAATCGAATCATTTTTACGCGAGTTATCGTGCGGACGGGCAGACTGACTGACAAAGCTGAAGCATATACACTTCTTCAATCTACGATTGGAAAGCGTAAATGAGTGGATAAGAAGGACTGATTGTATGTAGTGTCCAGTAAGCTATATTTACACGTTTCAAATAATAAATAACGCTACAACGTCACAAAAAATATGCGTTTTACAGCCAAATTGACGAAAGGGTGAACGCTAGAGGAGATGTTTAAAATTCTTATGAAGAGTCGACTCTCGAGATATCGAATCCCAAGGGAGTGCGAAAGAAATACGACATATCCAAAATTCGAGTTGTCGAGAAAACAGTACGCGCGTCTGACATGTGCAAGGCATTTTACATTTTTCAAGTAATCAATAATTTCGTCTTGTCGAAGTTCGAGTTATCGAGAGTCGACTGCACATGAGTTCTCAACATAATATAATTTTATTAACCTAATACTTTGAAGAACACCTATAGTTTTAATGGAAAGACAGGCATAAAACTGAAAACTGAATGGACGGAAAGGAGATGTCCGAATTATTATTCTCATATTTTCTCCTGTCAGTCAGGAAAATAATTTATCAGTCCGACATTTTGATGCAGAAACATCGTTTTTGCAAACGGGCAGAGAGACATGTCGATAGCCTAGTGAGTGTTGTTGTATGTATGAGTAACAGAAATAATTTCTTAAATCTGGTTTCAGAAGCGGAGATATTTCTGCGGATGACAGATTGATATGATGTCTGAAATTGTATGCACATGCTTCCTTTTATCAGACAGGGTAAAAGTTTCAGGACACAAACATTCCGAAGGGGGAATATCGCTGTTTCAAAAAAGGACAAACGCAACCCAATTCTAATGCTTTGCACAATATTACGCTGATGTCAAATAATTAAGCATGATCAACAAAAAGTGCTAAACTGAAAACAACGAGAAGGTACACTGATATAGGTTGTGTACTATACATAAATATTTTAGTGAGAAAATAAATGCCCAGTACGCATGCGCGAAACAGAGTGGATGCAGTATATAAAGTAGTAAAATTATACTATGTGAAAACGCAAGTTTGTCCGCAACGGGAATCGAATCCGTGTTCCCCCTCGCTCCGGAGTAAGTCGCTCTCCCAAATAAGCTACGCGGACAGAATGTCTCGCTGCAGATTTGTCGTCTTGACACATGTATTCACCTATGTAGTACGTCACAGCAAGTAATCCGAATTATTGGCGTAAAAATATAAATCAACGTTTCCTAGTTTTCGCACATCAACCAGATGTCTACTTTCCTTGAAAAAGTCTGGTTGACGCGCGACAGCTTGGAAACGTTCATTTATATCAACGTTGACACACACAAAAAAAAATGATGAACCAGGAAAATGTACCAACAGTCATAAATGATGGAAACAACAGAGATTTTCCGTAGGCGTTTCTGATTTCGTACAACGGCATAACAATGCGTATGTTGACCTCTCACAGTGATACAAGTGTCCTACCGATGTTTTATGCTGTGGAAAAAGGACTCTGTAGCAGCAAATCTCACTCCAGAATAAGAGCAGATCAGAGTTCTCCGAGTGATCTGGCAGGAGGTTGACGACATGCAGTGAGTCTCGTCAATGCATACCTCACATGCTGTTGAAGTCTGGAAAGGCTGTGGCCATGGCATACGGTGGATGTCTTCACTTTCCAGATAATCATTGATAATAGCAGCTAAATTAGGTCTCTCGTTATCGTACATCAACAGGAGATCTGGGCCAACAGCAACCTGAAAAAGACTAACGTAGGAATCAAAGATTTCGTCTCTGTATTTCGCACCTGTTAAAGTTCCATCAGAATAGACAAAGATAATCATCGATAATGCGGTCATATAATGCGGTCCCGTTGGGCATAATCGGCCATCAACAGGAGATCTGGGTCAACAGTATCCCGAAGAAAACTAACGCATGGATCAAGGAATTCGAAGAGCTATCTGGTCCCTTTGGAAATAATCGTCCATCAACATGAGGTCTGGCCAACCAGTAGCCGAAAAAAGACTAATTTAGGGATCAAGGATTTCGTCTCTGTATTTCGAATCTGTAAGAGTCCCATCAGAATAGATAAAGAGTCACGTGGGCCCGTTGGACATAATGTCACCACAGACATGTACACCACCACCTCCATAATGGTGCATTTCTCTGATGTCTGTGGGGGAATACTGAATTTCAGGTTCTCTGCAGATGAGAGCACAACGGCTACAACTTTTGAGACTAAACCTGGATTCATCGGAGAAAGGAACACTAGTCAATTGATTTTTATCCCATTTTGAATGTTTTTAGGTTCACTCCAGATGAGAACACAGCGGCTATCACTTTTGAGACCAAACCTGGATTCATTGGAGAAAGGAACATTGGCCAATTGACTTTCATCCCAGTCTTGATATTTTCAGGTTCTCTCCATTTGAGAACACAACTGCTATAAGTTTTGAGCCTGAACCTGGATTCATCTGAGAAAGGAACATTGCCGAAATGGTTTTCAATCCAGTCTGGATGTTTTCACGTTCTCTCCAGATGAGAACACAACGGCTATCGCTTTTGAGACTGAACTTGGATTCATCGGAGAAACGAACGCTGGCCAATTGATTTTCATCCCAGTTTGGATGTTTTCTGCACCACAGTACCCTGACATTTTTTGCTGATGGCGTAAGTGGGATGCAACATGTAGGTTTTATATCGAACATTTCTAGTTCGTTAAGCCGTCTGTATATTACGTATTTTGAAACAGCTGCTCCACCAGCCGAAGACAGGTATAAAGCAAACGTTCTCGCTGATCGACAGGTTACCTCTCGCTGTCAGTGCCAGATGTCTGTCGTCTTGAGCCGTTGTAATCCGTACATAACTTGCCACAGGTTGACGATTAACATTTCCGGTATCTTTGTACCTTCTCCAAAGTCTTGATACAATGGATTGATTCACGACAGGGGATCTGGCAACATTACTGTGCATCTGGCCGGATTCCCATATTCTGATAATCCGCCGACGTGTAAACAAATCCACTTGCCGTCTTTCTGACATTCTCTTTTAATAAAGAATAAATTCTACTTGTAGCAGGGCGGCATGACAACAAGAATTATCATTTTCGCATTTTTGCAACTGGTTTTCAAATCCACAAATGTGCTGTTTCGCCTTTCATCCCAATCATCGTTCGTCACATGATATTGCTTCATGATGCCTATATTTGCTTATTTCTACGTCTTCTGTACTTTATTACTCTTCTTTCCCATTTTGTTTGTTCTGATATATCTATTTTTAAAACTGCGCTTCAGTTTTGGACACCAGTGTATTTATATGTAGCTTAATTTACTTTTGGACACCAGTGTATTTTTATGCTGTTTACTTACTTTCCGAAACGCATGTAAGAGAAATATATCACCGATTACAGACTAATAAAAAAATTGCTGTATTCTCATTGGTCGGCAACATTTCTGAGACTTAGGCTAGCTCTTTATAAGCTGTCGACGTGCAATGCTGAAAATTCTTTAAGTAAATTGCTTAGTTTTATAGTCCTAGCCAATGGCAGAGCAGCTGCAAAATACATACGACTATATGAGTCCAACGGGTTTTTAATCATGAAGAAATCAAACCATGAAGCATTGCAACGAATAGAATTTGTGAAAATGCACAACACCTTTACGTGTCGGTAAAAATTTGCATCATCGAATTCAGTCACCCAAATGCAGTGAAGAGTTCAGAGTGATTGGATAGCAGTCCCAAGAGGGCAAAAGGCTGTTGTAACCTTTTTTCGTATGTTCAAAGGAAATTATTTCTTTTTATCATAGCTGTTGCTTGTAGCGGATCAGATCAGCTTGGAGGAGTTCATCTGTGTCCTCCATGGACTGGGATCACACATACACAAAGACACACACACCAAAAAAAATGGAATTATTTGTATTCACATTTATGGCAAAATAATGTTTAATAATAAAACCTCGATAACGGCTGTCTAACTGAGTCTCTCACAGAGAAACCCCAAAAGAAATTATTTACACTCTAGTGATATACACTGGCGGAAAGTGAAAAAAGAACACCAAGAAGGAGACGTCTGGTACCAACGAAATTTATACAGCATAATAACGGAATACAGAGGATAACGTGATCAAAGCATTATGGCAAAATACAGCAGTATTTCCTGATAAACTGAAAAATAACATTTCCATGTAACATGGTTAGTACGAGGTTGAACCGCCATGAACTGTGTCACACTGTGCAATTCTGACATGGAGTCTGTCGTACAGATGTTGGATGTAAGTTTGGGGTATTGAGTTCCAAGCATCCTCAACCTGGACGCGTAAATCGGGAATGGTCGTGGCTGGCCGGGGAGACCGGATAAGTCGTTGTCCCATAAAATCCCACACGTGCTCAATGGGGGACATATCCGGTGAACGTGCAAGCCATGGAAGTTGTCTCACACCCTGAAGTGCTGCATGTTGCGTTGCATGTGCCGTGTGTGGGTGTGGGTTATCTTGCTGGAAAACATCACGATGGAGACCGACCTTACAAATGGCACAACAACGGGATGAATGATGTTGTTGATGTAGGAGGTGCTGTTTAACGTACCCGGTACAAACACTAGTTGTGTACGGGAGTGATAGCTGATCGCTCCCCACACCAGGAGACCAGGTGTAGGCCCTGTGTGTCGCTGGCGGATGCAAGAAGGGTGGAGACGCTGCCCTGTGCGTCTGCGAACACGCACACGGCCATCGGAGGCTCCCAAGTAGAATCTGATTTCATCGTTGAACACGACAGATCGCCATTACGTTCTCCAGTGCAGACGTTGGCGACACCACTGCAGCCGTTCCTGACGGTGGGCTGGCGTCAGAGGTACACATTCCAGAGGCACACGTGCACGTATTCCTGCATCCAGTAGACGGCTGCGGATTGTTCGCACAGTCACCTCAGGTGCAACGACAGCTCGGATTTGCGTCGCAGTGGATGTTCTGCTTGACAATGCCGCTCTTCTTAAGCGTCGATCGGTCCGCTCATAAGTCCGTCTGTGACTCCCGGTTCCACGTCTTCTCGTGTGGGAATGTTCCTCGGACCATCTACGCCGCCATCGTACCACCACCGTTACTCCCCATCCAATTCGCTCCGCAATACGACGATACGACCACCCGGCGTCGCGGAGTCCGACTAGACGACTTCGCTCAAAGTCCGATAACTGCTGAAATTGTACACGTCTTCCATGTCCAGGCATTGCAGCTTCTTCAGGGTCTTCGCACGTGTCCGTACGCCGACGACTGATTACATTCATTTCGCCGTACTCCTTAAATACCACCGACGATAATTTGCATATTATGCCGTGCTGTGGCGTAAGCTCTCACCGGTTGGTCCCGAAATTAACATCACACCTACGTAAACTCGACTCCATTAACATATGTAAATTTCATGATCGTCCACCAATTCCTTCTTGGTGTTCTTTTGTCACTTTCCGCCAGTGTATTTCTTCATCTCATCAAAGCGATTAAAAGATATTATGAAAACGGTGTTGTTGCTTTTTTTTTTTTTTTTTTTTTGTGTATGCTTTTTGCTGAAGTTTCTCCAGCGGTCGAGTGGTCTGACACGGCATTTGATTGTTCGCTAATATGAAGCTCAGGTTCGAGTCTCGGATGAGCTATAGGTATTGTGCCTGGGTTGCAGTGGTGGCTCTGTCTCCTTCCTGGAATCAGAATCCCCAAATTACTGGCAGGTGAATGCACATAATCTTTTGCGTTACTCATGCTGCTCGTTAAACTCTGAAACATATAAAAAATAGATAAAAAAATTGATTGAAACTACAGAAGCTGAACCATCTGATCTGTGCGTGAGAGGCTTGCTTGGGACTGTGGTGGGACCGAAAAAGCAACTGTCCCCCGTTTTCCGAAAATTCTTGTGTCAGTTTACAGAGGTGTGTAAAGGTAAAAAATAAGTGTTCACAATACAAGTGCATTTGTCGCGCTTCTGTAGCCGACCACATATTCCGACATGAGCTCGGAACATTTCTGTGGTGCAGTTCTGCACTTCCTTGCTTAAGGATTTATAATTAAATACTACAAATAAATAGCTGATCTTTCGTTATGCATAACGAGCACATTAACCACTGCAGCACATTAAATAATAATAACGCAGCACATTAACCATTGTTTATATATGTATGGTAGACTAACAACATTATCTTTATATAGGGCGAAAAAGATAAATGCCACCATTATTTTTAAAGTGGGCCCATAGTAGGACAGGTCCCAACGAAATAGGATAACCCCCCCTTCCCCCAACCCTGACCCAATTCGGACTGCCAGCCGGAAACCCATGCGCGGCCACCAGAGCGGCTCCCCAAATTTTAATGGGCGGCCATGGTATTTAAAGAAATGTGAAAACGACATGTGCTGATAGATTTTTAAAGAACAGACACGCTCCCATGGATTAAGTACGAAATCAAAGCATGGAGAGAAAGAGTACATTTCTGCAGATTAAGACAGATTAAGTACAAAATAAAAGCATGGACATGAAAAATAAAATTTTACAGATTAAGACAGTTAATTACAGAATCAAGGTATGGAACAGAAAAAGCATAACAACGTATTTTCCGTAGTACCTAATGCTTATGATAAGTGCCTGCAAACATACACTATATTGACAAAAGTCATCGGACGCCTAGAAGAGAAACACAACATAGTATTTATTGACATGCATTAGTACAGTGTCGGTCCACCTTTAGCCTTAATGAAATCACATGCTTTCCACAAAGTTTTGGAACACAGCAATAGGTATGCGCTTCCATTCAGTACATAATGCTGCCACTAACTGCTGCTTAGTAGTAGGCCTTGGTTCCAAACTTCATATGCGGCGCTCTAATTAATCTCATCGGTGCTCTATGGGATTAAGATCAGGACTCGTTGACGGCCATTTCACACACGATACGGAATTATCGTCAAACCACGCCGTAACAGTCCTTGCTTTATGACTCGGTGCATTACCCTGCTGGTACCAACAAGGCTCGGTTCCATAGTATCGCCACAGAGTTGGTAAGGTAACATTGTCCAGAATATCGAGATAGACGTGTTGGTTAACATGTTTTTGTCCAGGATTACCAATAGGCCGGGACCATACCACGAAAAACACCCCCACACGGGTGCACTGCCAGCTCCAAACGTGACCGTAGGAAGAGTACACTGTGGTAAATAGCGTTACCCCGGCTGCCTCCATACCGACACACGGCCATCCGAGTGATGGATTCCCAGGTAGCACACACAGCCTTGCTACTTACGTAGGCCCAACACTGATCCACTGTCTTTTGGGAACAGAAGACTATGGCTCAGTGTTGGGCCTATGTTAAATTGCAAGGCTGTGCTGCCTGGGTTGTGTATCTGTATTCATCAGTCCATAGGACCCGTTTCGATTGATCTACGGTTCACGATAAATGTTCTTTACAGCATGCTAAACGACGAGTAGCATTCGGAGTGGAGATGAAAGGCGTATGAGTAGCTGCACGACCGCGGTAACCCGTGGAATGAAGTTATCTGCGAATGGTACGTGTATATACAGAGGTTCCAGCATTTTTACTTACCTGTACACTGAGGCCTTGTGCAGTTCTCTATCGATTAGCTGTAACGACTCTCCTGAGGCTTCGACGTCCTCTATCATTGATTTTCTTGGATCTGCAAGAACGTTTTGCTGCTTCAGGCACACCATGTGTCTTCCACTTATTCAGTACATCCAAAACAGTTGACTTGGGTATGTTTTAACGCTTCTCGGTTTCTCTTATGAACAACCCACTAATGTAGCACCCAACATTCTTTCTTTCTCAAAGTCAGTTCTCTTCCGCCGCGACATTTTCACTCAACCTCACAGTGCGATATGATCACGGTTAGCTATATACTTGTTTTTATACCCTTTGCAGCTGTACTGCGCATATTAACAACGCAGGGAGCCCTTCATTTGCTTTTTAAGGGGTGTCCGGTGACTTTTGTCAATATAGTGCATGTCCAGCCTGCAGTACAAAAGCAGGCAGTTAATGGAGCTCATACTTGAAAATATTAAAAAATATTAAACCGCTATAAAATCAACTTTACAGACCAGTTTCACTACTACAACAACAGACTGCTAATAGACAGAAGTTTAAACTCCACGTTTTGAATGGTAAAACATGCTGTTAGTGACTGCAACTGAAATTACTTGAAATTTTCTGTTGACTACTTCAAAATTAGATGCCATGATTGATGCTTTACGTTTCGGATGTTAACGACTACCACGAACATTTAGTCTGAAACAACAGACGTATATCCATACACCTTATAGACTGGTTGCAAGCAGGTTAATCTGGAACCAAACTAGATATCCATACACCTTATAGACTGGTTGCAAGCAGGTTAGTCTGGAACCAAACTAGATATCCATACTCCTTATAGACTGGTTGCAAGCAGGCTAGTCTGGAACCAAACTAGATATTCATACTCCTTATAGACTGGTTGCAAGCAGGTTAGTCTGGAACCAAACTAGATATCCATACTACTTATAGACTGGTTGCAAGCAGGTTAGTCTGGAACCAAACTAGATATCCATACTACTTATAGACTGGTTGCAAGCAGGTTAGTCTAGAACCAAACTAGATATCCATACTCCTTATAGACTGGTTGAAAGCATTTTAGTCTCAAACCAAACTAGATATCCATTCTCCTCATAGACTGGTTGCAAGCAGGGTCATTTGACAAGAACATCCCATACATTAGAAGACGTATACATCAAACATTTGACGCTCCTACTGCCACTGACCATTTACCGAATAGGGTCTTCAACTGTTACACACCACCTCAGACTTCTAAAATTGTACTTTAGGTTCTTGTCCAAGGTCGTGCGCAAATTATTTATGTCTGTGAAACTTCCAAATAAAATGAAATGTGAGAAGTTAAACATATTCATCTCCAGAAAGAGCACTATGGTTACAGGGGAGGATGATGCCTTTGGGACACTGAAATTTGACCAGGAGACAGACTGCGGAAGAGGGAGAATTTGGTATAACGGAAGATCTTTTCTTTCGTTTAACACTCACAAGAACATTACTGTTTTATGAAATAGAGACAGATTCTAACATTTTCAGCAAATCTCGAAATAATTCACAGAGGTTAAAGTGGTAATACAGCGTGTAACGCATTGTATAAAAACATTCTGAAATTCACGAGGCACTTTCCGTGATTTCTTTCGTGAATTAACGAACCATATTTCTGATACAACCTTTTCTGTGAAATGGCAGAAACAAACCTGAATTTAACGGATTTTTCGTACCACGGAAAATTTTAAGTTTTGAGAAACCTTTCCACAGTTACTTTCTTATATTGACGGTAACTTGCCGTTATAAAGAAACGTTAACAGAAAATTCTGAATTTTCAGAAATCTTTCCGAATTTCTTTCGTGTATTAATGAAAAAACTCCGTTCTCACTTTTTCCTTATCGGTATGACGAGCAATTACCGGTAATAGGAGCGATTGGTGAGAATACTTGAGGTTTGATTAACTTTTAAATTTCAATCGTCTGTCGAATTTTGAAGTTTCGTAGCGATATTGGATATTGTGGATAGCATATCGCATGAATTCTGTTTATTGTGGCACAGGTCGTTTCTTCTCTCCCTTGTTTTGTGCACCAGCTATTTATTGTATATTGCGTTACTGTAATAATCATCCGGGTATTTAATTAATTGTGCAGATGATTATGCGATGTCTAAGTATCAGTCTTTGGACAACTTAAGACAAAAGCTATTGTAGATATGAAAAGTAAATTTTATAATTAGAAAATAATATAAAACGTACATTTCGTCTTTTTTAAAAATAACTGAAAATCATTTTCAGTTTAAAAAATAAAGTTGCAAAGCATTTTGTTGCTTCAAAAAGCACGATAAAAATGCTTAAGGTATCGCACCACGTTGAAAAGGTCTGTAACTTATACTCTATATTCACTTTCCTTTTGATTTTACTATCTCTGGTTATTTTATTTTACTATGTAAATTATCTTCTTACTGAACGAAATATTATTTCACCCGATGAATGAGATCTGGCAATGAGTGTAAGTCATGACGTGGTGGTAGCTAGTATATAGGCGCGTTCATCGAGACTTAGCCAGAGCTTTTGTTGTTGTTATGAGAGAGCGTTGTTGTTTACGGAAAGCGTTTGTAATACGAGGAGAGATTGTGTTGTTATGAGGAGAGATTCTTCATTATTGTAAAACAAGTTGTGTGTGTGCTTTAGTTGACCAAGAGTCTTATAATAAAGAAGTTGCCGTAAGTTAGTCTTTCTCAATTCATAGTTTTTGTCAGACCTCTGTCTGGCTGTTAGGTTTATAACATTAGTTTCTTACCATAAATAACCAGCGTCAAGACTTTATTTTCGTTCGTAATTAACTAGTAACAACCATTTTGAGTTCACTATTTTGAAGCTTAGTACAAGTATATCATTAGCTAGCTGGTAGGAAGAGCATCATTAATATTAATTAGCTTAGCGGAAAGAAAATAAAGCTAATTCATTATAGGTCGTTTTATGCCAAATTTCACATTTCGTAAAAAAATACGCGTTCATTTTAAAGCCCTATTCTTTAGGATTCCAAAACTGCCTTTGTTTCTTGTCTACGATCAATAGATACAGAGTTATAGCAATTGGAATTTCTAAACCCAGGTGTCAAACGAACGGGAAGTGGCACTCGAAAGGCTGGAAGTTGGGAAATATCTTACTATTTGTGCATAACATTGTAGTTGAAAATGTCTTGGCCGCCCCGGTGGCGCAGTGGTCTAAGGCGTTGGCCTCTGATCATTCGTCCGACAGGGGTCGGGTTCGAATCCTGGTGAGGCATGGATGTTGTGTTTGTCTTACGGCACTGGCTCTCTCCCTTCCCTGGAACCAGTGGCCCAAAATTAGGGACGGGCGACTGCTTATAGCCCATTGAGTTGCTCACGGTGGTCGTTAAACCTCCAATCAAAAAAAAAAAAAAAAAAATGTCTTGTACAAGGTTTTACGGATCTGGCAATACTTTGGATGCAATTATGTGAAGCAATTTATGTTTGCGAGGGTGGCAAACATATACGTACTTTTCATCCCATCAAAACTGTGTCTTTTAAAATTTAAATGCGTTTTTTGCAGGATGAGAATTTTGTCCCGAAATCTTTACGAAAAACCTGATAACTGCAAAAGGTATGTAAATAAATTGATGAAATGTGGTATACATCTTTCGTACAATGTTGTGCATGCAACGAACTAAAGGTTTTGCTGTTTGTCAGTTCAAAGTTAGGTTATAACTATTTATATTCAACATAGTAAAAAAAAATTTCGAAAATTCACACTAATGCATGTAGGAATGAGTGTATCTTAGCAGTGTTTAGGACTTACTCTTTAGTTCACTGCATAGATAATAATCATGCGCATATGCCATCATATATCTGTAACTTTTTTTATTTAGAGCGTTTACCGTTAACGACGTATTTCCTTAAATTCTTTCACAAATTTCCCCATTTCTTGGAAATTTATATTGATATAATTGTTTTTCAACGTTCATGTGTTTTTGTGTGTTCCTAAAAAAAATTACCCATTCTTGCCTTTTTTCAAAAAAGTGCCCCCAACGTAGTGGGAGATATTAATTTGCGAAAAGCCCTCTTACAGAAAAAGAAAATTATTACAACTCTATTCAGAAAAATGGTAAGCTCGAACAGAAAACAAAATGACTGAATCACTAGCTTTAATGACAAAAAAAATAATCTTCACTCAATTTGTTTTACCACGTACGTGAGTGTGGTTTTCGAGCGTTTGTGGCTCAGTGGTTAAAGGCGTGGGAACCAACCCAATCAACGGACATTCGGTCCTGACTTCAGCGGAAGGATTATCTTGGGTAAGGGCTTCAAAATGCAAGGTCGTGGAATTTTTTTTTAAATACGGAGAAACCTCAATGGATTTTTCTTAAGTAAACGGAATTTCTGACTACGGAAAATCTGTGAAAATACGGAAATCAAAAAAGACTGGAACTTTTAAAACGGAAATTTCTGAAAAAGACAACCACCTACAGGCAACTTTGCTGCACGTTATTTTCAGAAATTTTCCGTGAATTCATACCACTTATTTTTAGTGTGTAGTAAATCATTTTAAGATACCAAAGAGTACTGTGTAAAAGCAATTTTAAAAAATGAAGAAGACACCAAAGAGACGGAACTATGAACTGAAGAAATCATCAATAGCCCAACATCGTCACGTAAAAACGAGAAATTTTAGTTTGAAACCGCTAAACGTATTGATAAACCTGATTCAACTATCCAGCTTAATATTTTTAGAAGCTTTCCATATATACCGTAACTCTTCACTACTTATCAGCGACATGGATCCGACTCCATTTCTTTCAAGTACTTGGAAACAACTCACCGAAATCCGTGACCCTCAGAACTTCGATGTTAAAATGATTTAAAAGTTTACGCACCATTTGTCCAGATGAAGCCGAGCCAAACGTTCTGCGGAACTGTAGTTGATTTCAAAACAACATATTTAATTGTAAACAGACCGTGCTAATTTAATTTAACAAAAGGAAATATAGGGAACTTTCAAACGCTGAGGATGCTAAGCACATGCACACGACGTGGTGGAAAAAACCCTCCATAAGTGGATTGTCGACGTCTGAGTTCTTAAATTTTTATCTCTGATCTGGTGAACATCCGAACTCTACAACCAGGTACCTCAAAATAACTGCACCTTAGGTACGTGTAATACGTGTATTGAGTTGCACATATTCAGCATTTTGTATATGGTAGAAATCGCTTATAACGAGCAGCTGTGGAATATCGGAAATTTCCTTTAAATCAGGCAACTCGCTAAATCTATGTTGGGGTGAAAAGTCTCACCATGTAAAAAGGTGTAATTAGGGGTGTGCAAAAGTTTCTGCCGTTTTAAGGAGAAAGAAGACAGGAACAATCGGGAAACCAGTACGTATTTATTCAACGAAATATTTGCCGTTAACATCAATTAAGTTTTGCCATTTTTCAGGCAACAAATGAATGCTCCTGTGACAGAAGGACTCTGGTTTCTAGCTGAAGAACGCAGTGATGAAATTTTTACTTCTGGAACTGTTGTGAAGCGCTGTTGGGCTAGGGCATGTTGCATAGAGCGAAACAGATGAAAGTCTAAGAGTGCAATGTCCGAGGAGTAAGTTGGGTGCGGTAAATCTTCCCAATGTAATTGTTCAAGGGTTGATTTCCTGGTGGCACCGACATGTGGTCTGGCATTATCGTGTAACAGGATGATTGGGCGGCGTCATTTGCCTGTCCACCGGCGTCCTTGCTCGATTGCGGCGTTCAGTTTCATCAACCCATCTCAATATCGTTATGCAGTGATTGCTTCATCCGGTTTCAACAGTTTGAAGTACAGCACTCCATGCATATCGCACCACACACACACACACACACAACAGCACATTTTCCCCGTCGATATCTTGCTTTACAGTGGATGTTGATTGTTAGCCTGGGTCATCCCAGAATCGCTTGCGTACGGGATCGCAATAGATCCATTTTTCATCACCGGTGCTAGCCTTCCACAAGATATTCTTTCCTATAAACCTCTTCAGCAACGACATGCAGATCTCCAATCGTTGACCATTATTGCGCTTCATTAAAGTATGTTGAACCCACTTACTAATCTTCTGGATCTTCCCCAAGGCCTGTAGACGCCGTAACACCGTCCAATGAGCCACTTTCAAACGTTTCGCTAGTTGCGTGGTCGACTGTGTGGTATCCTCATGCAACAGCGATTCAAGCTCTTCTTCTGCGAGTTCCTACCTGCACGTGGCTTGTCTTCCAAGCTTAGATTACCTTTCTTAAACCTGGCAAACCATTCTCGACACGTCCCCTCACACATAACCGTTTCGCCATTGGCCTGACATATTGAACCGTATATTTCACTCGCACTTTTCCCTAAATTAAACATGAATAACAAACAGTGCCGCAAACGAACTTTATCTACCGCCATGCTTGGCTTCATGTACAAACTGACAGCCCGGGTCACCGGCCGGTTAGACCCCTACAGCACCCTCTAGCGGCGGCGGCGGGCATTTTTGCATACCTTTAATACATGTGACAATGTACATATAGGTTTGTGTTATACGATCCGCAAATATCGTAACATATCGCAGAATAATACAAATTTGGAAGATGTGAATCCGTTTATTGATGTAAATATGACATGGATGTTAAGTCAGATAATATCCGAAAACTTTAAAATTTCGTCGTCCTAGAGAGAGAGTCGAATCCGCGTCTCCCGGATAGCGGCCGAGTATCCTAACCACTACACCACCCAGAACGACCAAGTTTCAAGTTTCCGATTAATTTGAATATAACCGTCACAGGATTCGTTAGTCGAAGCAACAAGATTCATTGATATGGCAGCATTTTTTAACCATTTTCTAGCTCTCTAATGATGGCTACTTTGTCGTTTTACAGATAACGATATCCTGGTAGACATTTTGTCACTTATAAAAATTTAGGTTTTCCAACTTCACGGCTATGTGAGTTGACCGCTGTTTAACGACACGCATGAGACAAAAGCAGCACTCATCTTTAGATTTTAACGCTCAGTTTAAGGGTGAAAGTGGCAAGGGATGCAATTCCAAAATTTGTTACCTCCTGTTTTTATCTCAGGCAGCCGCCCCGTTTCACAGTGGCCTAAGCGATAGCTTATGACCATTCGTCCGGGAGGGTTCCGGTTTGAATCCCGGTGAGGCATGCATGTTGTGTTTGACTCACGGCACTGGCTCTCTCCCTTCCCTGAAACCAGTGGCTCTAAATTTGGGATGGGCGACTAGCTTTACCTAAACGGGTTCGACTATACAGGCGAAAGACCAATAATTATGGCTATCACACAAGAGAGATCTGTGTTGATACCAGGGAGATTATAGTGTATCAGTGGATTATGTTGATGCCCCTTTAACTTCCCGTAAGTTAAACGATAAAGGAAGCAGTTACTAATATACGTAAGAATATTTGCTGATTCTTCTAATTGGCCGTAGTATTTACTTATTAATTCAAAAAGTGTGAACTCATATTCAACGAAGTTCTTTACAAACATTAGCTAGCTACATAGTTAATCACTTAAAATGCAACGAACAAGCACTTAAACGCTGCAGTATGAAATTTCAAGATGTCACGTAATTTTTCTTTTTCTTTTTTACAACCATCATATGCTTCATGAAAATTTTGAGTGAGAGTAAAACTGAAATCAGCGATGAAACTCTGGTCTAATATGCACCAATGAATAAATAAATAAAACTCAGAGAATTTGAAAGGATAAATCAAAGATTAAACTTAAACCGCGACAGAAAACAAACTTATATGTTACAGTTAAACCCCTCCTTGGTCACCATGCTTCACAATGCCAGTATTCTCGAGTTAGAGTTTTTCTCTCATTACTTTTTTCCGCTGTTTTACACTCAATAATAACACTTAAGAATTCTTTCTTTGCAAGAAATGTAGTTAAAATATATATAAAATTACAAATCAAATTAGGCATAAAAAACTCCCGTGGTCTGTAATGAATAAATTCTTTCTACCAGCTAAGCTAATGATAATAAATAAAGCTTTCAACTAAGCTAAGTATAATGCTTCTGCTACTGAATTATATGCTTGTACTAAGCTTCAAATAGTGAATTCAAATGGTTGTTGTTACTAGTTAATTAAGATCATGAATAAAGTCCCCTGCTAGTAGTGTAGTAATAGTAATGAACAAACTTATAACTGTTAGTAATGTTGTAGCAGTAATTAAGATGAATAAAGTCTTATGCTGGTTGTTACTAGTAATATTAATTGAAATAAACCTAACAGCCAGACAGAGGTCTGACAGTACTATGAACTGAGAAAGACGTACCTACGTAAAACCTTTTATTATGAACTTCTACTGGTATCATCACACACAGCTACTCAAATAACACGTAGCTCCTTGCACATGAACGGAGCTCTATACTCATAAACAAACGCTCTCTTTCACATAAACCAACACTCTCCGTACAACAACAAACGCTCTCCGTACAACAACAAACGCTCTCCTCGGGTATCGTTGAACGCGCCTATTTATACTGGCTACCACCACGTCATGACTTACACTCATTGCCAGATCTCATTCAGCGGGTGAAATAACATCTCGTTCAGTAAGAAGATAATTTACATAGAAAAATAAAATAACCAGAGATAGTAAAATCAAAAGGAAAGTGAATATAGAGTATACGTTACAGGTCGCTTGATGAGAAAAGCGTTCACGTAACTCAAACGTCAGCGGTAGCGTGATGAGAGATATGCTCACACGAAGCACACGGGAGCAAAGAACAGGCTATTTGAAGGTTGAAAAGGAACCAATCCTTATCGAAATTGATAACAGATTATTGAGAAGATTCTAAAAGTCAGATAGAGCGGCGGTGGTGCCAGCTGGTCATTTCTAATTAAATGGCGCTCTTTATATGCGAAACGTGAGATAAATACTCGTAACGCGACCAACGAAGTGTTGATGAAGAAACGCTCATCATAACTGTAATTAATATCGCAATTGAAGAAATACTCCCTAATTCATTCATAGAGTGAGATTAATTTGGGGGGCAATCCACCCTTCTTGTTCTTCATTCTTATTCATTTTTTTTATACACTGATTTCTTTAACTTTGCATGCGTCTATACCTTTTCCTATAATATTTTGCATTGCATTTTGATTAGGTTCTCATCGCGCACGAATGACTGGAGGACGAATCGGAAAAATAGTCAAGTCCCATCTCAGTGAGATCGCAGAGAGAGAGAGAGAGGGGGAAGGGGAGGAAACGAAAGAACCGAAATTCCCAATTAGCCGAAGCTTAAACATAATTACGTTTAAATGAGCTCGGATAATTACGATATAAATAGCGTTGTTCCCAGCAGTGATGTATGTTTCGACCGCTGTGCTTGAGCGAACGTTTACCGATATACTGAGCGTCCCTCAGGCGTTATCTAACGCTTACATCAGACTTGATGAATTATTTTGCCCTGCGGCACGCACACGCAAGACATCGGAGACAAGGAAAGCCAGCTAGGTCGAACAAAATCCTTAGGCGTGTGACGATTTTACTCTAAGCCAGGTTTCTTTGATACCTTTGGAAAAAAAAGAAAGAACAAAAAAAAAAAAAAACTGCGCCAGGGATCAACGAAAAAATAATTCATAACATTCCAGGAAGATTTTTTTTTGTGAATCCATAAAAAAATAAAGAAATAAAAAATGCCAGAACACCTCTCTTTGCAGTAAATCTTTTAGAATAAATTTATGCCGCGTCAGAATAATCTCTTAAGGTAAAAAAATTAAATCATCTCTCGGAAATAAAACACAAACGGACTGAATTTAATTTTCAGTAAAATTTGTGGACACCAAAATGGCGCATATTTACAAATAAAGGAAAACCTGTAATTCTGAGAAACGAAAGGTTTTTCGATTTTTATTAATCTCCTTGTTTGTCCTCATTCTGAAACCGAATTATTTAATATGGCTTCGAATCTATCCTCCATCATACCCGGTATTAAGTTTACTGTTGAGATCTAGGACTCTAGGTCACTTCCTTACCTGGATTTTCTGGTTTTCCACACCTCGTATAACGAAGTAAATTTCTCCGTCATTTTTGGTCAACGGCGGGATTCGAACCCGAGACCGCTTATTCCGGAATAAGTCGCTCTACCAACTGAGCTACGCAGACATTTGTTCTGATTGCTATGTGCCTTTATGTCGTGTGCGTCCTGCTGGCAGGTACGTCACATCTCCCCCGAAAGAGGGCCGGGCATGGCCCACGGGTCAGCCGTGACCATGAATCGTTGCAGGCAGCCATCCACTGTAGAACGTGCTCTTGAGAACTCCCAGTCAATCTGCTGTGTGGAATGCAACATCACACATTTTTATTTTTCGAAGCGCTGGAGAAGGGATTCTCTGATTTTTCCTGTCTCGCGGTGTGGAAATAACATCACACCAACGCGAGATTTTGAACGGCCGGGTCATACGGATAGTTCGGGCGCCATTTATAACGAAGTAAATTTCTCCGTCATTTTTTGGTCTACGCCGGGATTCGAACCAGAGACCGCTTATCCCGGAACAAGTCGCTCTACCAACTGAGCTACGCAGACATTTGTTCTGATTGCTATGTGCCTTTATGTCGTGTGCGTCCTGCTGGCAGGTACGTCACACTCGGACCACTTACATTTCGACTTTTCAGTTTACCGAAAACCAACCTCAACCCCGGTTGTTATTCCCTTTAATTCCTGCACTCCAACCCTCTACAAATTTTCAGCACTCAGATTTCTTGTACACAGGGCATTTTCACATTCTTCAACTTCTGCTAGTCGAAATTTGGAACTGAGAAAAATAACGGAGATTGCTGATGTGCATGGATACCCCACGGGTTGTGTTCAAAGACTTCTTCAACAGCATGAATGAAAATCTTTTACAAACCTAACTAGAAATGTACCCACGATTAAATATGTGGGGAGTATGGACTACCAGGAATCTGTGGTCACTTTATTTAAAAAAAACACCTGTAAAAAATACTTTATTGGATTCGGTGTAAAAACCCAAAACCTTTTTTCAGTAATTAGACGTGACAGAGACATAGTTCTACCTATTTTCCACTTTGGAGTGTATAATATTCCTCTAATAAACAAAAATGGACAATCGGCAGATCTTTGTTATGTGAGCTCGACATTTCGAAGCCTGGGTATTCGTTGAGCTGAACACATATATGCCATCAGTAAGAAATCTTCCACTTCGACATTGTCAAAAACTGTTATTGAAAAGGACTTGAGACCTGATTGGAACAATGCGAACTTACTATCGACAGCTTCTAATAAACGCTCTATGCTCCTTACTGAGAGTCTATATATCATAAAACTTGGCAAAATGCTGTAATGAGGACGTGTCTGTATACATTATCACCGCCTGGAGAAACCTGGTTTTACAGTATTCCCGGGAGGAAGAAACTAAGTACTTACAAATATTTGGAATAATTTGTATTGAATGGCAATGACTAATGCGTTTTATTTACATAATGTGTATTACTTGTGCTCCTATCTGTCACTATTTAACCTTGTGCCGTTCTAATTCTGCTTTCACTCATCGGCCTGAAGATGCGGCTATAGTGGTAAGGAAAGTACTTGCCAGAGCTTTTATCTACCATGTTTTTAAATTGTAAAAAAAGACGTTTTTTAAATCATACGTTTTTAAAACAAAAATTTGGGGATATGGTATGTGTGCTTTGGCTCCAAAATATTACCGTGCTTTGACAGCGTTTCCAACCTTTTACCTTCAATTAGCACGAAATAACTTTGATTATTACGTAATCTCAGAAATTTGTACTGACCATTTTTAAAATTGAAATTCAACTCGCTGCTTCGACTCTAGCACGAAAATTATTCAGTGAGTTCGTTCATTAATTTCCTTCAGATGGTCTTTTGTGAATGAAAACCAGCTTATGTCATCCTTTGATTGGGTATCGAGTCTGTTTGTATGTGAATGCGCTATCCTCGTTTCAAAAGGAAAAAAATATTTTTCAATTGGACAGAGGTAAGAATGATCATGATTTCTCATTTTTGCTTTGCGTTCTAGTCGTTTGTACACTCCTGTCTGCCACCTCGAGGCTTAAGTTTTAGAAGTGACAAAGAAAAACGTTTTTTGTACAACACAGGAGGAAGACACATAATGGGATTATTTTTTAGATCCATTCGTTCTGTAAATGGTAGATTATAATCATTGCGATGAACATAAAATGAAGGAAAACAACGTTTATTCGCAATTATTATTATTTTTTGTTCACAAATAATTAGCTGTGCTTTGTCGCAGTTTCTTCAGGCCGAATGTCACCTAAATATTCAAATACCTGGCATGTGACATCATCAGTGGTATTGAAAGTCACTGGTTTTTGTTAATGGCTTCCACACGTTTGATAAAAATGGTCTGGATGCCATCTGGTGGGCAAGTTGAGAAAAATTTCCATACCTGAAGAAAGCTTCCAAAATATAAAAAATGATTGCATATTTCTATTGGAATGAAAATGATCACAGATTTTTATTTTAATAAGCCAAGCTTATTCACCATCCGGATTCAACTGTCAAACTTGATATTTTGGAAGCTTTCCATATATATATAAATTCTTCCCAACGTTTTAAAGACACGGCATTCCCACCATCTCTACGGAGGATGTGGAAAGAATTAGTAAAAATACGTAACCGTTAACACCTTTGAAAATGGCGCGCAAATATTCACGTTAAATATGAATATTTACGCGCCATTCTTCCCGAGGAAGCTGGACCAAAGCAGTGAAACATGAAAACGGACGAAGAAAATATTCTACATATCCTACATATATACCATTTTCCAGTAAGGAATGGAATTCCAGATGATTTCTAGAAAGGTAATTTCACCTTGGTTACGCAATCAGACAACGAACGGAACTTTAAGGGAAACAACGTTTATTCAAAATTTTGTTATTTTTCTTGACGATCAAATCGTCAAACAACGTTTATTTTGTGAATAAACGTTGTTTCCTTTAAAGTTCCGTTCGTTGTCTGATTGCGTAACCCAGGTGAAATTACCTTTCTAGAAATCATCTGGAATTCTATTCTTTACTGGAAAATGGCATATATGCAGGATATTTTCTTCGTCCGTTTTCATGTTTGTGAAAAAGATGTCCTCTTACGTCATTCACACATTCACATCCCGTGTGTGTGTGAGAGAGAGAGAGAGAGGGGGGGAGAGAGAGAGAAAGAGAGATAGAGGAAGAGGAAGAGGGGGGGGGTTAATTGTAGGAAAACACACCCCATTTCTTTTCTTGCGTACAGAAGATAAAATCATTCCCAGAAACGAATCATTTTTTTGGCTGTGCGAATACTCCGTGAAATCATACGAGCTCACAAATTTGTTTAATGAAAGCGTTCCTGGAGATTAAACGCGTTGTTTAACAGTACTTGAAGCTTCATAGGAGTAGTCTTAGTTTGAGTGTTTTCAAACATGGAAGTGTTAAACTGCTGTTGGAGAAGAATACGATTAGGGTTCTAATGGCTCATTTTTTTACTGTTACTTTAAAAGTACGAAAACATAATGAATTGAAAAGCTCTCCGAAGAAATACCTACATTGCAAACACTGAAGAGAAGATGCGGCGATCAAGCTGAGCTCTACTTATGAGCTTAACTGCGAAACAGAATTAGCAAGGATAATTGAATACGGAAATACATTTGCCCTCTTCCGAACTGGAGCAGGTTCAGAGGGATTATTGAGTTGATATATAGTGGGTTGTGAGACGGAAGAAGGAGCTGGAGTGCAAAGTGGGTTGTGAGGAGATAAGGGGAGGGACTCTGAAGAGGAATCTTTCGATGGATGTATCGCAGCATAAGTTTGCAAATTGGCGAAGCTTATCCAACTCTAGCCCTGGTCTTAGAACGAATCCCATTTTAATAATTAAGGGATTGCAAAAGACACTACATGGGGAAAGGCATTCCGTGGTATTAAGCGTTTGCAAACTGGCTTTCGCTAACAGTCTTGCCCACTATAGTTGCTATAGTGGAGTAAAATGCATTGACAATGAAGGGATTGAGTTTCACTTAACTAATACGTTAATGCAAAACTGAACTATTGGATAGCAATCTTCTTTAAAAAGTGAATTCATAGATATAACCGCCTGTAAGATTCTTTGACCAGAAAGAAAGTACAATGCATCCACATGTTCATACTCTCATACGCACGTTGCGTATTAATAAGGGACAGCAATATTCATATAAAGCCTTGATGCAAACTTCTCTGATCTGAAAAACGTTGTCCTTCTATTGCGTTGCAAGAAAGAAGACCAGCTTTCGAAGAGTTATACAACCATTATTAATTTTAGTGGCTACATCAAAGGAGAACGTCCCTTCACTGAAATATTTTCGCAAGATACTGAAGGTACATCCTCAATGTTAAATCCATTCCGTCTTCACACACTTAAAAACCGTTTTTTATTCACTATTTCATGAGTACGAGTGATTATTAGGTTCATCTGTTGCTAACATCTTACCCCTCAAACCCTATGGGTGACAAGCATGCATATATACGTTCGGATATTTCTGTGCTCAAAGCGGCGACGACGCACTAATACGTTAATCGAAAACCTGTTCAAAAGCGGCGAGAACGCAACATTGGGTCGAAAACATTTCCGAGTTCATAGTGGCGAGAACGCACATATACGCATCTTAACTACGACGAAAACTACAGAATGACAAGATGCTCTTATGGGTGTCTCCTGTTACACATGTCGACAAAACTTTGCATTGGGTCTTACAAAGCTCCTACCACCTGGAGGGTTAAGATCTGCTAAGAAGTACCTCTTTTGTGTATCCGCATACGTTGCCCAGAACGTCCAACCCCAAATGCGAACGTTCCTTCATGACGGTTATTATTCTATACTGCTGGGTATAGGGGTACAATGTTCTGAAGTCTGTTATCACGTGACAGTACAAAGGTAATATGAATTTAACTGATTAGTAAATCCCAAACGGATCTAGAAGAAGTGCAGGAGTTGTATTATTGCTACGGAGCATAATTTCAATTGAGCAATCGTCTCTGCGATTCAACCAGGCACTAGAAGATATCAACTGGAATACAAGAAATGTCTCAAAGATCTACAAATGCTAGAAGCCAGTAAGCACGCAGGGCCCATATTTGTAGCACATTGAAACTGGCAACTTTGCGTAATATCTGTTGTAGTCACGTTACAGACATGAAGAAAGTTGTATGCTTTGGGTTGGATTTTACCATTTCAACAGCTGCTTTGGAGCATGTGATTGAGAGAAATTTTCTAAGTAACACTTTTTTGCCATTCGTCTGGAAGTGTGCAGTTTTGTGACACACAACACGCATCTGCAATTTGGAACTGTTTTTGACGAATCATACGAAAGATACGGTTTATAGAAAATGTTGATAATATCATTTCCATACTGCCAGGTTAGAATACTTCATTTCGTTTGAGAGGAAACTTACACAGTTTTGAAACGCCTATTTTTCATCTGCAAAGTAAGACTATAATTTTCATGATCAGCTTCTTGGTCTTTGTTGGAAAGTCCTTAAATAAAAACTGTGGCTGTTTAACAGAACTACTGAATTTTAAATAACAAGGTATACGGTTTAATCTAGTTGCTTGCTATAATTTTAGTTTCTGATTGTTACAGCTTAACTTGCTGAACTCAGTGTATAACGTTTGATTCCTTCACTCACTGAAAGTCAAATCTACAAATACAACGTGACTCTAAAGTCGTTGAACAGAATTCAAGCGCAAGACAGCAATAGCCAATCATATATACCTCATCGAGTCTAATACCGACTTCCTACAAGGAATCCCTACAACTCCCCGTAGAAAGATCTCTACAACTCCAACTTCGCTTACATAGATCTCGACAACTTCCCCAAATCCACGAACACAACTCTCGACAACCGCTCCAACTCCACGTATGTAGATCTCTACAACTCCACCAACTCATTTTATATAGATCTCGACAACTCCCCAAATTCTACGTACATAGATCTCTACAACTCCCCAAATTACACGTATGTAGATCTTGACAACTCTCCCGACTCCACATACAGAAATCTCGACAACTTCTCAACTCTCCATAGATCTCGATAATTCCTCCAACTCCACTCACATATGTTTCGCAAACACCAAAAACTCACTCTATGTACATAGATCTGGATAACTCCCTCAACTTCATGTCCACATATCTCGACAACTCCCCCCAACTCCACATACATAAATCTGGATGACTACTCCAGCTCCACATACATAGATCTCGATAACTCCCCCAACTCCACATACATAAATCTGGATGACTACTCCAGCTCCACATATATAGATCTCGACAACTCCCCCAACTCCACATACATAAATCTGGATGACTACTCCAGCTCCACATATATAGATCTCGACAACTCCCCAAATTACGCGTACATATATATATATCGACTACTCCCTCTCCCCGTACATAGTTATGTACACCTCCCCGTACTTCACGGATATAGATCTCGCAACTCCACTAAATCGACGCACATAGACCTCGACAACTCCCCCAACTCCACATACATAAATCTGGATGACTACTCCAGCTCCACATATATAGATCTCGACAACTCTCCAAATTACGCGTACATATATATATATCGACTACTCCCTCTCCCCGTACATAGTTATGTACACCTCCCCGTACTTCACGGATATAGATCTCGCAACTCCACTAAATCGACGCACATAGACCTCGACAACTCCAACAACTCTACGTACATAGATCTCGAAAACTTCACTTACCTTCCCGTACATAGATCTCGAAAACTTCACTTACCTTCCCGTACATAGATATCGACATCTCCCCCAACTTCAAGCACATATATTTTCACAACTCTCCTAAATCCACTGTCATAAATCACGACAATTCGACTAATTCCTCACTACTACATTCAATGTTATTTTATCTTGCTGAAAAGCACTGTCAGCGTTGCCAAACTGGCAAGGCTGTTCGAAGTAATGAACCGTTTAGTGAAAAACAAAATGGTTAAGTAAACATATGTTTAAAGGTATACGTCACAACGAATAAATTCATTAGTTACCGTTAATAATACTAATCAAAAACGAAATATTATCAATAACATTTCTAATTGACAAACCCATAAATAATATATAATATTGCTAATAATTTTACTAATCAACAAACCAATCAACAAACAAGGGTTACATTTATCAGGCTGTAGTGCTATGCCATTACATACACATACAGTTGGACTTGCCATTCGTCCATCGGTCGTCGGTGAATTTCATTTCAATTTAAAAAAAAATTTTATGAATGTAATTCTGCTTCTTTCCAAAACAACGGGGTGCACATTATTTTGCTTTAGAAGTGGTTTCCCAGTTGAAACTTATGGGTTTATGATAATAGCGAATGGTGGCTTAAAATGAGCCCTGTTCTACTTTCTGAATGTGTTTAAGTGTAGAAAATAAAGAATCCTGTTCGAAAGAACAATAAATCTAACTGAGCGATGATCGGTTGTTGAAATTAAAGTTCAGAAATTCCTGCACTAGATGATTGGATTTGTTGTTATTGTAATGGCTGAAGATTTGGCATTTCTTATGGTACATGCAAGTCCATCATAAAAAAATGCTTGATGAATGTTGAAACGCCTTAAACGGCAGAACATTCGCTCATAGAGAAACGATATGGCACAATGTTGTGAAGAAAAATTCAGTTATGTTTGAGAAGGACTTTTAATGGGTATCGTAATGAGTGGTGGGATAAATGCGTTCGTACTGAAGGATCCCTACCTTGAAAGAAAAGTATCTCCTTTCGCTGCTGGGAAATGCTTCAATATTCTTGAAATAAATTCCATCATTTTTCACAGTTGTCGTACTAGCATCCTCAAAATCTATTAATTAGGAAAGAAATTAGCGAAGTAACTGAACTAATTGAACCACGCCTCAATAAGATACACTTTTAGGCATGCCAACCGTGAGATTCCTCATTTAGAACCGTGTAAGAACACACTTTCAAAAACAGATTGAATGAGTGGAGAAGTTCGCTTGTTGCCCATCATCGTTCCTTTTGGTATGACTTCCACTTTCTGGGCGTGTTCACTGTCGTTATAACTGCAGCTCAGTTCGTTGTTTTGTCTGCAGCTACAGATACTGAAAAGCTGGCTGAGCCTCCAGCATTGACGGATTTTAGTTCCGCCTTAAAGTGGTTTCCAGGACAGCAACATGCCGCGTGTGATAATCCACCGGTTTCATTCAAGTTCCAAAGTAATGGCCTATGTTGGTCATGTTGTAACCCCTGGAAACTCAATAAAACTTAATTGCAGCTGGCGAGATTTTTCATTTTGTTTGATAAAGTAAAAGAAATGCCGGAGAATGGAAAAAGTAAAAATGTTCTGTTACGTTTCGGCACAACTGTACAAATAATAATTTATGAGGAGAAACAACCCAGATTTGGTGAGAAATCACTTTATCAAACAAAATTATGAAAATTTTCAGTACGTTCATTAAACGTTAGCTCAGTCATAAACGGATCTGCCCTCATGCGCATCATTAAACTGCTTATTTATTTGTGTGCATGTAACGTATACTCTAGATTCAGTTTCCTTTTGATTTTACTATCTCTTGTTATTTTATTTTCCTATGTAAATTATCTTCTTACTTAACGAGATGTTATTTCTCCCGTTGAATGATATGTGGCAACGAGTGTAGTCATGACGTGGTGGTAGGCAGTATAAATAGGCGCGTTCAACGATACCTAAGAGAGCTTTTGTTTATGTGCGAGGAGAGCTTTTGTGTTACGTGAGAGAGCTTTTTGTTATATGTGGAGAGGTTTTGTTCGATGTGAAAAGAGCTACGTTATTTTGTGGCGAGAGCTTCGTTCTATGTGATTAGGTTCTTCTTCATTATTGGGATACGATTAGTGTGACTAGTAGTGTGTGTGTTGGATGATACCAGGAGTTTTCAAATAAAAGGTTTTAAAGTGAGTACCCTTTTCTCTGTTCAATTATTGTCAGACCTCTGTCTGGCAGTTAGGTCTCTTTTCATTAAATGTTACCATTAACAACCAGCATAAGACTTTATTCATCATAATTACTACCACAACAACCATTATTAAACCTAATTCATTAACTTTTTCTGAACACGAGGTCTTGACAGTTATTACCCATGTCTTCATTACCTGAGACAACTTCAATATTTCACCCTAAGGCAAGTTTCGGTGGTGATGGGATTAATTTCGACCATCTGCAAGAAGCCTGTGGGGCTCACTTTAATGATAATGATTCACAAGTACCCAGGCATTCTTCACAATTTCGTAATTCACCAGCTCCCTATTACTCTGAGTCGCGGTTCGTACCTGAGAGATTTCAATCCTCTCACAGAAGCAAAATGCTTGCCCATTTCGTGCCGCATGCAGGAACAATTAATTTCAATGGTTTGGTGGGGTCCTTAAAATTTCTCGAGGATTTGGAAGATCATTTTGATCTATACAATATTCCTCAAGACTGCAAAGTGCAAATAGCAGGCACTTGCTTGAAGGATACCGCTAAGACCTGGTATCGGCAGTGGAGAGTGTCGAATCCGGATTCTCATTATGAGAATTTCCGAGCACAATTTTTGGAAGTCTTTCCTTTCGGCCTCAGTCGAGCTAGTTTTGCACAACAACTTTTTTCTCGTCAGCAAGGACCCAACGATAGCCCTGTTGCATTTGCTTTAGAAACAACACGCTTGTATAACTTATGGGATCCACATGCCAGTCATGTCGAAATGTTGGACACCCTATTGCAACAGCTCGATCCATTTCTACAGGATTTTCTTGAGGTCCGACACCCTGCTACAATTCATGAATGCCTTCGCCTCACACGAACGTATGAAAAGCGACACAGCAAACATGGTCCAACTCACCATGCTCGGGCACCCCGCGAGGCTTATTACGAAAATCCTCAGCGGCATAATGGGCCTAATGACTTTCAACGCGAGCGTACGCAGGTGCAAGTCCAAGCATCATACGTTCCACCGCATAGAAGAGTGGTACACCAACCGCTCGTTTTTAATCGATTTTTTGGGTACCGTACACATGCACAGTATGCTCGACCCCGTTCCAATCCGCAGCATTCGGAACGTTTTCATGCTCAGGGCAATGATGATTTTTCTGCCCGTGCTGAGGGAAGAAGTAATAGAAATGAAAATTTCAACAGACATGCGGAGTTCCCGCAACAGTTTTCACGCAGTTTTCCTCATCGTGAAAACTTTCCCGATACCCTGCAGGGCCGAGGTTTCAGACCGCATGATAATACAACCAGGAATCCTTTAAACTTCCAAAGGAAGTAGACCAAGGGTCGGTACTGCTTCCTGATACCAAGCATTCTGACCCTAAAACAGTATTAGTGACTGTCCAAACTCCTCAGTTGCCTGATGTGTTCTTGACACTTGAAGATATTATTGTCGAGACAAAGTTAGACACTGGTTCTGAAATATCAGCCCTAAATACGAAGTTTTGCACTGAACATTTTCCTGCAATACTCGTCCAGCCGGCGACGCAGTATTTGCGAGGTGCAAATAACGAAATATTCAGTATCACAGGAACTGTCACATTATCTCTAGGGCTGGGAAAGGCTCGTTTTACGCATTATTTCCTGCTAATAGATGAACTACCTGTTAAATGTCTAATAGGCATGGACTTTATTAATACTTTTCAAGTTACCCTGAATTTCGTACAACATGTTATTTCCTTTCCGGAACCTGTCGAAGTGATTCCTACGGATCCTACAGACATAACGAGTTTGTTACTGAGTAACCAACTGAATGAGAGGCAACGAAACCAGCTTTCTCTACTTTTGCAGGAAAGCCCTGGTTTATTTTCTGATCAACCTGGTTTCACACAGGTGGTTTATCACGTAATTGACACTGATGTTTCGAAACCGATAGCGACGAAACCTTACCCTTGTGCTCCCCATAAAAAACAGGAAATGCAACGTCAAATTCCCGAGATGATTAAACAGGGCATAATAAGGGAATCAACAAGCGCTTGGGCCGCACCTGCTTTTCTGGTTCCAAAGAAACAACCCAATGAATTTCGTTTCGTGACAGATTTCCGCAAGCTCAACCAAGTCACGAAAGCGATAAATTATTCACTACCTGTCATGTCGTATATTTTGCATGACCTGTCATCAACTAAATGGATGTCAACCTTGGATTTGGCAAATGGATATTGGCAGGTGACGGTACATCCAGACTCCGTCGATAAAACAGGCTTTGTGACTCCTTTTGGGGCTTATGAATACCTGCGTATGCCCTTTGGACTAGCTTCTGCACCTTCTACTTTCCAAACGCTTATGGATACGGTTCTCAGACCTGTTCTGGGTCCCCATGTGCATGTATATTTGGATGACATTATTATTACATCCGAGACTTTTGATGAGCACCTTTCTCTGCTCAAACAGGTGTTCCAACTCATATACAATGCTGGCTTGACGTTAAAACCTAGTAAATGCCAGATAGCGAGGGACGAGATTGTATATCTGAGGTTGAAAATCACTCCCCACGGTTTATTTACGGATAATGAAAAAAATTAGGCCTATTGTTGACTTTCCTCGGCCTAAAACAGCAAAAGAACTATCACGCTTTCTGGGAATGACCGGATGGTATCAGCAGTTCGTCTCCGCTTATGCTACAATCTGTGAGCCATTGTATGCTTTGAAACGTAAATACAAGAAGTTTGTTTGGACACCTGAGGCTAACGCTGCATTTGAAGCACTGAAGTCTGCGTTGACTCAGCCTCCTGTGTTAGCTTTCCCGGATCATACTAAGGAATTTGATATTTATACTGACGCATCCGGAGTTGGTCTTGGTGGCGTTTTGTCACAAGCTGGGCATCCAATAGCTTTTGCATCTAGTATTTTAGCCAAAGCTGAAGGCAATTATTCAGCTACGGAACGTGAATGTCTTGCTGTAGTGTATGCTCTTGACAAATTTCAATGTTATCTTAACGAATTGACAGTTAACATTATTACGGATCATTCTGCCCTTCAGTATTTGAATTCTGCTAAGCACCTCTCTCAAAGACTTATGAAGTGGGCTCTTAAGTTACAAGAGAGCAATATCAAAATTTCGTACCAACCAGGTCACAAGAATCAATTACCGGACGCATTGTCTCGCGTCCCGATTAGTGGGGTTCCCACAGAAACTACTCCTGGATGTCAGCCTTTACTTCTAATAGCTGATATAACATCCAGAGAGCAGATAATGGCAGAATTAATAAATGATCCAGATTTTGGGGATATCTATAATTTTTTGCTTGCGGGTTCACCACTTCAAAGTGACCCTTCTCTGGCTGGGAGGTCACAGCATTTTGAAGTCATAGAGGGTCTTCTTTACTATACTTAATCTCGGACTACTAGGGCAGAGTTTCGCCCATGTATTCCGCGAACCCTTAGAATGGCCCTTTTAAACGAATTTCATGACAAACCTATTGCAGGCCATTTAGGTATTCGCAAGACCAGTTGTAAATTGCGGGATGTGGCCTATTGGCCTGGCATGTACCAAAGTGTGCTCGCATACATTCAATCATGTCACTTGTGTCAGATTCATAATTACCGTAATGTAAGACCGGCTGGTCACTTGAAATCTAGTTCAAGTTCTCATAATTTTGATATTATTTCAATAGATTTATTGGGACCTTATCCTTTATCTGTTAAAAACAAAGCTCGTTACGTTTTAGTATTAACTGATAATTTTTCTAAATGGGTTGAAGTTTTTCCCATTAAAGCCGCTACGGCGGAAGTTATTTGTAATGTATTAATTAATGAATTATTCTCTAGATATGGTGCACCTAATAAAGTAGTTTCGGATAATGGTCCCCAATTTATTTCTGACATTTTTGAAAGAATGTGTGCGATACTACACATTAAGCATAAATTTATCATCCCCATATCATCCCCAGAGTAATCCCGCGGAACGAGTAAACCGCACGCTAGTTAAAATGATTGCTACATTTGTCATGGATCATCATGAGCGGTGGGATGAACATCTGGAGCTTTTTTCGTTCGCCCTCCGCTCGTCTGTTCACGAATCTACTAAATTTACTCCTGCAGAACTTTTTTTGGGTCGAAAAATTAAAACCCCTTTTGAAAATTTAACGGGGATTATCGACGAACTAAACCAGCGACCAACTCCGCAATCAGTACGAATCATGGCAGAAAAAGCTCGTGTTGCAATGATAGGAGCACAAGCGGCTCAAGCAAGATACTATAATACTAGGCGTAGGGAACTAGATCTTGTTGTTGAAGATCTCACTCTCGTGGAAACGCACTTCCAGTCTTCTGTTTCTCATACTTTAGTAAAGAAATTTGCACCCAGCTACGAAGGCCCATATCGGGTGGCAAATGTGTTTGCAAATAACATTATTCTTGAAAAATCTGACAATCAATTTCAATACGTACACGTTTCTCAGTGTCGCAAATATCATGAACGAAATATAGATTTTATCATCAACCCTACTCAACCTTCTGTTCCACAGACTCAAGAGTCTATATCTCACGATCAACCTCCAGAAATTTTGGACGAACCGACAAACATTTTTGAAGAATCTCCAGTGATTTTTTCTTCACCCTCCCCTCCACAAGACGTGCTTCCAAAAACGCAACCAGATTCAACCATAAGACGAAGGCTCGAATCAAGTTCTTCAAATGCTAGTATCGTTCCTTTCCCTCCAACCATTGCCAAGACTATTGCTGCACCATTCCCTAATAACTCTACACCGACACAAGCTCCTACTTCCTTGAATACCTCGTCAGAAAGTCTTCCTATAGGCAGAAATAAACATCGCCCTGCACGACCACTAACTTACAGCAGCGACTCAGAGTCATCGGATATTTCTGATTTATCAGATATAGACAATAGAGTGACGATTCCTAAACGTCAGACACAAATTACAAACCGTCCAGCAACACCAAAAGCTGGTCGAAAACGTAACTTGTCTCCCCAATCTGCTTCGCCGCAACAGCGCCGAAGGCAGAGATCCTTGCATCCGCCCGGGTTTCGCCCCTGGAACCTACGCTCAGGGCAAACAGGGCCGATGCCTGCTCCTACTCTCATGCCACGAGGTAGAAAGCGAAAACAAACGATGTGGCCGGAGACACGTCCCTTCTAAAAGAATGCTGGAAGGACAACACGGGCCCCAGAACAAAGGGACTACATATCAAAAGCCTGGGGGAGCCCGATCCTGTCAGCCGCAAGGGATTTCCTGACCGACGGACTTCAGCCGTTATTGACCGTTCCTGTCAGCCGCAGGGATTTCCTGACCGACAGACTTCAGCCGTTCCTGACCGACGGAGTTTAGCCGTTCCTGACCGTTCCTGTCAGACGCAGGGATTTCCTAACCGACAGACTTCTGCCGTTCCTGACCGTTCCTGTCAGCCGCAGGGATTTCTTGACCGACAGACTACAGATGTTCCAGATCCATTCAAATCTCTGAAAAGTTCGACGCCACCTGAATTTACCAGTCCGATTAGGACTGGAAAACGTTATCGTTCTAGAGTTTTTTATGCGTCCTCGAGATAAGTAGGTTCTCGTGGACAGGTTCTTTTCTCGTTCTGTTGTTTTTCCTGCACGACCAGTTGGCGTGCCAGAATTTTTTTTTTTTTTCGTGTGGGCCTATGCATTCTTTTTGTGTATATATGTGTTTTTTTTTATATTTCTTCTATGTCCGTCTACTAATTTAAATTTATATATATATATATCTATGTGCGTAGGGATAAAATAATGAAACATTTTACTGTTAGGCAGCTACAGGCAACCTTCGCTGCTGATACAGTTGGTTTGTACTCAACGATAATATGTGGACGTCATTTGAAATCTATATATGTGTGCGTAGGAATAAAATAATAAAAATTGTTACTGTTAGGCAGCTACAGGCAATCTTCGCTGCTGATACAGTTGGTTTGTACTCAACGATAATATGTGGACGTCATTTGAAATTTATATATATGTGCGTAGGGATAAAATAATGAAAATTTTTACTGTTAGGCAGCTACAGGCAATCTTCGCTGCTGATACAGTTGGTTTGTACTCAACGATAATATGTGGACGTCATTTGAAATTTATATATATGTGCGTAGGGATAAAATAATGAAAATTGTTACTGTTAGGCAGCTACAGGCAATCTGCGCTGCTGATACAGTTGGTTTGTAATCAACGCTAATAGGAAGACGTCATTTGAAATTAAAAAAGTGATTCCTGCTAGGCAGAATAAAAAAAAAAGGTATGCCGATGCAGGTTTGTTTTGTTCAAGTATAAAAAGTGTTTCACAGACGAATACAGATTTCCTGATTTTGTCATGCCAAGTTTTATATTGTACATACTGCTGCCACCAAAACAAACAAAAAAGAGGACGATAAACGTCAGTCAGCAAGTGTAAGACTACATTCCAAAATTTGATAGGTTTTTCGACAACAAAAAAAAAAAAAAAAAAAAAAGTTAAGGGGGAGATGACGTAACGTATACTCTAGATTCAGTTTCCTTTTGATTTTACTATCTCTTGTTATTTTATTTTCCTATGTAAATTATCTTCTTACTTAACGAGATGTTATTTCTCCCGTTCAATGATATGTGGCAACGAGTGTAGTCATGACGTGGTGGTAGGCAGTATAAATAGGCGCGTTCAACGATACCTAAGAGAGCTTTTGTTTATGTGCGAGGAGAGCTTTTGTGTTACGTGAGAGAGCTTTTTGTTATATGTGGAGAGGTTTTGTTCGATGTGAAAAGAGCTACGTTATTTTGTGGCGAGAGCTTCGTTCTATGTGATTAGGTTCTTCTTCATTATTGGGATACGATTAGTGTGACTAGTAGTGTGTGTGTTGGATGATACCAGGAGTTTTCAAATAAAAGGTTTCAAAGTGAGTAGTACCCTTTTCTCTGTTCAGTTATTGTCAGACCTCTGTCTGGCAGTTAGGTCTCTTTTCATTAAGTGTTACTATTAACAACCAGCATAAGACTTTATTCATCATAATTACTACCACAACAACCATTATTAAACCTAATTCATTATATGCATTGCTTCCAAATGTTTTCGAAAACCTTTTTTCATGTACTAGGTTCTCAGGAAATAATACTTTGATATCCAAGACCGATCTCTTGCATGTCGTCTAGTGTGCTTAACAGATATCTAAAACGCGAGTATTTCAATCCTTGAAATTTAGGCATAGCAGGAAAAACACATATTACTTGTAGTATTTTCCCTTTCCACAACAATGATTTCATATTAGTTCATCGTGGTTTTATAGCATTTTGAAATAGCGCCATTCCCAAGAAGGTGGAGTCGCGAGTTTACCGTGATGTCCAAACGATTGAACTGGTGTAACTTCACACACCTTAAAGAACATACAAACAAAAGATGAATATGCAGTGTGTTTTAATCCATTATAACGTACAATTTTGTACGCGCCGAGCATCGATCCGGGTCTCCTCACTCCGGAGTAAGTCGCTCTCCCAACTGAGCTACGCGGATATGTGCTCACACTTCTATCTGCCTTTATCTCATGTGCGCCACATCTAACCCCCCATCCCGAAAAAGGACGAGGGCATGGCCCAATGGTCAACCGGGACCATATGTCGCTGTAGGCAATCATCCCATGAAGAACGTGCATTTGAGAAATCGCAGACAATTTGATATGTGGAATGTAACATCACACTGATTTATTTTTTCGAATCACTGAAGAAGGGATTCTCATTTTGCCAGTCTCGCCGTGTGGAAACAACATCACATCATTGCGAGAAACTTAACAACCGGGTCATCCTGGAAGTTCTGACGCCATATATAACGCACAAGTTTTGTCCGTGCCGGCCATCGCATCCGGATCCCTTCACTCCGGAGTAAGTCGCTCTCCCAACTAAGCTACACGGACCTGTGCTAACTACTATCTGCCTTTATCTCATGTGTTTCCTGCGGTGCAGGCACGTCACACCACCTTTTGTCAGGGAGTATTCATGCTCTTGCTTTATGGGAATTTCCATCATGGCATCCTCCTGTCGGTTTCCACCGGAGTAAAAAACGAAATGAAGAAAATCAAAAGACATGTTCTAGTTTTCCCCTTTACGTTACTTTGAAAACGTAAAGGTGAAAACTAGATTATTGCAGAAGAGCGGGGAGAGGCATCCGCACTGCTGCAATGGAGACAGGGAAGAATTCACAGTTAGAATTCTACAAGACCAATGGCAATTTTCCCAGATAAAGATTAATTGAGAATACATTTTGAATCTTTATTGAGTTTGGGAAATGTCCAGTTTCCATACTAATACTACACATTAAGCTCTAAATGCTGGTAAATAACACAGCCCAACAATTATTTTGTCTGGTGCTTTGGAAGTTAGACCTATTCTCGGGTACATTTAAGGCGCTGATTCCAAAAATGGCATTGGTTTTGCAGTATCAACTCTATACTTATATTTCATCCTAAGATGACACTGAAGGAGAAGGTATGTGAAACCTATCGCCGCGACTAAAAGTAGTTCCCAACATTTTCCGTGAAAATCAATACATTTGTTGCCCAGAATCTTACTTTATATTGTCCTAGCTGATTACTTATAAGTACATATAGTTATTTTAGACAAATCTAAAAATGATGTATTTTGAGAAATTAAGCTTTAAAATTAGACCAACACACGCATACGTAGATATGCAGTGTTTGGGAGACCAGGATACCAATGAGTTGATGGGAGAAGTGATTGACAGCTGCTAACAGCACGACAAAGTGGGGAGTGACGCGGATGAACATAACTCTCGGCCGTTCCCGAGGGCTCCGTGAGTTCGTAGGCTCTTGTACCTTAAACTTCAGTGTCTTCTTAGTGTGAATTGAAGTATAGTTTTGGAGAGACGGCATACCCACTTTAGATGCTGATGTGCATAAATGTAACAAAGGGTGTACTTTTAATTAGCGATTGTTCAGGGCTATAAAGGAACATACTGGTTTCCTGGCGTGTGTAGGTATACCAACTTTAGCGACGATCCCGTGAAGCGAAGCTCGCCAAGAACAGAAATAGGCAGATAGCTAGTGCAATCGGATGAATGTGGAAGGAGTCTGTGCTGTGTTGCTCAGGGAATTAAGTGACAGAAATTAAAATAATGTCAATATATATATATATATATATATATATATATATATATATATATCAATGAATAACCTAATTTATGATTGTAAAGTCAGTGCCTGTTAGTCTAATTGTGAGTTTGTGAAAAACTATACAACCAGAGAATGTAATGTGATCTATTTATGTTTGCAGATTGAGTAGACGCCACGGTTTCCTCACGAAGAAGCTGCTTGAATAATCCAAATGTCTTTTGCTGCATTTGTGGCGAGTACAGCATAAAAGAAAGTAGGAAACCTACTTCTCAGTTTGTGAAGAGGGCATATCTTTGTTATTGTTAAGTCTAGTTTAGAGGCCTAAATAATCGCGGGCTTCCCATATCCTATGCAAAATGTGCAAGGAGCATTTGCGTCAATGGGGTAATGGAAACAGGAGTTGCATGAAATTTGGAGTACCAATGGTTTGGAAGGAACCAAAAAATTATGATCACTGTTATTTTTTGTCTTATCAACATTCAGGGCATCAATCGAAATAATCGAAGCTTGTGGACATATCCTGACCTATATACAGCAAGATGATCTCATCCACACTCTACTGAGGTACCCGTTCCATCTTTCAGCCAGCAACCAGAGCTCCCAGATGATGATGAAGCACGCATGTTTTATGGCATACAAGATAACAGAAGTGTAGAAAGTCTCAGTGATTTTGCAGGAATTTCATCAAGAGCTCAACGTTTTATCCAGCGTGAACTCAGTGACCTCATCAGGGATCTAAACTTCTCAAAGGAATCTCCTAAATTGCTGGCCTCCAAGCTAAATGAAAAGAATTTGCTTCATTCTGGAACTAACATTAAGTTTTAACGTAGCAGAGAAAAGGATTTGCTGCCCTTCTTCTCTAAGGGCAACAACCCTAGTGTTCTGCAACAATGATGTCAGAGGCCTTCTGAGGAAAATGTATCTATAAAACTGATTCAGTAATGTGTTTATTTCAACACATTTCTGAGCAAATGGGTTGAAATACCAAACTATGAACATGCCGTTTTATACACGATAAAAATGACGAAAATGACATTTAAAAGCCTTTAATGATAAGTTAAAACCAATTTCATGAGTACTTTGAATCCTACCTTAGGACCCTCCTCAGATGAAATGAACACAACCTGGAGATCACACGGGTTAATATAACATACACATTGCCAGATTACTGTTTATGTATAATTGAGGTTCAACACACAGATGACGTAAGCAATTAATGTCCTGTGAAATAGGGTCAGCATTCACGGTGAAGGATAGGACGACTATCCTTCATTCACGGTAGAAGGATAGCCATCTTTGTTATTTGCAGACAGTTTGTAAATTCTAAAGAATATGGACCTGTGCTGCAATGATGAGATTCCGATACCTGTATCGGGAGTGTAGAAGAACCCTATACAGTCTGGACGTCACAACCCTATCCCTCACCTTAAATGCTGACCCTAATTCATAGGACATGAATGGCTTACGTCATTAGTGTGTTGAACCTGAATCATGCGTACACGGTAATCTAGCAATGTGTATGTTGTATTAACTTGTGTAATCCAATTTTGGAATCAAGTCGTGTTGATTTCATCTGAGGATTGTCCTAAAGTTGGATTGAAAGTACTAAGGAAATAAGTATTAACTTATCGTCGTTAAATGTTTTTAAATGTCATTTTCATAATTTTTATCGTGTATAAAACTGAATGTTCATAGTTTGGTGGTATCAGCACGATTGGTTTTTTAGGTGGGGTTGAAATAAACTGATTTAGTAATATGTGGTTGTTTTAATAGTATGTAATATTAATAGTATCAATATTTGTCAAAATATTATTTGAAAAAAACAGATTATGCGATTAAGGATCCCGAATTTCAACGGACGACCAGGTTTAATCCCCATATTAGGTGGCTACGCCGTATTTGCAAAACTATAGTTGATAGGGCAAAGCTGATTCCAATTTTCGAATCAGCGCCCCAAATATATCCAAGAACAGGTCTAACTTTTAAGGCACTAAATCTGTGTGTTAAGCAGTGCATTTTTGACCCGTATTCTGAAAACACCTAGATTAACAGAAAATGTTTAGCTGAATACAGTACGCCGACCCCGTTGCCCAGTGGTACAAGGCGTTAGTTTCCTATCATTCGCCCGAGATGTTTCAGGTTTCGAACTCCGGATGAGCATGTATGATGCCCATGTCTTCCGGTACGGGCTCTCCCGTCAACAGAACATAGAACCAGTGGCTCCAAATTCAGGACGGACGTCTGCTTATAACCCAATAAGCTGCTCGTTGTTGTTATATTATACTGTAATATAGTAAAAAAAAATACCGCACTGAAAAATTAGCCGTTGAAGTCAGAATGTAGTTATAAAAGACAAAAGTCATATCTACACCTATCAGCCATTCCATTATGGTCCCCCACAGCCTAGAGAAATGAACGCACCTGGAGACCGAACGGCGGCGCAGCTCACGTTCACAGATAAGATATATACAATCCGAGGACCGGCTTTAGGAGAGCTGAGTGTTTGGGGTCAGAATGGGGAAAGCTGCCGATTTATCGGAATTTATAAAGGACAAATTTTGATGGCATGGCGCCTCGGAAATACACTGGCGGAAAGTGAAAAAGAACACCAAGAAGGAGACGTCTGATACCAACGAAATTTATACAGCATAATAACGGAATACAGAGGATAACGTGATCAAAACATTATGGCAAAATACAGCTGTATTTGCTGGTAAACTCAAAAATAACATTTCCATGTAACATGGTTAGTACGAGGTTGAACCGCCATTAAGTGCGTCACACTGTCCAATTCTGGCATGGAGTCTGTCGTACAGATGTTGGATGTAAGTTTGGGGTATTGAGTTCCAAGCATCCTCAACCTGGACGCGTAAATCGGGGATGGTCGTGGCTGGCCGTGGAGACCGGATAAGTCGTTGTCCCATAAAATCCCACACGTGCTCAATGGGGGTCAAATTCGGTGAACCTGCAGGCCATGGAACTTGTCTCACACCCTGAAGTGCATGTTGCGTTGCACGCGCAGTGTGTGGGCATGCATTATCTTGCTGGAAAACACCACGATGGACCGACCTTACAAATGGCACAACAACGGGCTGAATGATGTTGTTGATGTAAGAGTAGCTGTTTAACGTACCCGGTACAAACACTAGTTGTGTACGGGAGAGAATGCTGATCGCTCCATACACCAGGAGACCAGGTGTAGGCCCTCTGTGTCGCTGTCGAATGCAAGAAGGGTGGAGACACTTCCCTGTGCGTTTGCGAACACGCATATGGCCATCGGAGGCTCCCAAGCAGAATCTGCTTTCATCGCTGAACACGACAGATCGCCATTGCGTTCTCCAGTGCAGACGTTGGCGACACCACTGTAGCCGTTCCTAACGGTGGGCTGGAGTCAGAGGTACACATGCCAGAGGCACACGTGCACGAATACCTGCATCCAGTAGACGGTTGCGGATTGTTCGCACAGTCACCTCAGGTGCAACGGCAGCTCGGATTTGCGTCGCAGTGGATATTCTGCTTGAGAACGCCGCTCTTCTTATGCGTCGATCGGTCCGCTCATCAGTCCGTCTGTGACTCCCGGTTCCACGTCTTCTCGTGTGGGAATGTTCCTCGGACCATCTACGCCACATCGTACGACCACCGATACTTCCCGTCCAATTCGCACGGCAATACGACGATACGACCACCTTGCCTCGCGGAGTCCGACTAGACGACCTCGCTCAAAGTCCGATAACTGCTGAAATCATAAACGTCTTCCATGTCCAGGCATTGCAGCTTCTTCAGGGTCTTCACACGTGTCCGTACGCCAACGACTAATTACATTCACTTCGCCGTACTCCTTAAATTCCACCGACGATAATTTGCATATTACGTCGTGCTGTGGCGTAAGCGATCACCGGTTGGTCCCGAAATTAACATCACACTTACGTAAACTCGACCCCATTAACATGTGTAAATTTCATTATAGTCCGCCAATTCCTTCTTGGTGTTCTTTTTTCACTTTCCGCCAGTGTAGTATAAAATTCTCAGCATCTTACTTCCGGGACCCGGTTGAGTGCATGCCATTGTAGTGATAATCATTGTTGCCCATGGTGGACGTTCGCCATATTAAGAATTTTGTTGTAGACGTTTCAACATTTGGCCACCTGTTATACTATTCATTTGCACGAACGCTATTCTTTAATAGTATTGCTCGTACTGCAAACATATTCTTCCGTGATGTAAGACAGAAGAACTATGAGTTTGCGCGTGTAATCTCTCATTTTTTCTCACAAAGGAAACGAAGTTCTGTAGACCAGTCTTCGGCCAGTCAGTTTCAAGCCCCAATTAGATTGTGAAGGAGATGCCTAATGGTCAATCCTAGTGGTTCAGGGCAGACGGTTTCAATTCTTCTTCTTTTACCTTAATCCAACACAAATAGTTTTAATCAATTCGGCTCTGCTGTTCCCCTTGACAACTAGCAGAATAAAGAATAAATTTTGTCATCTGGGAAACAATTACCTTCATAACTGTTTCTTGTGTGTTCCTGAGATGAGAGAAGCAGCATTTCGATATCGATCATCGTTGATCTCCCAAATGACTGACAGTATGAAAATGACATATTAGCACGTTAGCGCTAACTAATTTCTTGGCGTGATACAATCGGTGTTTGGGTGTTTTTCCGCGCTGTACTTTTGGACTTAACCACCTCGTTGATAGTCAGAGCCCATAAGCATTGTCGCGCACGTAATTTTAGGCTACTGGTTCCAGAGAATACATAAGGCTAGTTCCTTAGGAAGAACGCCATTACCATGATCTCGAACCAGGACCAAAATCAATCAACTGACCAGCAGCCCCACCTCTGACTATTATTCCACCGGATTTCTCTCCGTGATCAAAGAACACAGGGTAGACCGTGACTAAAGAGTCAAAGAAGATAAGCCATATCAGCAAAGGGACCAATGAATTTCGTTAGCATCATCAAGAGCAACCATAACAACCATTATCAATCGACTACTAGATGAAGGTCTCTCTAAGCATTTTCTACAAATTTCTACCTTGAGCCAATCTCTTCAATGTCATTCCAGCATGTTTTCGAATTTCTTCATTTATCGTGTGGCATTCTTCTGGGTCTTTTCTTTTTCCGTGGTATACAGTCTTATTATTTCAGTTCTCCAATGGTGATCAGTCCTTTTAGCTGTATGTTCATCCCATTGCTACTTGCGCGTCTTCATTTTGTTCATATCACATCATCTGGTCATTTCCCTAATCCATGTATTCCGCTTCCTATCCTTCTTAGTTATACCAAGCATGCACCTTTCCATACTTCTTGAGTTGCTTGCAGCGTATGTATGTCTTTTTTAGTTAAAGTCCATGTCTCTGATCGGTAAGTAAGAACTGGAAGGATGCACGGATGAAACATTTTTCGTTTGAGACATAATGGTAAATCGCTCTTGAAAATTGTACTGTTTTTTTTTCAGAAGCTATTCAACCAAGCTTTGTATGCCTGATTGTTGTTTTTTTATGTGGACCTATCTTAATATCTGTTGCCCAAAGTAAATGTAGGTATCGGTTTCTTCTAGATTTGCCCCATCAACTTCCAAATCCTCAGTTTTGTGCCATCAGTTTTGTTTTCCATACAAGTTCATTTTTGAAACTTTACTGCTGTCCGCAAATTTCTGAATCATATCTGTCGCTCTAGAGGGATACTTGCAAAAATTATGATTTGTCAGCAAAACTAAGGTGGATTAAATAATTACCCTTAATCTTTATCCCTCTGCATTCCAAGGTCAATAGTTAAAATATATTCTAAAATGTGGCGTTGAAAAGTTTTGGAGATATGGTGCAATCTTCTCTCTCTCATTCTCTTTGCAATATTTATAAATGGAGTGTGTTTCAACAGTCGGATCTTTAATTTTGTACTTTCACACATGTTGTTCACAATGTTGTAACATGTATCTTCAACACCGCTGGATCTCAAACGCATCAACACTGCTGATGGTTTCACGGAATCAAAGGGCTTTCTACAATATAATCGATGAAAATCATACATAATGGGAGTACATATTCATTCATTTTTTCAGTTAGTTATATCAGCACATGCATATGCTCTATAGCGCTATAGCATTTCTTGAAAGCATCATGTTCTTTTGGTTGAGCCAAATCCAACGTGTCTTTTAAACTTATGGCTTCACCTGACTTTTACTGGGATATCTCACTAACAACAGTTTGGTACTATTTATGCGGGTTTTCTGCTCTTGTATATCATTACGCGACACAAGAGATTTTTCGCTATTTGCATACTAAGGAGGGGCGCGCCAAGGGCATTTGATGCCAGGGTGCAAGCCCAGATTAGCCACTCCTTGAACGAGAATACTTCTCAATTTTTATTCACTTTTAATGAAATAAATACCTTTAACAACATCAATTTCTATTTCCCGTATATAAAGAGCTTTCATAAAACACAATTGTCTCATATAAAACTGAAGGAGAAAAAAATCTGTAATATACATACACTATATTGACAAAAGTCACAGGACACCTAAAATAGAAACACAACATAACATTTATTGATATACAATAGTACAGTGTTGGTTCACCTTTGGCCTTAATGCATGCACTGACCTTTCGAGACATGGTTTCGACAAAGTTTTGGAACACAGCGATAGGTATGCGCTTCCATTCAGTACATAATGCTGCCACTAACTGGTGCTTAGTAGTAGGCCTTAGTTCCAAACTTCTTATGAAGCGCTCTAATTCATCCCACAGGTGCTCTATGGGATTAAGATCAGGGCTATTTGCTGGACAGTCCACACACGATACGGAATTATGGTCAAATGCCGCCGTAACAGTCCTTGCTTTATGGCTCGGTGCATTATCCTGCTGGTACCAACAAGGCTCGTTTCCATAGTAGTGCCACAGAGTTGGTAGGGCATAATTGTCCAGAATATCAAGTGAGACGTACTGGTTAACAGGTTTTTCCACGATAACTAATGGGCCGGGACCATACCACGAAATACACCACCACAAGACAAGGGCACACTACCAGCTCCAAATTTGACCGTAGGAACAGTACACTGTGGTAAATAGCGTTCCCCCGGCTGCCGCCATACCGACACACGGCCATCAAACTGATGGATCGTATATCTGGATTCATCAGTCCATAGGACCCGTTTCCATTGATCTACGTTCTACGATAAATGTACTTTATGCCATGCTAAACAACCAGTAGCATTCCTAGTGGAGATGAAAGGCTTATGAGCATCCAGACGAGCACGGTAACCCATGGAATGAAGTTCTCTGCGAACGGTACATGTACATACAGAGGTTCCAGCATTGCTATTCACCTGTACACTGCGGTCTTTTGCAGTACTCCGTCTATTAGCTGTAACGACTCTCCTGAGGCTTCGACGTCCTCTATCACAGATTTTCTTTGGCCTGCCGGTACGTTTTGCTGCTTCAGGGACGTCATGTGTCACAAGCAAAGACAACGAAAATGAAGGTATAAACATTTGCGCCCTAAGTGGAAAATCTGTGCATTGTTTAAACAGTGTAATGCTCCACATGTCTGTTGCAATGAATGGCATACTGTAAAAAATAAACGTCTCCATGGAGTTTTTAGAAGCGGTCATTCAACTTCAAACAGAAGTACACAAAAAAATCACCTAGCGACACAACTGCGAACTTTAAAACTCCTCAAACATTAACGTAAGTTTTCCACAAGGTAAATGGCATCAGTTGTTAAATCAAATTTTTAAATCGCACATTTAGAAGCAGAAACATTAAGAAAAACAGATTGAACATTGGCGCACCTAACGGCAAAATTGTGCATTATTTCGAGAAGAAAATACACACAAAGAGCTTTCATAGTTAGTAGTATCTTAAATTTTTATGTGGGGATTTTAGTCCACCAGATATTGCTACAAACAGAAAAACGGGAACTTATGACCTCTAGTGGCAAACTTGTGCGTTAAAAAATGTGAAATTACATGTTAAACATTTTGCAGCGAAATGCTCTCCAAAAAAAAAGTAAGAATTTTTCAAATTGGATTTTTACAAGCAGAGATATCGAAAAAAGATGTGCATTTATTCGATATATAAGCCCCTGGCGGAAAAACCATGCACTATTTTAAGAAGAAAGTATTCTTCAAAAGATTTTCCGAGGTGAGAGGTATCGATCCATGAACTAATTTTCCAGTAGAGTTTTCAGAAGCTTAGACTTTGCAGGAAGTACATGAGAAACAGAAATGGACACTTGCGCCCTCTGGTAGCCAACACATGCTTTTATATATAAGAAACATATCGCATCGGAAACGCTCTCCAACAAAGAAAGCATTTCTCACATCGGACACTTAGAAGGAGAGATGTCGACAAAATAAGATATGTATCTATGCCCCTTGATGGGAAAACTATGCGCTATTTTAAGCAGGAATTATTATCAAAACGTGTTCCGAGTTGAGCAGTATCGGTGCACGAAATAATTTTTTCAATCAAGTTTTCAGAAGCTTGGAGTTTGCTGCAAATACACAAGAAGCAGAAATAAACGCTTGCGCTCCCTGTTGGCTGAACCATGTTTTACCGAAAATTAGAAATTATATACAAAACATTTCCCGAAGAGCTGTTTTTGATGCAGAATAATTTTTCAAATCGGACTTTTAGAAGAGAGATATCGGTAAAAAACGTGATTAACCTTCGCGCCCCCTTGCGGAAAATCTATGCATTACTTGGAAAAGAAACTGCGCCTGAAACAGTCTTCGTTATAAATGACATTGAAAAGAAAGAATATTTTCAATCGGATGTTTAGAAGCAAATATATGCAATAAAAAATGTTTTGAACCCGATATCATTTGCATTTACGCCCTACAGCGGCGAAATTCTGCATCGTAAAAAGCAAAATAGAAAGCAATAATTATCATCGTTCTCACATTTAAAGCTTCCCAATGCAAAAAAAAATTTTCAAATCGGAATAACAGTTGGAGAGATAGGGTATCCACAGACCGACTGACAAACCAATATCATAAGCATGATCTTTTTTACAAAAGACGTGCTAAACAGAAAGATGTATATCTTTAGGCAGCGGAAAAATTCTCAAAAATTGTTGGTTTAACTTAACATGAGACACTTGCACCTCCCCCTCCCCCTCAACCGTATTTTGTTATAGGCGTCATCAAAAATATTTTTAAAGCTACTAAACTGTTTGGGAAACATATTAACGGGTCATTTAAAAACATGTATTCTTCAGATAGGGGAAGAAAGGGGAAATATTGGTTAGCCAAAATAAATGGTATAAACTTCCAGCGGGAGATGGATGTTATGGACGGCTTTCTCTGCGTTTCCCCCGCCAAATCCTATCTTTAAGTGGCTACATGCCCGCGTGAAGTCTTTTCTCCTTCCCACCGAAGATCTCCAACTGGACTCGCTTTATGACTGCCACGTCCATATCCCTTTCACTCTCTGTCCCTTTGACGTAAGAAATTGTACTCTTAATTGCTTACTCCGATTGTCCCTAGCGGTCTCTGAGAGAGTCCGACGACGGCTGAGGAAAAAGGGGTGACCTTTTGTTCGTGGGAGGGATCCCGCGATTGACGAGAGAATGACCTTTCTCCGAAATGAATCTATGCCAAGCGCCTTTTTGGCTGGGGAGGGAATTTCTCACTGTCGTTGGCACACAAAATAACAAAAGTTACAATTTAAATAAAGTTGGAATATTTCCATATAACAATGTGATGCTTAACGTACGTCCTAAGAATTTCAATATAGTCACACAAATCTGAAGCAATTATATCATTATACATTTTGTGTAATGCCAAACAATTTTATTTGTAAGTTCATATAATATTTTATTTTTATGTCTCTGCTTAGTGTCAATAAAGAATAAAGATCATTTAAAAATTGAAAAATCTAATTACGCGTGTTCAGGTGTTCGATTCGTTCTTATCGTTTTATCAAAAAATACGAAAGTTATTCGCAGATCAACCTCTCACCCGTATTTTGTTACCAATATATTTCCTCGGCAATTGCTTTATCTTCAGCTAACATGCTTTTAAGATCTATAACGAAGTAAATTTCTCCGTCATTTCTGTCCACGCCAGGATTCGAACCAGGATCCCCTCATTCCGGAATTAGTCACTCTACCAATTGAGCTACGCGGACGTTTTATTCTGATTCCTATCTGCCTTTATGTCGTGTGCGTCCTTCTGGCAGGTACGTCACATCTCCTGGTACGTTACAGATCCCCACATGTTCTACAAACGTTTAAACAGCCATTTACTTCTCATAACATTTCTATTATGATTGGTATAAGTACAACAGATTTTGGAATTAATTTGCTACTAACATTAATTTTTGAAGAAAGAGTGTACCAAATCTTTCTGGAACAAATAAACTTGCATGTCTTTTTTTTTTCGTGTGCGTGCTTATTCCATTTTTCTAAAAAAGATTAGTTAAATTTCATGAATCACTGTCTCTAAAAGACGCGTTAAAGCGCTAATATAATTTTTCGTGGATTACATCTGAATTATGTACCCCAGTCTTCGTTACCCTTATTGCATCGATTCTATTATCTCACCTTGTTTCACAGCACGGTTTCATGGTCGGCGCTGAAAGCTCTTTCTTTAAAATTTGCCAGAGGCACGGTAATTCAGAAAAGAAAGCATATATTTCTTGAACAATGTTCATAATTTCTAGAAAAAGGGTTTCGTCGTTATTCACGACCTGATTAAAATTACTGGCCGCTCGAAGTACATAAAATGCATACAAGTTTTAGGTTAAAAAATTATGTTTTTATAAGTCCATTGTGGTTTTCCTACATATTGTCCCCATTGTCATAGTGCTAGCCACTCATATCATGAATGCTAAAATTTTCGAGATTTAAGAAAAATGAATTAGAAGAATTGGTAGTCCTTTACCCGCAGTATCAGTTACTGAACAAAACAATAAAATTCTTCTCCGATTTCAAGTCGCTTTCTATTAAATACTACCCTATCTACCAACAAGTAATTGGACACCTGGGATAGCAAAGGAAAACGAAGTTTATCCACCTTCAATAGCTCGCGGAGCCTCCACGAGCGGCGATTACAGCTGCGACCCTCTGGAACATACTCTCAACCAGGCGTTGTATGACGCCTAGCGGTATTTTCTTCCACTCGGCTTAGAGAAGACAGGTAAGTTCCTTCACTGATATCGGACGGTGGGGGCACCCCTAAAGTCGACGCTCCAACTCGTCCCAGGGGTGCTCGATAGGGTTAAGGTCTGGGATCTGCGCAGGCGAGTCCATTCGATTAACCGCATTGTCACCATACCAAGCCATGGTGGACCTCGCAACATGACAGGTGGCATTGTCATCCTGAAAGTAACATGCTTCCACCCCGTAAAACTGCCACAACGTAGGAAGCGCATGGTCATCCAAAATTGTGCAGTAGGTGTCGGCGTTCAGTCTAATAGGAATTGCGACCAAGGGTCCCGTGCCATACCAGGAGAAACACCCCATAGCATAATTCCACCGCCGAACTTCGCAGTTGGCACAATGCATTCCGGCAGGAGGCGTTCTTCAGGCAGACCGCAAACCCAGACCCTGCCATCCGAACGGTAGAAGGTGAACCTTGATTCGTCGCTCCAGAGAACCTGTTTCCACTGTTCAACGGTCCACTGTCGACGTTCTTTTCACCACGTTAGTCGAGCAGCGCTATTGGACTTGGTGATCAAAGGCTTGTGGGCGGCAGCACGTCCATGATAACCGAGGAGATGGGCTTCCTTACGAATGGTATTCATCGAAAGAACACTCCCGGAGGCCTGTTGAAACTCCTCGCGGATGTGGCCCATCGATTTGGTGCAGTTCTTCCGAATTTCTCTGGCCAGCACCCGTCGGTCTCTAACTCACAGTTTTGTGGGTCTGCCGGGTCGGGGCACATTCCGATAGTCACCTCTCATCTTCCACTTCCCAATCACGTAGGCCACTGTCGATTTTGGGTACTTGGATATGTCACGTATGGATCGGCCATTTCTGTGATACCCGACGATTACACCTTTCTCGAAATCAGATAGCTCCGAACTGCATGGCATCTTGCATGCAACTGGTTGCGTTGTTGTTTCCCACACGATATTTAACGGCGGCGGCGGCCGTAACGTGTATCTGGACAGCAGATATCGTCGATTGCAGGGGTGTCTAATTACTTGTTGGTAGATAGTGCATAATAAATTATTTTTACTTAAAAAATAAACGTGCCACGTAGCATTACGATTTCTCTCAGTAAAATGTTTTTTTTTTTACTTTTCCCACGTCATTGATATTAATTTATCAACCGTAAGACTTGATTGAGGCGTACTAGTGCCCCCGGAATCTGGCGCCCGGGTGCTTCGCATCTTTTGAATTCCCGCTTAGCGCGACCCTGAAGTTCAGGAGGAACACAAAACGAGCAAGAGATGAATTTTAGCTGGAGTTAGCTTCTTTTCTTTTCTTTTTTTCCTATCACAAAGATCGTTGGAATATTTATGCGCATTACAGCTGCTGGTAATAAGGGGGATATATCTCCCTTGTCCTGGGTCATTGCCAAACCCAGAGACGGAAACGGGTCAGCGGGTCAACGGGTCAACTGGTCGACAATTTCTTGTGGGGTCAAACGTCTTGGATCAAGATGTTCCTGACCCGATTTCATTTCTGCCTTACTTTTGAAAAAAAAATATTTCACAGAAAAATGTGTTCTGTGGAATTTTGTGCTAGACCCTGGTGCCAGAGGAGTGAAATGTGATTTGTCATACACAAATATTGCCGTCTCTTTCTTTAACCAAAGAAGGTTTCCACCGACTGATGATGCCATATCGTAAAACTGTACTTCCTTTGCGTTTGTTTTCAGTGCGATTGTCCGTAGCAAGATACAGGCAGACGCCTGTCACCTGCTTCTCTAGTGATTCACTCTCTCACACTCTGCGTGTCCCATTGTCAGACTGAGAGTTACTTTTTATATCGCATCTTTTTGCATTGGGCATTCAGAGGTTTTCGTTTGACGTGCTAACATCCCGTTCCATTGCATGCCCTGTCGGAATTAATGCCTTATTTTTTAATATGGATGCATTTAATATTAAGGTGATTGAAAAAGGCGTCTGGGCCAACAAATACGTTCTTGTTGAAAATAAAAAAGGCGAAGAGTGAATTCTGGAAATTCTTTCGTCTCACTAAGAAACCAGAATATGTTTAATAGCAATACCAATTTTCACAAACTTGGGACCAGTTAAAAGTTTCCAAAATGTGAATGTTGATTTCGTGAGTGTTCCTTCCTTCTGAGGGGCAATGATGAAATCAACATCCACATTTTGAAAACTTATAACTCATCAGAAGCTGATGAAAATTGGTGATGCTGTGAAACATATTCTGAAGCTTAATAGTATGTTATCCATAAAGCAGCAAAAACTGAAATTAAAAATGCAACTTACTTAATTCAAAGATTTTAACTGTGGCACCATCAAAATTAAGTGGAGCCGTAACATTACTGCGGAGGGACTTTTTGACTCTCGCAGATGTGTTTGAAACAGTGTCGAAAAATTTCTTAAGCGCGGTTAAAGTCTACCAAAATAAAATACAATACTCCAAGTGGAAAAAGCCCAAAATCGTTAAAAGTCAAAAAATGAAAAAATAATGACTGAGCAAATCTTTTAATATATTTATGTGCATATATATCACTTTAAATTCGTACGCAGTCTTTTCTCAGTGGGGGTCCGAGCCCTAGAACCCCCCCCCCTCCTCCTTGGCTACGCCTATGTTTTGAAAACATGTGTAAAACAGTTAGGTTATGTGAAGATGTGTAGAACGACAGTTTCTACCCCACCTGTAAGTAACTAAATTATATGTTTCCGTAATACATTCATATTATTTCTATATAACCTACGACACCCACTGCGGAGAGAGTTTCGTATTTGTAGTTCACAGGAGATTAGTCCGGGTCACTTCCATTTATGTGCAGTCCGCGTCAGGTTCGGGCCCAAAATTTTTAATCCGTTTCCAACTCTGACCAAAACTGGTGCCGTCAGTGTAAACTCTGAACCTAAGCCCCTCGGAAAAGTATAGTAAGTAACGGAACTAAATCTTGAAATATTCCTCTTGCAGACATTACGATAATTTCCAAAGAAAACAATATCTAGCTTAAATAATGATTAAAAAAAGCTTCATTTAAGTATTGCATAAAAACCAAATGCTTCTCCATTCCGTTTCATTTCAAGTTAATCACTGCACGTGTGTTTTAGTGGCAGGACAAAGTTTAATCAGTGGCTCATAAATCAAGTTACACTGGTGGCCACCCAAAATGCAACACCAAGAAGGACACGAAATAGCAAAGCCAGATTTACTGGGCACATAACAACAGATACAAAGATGAAACGATTGAGCTTACAGGCCCGTGCGACTTGCGGAACATGCAGACATCAATAGTTCGTGTGGCCCCCATGGCTGGCAATAACAGCCGCAACACGCCGCGGCATCGAACGAAAGAGGCTTTAGATGTGAGCTTGGGGTATGTCGGTCCAGGTCGCTTCCACACGTTGGCACAGTTCATCAGGCGTAGCAGCGGGTGGTGCTTGCCGGGCCACTCAGTTCCCGATCAGAGACCAGACGTTTTCGATGGGCGACATATCGGGAGAACAGGCGGGCTACGTCAGCTGTGACACCTGGTGTGCCATAAAGAATTGTTGCACAATGCGTGCCACGTGCGGGCGCGCATTGTCCTGTTGAAACGTGGCCGCTGGCAGGTCCTGCAGGTAAGGGAGGACTACAGGCTCCAAAACGTCGGAGATGTAGCGGTGGCTGTTGAGTGTACCAGCGATGCGTACCAGAGGGGTGCGGGTGTCATATCCAATTGCGCCCCAAACCATAACGCCCGGCGACGGACCGGTAATGCGATGCATATTGCAGGCGTCATACAGACTCTCGCCGCGGTGCCGCCACACGCGGATCGTACCATCGTGGTGTTGCAGGCAAAAGCGGGATTCGTCGGAGAAGACAATGTCGTGCTATTCCGTGGTCCAGGTGCGGCGTCAAACAGGCCACTGCCGCCGCACTCGCCGGTGGTGTAACGTCAATGATAATCGGAGCAATGGGCGCCGTGCGACAAGTCTCCGCTCCTGCAGACGACGTCGAACGGAACGTGCTGACACAGGTTGTTGCGGAACACACCCTAATTCCTGCGCCAACGTTCGTGATGTGGCGGTGCGAGCCGTCAATGCTCGCCGCACAACATGCCGGTTCTCTCGTTTGGTGGTGTTCCGCGTTTGCGTGAATTGGTGAGTGCAGGGGTCCGTCCGTCCCTCCTGCACTCACCGAATCCGTACTCGCCTCACTGTGGCTAGATGTCGTCCCACACGGGCGCCGATGTCTCCGTACAATAAACCGCTGTCGCGATAAGTCACTATTCGTCAACTGTCGAACTCCGAAACGTGCTGGAATGACTGACGTATTCTGCGACGATGCATCAGGAAGCTTCCCACGCAAAGGTCCGGCAGCACAACACACTTCCACTACTTACACCCCGACTTCTGTGCACCCTTCTTATAGTGCTTCTCGGTGGAGTGCCGGGCGCACATTATTTGAATATGCCCTGCAATGCTAATCGTTTGCACGTCCTCTCGTGGGCGACGCATGCTGCGAATTTCAAGCCAATCGGATGCTTCCTTCTTGGTGTTGGATTTTGGATGGCCAGCAGTGTATACACATCTAGTTCAGATTTTCTGTATTTGTTTCGTTTCGGAGCGGACATGCAAAGGAACAGCACTAAAAACATTTTGCTGTTGGTACTGTACTGGTCAATAAACTGTACGTATTCCTTGTACGAATCCGGATGTTTCCTCGGTTTCGCTTCTTTGCTAGATTATATGAAGGAGAAGAAAGTAACTTGTTTTTAGCCCTTTAGAAAGGAAATCCTTTCATTTCGATCTCGAGGACAAACAGTTCGCCGGAATGTTATTGTGAGTCAAAGGACATGCGAAGAAGTCCCAAATGCTATTACGCCGTGTTTACACGTGGTGATTCCCGTTTCAAAACAGCGGTGCCAGCCGGCAAACAAAGAAGATGCTGTGGATCGTGCTGAGCAAAATGCAATCTTGAAGAGGAATAAACAAAAACACAATAGGAAAATTGCGATTTAAAGAGGTTTTGAGAACGAACAGGTGCCTCTTCCTGATTACAAGCGCCGTATGTTACCGCGTAGCTAAGAACAAACAGCAGCGGCAAATTAGTCAGAAGAAAATGTTTAATAAGGAAGAGCTAGAGTGGCAAAAATGTGTGCGTGCAGCGTTACTTTGTTAAAGATGTAGGTACGCTGGAGGAAATGGAAGGAAGGAAGGAGGAGGCGAAAGAAATAGTTCCGGAGGCCACATTTGATACGATCACGAAAACTCGCAATAACTCCGCCGCTCAGTCACTCCTCGGGCAGAGGATGACGAGGGCGTTGTTATCTTTGGCTTCCTCCGTAATGATTCTGGTTAATTATTCCTCGTATTTGACTTCCCTGCCTTAAACATCGTTAAACTGCCTTCCTGCGGTTCTCAGTTGGAGCATTGTTATGCGTGATTAGCTAGGCATTCAAGAGGACGTCAAGCCTTCGAGATTTGTTAAGAAAAATCTCCTTCTTTGTGAGATTTCGACTGACAGCTCGGAAGAGAATTAACTGAATGAAGTGCTTTGTTTCGCAAAGAGATTTCTCCGGGTTACCTTTGATTCAGAGAGAATTAAAATTTTTCTTCATTCGCGCGCATGAGAAATTCTGAAAGGGTGTTGAACGATGAACATTTACAACAAGTATCGTCATTCAATTTTGTCAGAAGCAACTCTGATAGACGAAATTCACATTTTTCTTCTCTCAATGGCTTTCTTTACCTCTTACGCATGTTGATCATTAAAATTAAAGACAATATGATGGTACTTTTCTCTCATATGATGGATTTATTCTCTCGTGAAAAAATTCAGCTATCATTCAATTTTCAGAGGCTTTAACTTTAAAATGTTCTTTGTTTTTCGTTTTGTTATGGGGTTTAACGACCAGCATGAGTAATTCTAAGAGATATAAGTTGTCGTCCTTCCATAATTTAGGGCCACTGGTTCCAGGGAAGGAAAAGAGCCTGTGCCGTAGAACAATACCGCCACCCATGGCACATCCGGTGCTCGAACCCGGGCCCTCTCGACCAAAAGTCAGAGGCCAGCGCTGAGAGTATTGCGATACCAGGGAGGCATTTAAATATTGGTTGCTCGGAATTTTTTAAACCATATTTAAAAATTATCTTAGAACCAGAAATTTTCCGAACATGAGTTTCTTTAATTAAGTAAAACAAATGCTGTCTGCACACGATAGGCAATATTTTAATGTTAAAATAACTATATGCAATTAAAATTTTTAAAAGTATAATTGTATATAGTTGTTTTAACATTAAGGGATTGCCTATCGTGTACAGACGGCATTTGTTTTATTTAATTGATTTATGCACGAATTATTTCGCACGAGTATCTTTTCTAATTTGTTATTCACAGCAAAGTTGTAAACAAGTTCTAAGTTACATTTGTTTCGCAAAAGTGAAAATGAAAAAAAGAAAGGTGCGAAATTCGGAATCATTACACTTCAATTCAAAAAAGCATAACTCCTCTTTGAGATATTTACTACTCATCGCGTTACTTCATTTTTTGTTTGTTTTGCTGTTTAAAATCAAGTCCTCAAGAATTAGGATTAATACCGAAGGTCCCTTAATCAGAAAATGGGAAACTTTCTTATTCCTTAAACGACTATACTTGGAAATATAAACGTTTTTCACTTTTATACGTAATGCTGCGTAGATCCTGATATTTTACCGTAGTTTCTATTGCTTGCTTTAACTCGGTTATACGTAATTTATTTATTCGCTTTTTGGGATTATATGTCAAAATTTGAATTTCAGATGATCAAAAATAGATGGATCTTTGATTCCTTTATACATAATCTGGTATGTTACAACTTTGAAAGAATCGAAATAACCTTACATGGCCGCATTCAAGAAACTTCAATTAGATATCCTTCTTGGTGCAGACAAAGTTGAACCTTGATCCCATCAGAGAAGGTGATGTTGTTAACTTTCGGTTTGGATAAAAAATTGGTTCCGTTTTTCATGATTCACACACATACGCGCTATTTAAAAATTTATAAACCTCTGGGACGTAACCTTGTGTCTGAAATATTTCGTAGCGTAGTAAATAGAATCATCCGAGATGTACCATCAATATCCAACATTCTGGTACAGAGATGGGGAACCTTTTCATGTTGGAAGGCCGCATTAAGTTAGCTGTAATCTAACAGGGCCGCATTAAGTTAGCTGTAATCTAACAAGGCCGCATTAAGTTAGCTGTAATCTAACAGGGCCGCATTAAGTTTGCTCTAATCTAACATGGCCGCATTCAAGAAACTTCAATTAGATATACTTCAAAATGTACATTATTTTGTAAAAATCTTACTATACTAACTTCAAAAAATGAAAGAAAAATGTTAATTCAAGTTAACTAACCTTTTAATGACTTTGTTGTGACTGCTTTTGTTGGAAGGCATTTGAAAATTTGGTTGTAACGTGGAGGTCCACACTTTCAGCCTCAAAATCAGTATCCTTCATTTGTAGCCTTAAGGGCGTCTTTTTATGGGTAGATTCGCAGGAAGAAAGCATTTTTTGTGCATGTTGCCGTAGGCGTGGGTATTTGTATTGTGTTTTATCCGTATTTGGACTGGATCCTTCTCAGCGTCAAATAAGTACTTTAAACTGTCATCTTCTGAGAGCTCATTCAATTCCATCTGTAGTTCTTTAGAGCCATAGAATGAAATCATACGCTTAGCAGGAAGCAAATCAGCCCTTATGAGTTACTAATGTTTTAATTGTCGCCGTCAGTCGGGGAACATTATTTCGTTGAATCTTCTTTAACTCTTTGGTATTTTAAATACAGTCATCTTAAATCAAAACAAAAATGATGAAAGACGAAAAAAACATATTAATAAATATAAAAGGATTTGTTTTGTAATTTGGATTCACTCAAATAATCGCAGGTTCCCCACCCCTGTTCTGGTATCAAATGGAATCACCCAGGTTCCACAGAAAAAAAATTTGCTAATTGAAGTGTTCAATACTGAAGCACTTGTCTCAGATTCTTAATTGTGAGGATTTCATGTAAGCTGAAATGAGAATTTTGATACACAGAGTTATTGCACAAGAAATTTGATTTTCAGAAGTGTTATAATTTTTTCAATGCGGTAAAATATGATAATTTGTAGTGCTGTTGTTTTCCGCCTCCAATTCGACTTTAAATAAAACAAAAAGTCTATACTCTTTTAGAGCATAACTTTAAAAATAACATTTAACATTTGAAATTTCGTTTATACGTTTTTTGCATTTATGCGGTTTTTAAGGGTCCCCTAGAAAAACGTATAACCGAGATTTCACTGTGTTTTGTTTACAATACAATACACAATAAATCACCTGGTAGACGATTTTTTTCATGTACGCTTTGTAACGTATACTCTAGATTCAGTTTCCTTTTGATTTTACTATCTCTTGTTATTTTATTTTCCTATGCAAATTATCTTCTCACTTAACGAGATGTTATTTCTCCCGCTGAATGATATGTGGCAACGAGTGTAAGTCATGACGTGGTGGTATGCAGTATATATAGGCGCGCTCAACTATACCAAGCAGCTTCGTTTTATGTGATAGGTTCTTCTTAATTATTGTTATGCGATTCTACGAAAGTTCGGCTATTCAGTAGTCGTGTGATTTGTTGAGTGTGTGTTTGATAATACCAGGAGCTCTCCAATAAAAGCTTTAAAGTGAGTACGTTTTCTCAGTTCATATTATTGTCAGACCCCTGTCTGGCCGTTAAGTCTCTTTCATTAAGTGTCTCCATTAAGTCCAGGGTATATTGTGTTTACCGCTCTAATAAGGAGCCTTCAAGGTACTAATGTACTAAAACCGAAGTTATAGTACTGATGTTCAAGATAATGAGGAACGCTGAGTAAAAAGAAGTTCCATATTCAATGAATTTATTGCACGTGCGAGTCTTACCTAAACAAACTCTAGCACTTTGAAGATTAGGTACACTTTAGCTACGTCAAGTAACCTTCCAATAACAGTAACGTGACTTAACGTAAGCTTCCCTGCACTACACGTCCAGCGGAGGACTTTATTCATTAGAGCTTGTTTGTATTGAAACTATGAGCAGGATTTCATAGCCTGGCTCAGGAATAGTATAGGCCAAAAATTACTTTGGTGACTAAGACCATAAAAAATATCTCAGCCACAGCCGTTAGAAGGTATAGTAACCTCCTAGTTTTTATGGATTTTTTGTTGTAGCACACACACAGTTTTTTAATGTTTTACAACCTACTGTTATGAAAATTATATGGGGAAGGTGTAAAGGATGTTAAACACCCCGGAGTTTTCTTTTTCATAAACGCACAAATGTTTGCCTTTTCAAGTTCCTGTTTTATATGTAAATTCATGTTATTATCGTTAGTGCAGGTTTTCCCCTTTTGGATCAGAACTTCACCTTTGGATTATCTCTTCCCATAAGTCAGCCGCTGCTGTAATAATGTTTTTTGTTCCAGAAATCGTACTGACAAAAGTTACAGTTTCCAGTAGATGAACCGTATTTTTCTATGTGACAAGTTCGATTCACAATATTTGCTTGATACATTTCGTTTCCTCTCTAGTACAAACTCCAAAACACATTTCGGCTTTTGTTGTTGTCGATTTTCTCAGAAAAAAGAGCTGGTGATTGAAAGGAGAAGTTGTTCATGTGAAGCCTGGATGTTCAGGAATTTTCTACTGATGTGGTCGATCTCTCTTGACTGCCTTAAGGATTGGGTGAAGCTTGCCGAAGTGACAACTGGTACGATTTGCGTTATGCTTTCTTTCCTGTTCTTTACGTTTTCCATTCGTAGGTTCTCGCATTTCGAAATTTTATCAGATACTGTTATTTGGATGTTTACTATAGTGGAACCGCTACATCTATTAGTTGTATCTTCTTCAGTGTTTTATCTACAATGTCAGGTTCATTGTGGACAATGGTGTTGTCTGTAATGATAGATTTGTCCCAGTACATGATGAAGTTTTTATTTTCAAGAATAGGACCTGGTTGATACCTGTAATAAGGTGAAATATATTCCCAGAATCAGGCAGTATTAAACGCCAAACTCTTGATGTAGGTTATCAGCTGTCTTGTCGCGGCTTTTAAGATCTTCTTTTGATGCGAATAGAGAGCAGCCGGCTAAAACGTGTTCTACGGTTTCATTGTTTTTCCATACATTCTACAGGTGTCATCATATGCAGCTTTCATTATGCGTTTCACGTAGTTCTTGATTGCGATGCCGCTGTCTTAAATTTCAACGAAGAGTCCCTCGGCTTCTGTATGGAGCTTTCTTTTCTCTACTTCTTCTTATTGTTATTATTAAAACGTTATTTTTGGCAAGTAAAATGCATTCTAAACTATCACAAAGATGGTTAAATTAAAGTAATAAATGATTCGAAAATTTGGGTCCAAGAGCTGAACTTTCCAAAAGCTGCCAAGATCCTGCAATTGTAAATTCAACAACGATTTAAAAAATCACCTTTATGACACATAGCACGCCACGTATGAACTATTGAAACTAAGGATTTTTTTTCAAATGTAATAACCACATGTCCAAAAAGGGCAAAATTTTGTGTGCCATTGTTTTTAATCCTAGCAAGTATAAGTTATCATCAAACAGAAGTCATCGCTCTTTCCGCGTTTATAAGTGAGCCACGGAAAAATTATCATCGGCTGCCACCGGGAATCGAACCCAGGGTCTTCCTGTTACGCGCCGAGAAAGCTACCATTGCACCACAACGGCCTCGAATTCCTCCAGACTCACATACGACTATCTGCCAAGCCACTTGGCAGGTTACTCCTTGGAGCCCCGCTCAATGCTGGGGGTTCACCAAAGATGATAAGCAGCAACAGAACAAATAACTTGAAGGCGAATGAATAATTAATACAGTCAATTGATGTGAATTAGGAACACTAAACAGAAGTAACCGCTCTTTCCACGTTTATAAGTGAGTCAAAGTTGTATAAGTTGTGGAAGAAACTTGGGCAGACTGTTGGATGAAGCCTCCCAAAGTTTCTTCCACAACTGTCTGCCTCAGCCAGTCTCTTCCATGTCACTCCGGCACGCTTTCAAATTTTACCCACCCATTTCACACGTGGTCTTCTTCTGGGTCTGCTTATGTTCTTTGGTACCCAGTCTAATAAGTCAGTGGTTTGTCGGTGGTCCATTCTTATTGCAGTATGTCCAGACCATTGCAATTTCAGGGATTCTACTTTGATTACGTCTTCCAGTTTAGTCATTCTCCTGATCCAAGAGTTCCTAGTCTTATTCTTCCTAGTTATGCCAGTATTATTAACTTGACTTGATATATAAAGGACTCGGATGTAAACCATGGTAACCAACATTTCTGTCGTTTTGAGATACGTAGATTACAAGTGGTAAAAAAATATAAACGTTTGCACTTACCATAAATTGAAAGTTGTATTGAGGTGCCATATGTTGACATAAAGGTATAAATACTCTAAACTGCTCACATTACCACCACAGTTGTTTTTCGTACGCAACTCATTTTTTTACAAAAATGTTGGTTACCATGGTTTACGCCCAAACCCTTCAAAACGTTGTGAATATAACATCGTTAGAATAAAAACTGTCAAAAGGGCTTAGGCCTAGGGCCTATGAATTAATACTTAGTACGCAACTAAAAGAGCAAAATTATTAACTTCATTTGATACGTAAATGCTATGAAAATGACATAGTTAGAATAAAAAGTGTTAAAAAGGCCTAGGCCTATGTATAGGACCTATTAATTAATGTTTTGTGCGTCAAGGTAACAGCGCAATATAATTAACTGACCTTGTTATGTAAACGTTATGAATATGACATCGGTAGAATAAAAACTGTCAAAAGAGCTTAGACCTAGTAATAAATATTGAATGCCTAAGTAAAAGCACAAAGCTATCAACTTAACTTTTTATGCAAACTTTGCAAATATGACATCGGGTAAGAAAACAGTGTTAAAAAGGCCTAGATCTACGACCTATTAATTATTGTATGGTGCACAAGTAAAAGCGCAATAATATTGGCATTACTTGTTATGTAAACTTAATGAATACGGGAATGACGGAATGAAAACTGTTAGAAGGGCCTAGACGTTAGGCTTAGTAATTAATGTAGTGTGCCTGAGTAATATCGCAATAGTAATAATTTGACATGTTACCTAAGCGGTATGAACGTGAGCACGATGGAATAAAAAATGCCGACCCTGGAAATTTCCGCGACCGCGGCCTGCTACTTGTAAAACTGCCTGTTACTATAAATTCCAGTAAAGGTAGAAATACTTGTGAAACATCTGTAGGTCGCGATAAAAATGGAAACGGTGACCCCGAAAACCTCCCCCGCATTCGATATTTTGTATAAACTGCAATTTGTGCACGGTCCAACTGAAAAAGGTGGGGGACTTTTTCCGAATGTTGGGACCTACCCTGTGGGGGATTTCCCCATGCATCGTAACCTTTACCACTAACTCAGTATACAGGTAAAATTATATAAACCGTTTACTCCAAAGGAATTATAACATACAAAGTATTGAAATATCTTTACTGAAAAGAAAGTGTAAAATGCAAGGAAGTGTCGTGAAGAAAAACCAAATACTTATACAGGGTGTTCCACTCGCTAACGAACCCGGCATTCGTTTAAAAATATTAACACCATTGAAGAAATTGAAACCAAATTTGAAGTGGACTTACTTCATTTCGTGTGAAACATGATGACATCACAGCATGTGCTGGAAATGGCCACAATTTGCGTCTAGACAGCATTGAACTCGGCGCTGTCCGCCAGCTAGCCGGAGTGCTCCTTTGTGGGAGACACATTCCTAAATGTGGTGCCACTGAGGAGCAGTCTGCTAGCCAGCCGGACGCTCCTCTCTGCTGCTTTGTTATGCAGTTTCGCTGAGCGTGGCTACACAATACGGTTGTTGATAATGAGTGCTCGTGCTCGTGGCTGTTCATGTACGTGTGAAAATGTATCGGTATACTGCATATATGGAAATCTTCAACACCTTTGTAAATCAATTGGACGACGAACTCTCCATTGGATATTACCAGCATGATGGAGCGACATTACACATATCACACACCAGTAGGGTTCCAGGGAAGGGAGAGAGCCAGTAGCGTAAGACAAACTCAACATTCATGCCTCACCGACCTCGTAATTTCGAACGGTCTATGACCACCACGTTCGCCCTATATGACGCCTCCTGATTACTTTTTATGAGGATATCTAACAGGGAGAGTTTACCAAAATAAACCGCGAACCATATACATGCCTTGAAAGAAAACATCACCGAAGAAATTCAGGCAGTGACGACGGACGCACTGGCAAGGACTTTGCACAATATGGTGAGCCGGGTTCAATGCTGTCTGGACACAAATGGTGGCCACTTCCAGCACATGTTGTAATGTCACCACATTTCGCACGTAATGAGGTAAGTCCACTTCAAATTTCGTTGCAGTATCTTCATTGGTGTTAATATTATTGAAGAAACTAGACGAAACCCGTCGGAATCGAAGGCAAGTTTCTTTTTTCTTTTTTTTTTTTTAATAATAATAAAATCATATGAAACAACAAATGTAAACTTTATTTGATTGAAAAATTCATTCAACCACTTCAGTAAAAAAAAAAGGGGGTTCGTGATTTTTTTTTCTTTTTGTGACAAGATTTTACGACCACCGTGAACAACTCAATGGGCTATAAGCAGTCGCCCATCCCTAACTTAGAGTAACTGGTTCCAGGTTAGGGAGAGAGCCAGCGGCGTAAGACAAACTCAACATCCATGCCTCACCGGGATTAGAACCCGGTAGAGGAAATCCGTCGGAATCGACGAATAGTTTGTTTTTTTCCCCAGGATAGACAAAATCGTCGGAATCGACGCTGTTTTTTTTTTGTTTTTTTTTAAGAATAAACTCATATGAGAACTTTATTTACATCTTTCCATAATAGGAAACGTCTTACCTACGTAAATAAACTGGATCAAATGAATGTTAAATTGCATGTACACTGAAGAGCAATTGAATTAGAGACATATGGCTTTATGCAAATATGGCGCTTTGGGCGGCCCTGTAAACGGAAACGACATGACGTATGCAGCGATCCAACAATATAAGGAGTGATGCGACGGGAATCGGTAAGAGTTAGACGCAGTATGGGTAAGACGAAGGATCTAAGCGCATTTGATCGTGGGCAAATTGTCGGGGCCCGACGAATGGGTAACTCCAATCGGAAGTCGTGCAGGCACTGAGATTTTCACGAGCCACTGTGACCTGCCGTGGACAACAGCGTGTGGATGAGCGGGGTCATCGTCAGCTAGCTCGCATTGTAACAGCGGATAGACAGGCCACAGTGAAAGAAATCACTCGGCAATTTAACGCTGGTGCACAAAAACGTGTGAGCAGCCACACCATCCAGAACTATCTCCTCGCTATGGGGTACAGAAGCCATCGTCCCACGAGGGTACCACTGCTGACTGCACAATACAGGGTGCAAAGATTATCATGAGAGCGGGAACATCATCACAGGACCCTAGACATGTGGAAAAATGTTGGCTGGACTGATGAGTCGAGATTCACCTTGGTACATGCGGGTGGCAGGATACGAGTACGGCGCAAACCACATGAAGCGATGGATCCTTCTTGCCAGCAGGGTAATCTTCAAACTGGTGGGGGTGGCATTCTTGTCTGGGGACTGTTAACGTGGACTAAATTGGGACCCCTGGTACGTATGACATCGTCTCTCACAGGTCAACGTCACCGGGATATCCTTCACGACCAATTGCTCCCGTTTGTGCGTCTTCAACATCCCACTGGGGACCTCATCCTGCAACAAGACAATGCGCCGTGCCATTGCTCCCGAAGTGTATCCGAATGGTTGGATGAACACTCCACCGACGTGACCTCGCTTTCTTGGCCAGCTAGGCCACCTGACCTCAATCCCATCGAGCACATCTGCGATGCCATCGAAAGAGATGTGAGATGCTGTGACCACCCATCCATCAAACCTTCGTGAACTGTGGGAGCTTTTTTTTTTATTTTTTTTTTTTTTGAGGTTTAACGACCACCGTGAGCAACTCAATGGGCTATAAGCAGTCTCCCGTCCCTAATTTAGGGTCACTGGTTCCAGGGAAAGGAGAGAGCCAGTGCCGTAAGGCAAACACAACATCCATGCCTGACCGGGATTCGAACCCAGACCCCTTACATACGAATTATCACAGGCCAGCGCCTTAGACCACTGCGCCACCGGGGTGGCTGTGGGAGCTTGTTCAAGGCTCGTGGACCCGTATGGCTTCCCAACGCTTCCGGTGTCTTGTCGAGTCCATGCCGAGACGAATCGCCGCCGTCATCAGGGCGAAAGGTCGTGTTACACGTTACTAGATAGGTATCTCTAATTCAATTGCTCTTCAGTGTACATCAGAAGCGGAAATTAAGATTTACGCCCTCTGGTGGCCAAACCATTTTTTACAAAAATTAGAAGCTATGTGCAAATGATTTTCCATCAGGAGCTGTATCCGGTGCAGAAAGAATTTTTCAAATCGGAGATATAGAAGCAGAGATATAGGAGGGAACGCAATTTACCTTTACGCTTCCTAACGGAAAGTCTATGAGTTACTAGAACATTTTGAAATTATTTGAAAATCATGTCACACTGAAAACACTATCCAACAAAGTAGGAACTTTTCAAATCGGATTCCTAGAAGTAGAGATATTGATCAAAATAAGATATATATCTACGGACCCTGGCGGAGAAACCATGGAATATTTTTAGAAGACAATATTCCGAAAATATTTATCGATGTGAGTGGCATCAGTCCATGAAACAATTTTTTTAATCGGTATTTTGGAAACTCAGATTTTATGGCAAATGCATCAGAAACAAAAATTAACTTTTACTCCCCCTGGTGTCTGAAGTATTCTTTACCAAAAATTAGAAATTATACACAAAAGATTTTCCATCAGGAGGTGTATCCGCTGAAGAAATAATTTTTAAAATCGGAATATTAGAAGAACAGTTATCGAGAAAAATATAATTTACTTTTACGCCCCCTAGCAGAAAATTTATGCGTATTTTGAAAAGTAACTATATCTAAAATACTCTTCGACATAAATGGAATCGAAAGATAAATCAATTTTTTCAATCGTATGTTTAGGAGCAAATATGTGGAATAAAACGTATTTTTTTAATTCGACATCATCTGCATTTACGCCCTTTTAGCGGCGAAATTGTACATCGTAAAAAAAATGAAGGATCATCTTTCACATATTTCAAGCTTCCCAATGCAAAAAGAATTTTTCAAATCAGAATAATAGTTGCAGAGATATCGTGGGTACAGATGGACGGATGGACGGACAAACCGATAACAAAAGCACGCTCTTTTTTTACAAAAGACGTGCTAAAAAGGTGAGGTATTTGGAGTTCGATCGCATATCATCAGAACGTAAAGGGGTGGCGCGTGTCAGCATAATACGGATACTCTTAGCATTGTATTTATGAGCTGAAGTGCCGCCCCGGGGGCGCAGTGGTCTAAGCGATGGCCTTTGATCATTCGTCCGAACGGGGTCCGGGTTCGAATCCCGGTGAGGCATGGATTATGTGTTTGTCTTACGGCACTGGCTCTCTCCCTTCTCTGGAACCAGTGACCCTAATTTAGGGACGGGCGACTGCTTATAGCCGATTGAGTTGCTCACGGTGGTCGTTAAACCTTCAACAAAAAAAACAAAAAAAACAAGAGCTGTAGTGACACGTGCGGGCTCACAAGGCCCTACGGTGGTGGCGCACACACTCCTTACAGTAATGTTCTGCAAAAGATGGAGATTCATTACAAAACGAAGCAACGATTCCACAAGGATTAAACCTTGTCCATGTAGAATGCTGTTTCAGTGTTTCGTTGTAATTAACGGAGGTTAAATGTGTGATACATAGTAAACATCGCGAAAGATCTCTGAAAAGCTGGAAAACTATTGACAGCTGTCTTTTCTTGATACTCGTATATTGCAAACTTACCTTACACTTCTCAAGCACTGAACAAAAGCAGAACGATACATCTAAATTTCTAGACTTTTCTACTCAGTTCTCAAACATGACGAACTTAAAAGCAATAGTTGTTATATTGTCTTAAGTGTTGCCTTCGTGAATCTGATTCTTCTAGGTTCATAGATGAATTACATTGAAGCTCTTAATGAGTTGCTGTCCTCCGAAGTATCTATCCCAATCTTTTCTCTCGTTTATGTTGTCCTTTATTTCTCTACTGTCATGCTATTTAAATTTTATTTTCTGATGTCTTTATTCCATATATGAACACACTTTTGATGCATATTGTTTGCATTCAGTTTCTCAGTGATATTCCAAATATTTTAATAATGTTCAAAGCATTTCATTCAGTCTTTTACCCGAAATTTTTCATTCTCTCTGTTTTGTCGGACTGATTAGGACTCCTAGTGAACAGACACCAAAAAGAAGAAACAAATATTTTGAATGGGTTACAATGAATACAAAGGGTAACGACAGCAAGAGAAAAGGCATCAATAAAATTTTCGAAGAATAATTTCTCAAGAGGAGCCTTAATGATCTTTATCAAAATTTCTATGACAGGAAAAAGGCAAAAAAAGGGTACAATAATACTTGAAAACAGACAAAGATTCATGAAGGCAAAGAGATCTACCTTATGGTAGCACCACCTAAAACATTTACCCTATGTTTCTAATACCAAAAACTTTGTAGACATTTTCTTGGCAATTATTATATTCCCAAAGATAAAAATTGGCGCATCAATAAAATTGACTTTGAATTACAGCATGGCATACTAACTATTTGCAGAAACTTAACCATAATTACATTAAAATTAAATAATTTTTCCTTGGATAATGTTGAGACCCGCTGCTAGATGACACGTCCTGTACATGTGACTTACTAAATGCAATCACGTCGCATTTTATTTTTCAATGTTTTTTATAATTTTAGGAATGGAATCAAATTTGGAGTGCATCCATGCGATAGTCTGAAATGTTTAGAATGATTTGAGCCATTTATATGACAATAATTTAGCTAAATTATTGTCAGAAAATTAATTTATATGGCAATAATTTGATTTTGTGACAATAATTTAGCTGAACATGTCAAGAGAACTGAAGGTACTGTTGATTTCTGATTGCGAAATAAGCCATTAAACATTTATTTGTCTACTTCCGTCGTCACTGTACAGATTGCTTCATCTATTAACAGTTCTCAACATTACCCAAGGAAAAATTATTGATTTTTCATATAATTATGGTTACGGTTTAGCAAATATTAAGTATGTCATACTGCAGCTTAAAATTATTTTTTATCGATGTGCATGTTTTTATACTTGGAAATACATTAATTGCGAAAAGAATGTCTACAGAAGTTTTTATTTATCATTGGAAACACAGGGCAGAGCTTTAAGGTTGAACCACCTTAACATATCACAAATAAAATCTTGATTAATTTAGTTTCATTGTATCTCTCAATTCTCGTGGAAATGGAAATTACACCATTTTGCGAAGATATTTTTTTACGGTGGCTTCTGAGCAGGTTGTCCGTTAGCTAATATTACTAATCTTCAGCTTTAACTTCGTCCTCAGATGCCATGTAATGACACCACTGACAAGTCCGTATCGCGATACCTGTCCTTTCTCCACATTACACAACATAGATTTTACAAACTCACGTTTCGTCATAAATCAATGATTCAGCGCGCAGTAATGAATTTCTAAACGAATTCGAAATCTCTTTTGTTCAAAATACATTATCTCCTAAGTGAAGTGCTAACGGCAAGAATAAACGGCTTGTTTCAGGCGAATAGAATGCATCAAAATATTTTACGTAGACCATCGTTACATAACCTCAGAAAGGACGCAGAAATCAATATTTGTGTTTGGTTTCGTGTCATGTGTAACTTAGCAAGCAACGCAGTTTCAAAGTAAAACATGAGGTAGGTGTTGAAATATTACAACAGGGATGAGATATAGTAGTAACCCGAAAAAAAAAAAAAGAAAACTAATTTCGTTTTGCGAACATCTGTTCCGGGGAAATCTTTCTCGACTGCAATGCAGTATAATGAAGTGCGATCTGAGTAGTTTACAAGTGAAATCCTTTAAACTCTCCTGGAGGAATAAGTAGCCAATATGTTCCAGAGTTTTGTCTCGCGACTGGAGAACTCTCAGTGATTTGTGTGAGGAGTTCGTGTGTGTCAGTTAATTTTAAGAAGTGGAGAGAATTTCTGAAGTGTACCTTACCTTGGGTTTTCTCGAGGATAATTTACTTTCGGTTGAGAGAAGAAACCTCTCTCGTCACGTGCGCCGAATGCTGTGACGTGGGGATTTGATTCGGTATGCGGTGAAGAAATGTCGGAATCTTTCCCCTCGTTGGTATTGATCCGAAAATTGGTAATTGCTATGAGAGGCACGGAGAGCTGTTGACACATTCTTTACCTTCGCTTTCCCGGCATTTACACCTCCGCAGATACATTTAAAGCCATGTACTCCGTTTATTTTGAAAGTGATTTCCTTCTCGCTCTCTTTTCCTCTCCCTCTTTCGCATTTTCGTGCAACCGTGGAAAACGTCACAAAGTAGACAAAAGGTCTTCAGTCCAAGTTCTCTGACGTGGGTAGCAAAAACACTGATGTATTCTGAAAGCGGATTTGGGAGTGAGGAAGAGCAAGTAAGAGATATTTTCTCGTAAAACAGAAAGAACTGAAAACGGAGTAAAGACAAATATTGCTAGCAAGAACTTTTTTCCCCTTTTTCGGAGAAACTTGGAATGTTCAGAATGCTGAAAATATGATGAAATCTATAGCTACTGAATTACTTTTATTGCCATGTCATAGCTATGAAATTTAAAATTTGATCATCAAGACAGCTACGACAATGTATCATGAAAATATAAGTCATAGAATGAAAATATAATGTAGCATGAAAATATAATTCTTACAAGAGTGTTTATCAAAAGGAATTAGGTAATACAACTGTATTCCTGATCCGACTTATTGTCGCAGAAATCGAAATAAATGTCTCCATGCTTTTCCAAATCAACCAGATGACTCTTCGAGGAAGGTAGACAGGCCGCCCCGGTGGCGCAGTGGTCTAAGCGATGGCCGCTGATCATTTGTCACAACGGGATCCGTGTTCGAATCCCGGTGAGCCATGGATGTTGTGTTTGTCTTATGGCACTGGCTCTCTCCCTTCCCTGGAACCAGTGACCCTAAATTAGGGACGGGCGACGGCTTATAGCCCATTGAGTTGCTCACGGTGGTCGTTAAACCTCCAATCAAAAAAAAAAAAAAAAAAGAAGGTAGGCAGAAAATTGACTGCTATACTTCGATTCACTGAAATATGACACTGAAGGGGAAGGCACGTCAAACCAATCGCCGCGACTAAAAGTAGTTCCCCAACATTTCCCCTGAAAACTAACGCATTTATTGCCCAGAATCATAGTTTATATTGTCTTAGCTGTTTACTTATACTGTAAGTACATATAGTTATTTTAGACAAATCTAAAAATGATCTATTTTCAGAAATTAAGTTCTAAAATTAGACTAACACGCGCACACGCATGCGTAGCTTTCCAGTGCTTGGGAGACAAAGATGTCAATGAGTTGACGGGGGAAATGATTGACAGCTGCTAACAGCAGGACACAGTGGGGAGTGACACGGATGAACATAACTCTCGGCCGTCCCCGAAGGCTCGGTGAGTGAATCGGCTCTTGCACCTCAAACTGCAGTTTCATCTTAGGGTGAATCGCAGTATATAATATAAAAGTTTACTATAGTTGTCTGTTTAGCTTCCTTGAATGAGGCATCTGGTTGATTCGTGGAAGCTTCGAAAGGTTTATTTCCATTATTACTCCAATAAATCGGAGTACTAATTAAGTTTCACAATTTTATACAAGGTGTTTCACTAGGTAGTCCTCCCATAGAATCAGTGATATTTTGCCACACACTCTACTTTGAAGAATGACATGGTTAACAATGTACTTTAATTCATGGGAAGATAGCACCATTCACAAAAAATGCTGGAAATGTCCTCCACCGACAATGATGCACACTCGAATGCGACGTTGCATATTATCTACAGTCCTCCGCAACATGTCCTCATCAATAGTTCGAATTGTACCATTGATATTGCTTTCTAAGAAGTTTTACCGTGTTACTTGTGCCAAACGTCGTAATAACTTATTCGGTGAAGCCAGCAGCCTCTGAATCACCTCTTCGATATTTTCTTCCGCAGAAAGAGGACGACCGCCATTCTATTACTTCAGAATATCCAGTGGTTTCAAATTTATTCGCTAACTTGTCGCTGTAACGTTTGCCTGGTGCTTTTCTTTCCCTTAAACTGCTCCAGGATTTCACGCTGTGTAACCATTAAAGACTTTGTTATCCAATAACTTTTCACAATAAACACCCGCTCCTCAACCCTATACACAGCCAACCTGAACGACGTTCAACGACACAGTAAAACACGCAGATTGCCTCAGGACAGAATTAGCGTGCCTGGCCATCTGGTAGGGTGACGTCACAATGAGTCATCGCCTTATCATAACAAGTTAGTAAAATTATGGAATGCGTTGATTACGGTACGCTTTCCAACATACTAGAAATCATTACTCAAGTTATTACTCAAGCTATGAAGATAATGGCTGTAGAATAAATCTCACTCCTATGCCCTGATCTTTGTCCCTATTTCAATTATATTCAACAGAACCAGTTAAGTATACCTCCGAAACAACATGATAAAGGCTTGTCTCAATCAAAGCATTTTTACGTACATTTTTGCGTACGTTATAACTCATAAGGGTGATGGAATGGATTCCGCTCCTATTTCCTGACCTTTGACCCCATTTCGCCCGTTTTCAATAAGGCTCATTCGAACGTGGTTCCCTACCACATACTACAATTTCATCGAAATCGAACCGTTTTTACGCACGATATGACGCATAAGGCCAATGGAATGGATTCCAATCCTATGTCTGACCTTTGACCCAATTTCGTCCATTTTCAATAGGGTTCATTCCTAGGCGATCCCCTACCACACACTAACATTTCAGCGAAATTGAAGCCTTTTTACGCGAGTTATCGTGCAGACGGGCAGACAGAAGAATAGACAGACAGACGGACAAAGCTGGAGCATATACGCTTCTTCAACCTGCGGTTGGAAAGCGTAAAAAATCATTCCAGCACATTTCTCAAGGATAAAGGTCACTTGTAAACTAAACGTCGTGTTTCTATGTACACTGCTGGCCACCCAAAATGCAGCACAAAGAAGGACACGAGATAGCAAAGCAAGATTTACTGGACACATAACAACAGATACAAAGATGAAACGATTGAGCTTACAGGCCCGTGCGACTTGCGGAACACGCAGACATCAATAGTTCGTGTGGCCCCCATGGCTGGCAATAACGGCCGCAACACGCCGCGGCATCGAACGAAAGAGGCTTTGGATGTGAGCTTGGGGTATGTCGGTCCAGGTCGCTTCCACACGTTGGCACAGTTCATCAGGCGTAGCCCCGGGTGGTGCTTGCCGGGCCATTCGGTTGCCAATCAGCGACAGACGTGTTCGATGGGTGACATTTCGGGAGAACAGGCGGGCCACTGCAGCAGTGACACCTGGTGAACCGTGAAGAATTGTTGCACGGTGCATGCCACGTGCGGGCGCGCATTGTCCTGTTAAAACGTGGCCGCTGGCAGGTCCTGTAGGTAAGGGAGGACTACAGGCTCCGAAACGTCGGAGATGTAGTGGTGGCTGTTGAGTGTACCGGAGATGCGTACCAGAGGGTTGCGAGTGTCATATCCAATTGCGCCCCAAACCATAACGCCAGGCAACGGACAGGTATGGCGATGCATAATGGTTGCATCCAACAGTCTCTCGCCACGGTGCCGTCACACGCGGATCGTACCATCGTGGTGTTGCAGGCAGAAGCGGGATTCGTGGGAGAAGACAATGTCGTGCCATTACGTAGACCTGGGGCGGCGTTCAACGGCCCACTGCCGCCGCACTCGCCGATGGAGTAACGTCAATGGTAATCGGAGCAATGGGCGCCGTGCGAGAAGTTCCCGCTCCTGCAGACGACGTCGAACGGTACGTGCTGACACAGGTTGTTGCGCAACACACCCTAATTCCTGCGCTAACGTTCGTGACGTGGCGGTGCGAGCCGTCAATGCCCGCCGGAGAACATGCCGGTCCTCTCGTTCGGTGGTGTGCCGCGGCTGCGGCAATCGCTCACGTCGGTCCATCCGTCCCTCCTGTACCCACCGAATCCATACTCGCCCCACTGTGGCTGGATGTCGTCCCACTGTGGCTGGATGTCGTCCCACATGGGCGCCGATGTCTTGGTACGATAATCCGCTGTCGCGATAAGTCACTATTCGTCCTCTGTCGAACTCCGAAATGTGCTGGAAGAACTGCCGTATTCTGCTACGAGGCATCAGGAAGCTTCCCACGCACAGGTCCGGCAGCACAACACAATTCCACTACTTACATCCCGCCTTCTGTGCACCCTTCTTATAGAGGTTCTCGGTGGCGTGCCGGGCGCACATGACTTGCATATGCCCTGCAATGATAATCGTTTGCATGTCGTCTCGCGGGTGACGCATGCTGCTAATTTCAGGATAAACGGATGCTTCCTTTTTAGTGTTGCATATTGGGTGGCCAGCAGTGCAGAATGGGAAGATAACAGTAGCTGGTTCTTTGAGGGAACTACCTAGTGAAACGCCGTGTATATAGTTAATGTACAGTTCGTCGCAATCAAATAAAAATATCAAGGTTTAATTCATGGAAACGTTGATATTTATGCTCAGTGATGTTAATTTGATTTCCGTTTAGACGTGATCTTTAACATGTATACATTTATTTGTCTCTCTCTCTCTCTCTGTATTTTTATTCTTTTTTTACGCTTTCCAACCGTATGTTGAAGGTTTGCAACAGTTTTGTCCGTCTGTCCGCACGATAACTCGCGTAAAAATGGTTCGATATCAATGAAATTTTAGTATGTGGTGGGGGACAACCTGGGGACGGATCCCTATTGGAAATGGGGGCTAAGGCCACAATATAGCAGCGGAGTTGCACTTATGCGTCATAACCTGCGTAAAAATGGTGCGATTTCGATGAAATTTTAGTATGTGGTAGGAGACCACTTGAGGACAAATCCTATTGAAAATGGGCGAAATGGGGGTCAAAGTCAGGACATAGGAGCGGGATTCATTCCATTGCCCTAACACGTCATAACTTGCGTAAACGTTGTTCGATTTCGATGAAATTTCAGTATGTGGTAGGGGACCATCTGTGGATGAACCCTATTGAAAATGGGAGAAATGGGGTCAAAGATCAGGGCATAGGAGCTAGATTTATTCTACAGCCATTATCCTCATACCTTGAGTAATGATTTCTGGTATGTTGGAAAGCGTATCATAATCAATGCATTGCATGATTTTACTAACTTGTTTTTTTTTTTTGTTGCTGTCACCCTTTTCGGAATCACCACCGTCTCACCTGTACGATAGTTTAAATCATTTTTGCAACATGAAACGCATTGTTTTGTTATCCATATTTTTGTAAATCAAAACAGGAAAAATACCACTAACTGTTTCTAAATGTAGATTATCGTTTTACTCTAAAACTGAACTGTCCCGTTAATGGTGTGTAAAAAGTCAGAGATACAATTAAATTTGGTAACGTCAACGTAAATTTAAGATTACAACACGAAAAAATTAAGCAGCAGTCGTACGCTATTTTTTTTTTTTTTCGTTTCTGGGTATAGCGTACACCATAAGCAGCTCTTTTGTATGTAGTATATACGTCTCTATGAGCAATTCTATGAGCGTAAACTATGAGCAACTCTCTAGTATCAATACATTCCTAATTTGGGGCCACTGGTTCCAAGGAGGGTAGTCCTGGATAAGGCATGGGCAGTGTGGCAGGATGTATAGCATCGAGATTTAAACGAACATAAGAAATGTCGGTCACACTGATGAAACATGATGTAGCTACGAAAGTCCACCTGCGCATGCGCAAGCTAAAATATGACGTCAAGAGAAAAAGAAAAGCTGAAAAGCTGAATCGAAGTGTGCTAGTGAGTGGGATTGGTAACTTTTGGTCGAAGATATCTAAAGGTTACACCCCATCGTGTTATACATACATCATTTTAAAGTTCTCGTCATTATCAGGTAACTCCTCTTGGGGAAACGGGCGTCAAAAGAAAGCCAAATTTTACTACGACACACAGATTTCATAACAGCAGAAATGCATTTTGATAATGGCTTTTGCCACATGTAGCATCAGGCTCTCGTAATTTACACAGATTACAATGAGATAATTTTACGTTTATGTAAAACCTGATGAAATGATTTTCGGCGATAGTTTAGTAAAATTTGTTGTTGAGAAACAATGAAATTAACTACTGTTGCGTCTTTTCATGGAACAGTATTCGAAAATCAGATTTCAAGACTGGTCTTGACTACTTCCTTTACCAATTTTCGTTACATCGAATTCCTTTGAATTAGATTTATTTTCTGCTGTCGGAAAAGATGCACAACATCAACGCATTCGCTATATGTGAATTTCGCTGTAACCTAACAGGTCAAAAAAGAGCAATTTTTGGAATGTTATGTAATCCAACAGGTCAAAAAAGGACAATTTTTGGTATGTTATGTAATCCAACAGGTCAAAAAAACGTAATTTTTGGCATGTTATGTAATCCAACAGATCAAAAAAGAGCAATTTTTGGCATGTCATGTAATCCAACAGGTCAAAAAAGAGCAATTTTTGGCATGTCATGTAATTCAACAGGTCAAAAAAGAGCCATTTTTGGCATATTAACTAGTTAATTAGAAACTGTTTACGAATTAATCGAAGATAAATGCTTGTTGAAAAAAAACCTCAGCTAGCAATGAAATTATGATTGAGATCTGCCATAGCAAAACATTTAATTAATGTAAAAATTAAACTTTAAAAGTTTGCAACTTCATCTTTTACAGTTGTTTTGCTGTTTACACACCATGACGAAAAATATGAGTCAAATGGTGCTTGTTTAGTGCTTGTTATGTTACCAGTTATCAATATTTTCCAACTTCTTGTAACGCAGCATTTGAGATGTTTCTAGATGCATAATAAACTAACATTTTCTAAATTTTCAATAGCAACCCTTCCTAAAATTGTTTTCTTGCCTACAGGTTTCTTATATTTTCTTATCTTCTTCATCGCTTCATTGATCATCATTCTTGCCCTAAATGCAGTCTACTATATCCACGTGTATGAATACTTTCTCGAACCTCTTTCTTTTAACACTCGACGAACTATCCCTGAATTCTGGTTTCAATTCATCCTTATTACTTAAAATTGCAGAAAGGGAATTTGGTGGAATTCCAAACATTTAGGCAACATGGAAATTTTCAACTCCTCTTTATCCCACTTAACAGATTGCTTCGAATTTATCGCAGAGTAAAAGTTTTACGCTTGCCTAAATCCATGATTTTTCGATTTTCTTAAGCATACTGCACATACTACTGAGAATTTGAAGTCAAACAAAATTTATTAAATGAGACAAATCTCAGTTTTTGTTTCTTCGCCAAGACTACTTGAGCAACACCCACTGAACAGTGGATTGACCTCTCAGAATTATTATGGAATCGCAGTCGGAACTCATACCACTAATGTGACGTCATTAGCTCAGTATGCTACCCTATACAAACATTATTGTTTTTATGCAAACTTATCTGTGTGTAAGAGTAGTCAAGGGATATTGTAAATATCCCGTAATGTTCCTAATTCTCCCGTGAAAGAGGAAAGGAAAGAAAACTGGGTGAAGCCACTAATTTGGCTTGCTGATAACCGTACTGAACTTCGATATATGCGGTTATTCAGAAACAAAATGCCGTGATACGCGGTTAAAATACCAAGGGAGAATATTTCGAAGTTCAAGGGAATACTAAAAACTTTGGTTCCTGCAGAACTCTGTAATATGCGAGCACACTATTTGTGTGTTCGACTGTATGTCTTAAGCAGTCCAGAAGAAGCGCACTAGCATTGTGGTAACTGGAGGCAAGTGTAAACCTCAAAAGAAAAAATCCTGAATCTAGAGTTCGGGATTTTTTTGTTCACCTTGTATAACACGCAATAATTCATTTAGAATTTTTAGGCAAATGAAATCTCATAACCAAGGATTTATGTTAAATAACAGTCTATTCGTCATAGAGAAAGCACAGCAGTGCTATAAGCTCTTTGTAAATGCATATTCTAGAAGCAGAGAAATGGTTGCTAGCAAAACATTTTCCACCTGCGTATCTAGCAGAAAGTTGAATTACGGTAGCAGAAAATTCACGCAAATATCACCAAAAAAGCCAATCATAGCGAAATGTGTTTTTTTCGCTTGAACGAAAATTTGTTTGCGAATGAATACTTACGCCTATAGCAAAAAACCTGTCTCATTCAAAGCAAGCAATGTAGGCAAATCTTTTTCACAGCGACTGCTCACATATTCAATTAAAAGTATTATAGATGATATTTTAAAAGCAAGCCCATGACTTCGCATGCAAATACGGATTTTCACCCCTTAAAGTGGCAAAACTAAGCATTATGAAAAAACTAAAAGTTAAATCAAAATGTTTCCAATAATAGAATCTTTCGGAAACATAATTTGTCGGAAGCGGATTTGTAGAAAAGGAGATCAACGACAGAAAAGAAGCTTTTAAGCTTCATATGGAAAATCTACGTATAATGCAAAATACACCATGTGAGCAATGTTCTTCATAGTGGACGATACCAAATATCAATCATTTTGAACAGAAATCCCAAAAACATTTGAAATTAGCTATATGAACTTACTCCGACTACGCAGAAATGTGCTTGTTAAAAGATCAGGCAAATTATGTACTGAAGTAGCAAATTATTAGGAACACCAACCTATTTTATATGTTGGACCGCCCTTGGGCTTCAAAATAGCCTCGATTCGACAGCACATGGATTAAACGAAGTGCTGATATCGCTCTCCAGGTATGTTCAGCAAAGCGGATATGATGACGTCCTGCAATTGCAGAATGTTCGCTGGTAGATGAGTTCTGTTGCGAATGACTCTCAATCTCATTTCGCAGGTGTTAAATTGAGTAAAGCTCTGTGGGATGGGAAGGGAATTTTTGCACTTTCAAGTCACTGTTGTGCTTCTGGACCCGCTGTGTGACGATCCTAGCCTTGTGACATGGTGAAGTTTCCTGTTGGAAATAGCTGCACCCCCTACATCAGGAAACACTATGCACATGTACAGCTGGGACTGGCCAGCATTAATTTTAAGATATTAATAATATTTAATAATGTTAACATATTAAACAAATGCGGTTCCAGAAGCATTAAAAAATCTAATGCTTTTCATAACAAGTTAGTAAACTCATGCAACGCATTGATTATGATACGCTTTCCAATATACCAGAACTCATTACTCAAGTTATTACTCAAGCTATGTGGATAATAGCTGTGGAATAAATCTCGCTCCTGGGCGCTGACCTTTGACCCTATTTCGATGATATTAAACATAATTGGTTCAGTATACCTCAGGAACAACATACTAAAGTTTTGTAGCAATAGAAGCATTTCTAGTCAAGTTATGAGGATAATGGCTGTATAACAAATTTCGCTCCTGTGCACTGACCTTTGACCCCATTTTGATGTTATTCAACCGAACCGGTTCAGTGTATCTCCGGACATGATAAAGTTTTGTCGCAAGCGAAGCATTTTTACGTAAGTTATAACGCATGAGAGCGATGGAACGGATCCCAATCCTATGTCCTGACCTTTGACCCTATTTCGTCCATTTTCAATAGGATTTGTCCCCAGGTTGTTCCCTACCACATATTAAAATTTCACCGAAATCGAACCAGTTTTACGTAAGTTATGACGCATAAGGTCAATGGAACGGATCCCGCTCCTATACCCTGACCTTTGACCCCATTTCACCCATTTTCAATAGGGTTCGTCCCCAGATAATCCCCTATCATATAATGAAATTTCAAGGAAATCGAACCATTTTACGCGAGTTACTGTGCGGACAGACAGACGGACGGGCGGACAGACTGACAGACGGACGGACGGACAGACAAAGCTGGATCATATACGCTTCTTAAACCTACCATTGGAAAGCGTACAAAACTAAACCCGGTTCATTGCAACTACTCCACTAGCTTGCACAGTTAACGCAAAGCAGCTAGTAACCGTCGGTTCGTGTTGAAAATATCGTATTCGGTCCTGTTCGTAGACGCTTGTTAACTGAAAATGCGACACCCTTTGGACCAGGTGACATTTTCCCTGTACACAATGATCCAGTTTCGTTGCTCTCGTGCCCATATAGCAGTTGAATTTGCCGGTTTAAAACTGAGATAAGTGGTATACGAATGGGACGACAGCTGTAACAACCCGTTCTTGACAATGTTCTGCCCTCTCTGTAAGATGAAATTCTCATCTCGATATCGCGGTTGTATTGCGCGAATACTTGGCGCAATGGTTTTCGTCTGCAGGACCGTAGTCACCGGGAGGGCGCTTGTCCTCCCAGGATAATCATTCAAAGAGCGTACATTCATGCTCCGAATGATGTATAAAATAGGAATTACAACTAAAAAAAAAGTTACATTCTTGAGTGTTATCTTTTTAAGGACTTTGGTTAGTCTCATACAGTCAGGATGCATCTATATCACTAGATCAAAAGCCAAAAAGCACTAGTAATTCAACTAGAAAGTCGTTACACTACGCATAACTTAAATAACACAATGCACAAATTTCACCATTAACAAAAATTACATTAATATGCAAGAGCCACCAAACACGAGTATCTGTGAGTAAACATTAATAAGCCTAATGAACATTTATTAATATTACGTTGACATTAGTACCAACAGACTATTAATACAGTTCACTAAAAACAGCCCCCCTCCAAATGCCTCGTTATTGTTTCGATCCACAACTCCGTATCTCTTGAAACAATAAATTCAGCCATGTTTGACTATGCAACACTGAGCTTCGTAACAATATCAATAAAGAAAAAAACAACATCTTTTATATTTTATGATCTAAATATTGTGCATATATTTTATATTTTATAAATATTTTGCGAAATATAATTATATGAAAATAGTTTTGACTTTTTATTTCCGCCACACTAGGATTTATGAAAAGCAAAATAGCTGGTCTTATTTGATACTACCAGTCCTTCAATGCCACCCAGTCAGGAGGTTAATCATGACCAAATGTCATGCATCTTAATTCTCACATTTCAAGATTTCCAACGCAAAAATAATTTTTCGAACCGGACTGATAGCTGAAGAAACACAGCGCTCGCAGAAAGACGAAGGACATGATGATAGCAAAGGAACGTAATTTTTTTGTTCAAAAGACGTATTGAAAATGAGTCGAATTTCTTCATTTTATCGTGTCAAAATGTATTGGATAAAAAGCGGAAACTCTTCTTTTTAAGTGGTAATCATCTTTGTTGTTTGGATAATTTTTCGTTTGTTAGCCTAAATATGTCGTATCATTTTTCATAGAATGATCGCATACCTTCATTTTTTCAATTTTTGGGGGACTTATAGTCTCAGCCTATGCCTAATTTATAGGCACTGGTTCCGGATCCGGTGCCGTGGGACAAGTCCATCTATGCCTCACACAGAACTCAAGCCCATACTTATCTCGGCGGAAGGTCAGAGGTTACAGCGCTGCACCACACGGGTGGCCACCTTCTTTTGCACAATTTGCTTTAAAAACCTAGGATATTCTTTTGAGGTAGAAAATATTCTTTTTCTCGGGATGATTTTAACAATATTTAAGTAACGGATTAGATTAACTTTCATGGATTAGTCTCACAGTTTAGGGTGTTCATACAGGCCAGTTCTGTAAGTTTTCATCATTGGAAAAGAAAGACCAGTTCATCTGATTGATTATATTTTAACATGTTATATTTCTTCAGAATGTTTTCCACAGGCCTGTTGTATATGCCAGTTCTATCACTTCCAGAAAATCTTATACGTACAACTGTAGAGATAATGTCTCATATCTTTCGTTTATCACGATCTATTAGAAAAACAAATACTTCACAGCCATTACCTGAAGTCTCATACATGTGAATATACGTACATTCTGATACTCGATAGTTAAATGTGACAGAATTTGCAACATATTCATTCCTTAAGTGTATATCAAATTTTAAGTAATCTCTGTCAGGAAAACTGCATCTTACAGATCACAAGAATTACTTCTGGGCACTTTCACGGTTTGTCAATACTATTTCGGTTATGGGAACTACCCTTTGAATAAGTGCTTTTATTAGACAAAATTATATTGAAACAATTCCACTCTTTTTAATAACCTGATAACGTGGGTTGTCTAAGTACTTATATGGTTTAATTTAAATATCTGATCAGAGTTCTCCAAATAAATAATTTAATTTGACAACAGAAACGGATGAGACTGCGACATTTCTATGAAGCTTATTTCTTGAGAAGAAAATTTTCATTTGTTATGGAAACTGGAGGCGTAAAAATTAAAAGAAAGCAAGTGAATTACATCTTTTTCCATTCAATTTAATAAGATAACAAATACTGGAAAGTTTTCATAAATATAGCAACAAAAAAGCTTTCAGTACCTGCCCATTTCAAACAAAAAAAAGGAGTAATAGCAGCAATAATATTGTAAGCAATAATAAAAATATATCATTGAAACCCGATGGTCAACAAAGATACCGAATTAGAAAAAAAAACACGGAAAGTGCAGCAAACCAAACCAGAACGAACTGCATGAAAAAAAAAAAAAAGATTAAATAATGCTTGTCTTAAAGAATCACAAATTAATATATAACTGTGATACTGTGGTCTGGCTACACGCACCAACATGAGCAAAGCTCTTTTTCTAGTTGAAAAATAGATTGCCTAGAGTATCTTTTTTTATGACGGGCTGTTTGAGCTAGATTTGTTCGAGCTCAAAGAGCCCGTCATAAAGAAAGAATCGAAATACAGACAAAAAACGAATTGAATGTTCCAATACCAGGTATTCGACCATGCACCTGCCAGACAAGACGCACAGAAACGAAAGTATATTTGCAGCTCCCAAAGGATGTAGATCTATAAAACTGAAGAGAACACTGTCAGAATATTTCGGAATAAAGAACAAGGAAAAATAACAAAATTCTGGATGGTTAACATCAACTGGACGACGAACGGTGCTCCATGATCACTGAGCTCAGTTTGTGAGAAAAAAAATTATTGACAGAATAATCGTGTAGAAAACAATGCAATGCGAAATATCCACATGACAAAAAAATCTAAATACATATGTTTAAAAATTTAGCTGTCGTGTCATTCCTCAATGATATTTCTTACAAAATCAGCTAAGAGAAACACTCAACAAAAATCTTAAAAGTTCTATCTAAAAATGTGCAACATTCTAAAGTGTATGGTTGTAGCATTTCGTCAGTTCAATTTTCTTTAATGTTTTCATTTATGCACGCCGGAATCCACTTCTCTCTTACCAGAGATTATTATTAATTTCTATACTTTCTAAACGCAATTCAGAATTTAAAGCAGTTTGAAAAACATTTGCCTTTATATGTCCCTGTTGGTGGAAAGGATCCCAAAATTTAGTAAACCAATATTTTGAAAGCATTAGAACTTAAACGCTCTTGGGAATGGCGGTAAATGTTTTGCAAATATAAAATGTATACATAACCACTTGATGCGATCTAAGAGCAATTGTTTCATGGATTCACAATGATGTAATAAGTGGTGCTCAAACTAAAAAATAAGTGTTGGGACTTCAGTTATAAAAATTCACGTTTCTGAACAAAAAAAAAGAAATGTTGTATGTAACCAGTGCTGTAGTCGTAAAATCAGCAGAGGGTATACTACACTGCTGGACAATTACTAAGGACGGATCATAAACGGCTATATAGCGCATAAAAAAGTAAGTGTGGTTGGATGGCAAGTGAAATAAAATAATGTCGGAATGCCGGGACATTACAAGAAAGACAATTTATTGTGCTCTGAAATCCAGAAGGCTTTGGAACGTGTTCAAGGGACAAACAGGCCATTTTGAGCAGAATACGTAAACGTGAAAAAATGCAATTACCGTCCGCTGGCGTTCCGGCGTAAGATATCAATACGGGATATGGCCACCATGGAGGGCGATGCAAGATTCCACACGTCGTGTCATGCTTTGGCACAACATTATCAAGCAGCTGTTGGGGTAATTTATCCCTTTCCTCTGTCAGTGCACGGATGAGGGTGTCCTTGTTTATTGGAGGGCATTGGCGACCAGCAAGACTCCTCCCCAAAGCATCCCACACATTTTCAATGGGATTCGGATCTGGAGAACGTGCTGACCATACGAGGCGTTGAATATCCTTGCTCTCAAGACACTCCTGGACAGCGACTGTTCGATGACATGTTGCGTTGTCGTCCATGAAAATGAATATATCACCGACAGCACCACAGAACATGCGAACATGAGGTAGCAGAACATCATTAATGTATCGTTGGCCAGTCACAGTCCCAGTTGGAAGCACATAGAGGGACGTACGGCCATTGATCATGATGCCAGCCCATACCATGACACTACATGTCGGATATCGGTCCCTTTCGTGTATATTTGCTGGACAATATGCAGTACCACTATCACGCCAGATCAGTTGTCGTCGACAATCCGACGATAGACTGTATCTACTCTCATCTGAGAAGAGAACAGCAGACCAGTCGTTATCAGTCCAATTGCGATGTTGATGGCACCATTGCAAACGGGCGGTACGGTGACGTCTGGACAATGGGATGCACACAACAGGACGGCGGGCGTATAGTCCTCCTTCATGCAAACGTCTGGCGACAGTTTTTCGGGAGATCCGCTTGCCAGTAGCAGCCATAAACTGATTTGCTACCTCACTAGCTGAGCTGCGCCGGTGTCTTTTTGTTGATAGCACTATGTACCGATCTTCTGCAGGTGTCGTACTGCGAACACGACCTCCCCCGTGACGTTTGCTACACTCTCCATTTGTTTGAAATGATTTCCAAAGCCTTGAAACAACACTGTGGCTGACGTCGAACTCCCTGGCAACATCTGTTATTTTTCGCCCTTCTTCAATCTTGCCAATAATAAGGCTACGCGTAAAATCATCTAGGTGATGTCGGGAAGACATACTGAAAATTGCAAATTCGTCAATTGATTCTTTCCCTTTCAACTTTGCGTTTGAACAACAACGGTCAATACGCGTCAAATCCTTTATATCTCTTATCAGCGCTATGACGTCACGAACAAGTTCGGCAATCCAAAATTTGCATACGCACAACACGTCTTACTGTATCCCGCACTTATGCTAATTTCCACATTTTCCTGCCTTCCATTTTGTGGTTGCTATCGTTGCTATTGTCATCCGTCCTTAGCAATTGTCCGGCAGTGTATGTGCAAATTCTAAAAATCAGAGGTTATACTACATGGATAAAAAAACAAACTCGTGGGGGTATCGTGCCTTTTTAACAATTGTGACTATGAGCTCACTTACCGATATGAATAAAGTATCTTCTCCTCTCTCCTGTCAATTATGACATGTTGAAGAGCATGCACAAGATTAGTTAATTTTTATTTAAATATATCCCATAAAGCCTGAGCCGCCCCCGGTGGCGCAGTGTCTAAGCGATTGCCTATGATCATAAAGGGTCCGGGTTCGAATCCCAGTGAGGCATGGATGCTGTGTTTGTCTTACGGCACTGGCTCTCTCCCTTCCCTGGAACCAGTGACCCTAAATTAGCGACGGGAGACTGCTTATATCCCATTGAGTTGTTCACGGTGGTCGTTAAACCTCCAATAAAAAAAAATAAAAAAAAAAATAAAAGCCTGTGTCGAGATGAATCCTTACAGCACTGTTCTTTTCAAGAAGAAACTCGATCTTGATCTACTATCAGTTGCTGAACGATAATTCATCAACCAAGATCTTACATACTTTTTTGGATTAAATCGTTCAATGGGCGGTCCATTTGAATTTGTGAACATCAAGTTAAATACGTTGGAGATTAATAAAGATGCTCTGAGATCGGTTTTAATGTTGTTCATTATACTGAATCCTCGTTTGCATTCAGCTGTTGAACAAGTCAGAGTTGAAATCATTTTTAAGAGGGGTTTAAGGTTTTCTGGTACAACTTGGACGTTTTCAGTATATTCTCTCAGTCTCTGAATAGCTTGCATTTCATCAACATTAAAACGTCAACAGATTCGCCTTGTTTCTAGTTCACCATAGCGCACGTCGTCGGTTTTAATATTTATTCGCTCTAAGGAAGAAATATCTTTAAGAAGTTGCACATTTTCACTGTTTGCATCTGAACACAGTCTTGATTTCATCCTGTCAACCGTGCTTTTTTTTTTTTTTTAGATTGGAGGTTTAACGACCACCGTGAGCAACTCAATGGGCTATAAGCAGTCGCCCGTCCCTAATTTAGGGTCACTGGTTCCAGGGAAAGGAGAGAACCAGTGCCGTAAGACACAACATCCATGCATCACCGGGATTCGAACCCGGACCCCGTTCGAACGAATGATCAGAGGCCATCGCTTAGACCACTGCGCCACCGAGGCGGCCAACCGTGCGTTGAATAAACTGGTTTGGTTAATAGGTACAATTTTGTTGTTAGGAATCAATGGGATATTTTTAAATAATAATTCCTCGTTCGCTGCTAATGTTAAATGAGTTTTTTCCCAGGATTTTCTCTGAAGCTCTCTATAATTCTTATGGTTCTTTTTCTTAGATGTTCAGCTCTTGGCAGCGATGTTGTTTGAGATTGAATTACTGTTAATAATATGGACATTGAAGGTATACGCTATTCTGTCAAAAACGCAGAGGGTACACGGCGGTCCTGGATGTTACTCCCACACGGGGGTATTCAATCCCGCGTGGATTATGTTGAGAAAGTGTTGAAAGTTATGTTATGGTATATTTTAACAGGTCTGTCTTACTTGTGCCGTCAGATGAGCAACAGAAAGTGCAGGTATAGGATTTCATTCAGGAACCTTCCAATTCAATCCATGATATGTTCGATTGTGGAGAGATATATTCATCTCTCATGCCATAGGAATACATTTACATTTTGACAAGCCAATCTGATAATGTTAACTGTATGTTAAAACATTTCTAAATCCACATGAAAATTAAACAATAAGAACTGCTACATTTAAACAATGAAACGACAAATGGCTATTGCTTTTAAATAATGAAACACGGAAAGTCTATTATATTTAAACAATGAAAAAATGAAAGACTGTTATACATCGCACTATTCATCTTCGCCAGAAATGGGATGATCATTACAACTGTGGTATGCGCAAAGTAATCTCAAGTTGTTATACACTATCTACCAACAAGTAATTGGACACCTGTGACAGCAAAGGAAAACGAAGTTTATTTACTTTCAATAGTTGGTGGAGCCTCCACGAGCGGCAATTACAGCTGCGACCCACCGGGGCATACTCTCAACCAGGAGTTGTCCGACGGCTAGCGGTATTTTCTTCCACTCGGCTTGGAAAAGACAGGTCAGTTCCTTCACCGATTTCGGACGGTGGGGGCACCCCTTAAATCGAAGATTCAACTCGTCCCAGAGGTGCTCGATAGGGTTAAGGTCCGTGCTCTGCACAGGCCAGTCCATTCGATTAACCCCATTGTCACCATACCAAACCATGGTGGACCTCGCAACATGACAGGTGGCATTGTCATCCTGAAAGTAACATGGGTCCACCCCGTAAAACTGCCACAACGCAAAAACCGCAAGGTCATCCAAAATGATACAGTAGGTCTCAGCGTTGAGTCTACCAGGAATTGCGACCAAGGGTCCCGTGCCATACCAGGAGAAACACCCCCATAGCATAATGTCACCGCCGCCGAACTTCACAGTTGGCACAATACATTACGGCAGGAGGCGTTCTCCAGGCAGACGCCAAACTCAGACACTGCCATCCGAACGGCAGAGGGTGAACCTTTGATTCGTCGCTCTAGAGAACCTGTTTTCACTGTTCAACGGTTCCCTGTTGACGTTCTTTGCACCACGTTAGCCGAGCAGCGCTATTGGACTTGGTGATCAAAGGCTTGTGGGCGGCAGCACGTCCATGATAACCGTGCAGATGGGCTTCCTTACGGATGGTATTCATCGAAAGAACACTCCCGAATGCCTGTTGAAACTCCTCGCGAATGTGGCCCATCGATTTGATCGGTTCTTCCCGAATTTATCTGGCCAGCACCTGTTGGTCTCTAACTCCCAGTTTTGTTGGTCTGCCGGGTCGGGGTACATTCGGACAGTCACCTCTCATCTTCCACTTTCCAATCACGTAGGTCACTGTCGATTTTGGGTACTTCAACTCGCTGGATATGTCACGTATGGATCGGCCATTTCTGTGATACCCGACGATTACACCTTTCTCGAAATCAGATAGCTCCGAACTGCGTGGCATCTTGCATGCGACTGGTTGCGTTGTTGTTTCCCACACGATATTTAACGGCGGCGGCCGTGACGTGTATCAGGACCGCAGATATCGTCGATTGCAGGGGTGTCCAATTACTTGTTGGTGGATAGTGTACTTCCCTTTAGAAATACAAAGATGTTTATTCATGCCCAACGCCAACCAAAGCAATTACACTATGCATGTGCGATGTGTATCTTTCCTTACGTAGTTTAGTCTTTATTTTATTTCGTGAGTCCCTCGATCCTCTTTTGTCCATCAGTTACGCAGACGCAGAAAAGATTCGCAATATTCAAAACTACTGAAGGTCATTTCACTTTCTCGAAACTCCCAGCACAATACCATTGCAAAAGTTCGTTATGATAAATAAGAGCGAGAGAGAAACTGTTCAGTAACACTGGGGTTTCCACCCCTTTCCAAGTAAATGGTTAAGGGCTATGGTGGATGTCACTTGTACCATATAACCATACTTCTGATATTGGTAGAAGTGGCCAAACAATTTTTCAAAATCGAAATCATAAGTAAGGAAGCCAAGCCATAAAAACCGAAGTGGGTTCAACATATTTAAAAAATAAATAAAGCACGAAAAGTATAAGGTGGATACTTCAAGTAATACCGACTGGTACAGTACTAATAGGACTGCCTCGAAGAATATGAAGGGACTATGTTGAAATGAGTTTAAGAGTCACTGGGTTTAGGATGGTTCAAGACAGAAATAAATGGAGAAAGATTGGGCTTGAGGGTAAGGAACCTGAAGGCTCATCATGCCAAAAAAAAAAAGAATATGGAGGGACAATATGGAAAGTAACCTAACCGGAGTGGGTTCATGATGGTGATAGGTAGAGAGAAATGTTGGAAATATTGGAAATATTGGACCTGCAGCCAAGAAAGCTGAAGGTTCATCAAGCTAATGGAGAATATGGAGAAACAATGTGCAAAGGAACCTAACAGGTATGGATTCACGATGGTCTTAGGCAGAAAGAAATGGAGAAAGATTTGGGCTTGCAGCCAAGAAACTTAGAGGTCCATCATGCTAAACAAAAAAAAGAAGAAGAAGAAGGCATATTATGAAAAGGCATCTAACAGTGAGCCAGTTCCCAGTGGTTCTAGACATAGAGACACAGACTGAGGAAGATTGTTTTTGCAGCTAAGGAACTCAATGGTTCATCGTATAAAGAAGAAGAAACCTTAATGTACTGTTCTAAGTTACATTATGTAGTATTTAAAACTAAAAAAGCACCATATCTAATGATTCCAAATGAATGTTGCATACGTTTCTTCTGGGAACAGAGAAACTCCGACAAACAGAATGGTTTTTCTCTCAGCCTGTTGAGTAAATTAAGCCCTCAAAATTTTTAAAAATGAAATATGTAACATCTGAACTTAAACCTGACAGTTCCTGAAAAGTATTTTGTTGCAAAATTATTTCCAATTATGCATCTCAAATGGGTGATGGAAAGAATTAGAAATAAAAGTTAGTAACGAAAATTTTAAAGAAAAGCTTACTGCAGTTTTATAAACCCGCTCTACAACAATTAAAAAAATTGGGGAGAGCCTGTAGCGTTAAACTATAGCATACCATGTCCTTACACACCGAAGAGCCGAAACGTTATGACCAGCGTGTCTTATGCAAATCGAAGCAACTGCAGATAAACGATAGCTCGTGTGAAAGTCATGAAACGGTGTAAATAACGCCTGATACTGCACTTTGTTGACAGTGCTATTCTTGTTCTTCAGATGGAAAAGGCTGGGGACTTAAACGAGTTTGACAATGGCCAAATTGTAATGGCTAAACGACTGTGTCAGTAAATTTCCGATACGGCAAGCTTTGTGGAGTGCTTACAGTCAGCGATTGTTAGTACTTTAAAAAAGTGGTCAACAAATCACGAAACGTCGGTAAAAGGCGGGCCGACAGCGCCGCATCAATGCTAGGGGTGAGCGAAGGATATACCGTATGGCATGAGCGAACAAAAGAGATAATGTGGCGCAAATCACCAATAATCTGAATGCTGGTGACCGAGAGTAGTGTGTCACAACACACAGTACATCGAACCCGGCTGAAAATTGGGCTGTGTAGTGCCTCTGAGTGCCCATGCGAACCTCGATTCACCAAGAAAGCGACTGCTATGAAAACGCGAGCATCAAAACTTGACATTGAATGATTTGATGAAGGTCGTCTTGTCAGACGAATCTCGTTTCTTGTTGTACCATGTGGACAGCCCGATACGTGTGCGTCGTTCACCTGGTGAAGTGCTGGCACCAAGATGCACCGTGGGAACAAACCGGTGGAGGAAGTGTTAGGTTTTGGGAAATATCCTGCTGGGAAATCTAGGTTTTAGCCATTTACGTGCAGAAAACTATGACGTCTACTAGCTACCTAAACATGATTGCAGACTAGGTACATCATTTCATGACAACGGTATTCCCGTTCAATAATGTCTTCTTATATCAGGATAATGCGCCATGCTACATTGCCCTGATTGTACGAGAATAGTTTGCGGAATATGAGAAAGACTTGCAGGTACTGTACTGGCCTCCAAATTCCCCAGACATCAATTCAATCGAGCATCAGTGGTTTCTGTTGGAACAGTAAATTCAATATGAGGCGGCGCAATGACGCAACTTACAAGAGTTAAAAGATCCTCTGGAAAACGCGTTAGTACCATATACCACAAAAAAAACTTTAGATATCTTGTAGCGTCTATCACACGCCGGGTAAAAGCTGTTTTCGCTGCATGTGGAGGACGAATATTATATTAGGCAGGTGGTCCCAGTGTTTCGCTCTTCAATGTATATATTGGCAATATTTTGCCATTACATCCACACATATTCCGCGAACACTTAAATGCAAGTATCTCATCTTTGTTCCAGCTATGTTAGTTTTCACTGATGAAATTCTGTACCATGTCCGGGAAACTAGGCTTCTGTGTTGGAGAATTTCGTCTCTTTTAAGATATGTAGCTGAAGTCCGCTTGTTCCAAATGCAAGAGAGGCAGATGTCACTAGAAACAGGATGTTAAGAATACGAAGGTAGGGGGAAGAGGTCCACACTCCACATTTAGGGAAATATTCTAGGAAATATTTGCTGAAAAATTCAGCGATATTTTCATGGAAAAGTTGTGCTCTTTTTCATCACAGTATTTTTAATTTTATGACTGTCATATTAGAACTAATAGTAATAGTAACCTACTCGAGTAACGTTCGGCGTTCCAGATAATCGCTGTTATAATTTTGCTGGCTCATAAGAGTATTTACCTTGTGCTACTAGTTTATGTTTTTGCTTTGATGCGGGATAAGTTTAGTGGAGCCTATTGTTTATTTCCGCGCAGAAAACATTTAGTACCTACTGTACATGAAACAGCTTGCAACTTGATATATTTATATTTTTAGTGACAACATTTCTGAGAACCAGCGATGAAAAATAACTGCCTACGTACGGTAGACGTATCACACCTTTCAATTCGAATTCACCTTTAGTGATGTGTGTAAACTTGAGGAAGCGACTGGTATATCAGTTTGAACGTTGAACATTCAAGAACGCTTACACCACATGAAATCAGTTTATTTTTGTGGTTTATTAAGCACACAGATTCGCCAAACTTTCGCACTCCACTGGGAGGTTTTTTCAAAGCAAAGGTAGACATAAAAATGCAGTCTTATGTCAACCATTTCACCAAGCTTTCGCACTCCACTGGGAAGTTTTTTGAAGGCAATGGTAGACATAAAAATGCATTCTTATGTCAACCATTTCGCCAAACTTTCGCTCTCCACTGGGAGGCTTTTCCAAAGCAATGGTAGACATAAAAATGCATTATTATGTCAACCATTTCATCATGCTTTCGCACTCCACTGGAAGGCTTTTTTGAAGGCAATGGTAGACATGAAAATGCATTCTTATGTCAACCATTTCGTCAAGCTTCAGCACTCCTCTGGGAGGATTTTTGAAGGAAACGGTAGACATAAAAATGCAGTTTTATGTCTACCATTAGCTCAAAAAGCCTACCAGTGGAAAGCAAAAGCTTGGCGACTCTTTATGCTTATTTCACCACGAAAAGAAACTGAGTTAATGCGCGATAACCGTTTCTTGAATATTTTTAGTCTAGTGTGTTTCAAAATATTTTTGGTCTAGTGTGTTTTTGGACGTTTTTGGAAAATTTAAAAATTGGCATAGTTTACCGCTACCCTACACGTTATGGGTGATTACCAGATATCGTGTAGAACACCAGTAGCTATTTAACAGGAGCATGTGCGGAATTTTGACAAGAAAAACTTAAACGAAAATACGCTGTGGGTATTCATAAGCTTTTAAAAGCTGCTGTGACAATTCCTCCATGGTTTGACATTTTACAAAGGTTTACAGTTGTTTAGGGATTTAATTATTTACTGTCGACGTAAATAAATAAATCCCTAAGCAACTGTAAACGTTTCCATTTCGCGGAATATGTAAACTGTAAGGAAAAGCAGTATTCGCCATTAGATGACGTGTCAATAGAAGAGATAACAATAAAAACATTAGAAGAAAATATATAGCTCATCCGGAATGTACACGCTTGTAATTTTCGCATTTAGCCTCTGCTATTATGATTTTCTAAATATTTATTTTGTGACGTACCTATCTTACAGATGACGCACATGTGAAGACGGCAAAGTTACAGCGAAACCACTTCGTTGGCGTCGCTTAACTGGGAAAGCATTCGGCTCCGGAGCTGAAGGATGCAGGCTCTATTTCCTCCACTGACAAATGGATTTAATGCTATGTTGGCGCCCGAATGTGAACTGAATCTCCTGGCCGTCGGGGTCTTCGAAGAATTCGTGATGTTCGTTCCACACATCGTTTTAAAATAGTCCGAATTCTTTCTACAGTGAGCTTTCCTTCAAGCGTGGTTTGCCGGCTAACCCAGGAACTTACAATTCCGTCCCAGCTTTTTCTCAAGGAGGAGGATATATGTGACGTACATATCTCAGAGGAGACGCACATGTCAAGACGGTAAAGTTGCAGCGACAAATTTCGTTGGTGTAGCTTAATTGGGAAAGTAATTTGGCTCCGGAGCAGAAAGATACGAATTCGATCTTCGCCACCGGCAAATTTATGTTTTCACAATTTGTAGCTAAAAATTTTAGAACATTCCAGAGAAATCCTCAGATTTTAATAGCGCCGCCTATTAGTTTGCCACATTATTTTAACCATATTGTCATTAAAAATTGGCTTGAAAAATAAAATACCCTCTTTTGTAGAAAGCGCAAGCAAAGTATTTTCATAATTTGCGTACTTCAGTCGCATTGTACGTGATAAACTGCGAAAACAGCATGTCGCATTTGCTGAAACGAAGCAGGCGTTAGCCTCTGCGGAGTGGACCGAGGCACTGGTTTCTGCTCATCCGTCCGAGGTGGGCAAGGATGATGTGACTGTTAGATTGCGCTCGCCGCTGCCCCTTTTCTGGAATCAGTCAAATAGGGAAAGGGCAAATGCTTATAACACTTCAGAGGCTCGTGGTGACAGTTAAACACCGATGTAAGAAAACAATCATCCGTTAACCAAAGTTTTTCATTTTTCTTCATTTTCATTTATTTGTTTTGCTGAGTATTGTCATATGGTACATGACATATAGTTAACAAAACACAGCGCAGCAGGAAGCAAAGGGGAAAAGCCAACAAGGCCTGACAAAGCCCCGAGCTTCCTATACAGCAGTGTAAAATAAAAAAGAAGAAAAGTTCATTAAAAGAATACAGACAAGCCAAAGCGTCAAGCATGATAAGTGCTGTGTATGGAAATGCAAGCAAAAAAGGATTAGTAGGTTAAGTGTAATTTGCTTTGAAATTAGTAATTTTGTTTTATTGATGGTTAGTAACTGCGATTCATAATGTAACTTTTTAATTCCAATAAGGGCCAGAGTAACTTTTTATTTCCAATAAGTGCCAGAGTAACTTTTTATTTCCAATAAGTGCCAGAGTAACTTTTTATTTCCAATAAGGGCCAGAGTAATTTAGACTTTGTTTCATATTTTCTGTTTTTGGATGAATCGGTCGAATATGTGATTTAGTTCGTGTGTCGTGTGGGTGTGTCTGTGGATCACTTTTTATTATATCAGTGTTTAGATTATATTTTTATTCTCTTGAACATAATTTTTCCAATGTTAAAATATTAAAGTTGATTGATCGTGAGAAAATTATATTTATTTGGGTAAACTTTTGTGTTGGTGTATAGTGATAACTGTGCGCTTGCATTGAAATTAAGATCAATCAATCTAATACATTTATTTTGCAAAGTTTTAAATTTTTTAAATTATACTACGTTGTCTGTCCTCATGTTAGTATGTCATAGTTGATGTGTGTCTGAAACATAGTATGATAGTATAAAATAATAAGAGTTTTTGGGGAAAGCTTTGTTAGTACTGAACTAATAACTCCAATGTTTTTAGGTAGTTCGTAAAGCTGGTTGTTCACATGTTTGTTCCATTAAAGACAAATAAAAGTGTGGTGTTTATGATGATGCATTTATGCAAAATTAATTCGAGCAGATGAACATGAAGAATGAACAACACAGAAAATGAAGTGTTCTCATATTTATTCCCTTTTATCCCGCTGCCTGGCTTCATGAGCTGTTTCCGGGGAATTTCGAAAGTAGTTTATCCATATAACCCTGAACTCATGCTTTTCGAAAGCGTTCAAATTGAATTTTCAGAGAACAAATGCTGAATGCATAGGGGTTTGAATGGATTGGTTCCCACCATGAAATGATATCAACTGCAGGAAACCTGAGGTACGTACTGCGCAAAGAATATTTCATATGCATTCCAAAGCATACTGACAATCTATACACTATGCAGGAAACTCTAGAATGATGTGGTTTCCGGTTAATGATGGTTGCAAAGTATGAAATATGACCTATACCTGCAAACCTTCCAAACACAGACAAACAAGTCAGTGCTTAGTGTAAAATAAATGTGGTCTAAACTGGCTCCAGCGGCATTTCACCAAGGAAAAGCAAATTAATGTGTCGTTTAGAAACTTTGCAATTACTGCAAAGATTAAATTTGTTTCTGCAGGTAATTAATTGGAATGAATGGGCAGGATTTATCGTAATAATACTATAATCGCTTTCCAATACTTTTGCCCAATTGTCTTGGCCAACGTTGTGCGGTAGAGTAATGGATTTACGCCGTGCGAGACGAGATTCTCGAATGGGAAAAGACGAGTAGATGTGGCTGGATTCAGTTAATTCGTTAATTGCACCTCATCTAGTTAGCTCGTTGCCTCTACTACGAAGCGTGGTGAGCCCAAGGCGCGTTCTTTATCTGATTTAAACGGATTTTTCTGAGGTATTGTAATTAATCTGCGTTACTGGGGAGAGGAATAAAAGGCAAGGGAGACGTTCGTTAGATCCGTGCGTCGGTCGCTGCAAGAAACCGAGACGAAGAGAGAGAGAGAGAGGGGGAGAGAGAGAGGGGGAGAGAGAGAGAGATAGACAGAAAACGAGAGACGGAGAGAGCGACCGAGAAGACTTCTGATGAATTAGCGAACTTAACAATAGCGCAGGCTAAAATTCAGCCGCATTGTTAACTCCTTTGGAGTGTTTTCCGACTGATTAGGAGTGATGACTAACGTACTGGATGGCAAAAGTAAATCACACTGTCTAACTTTGCCTGCAGAACGGGGTGGGGGGTTCTACTTGATTAAATGTACTTCATTTTCGGAGAACTCAATTTTTAAGAGGGAAAGGAAAATTAATTTTTCGCCCGCCTCCTGGGAGAATGAATCATCTTTTTTAAAGCAAAAATAAGTGAATTCTCTCGGTGATGCTGTGCAGAGCTCGGGCATTTTTAAAGCACATTTTAAAATCGTACGGACAAAATTGTAAAGATTAGAATATCACGCTAATAGCAAATTTGTTGATTTATAACCTAACATCCCCAACTGAATTTACATGCAACATGGACATTACATTTCATTCAGAAAAAAATTCCAGATTTGACATACCTTATTTTGCGGTGATTGCGTTTCTATCTGTTACAATATGCGTTTGAAGGAAACGGAAACGAAAGAGAAGAGGTACAACACGTGTTTTCGGGATTCTGACAAGACCATTAAAAATATTAAACGGAAAACGGAAACGAAAACGAAATAAAATACTATTTTATTTCGTTTTCGTTTTCGACTGTGTTGTGCCAATATTTTATTTCGTTGTTTTTTTTCTGGGTTGTGCCAACTATTTTTTTAACCAGTTTCGTACGAAGTTTTGGCAAAAAAAAAACTAAAAGCCATTTGCTAGAGGCCCTCTTAGCCGTTAGTTCATCCCCCCCGCAATATACAGTACGCCTCCCTGTGTCTATTCAATCATGAACATATTTCCGACGGTTTACAAATTTCTTTCGTCAGGATTTCGTTCATAATGCGCTGTTCCACGCTAACGTGTACCTTCGCTTTGCTCATCTTCCTCCCAAGTAACCAACGGCGCCGTAGCACACACGAGGTAGGTAAAAGACATTGGAACAGTGCTGCCATTTGTCTCGTATTACCGCTTTCAACGCACCGCGCTGCATTGTTGAACTACGCACAAATTATAATTCATATTTGCCCGCACCTTGTACATTGAAAAAACACTGAGCTCTGCCGTATGGTCCATTCCACCGTTTCACTCTTGTCCATGATGTTAGCCAGAAATGTGCGTCTTTCCTATTTATACAGACTATGGCTGCAACGTACGTGTATAGAAAAATCCAATACTGAAAAGGTTTTTCCGCATACTTTTGATCATATAGTGTACTACATACGGATAATCTCAGCTAAAGTGAAATGTAAAAGCATACTTAGGACAATGTTATTGATGAGACTACGAGAAAACATTTCGATGCTCTGAAGTAAATCTATTATCACCATATCTATTGCAGGTTATGGACACAGCTCAACAATTAACAACAAAACTTCATATGCGGAAATATAGTGAACATAAGAAAAAACAAAGTCACCAAGCTGTGCACGATGTCAGATCTTCAGAAAAAATTTCTAAGTTACCCAGTAAAAGGATTTTATTTTCCTTTGGTATTCCATGACTCCTTTGGTCTCAGTTATAAGGAGTCTTCCGTCCCTAATTTACGATCACTGGATCCAGGGAAGGCATTAAACCAGATCCCATCTCTTACCTGTCCCTCGAAACTGGACCATATTTGGACGATAACCCAGATCCCCCCTCTCCCTCCCATGCTGGGGCTCCAAAGTGATATTAATACAATTCACCTACAGACGAGAGAAATATGCAATATTCATGTGATGCTATTGTCAATACGTTAATCTATATTATCATTATAAAAACATCAACAGTTTTTGAGTGATATCTTGCTACATCCCCACACTTTCAAGAGGAAGGGGTTTTTTATTATCATTAGCAGTACGCATCAAAATATTATATGTTTTACCACTGTTTTACGTGCAGAAAATATACTTGAAATGAGTAACCCATGAGAAATATATCAGGCCACCTCTGGGGCTGAGAAGCCGTAGGAACTGCTTTCTGACCAGTCGTTCTGGTCGGGGTGAGTCTCGAGTCATACGGGACTTGAGACTAGCCCAAGCAGACGATTAAAGTATGTTTTTCCCACCGTGCCTGGTTTTCTCTTCCCTAGAACCAGTGATCTCAAATTAGGGATGAGCGACTCCTTTAACCTCTCTTAACCCGAAAGCAAGTGCTTGTTTTGGGGAAATTGCTAAGTAATTTCTGCGTGAATTCCCCAGAACACTTACTTTATGACTTCAGTCAATGCGCGATCGCTTTTGAATATAACGTTACTGGAAAACAATTGAAGCGGAGAAGTGTGTTTTCTCTGAATGTACGCATATACCCAAACATGTTAAAAAAACCGCAGAGTGTTTAGCATCCTCATACACGGAAATTTATCGTGTTTATGAGGATGCTTCTCTCAGTGCATAACTCATACATTGAAATCATAAACTTGCGAAAGAGAAAGTAAGAACGATTCTAGGATCTTCTGCACGAAATTATTACTTCAGACATGGGCTTTAGGAAACATACTTCAGACATGGGCTTTTGGATATATACTTCAGACATATGCTTTAGGAAACATACTTCAGACATAGGCTTTAGAAAATATACTTCAGACATGGTTCTTTAGGAAAATTAATATTTCCAATCGTTTTTCCAAAAACAGATAGTTCTTACCAGCCAGCATGGAACTTTGTAATTTCAAATGCTTGTTACAAAGAACAGAGAGAAACAGAAATGGAGACCATAGAAAGAAATGCTTAAATTGAGATTTCAAGGAATCCTCCTGGAGATGAAAAATAACGTTCTAACACAGCTAACAGAGGACAACCTAGGGCTGTGCAATCAGTATTGTCTGGCATTTATATTCCACCCTAGTGTTTATAGAATGCACCGAGTGGTTCATTTATAAAATTCAACTTCATGTTATATATTTGGAAAAGTACAGCATTCATAAAAGGTATAAAATTTTAAACAACTGTTTTGTGGAAAACAACGCACTGAAAGCTAGCCGAAACTGCTGTTATGTATCAGATGCATGATAACGCTGTAATAAACTGATTTGGACGTGGCTTATCCAATGAATGTTGCATCTGATGTAAGCCATATAAATAGGAAAATGGTATCAAATTGTATTTGGTATAAACTATCTAAAGTAGGAAGTATGACATACTGTTTAACTGGACTCTCAGCCTATTTAAAGAATAGATACGTGTCAAAGAAACATTGACAACGTATTTAAAGCATTGAAAATGTTATAAAATTGGAATGAATATAGCCTATCTAAAGTGTCAGAATATGATATCAGTTATTTATTCACCTGCAAGAAAAGAGAGGCTCAAATGTTTGAGACCTTTGCCCAAATATCAGAGTAGCCTGAGGTGCTGACTTCTGATCTGTCACCAGAGATTGGTATGCGTGTTGCGTTTGTCTTTCGGATTTGTCTCTGTCCTTTAATTAGAACCAATGGCTTCAAATTAAAGAATATTGACTGAGTATCGCCCATAAAGTTGCTCATGACCCTCATTAAATTCCACAAAAGTTTGAGGCCGGTTCCTGCACGGCAGAAATTTTCCCCCAGAGTTTGGTTTATAAACTTTTAAAGTTTCCTCACCACGTTTTAAAAGTATTCAGTTTTGCCCAGAATTGAATTTCGTAACAGAAACACAGAGACCCATAACTGATTTACGATACATACCTTTAAAGAGATCCCAAAATTTCAAAATGTTATAACAAAGTGATGACACATTATGAGATTTACATGGACTTTTTCTGGCCCTAAATCAATATCTCTTTCTCTCTCCGTCTCAATTTCTCCCTCTATGTATATCTGTTAATCTCTCTCTGTCTCAATTTCTCCCTCTATGTATATCTGTTAATCTCTCTCTGTCTCAATTTCTCCCTCTATGTATATCTGTTAATCTCTCTCTCTCTCTCTCTCTTTCTTTCGCAACATATATATATCATCATCATCATCATTGTCAACCATTATCAATCCACTGCTAGACGAAGGTCTCCCCAAGTTTCCTCCACAACGGTCTGTCTTGTGCCAGTCTTCTCCATGTCACCCCTGCATACTTTCGAATTTCATCCACCCATCTCCCATGTGGTCTTATTCTGGGTCTTTTCCTGTCCCTTGGAATCCAATCTAAAATTTCGGCTGTCCATCGATGATCTGTCCTTCTGGCAGTATGTCCAGCCCATTGCCATTTCAGGGATTTAACTCTGATCATGATGTCTTCCACTCTTGTCATTTTTCGGATCCACGAGTTCCTCTTCTTATCTCTCCTGGTTACACCAAGTATGCACCTCTCCATGCTCCTTTGAGTTGTCTGCAGCCTTTGTATGTCCCTTTTAGTTAAGGTCCACGTCTCTGCACCATACGTAAGCACTGGAAGGATGCATTGATCAAACACTTTTCTTTTAAGACATAATGGCATATTGCTCTTGAAAACTATGCTGTTTCTTCCAAAAGCTCTCCAGGCAAGTTTTGTACGCCGATTAATTTCTTCATCAATGTGACCCTCACTTTATATCAGCTGTCCAAGATAAACGTACGTGTCTGTTATCTCCTGCTTTTCTCCATCAATCGATAAATCTTCATTTCTTGTAAAAGCTTTGAACATCACTTTTGTCTTCTGAAAGTTCATTTTTAATCCCACTTCTTTACTCTTGTCAGCAAGTTCCTGGATCATACTCTGCAGCTCTGATGGGGTAGTTGCAAAAATGACTACGTCATCAGCAAAACGAAGGTGGGTTAGATAATCTCCATTAAACTTTATCCCTTTATTTTCCCAGCTCAGCGACTGAAAAACACCCTCCAATGTGGCATTAAAGAGCTTCGGAGATATGGTGTCACCTTGTCTCACTCCCCTTTCCAATTTTTATGTGCGTTGTATTTTCAAACAGCCGAATCTTTGCACTTGCATTTTCATAGATGTTATTAATAATATTAATGTATGCATCTTCAATACCGCAGGTTTTCAGAGCCATTGTAACTGCTGATGGTTTCACCGAATCAAAGCCTTTTTATAATCGATAAAAGCCATGCACAATGGAAGTTCATATTCCCTCGCTCTTTCAATTAGTTCTCTCAGTACGTGGATATGATCTATTGTGCTGTAGCCACTCCTGAATCCAGCTTGTTCTCTCGGTTGAGCCATGTCCAGTGTTACCTTCAAGCGGTGTGAAAAAACTTTAGTGAAGATTTTATAAACTACTGATAGGAGGCTGATAGGTCTGTAGTTTCCGAGATCCTCAATGTCACCTTTCTTATGTAGCAGGATCATTGCAGCGGTGTTCCAATGCTCAGGAATATTTCCTTCATTAAGGCATCGAGTGAAAATTTGGGCGAGTACTGTTTCGATTTCTCCACTTGCTTCTTGTATGATGTCTACAGTAATTCCATCTTCTCCTGGAGCTTTTCCCCGCTTCATGTTCTTGATTGCATGTGCAACTTCTGCTGGAAGGACTGGAGGAACTCTGGTACTGGTATCTTTCATGATGTCTGGAGTGCATGTATCATCCCTTTCATATAATTTGGAGTAGAAATCTTTCACTCTTGTCAAAATTTCGCCTCTATTTCTTGTTACAGAACCATCTTCTTTTCTCAGTGCCATAATCTGTTTTCTTCCCTTACTGAGATGTCCATTTGCTATCTTTAGGCTTTGGTTGTTTTCAATTGCTTTCCTCACTAGTTCACAGTTGGATTTTCTTACGTCTTCAGTGATACTTTTTCTTACTGTCTTGCATAGCTCTATATATTCCACTTTGGAAGTCACATCTTCTTTAGTTGTCCTCATCTCTCTTCTTTTTTGCATCAACATTTTCGTTTTTCCTGATAATTTGTTTACATGCAACTTGTTCTTAGACCCAGCTAATTTTGTTGCTGTTTCCATAAGAGCTTTGGTTACTTTTCTGTTAACTTCAGAGATGTCCACTTCTTCCGATGTTAGGCCTTCTAAAGCAGAGAACCTGTTCTTCAGTTCCAACTTGAAGGTATTATGGTGTTTTTTAAGGTTGGTTATGTCAATAGATTTTGTTTGTCTTATGAGCTTGCCACGTTCAGGTTTAGTGTTGAGGTGCATCTTACATCTCACCAATCTATGGTCACTACCTGTGTTGAACTTGTTTAGCACACTGCAGTCTTCTATGACGAATTTTTTGTTACACATAATAAAATCAATTTCACTTGTCGTCCCATTTGGATGTCTCCATGTCCATTTCCTGTGTGGCTTTTTCTTGAAAAAGGAGTTCAAGATGAAAAACCCTTCTGCCTCTGCAAACTCAACGAGAGTATTTCCACGCTGGTTCCTGTTGCCGTGACCGAATTTACCTACTGAAGTTTCATTCTGTTGCCGTTGCCCTATTTTTGCATTGAAATCTCCCATAATTATTTTCAAGTGCTGCTTACCTTTATTATTTAGATGACAAATTTCCTCATAAAATTCTTCAATTTCTTCTTCAGGATGACTTGTGGTGGGTGCATAAGTTTGAATAATCTGAGCCTGGTATCTTTTCGAGAGTTGGATAACAAGTCGTGCAGCTCTGTCAGAGGAACTTTCAACTTCTACAACTTTATCCTTCAGTTTCTTGTTTATTATAAATCCAACACCACTAGTTCTGCCAGTATCTGTCCTACGATAGTAGAAGAGATGTCCACTTTCAGTTCGATGAAATCTTCTCCTTTTTCTCCTTACCTCACTTAGCCCCACGTTGTCCCACTTGATCCTTTGTAGTTCCTCTTCCAATTCAAGAAGCCTTGAATCAGAAGATAGGGAGCGTCCATTATACGTAGCCAAGGTCAGCATCAGATGGCAGCCTAGTCCGGTCCTCCGGGGATTCTTAGCACCCTCTGCCTTCATGTCGCACTGGCCGCTGCCTTGGCCAGGTACATTCCAGCTGCCGGAGACTGAGGGCCAAGATTTAAGTTGTGGAATTATTTTGGAGGGGTTTGGCCATAACTCACCACGCTGGCCAAGCGGGTTGGTGAGTGTGGGATAGAATTTCCCCTAATCCCGATGGTATAGTTATACCGCTATTGGCGGTCGTCAGAGTCCCTTTAGTGGGAACAGGATGCACCACGAGAAGGCGGGGTTGACATTTGTCAAGGAGAGGCTGTGATGTTACGCATCACCTGACCTTACGTCCCTATATATATATATATATATATCAAAGGCAACATGCAAAAACAAACAGTTTTGAAATTCTAAAGCGCCAAAGCCTGCATAAAAAAATCAAATACAAATCCTGAAAATTAGAATTACTGATTCGTAAAAACTAAAAAAACTAAATGACCACACGGATAAAAAAAAGAGGGATCCCAGCAAAACAAACTACTGGCCACAAGCTGGCAGTGATCGGTCACTGCTGGCTTAAATCTGCAGCTCACGGCCCGGTAGCGGTCCGTTGGTGGCAGAGCTATCAGTTGGCGAGCCATTGATGGCCCTGCAGCGTCGCCGTGAATTGTGGGCCTCCAAGCAAGTGCCATTAGTGGCCCGTTGCTGGCAACCAATGCAACACCAACAGCAAGCGAAAGCAACGGGACTGCGTATGCCTAAAAGCAACTCATGGTACCAGTTAGTTAAAGACGACGCTATCGCCGCCGTGTTATTTTAGTGGATGTTAAGAAAAAAATCCATATGTAGAGAGGCGAATTAATTTCCTAATGAAATTATACGTCGACGAAGATATCAGATTAAGCCATGAAATATTATATTACAGCCATGAAATACACCCACTCCATTCCCATGAATAACAATTCATGGAATGGAGTGGGTGAATAACAAGAAAAAATTTGAAACAAATGTCCTAGAAAACCTTTAAAAAAACGTTTGTTGGAAAAAAAAAAGAATTATACGCGTACAAAATTTATTAATTATTTGAAAGGGAAAAAAAGCTACGCTATGTGGATATAATGTACTCATCCATATGTTGAATGTACAAGACTGGGAGGAATTCGCTTCTAAAAATAACGAGAAGTAAAATAAAATATCTTTCCTCTTTAAAACAAATGTAGTTTCGGACAACAGAAAAGAAAGATACAAAGTTAAAAATGTAATTGAATGTGACATGAACCCGGATAAATATATATTAATTCAACAATCTCCTTTCAAGACGACAAGGATAGTACAAAACGTTGTAAAGCGACTCTAAGTATGTATACTCCTTGAAAATGAGTGAAGTTCCCTTAAGGTAAAAAAAACTATCGTTACGTTGAAAAGATAAATTTATGAATTATATGAAACTGACTTTTATGAAAAATACCTCGCATCATTGAAAAATGAAAGAGGGAACCATTCGATTGCACATTCAGCATGAAACAGACAGTTTCAAGAACACGCTCGTGCGTGGCAAATTAGTCCGGTCGGTAGAGAGCTCAGATTCCATGCCGACGGCACTGGTTTGTATCTACCCAGATCCAAACGGGCGTTTGTCCGGTCTTTTGAGAAAATTTCCCCAGCGCAGTGCTATAATTTAAAAGTTTCGTAAGGGTAGAAAGAAGAAAAGTTGTAGCTTTGGGAAACTACAGTTATTCTTGATATTTTTTTATGGCTACTACTGGGAAATTGGCGGACAAGATTCGGCAAGCCACCAGTTACATCACGTGGCTACTGACTGCCATTACCGGCAAACTAGCGGACCACATTAGGCTGGCCATCATTTCTGGCACGTGTTTGCAGGGCCGCTGAAAGGTCACTTATGGCAGCTGCTGCCTGTGATGGACAACTGATGGGGTGCCGAATGTTGGCCAGCTGTTGGCCTGAACTGCTGGCTCTTCTGTTGGCCGCCCGGGCATTTTATTTTCGGTTCGGCAGCGGCAACATAGTGCTGGGCCATTGCTAGCAGTGCTGGCCCAGCAAGACTGTTTTTGCTGGGATATAGGGCTATGGCAAGCTGTTATCTGTAGCTTGCCATAGGTCTATATCCCTCTCTTTTTTCTTTGCGGTCAATTAGTTTTTTTAGTTTTTAAAAATCAGTCATTTAAATTTTCAGTATTAAGGTGATTTCAGTAAGAATATATATACACTGCCGAAAAGTGAAAAAAGAACACCAAGAAGGAATTGGTAGACGATCATGAAATTTAAATATGTTAATGGGGTCGAGTTTACGTAAGTGTGATGTTAATTTCGGGACCAACCGGAGAGCGCTTACGCCACAGCACGGCATAATATGCAAATTATCGTCGGTGGTATTTAAAGAGTACGGCGAAGTGAATGTAATCACTTCGCCGTGCGAAGACCCTGAAGAAGCTGCAATGCCTGGACATGGAAGACGTGTACGATTTTAGCAGTTATCGGACTTTGAGCGAGGTCATCTAGTCGGACTCCGCGAGGCCGGGTGGTCGTATCGTCGTATTGTGGAGCGAATCGGACGGGAAGTATCGGTGGTGGTACGATGGCGGCGTAGATGGTCCGAGGAACATTCCCACACGAGAAAACGTGGAACCGGGATTTATATTATATATGTAATATTTATACAGCATAATTTATATTATGCTGTATAAATTTCGTTCGTATCAGATGTCTTCTTCTTGGTGTTCTTTTTTCACTTTCCGCCAGTGTATATATATATATATATATATATATATACTGTATATTGTGTAAGCATTTTTGAGGGGTTTTGGTCATAACTCACCACGCTGGCCAAGCGGGTTGGTGAGTGTGGGATAGCATTTCCACTAATTCTGATGGTATAGATATACAGCTACTGGCGGTCGTCAGAGCCTCTTTAGTGGGAACAGGATGCACCACGAGAAGGTGGGGTCGACATTTGTCAAGGAGAGGCTGTGCATCATCTGACCTTGCATCTATGAAAATGCAAGGTCAGGTGATGCCACAATCTATGAAAATGCAAGTGCAAAGGTTCGGATATTTGGGGATACAGCACAAATAAGAATTGGAAAGGGAGTGAGGCAAGGTGACGCCATATCTCCCAAGCTCTTTAACGATACATTGCAAAATGTTTTTCATTCATTGAACTGTGAAAACAAAGGGATAAAGATTAATGGAGATTACTTAACTCACTTTCGTTTTGCTGATGACGTAGTCATCTGTGCAACTACCCCTTCAGAGCTGCAGAGTATGATCCAGGAATTTGCTGACAAGAGTAAAGAAGTGAGATTAAAAATGAACTTTCAGAAGGCAAAAGTGATGTACAATGCTTTTACAAGAAACGAAGATTTATCGATTGATGAAGAAAAGCTGGAGATAACAGACACGTACATTTATCTTGGGCAGCAGATATCAAGTGAGGGTCACATTGATGAAGAAATTCATTGGCGTATAAAACTTGAATGGAGAGCTTTTGGAAGAAACAGCATAATTTTTAAGAGCAGTATGCCATTATGTCTCAAAAGAAAAGTGTTTAATCAATGCATACTTCCAATGCTTACTTATGGAGCAAGGACATGGACCTTAACTAAATAAGACGTAGAATGACTGCAGACAGCTCAAAGAAGCATGGAGAGATGCATGCTTGGTGTAACCACGAAAGATAAAAAGAGGAACTTGTGGATCCGAAAAATGACAAGAGTGGACGACATCATGAGCAGAGTGAAATCACTGAAATGGCAATGGGCTGGATATGTTGCCAGAAGAACGGACCACCGATGGACAACCAAAATTTTAGACTGGATTCCAAGGGACAGGATAAGACCCAGAAGAAGACCCCATAATGGCATGAAATGCTCGAAAGTATGCAGACATGGAGGGCAGACTGGCACTTATAGACAGACCGTTGTGGAGGAAACTTGGGGAGACCTGCTCCTATATATAGACATAATGGTTGATATATATATATATATATATAGCAAAAGAAAAAGGAGAACGATAAACGATACCTAAATATCCCACTAAAAATTATAAAGATACTAATAAGGAACTGAATAAGTGGAAGACAATATCGTATCAAATGGCTCCGAACCCCGGAACCACTCTTCACGGAAAGACACCCGGGAGCCCGGAGCCAGCTTGAAGCTCTCTGAGAATGGTACGTGTACATGCCGAGGTTCCAGCATTGTTACTCACCTGTACACTGAGGTCTTATGCAGTACTCCGTCGATTCACTGTAACGACTCTTCTAAGGCCTCGGCGTCCTCTACTACTGATTTTCTTTGGTCTGTCGGTACGTTTTTGATATATATATATATATATATATATATATATATATATAAATTTTTCTTTTCAATGTGCACTATATTGACAAAAGTCACCGGACACCACTTCAAAGCCAATAAATTCAAAGCAATATATATATATATATACAAACGGTATAAAAACAAGAGTGCAGCTGACCGCGGCCATATCGCACTGTGAGGTTGAGTGAAAACGTCGCGGCGGCAGAGAACTGATTTTGACAAAAGAAAGATTGTTGGGTGCTATTTTAGTGGGTTGTCCATAAGAGAAACTGAGAGGAGTTTAAACATACCCAATGCAACTGTTTTGGATGACACTGAATAAGTGGAAGACACATGGCGTGCCTGAAGTAGCAAAACGTACCGGCAGACCAAAGAAAATCAGTGATAGAGGACGTCGAAGCCTCAGGAGAGTCGTTACAGCTAATCGACGGAGTACTACACAAGACCTCAGTGTACAGGTGAGTAACAATTCTGGAACTTCGGCATGTACACGTAGCATTCGCAGAGAACTTCATTCAAGGGTTACCGTGCTTGTGCGAGTGCTCATAAGCCTTTTCATCTCCACTCGTAATGCTACTCGTCTTTTAGCATGGTGTAAAGAACATTTATCACGAACCGTAGATCAATGGAAACGGGTTGTATGGACTGATGAATCCAGATACACGATCCATCAGTCTGATGGTGTGGGTATGGCGGCAACCGAGGGAAAGCTATTTACTACAATGTACTGTTCCTACGGTCAAGTTTGGAGCTGGCAGTGTACTCGTGTACGGGTGTTTTTCGTGGTATGGTCCAAGTCCATTGGTTATCGTGGACAAACCTGTAAACCACCACGTCTACCTCAATATTCTGGACAATTATACCCTACCAACTCTGTGGCAATACTATGCAACCGAGCTATGTTGTACCACCGGTATAATGCACCAAGCCATAAAGCAACGACTGTTACGGCGTGGTTTGACGATAATTCCGTATCATGTGTGGACTGGCCAGCACAGAGCCCTAATCTTAAGTGAAAATCCTCCAAATACGTGGTGTCATTTGAATAAACAAATACATCACTCTTTCCACGTTTTTACTAACACACATAAAAAAATTTGTTATTCGGCCACCTGCCGAATAACAATTTTTTTTTTGGGGGGGGGGGTTCAATTCCGCCGGGGTATTGAATCCCGAATCTCTCGATGTCTAACCGAGCGCGTTAGCCTTACACCACAGCGGCCAACAGTTCACGGCGCTATGTGTGTTTTTCGTTTTCAGTCAGTATCTGATAATCCCACAGAGACCTATAGGATGTATTCGACCGCCGCATAAGAAGTTTGGAGCGAAGTCCTACTACGAAGCAACAGTTAGCGGCAGCATTATATGCTGAATGGAAGCGTATACCTATCGCTGTGTTCCAAAACCTTTTCGAAAGTATGTCTCGAAGGGTCAGTGCATGGTGTCGGTCCAAAGGTGGACCGACACCGTACTAATGTATGTCAATAAATGCTGTGTTGTGTTCTCTTCTAGGTGTCCGATGACTTTTGTCAATATAGTGTATATATAACTCTCAGTTTTTTTCTTTCAATATATAACCGCCAACCTCTCTCTCTGTCATTTAATCGCTCACTATTACCCCCTCTATCTCTGTCTCGTTCTCTCAATCTCCGTCACAATCGCTCTGTCTCTCAATCTCACTCTATCTCTCCATCTCTTGCTATCTTAGTCGTGCTCTCAATCTCTCCACCTCCCCTGCTCTCAATCCCTCCATCTCCCCTGCTCTCAATCTCTCGCTCTTTCAATTTCCCTCACAATCGTTTTCTCAGTCTTTCTCGCTCTACCCCCTCTCTCAATCGCACGCTCTCTCTATCTAATTGGCACACAAACGTTCTATCAATTTTTCTCGCTCTATTTCCCCTCTCTCAATTGCTTAATCTTCCTTGTACAGTTTATCTATCAATCCCTCACCCTGTCTTGCTTTACTCTCCGAATTGCTCTCTCAGTGTCCCTCAAAATATTTGTATCAATCTTTCTTGCTCTGTCTTTCCCCTCCCAGTCGCCCTCTGTCTCTCTACCAATCTTTCTATCTCCCTTCTTTCTTTCAATCTCTCTATCGCCCTTCTTTCTTTCATCCTCTCTCTCCTTCTCTTTTATTTTCTCAGTAAATACAAAGGTTTCTTTCCATACGCAGAATGTGAATGTGTACTTAACAAAGTGACAATTGAGTGGACGTACTTTCTATTTCCATTGATGAAAGTAAAGTTTTATATGTGGGTTGCAATCGTTCCTGAATTATTGGTTCTGTTTCCTTTGAGGACAGTAAAGTTAATACATCACGATCATCACCGAAGGACAGACGCAGAAACTCAGCAAATACACGAATGGAAATTCTAAACTAATTAGAATGATAAGAGAACGCAGGGTTGAGTCGTCTGAGTAAATCGTGGGTTGCTTTTTATTCTTAGTCTGAAAAGAAATCTTAACAACTCATTTCGTAACCAATAACGACATCAAGAACACTTTTTCCTTTTCTTTTATTTCTCTGGCTGTTCTTCAGTTTTTTCCCCCGCGATGCGACGCGAAACCATCAAAATACCATTAAGAATGCAAATTTTTCGGAAGTTAGAATACATATTGGGAAATCGAACATAAGTCGCGAGCGAATTTCTTTCGGATATTGTATCACTTAAGAGCGTGGGGGAAAACGACAAGAGGGATATGGCGACCATAATGCATATCCCGACCGCATTATGAATACGTAAGCGCGGAGGACAAGTGCTAGACGCTGTCGCTGCTGCTACAGCCTCGTCCGCATATGATGCACGTTCCGCGAATTCCGAAATTCTTCGAAAGCAGAAAAACAACGAGAATGGCATATGTTTCTTTTCAATGAAATCACCTCATAAACTGCGTACGCAAAAGTGATAGCTTGCTCATTTACATTTTCTAAATTCTGTAAGAAATAATGAGGTTCCCTCGATGAGAAAAGAAAAACGACGCAAGTCGTAATTTCTGTTTCTTTTGCAACAAATGCAAAAAAAAAAAAAAAAGAAAAACTACAGATTAAAAGTGTTCCGTTTCGTCTTGCATGGAAGAACTATATTTTATGGATGCTGATGTCGGAAAAACATTCGTCGACCACATAATTAATGGTTTTCCCGTACTGCGAAAGTTAGGATCAGGTTTTAATAAGCTGAATTTGCTATCGTTGGAATCAATAAAAGAAACTTGTTTTTATTGCTTATTAACTGCATTTGTTTAACTTTTCTTCATTGTATGTTGAGGGAACCCAATAAAGAGTAGAAAACAGATTTGACCTCACCAATTATATTTTATTTTTTAAACGATCTTGACAAGATTTAACGAATTCATTGTTTCTGTACGGAACGAATAAATATTTTAATTCAAGAATTCTGTGAATACCTCGTACTTGTTTTTTCGTTGTTGTCTGCTGAAGGTCCCGTAGGAAAAAAAATAAGAAAGCTTCCAAAAAGTTTACTACACTATAACAAGTAACACTGATTTTTGACAAGGACCAAAAAGATACGCATTATCCTGTTACGTTGCATTGAGTTTTAGTATGCAGGTGTTGGACAGAATTATGTGAACACCACGCTAAGAGACATAACGTTTAATACATCTGCGTACGTCGTAATGCGCAAAGGTATCCACCACCTTTTGGTTGTAAGCTTTGTTTAGAACCACAAAGTTCTGTTTAAGTGCATATAATGTGTCTTTTTTCAAACTTTATTTCAGGGTGATGACGAAATGAGCTACCTAACGGACTTCGAAAGAGGGCTAATTGTTGGTAGCCGGCTAGTTGGTGCCTCCGTGACAACAGTCGTCAGGGTAGTCGATGTATCGAGAGCTACTGTATCCAGCGTCATGACAGTTACCGTGTTCGTGGCAAAACCTCGTCAGCGAAACACATAGCTGCCGGAAAATAATCATAACTCAAAGAGGCAGGGGAGAGAATGAAGAAGATTGTTGCATTGTTACCCTTAATAAGAAGACCACGTCGCCGAAAATTAGTGCGCACCTCAATCTGCGCGTCGAGACTCCAGTATCAACGAAACAAGTGCGCACTGAACTGCATAAAGAAAATATTCATATCAGAGCTGTTAACACAAAACCTCTGGTGATCCGGGTGAATGCACATCGACAACTGGAGTGGTGCCAGGACCATACAACATGGACTGCCGATGCATGGAAGAATGTAATGTTGTCGGATGAATCCACATTTACACTACTCCCTATCGCAGGACGTGTTTATGTGTGCATGACAGCGTCATGATCGTACAACGCAGACTGTCTGCTGCCAACAGTACAGAATGGTGGTGGTTCTGCATGCTCTGGGCGGTCATATAGTGGTTTTTAGCAGATCCCCATGTCACCTTGAAGGGATGGATAACTGGAAGGGCGTATGAAACCATTTTGGCCGACCAAGTTCATCCAATGGCTCAGGCATTGTTACCTGCAGGGGTATTCCATCTATCAAGACGATAACACCCCAATTCACAGAGCTCAGAATGTCCAATCCTGGTTTGAGAAACATGAGGACAAACTTTCACAGCTACCTTGGACTCCCCAATCACTAGACTAAAACATCATCGAGCCATTGTGGTCCGTATTGGAAAACGGAGTAAGATCCCGTTATCCACCTCCTGCATCTCTCAAGGACCTGGAGCAGTTTCTTCATGAAGAATGGTGTAACATCCCATTAAGCACCATCCAAGATTTGTTTGCGACCGTTCCATAGAAGATGCAGGCGGTTTTTAATGTCAAAAGGTGGTCCCAATCCCTATTAGGTGCGTAAAACCTTCTTTTACTTGGTATTCACATTATTCTGTCCAACCCGTGTATGTAACCTACAACATGATGGGAAACTTCAGTCAAATCGCAGTGAAGCAGTGATAAACCTACCGGCGTAGTTTAATTGGGGCAACAACCGATCCGGAGTAGCAAGATGTAGGTTCGAATCCCACCGCCGACAAAGAAAGGTTACATTGGTGCCAGAACGAAATGAATAGCTCGTCCGTGAGGTTTGAACAATTTGTGCAATGATTCTTCCACACAACGCACGCAATTAATAAAAATTACTTGTACAATTAGATCGTTCTTCAATCATGGTTGTCGCCTGACCAGAAACCTGCGATTTCGTGCCGCCAGCTTTACTCAAGGTGGGTGATGACATAATATATTACGTGGAATGACATAGATGACGTATTACTCAGATGATGGACGAGTCAAGTCAATAATGAAACAGTGATAAGCTCGCCGGCGTAATTAAATTGGGAGAACAGGCTCTCCAGAGTAGGAAGATGTGCGTTCGAAGCCACCACGGACAAAGAAATTACACATGCATGCCAGCTTCAGGTTTGTCGATTTCACTCATACAGTCATTAGCAAAAGTTTAAGACAACCTGCTAGCTTATTGAAAATTAAGATTTTAAAAGAAACAACTAATTACCAGTCAGAGATATTTGAAACAAAATGACACCACAGATCAATATTTGCATTCTTTGGAACACAAAAAGACCAAAATCAGTACTTTGTGTGGTCATCTTTGTCTTTTATAAAGGACAGAATACGATGTGGATACTTTCAATGAGGGATTTGCAGGTCATTTAAAATGTCTTTCCACCATACGTACTTCATCGCGTCAATTTTATGGCTGTTTTTCTGCTACCTTGTTTTTTAAAATGGTCCAGAAATCTTTGATGGGGTTGAGGTCGGGACTATTACCTGGCAAGTCTATTACAGTTATATTTTTCCTCTGCAGGTAGAACTTTATTGTCTTCGATCTATGGCACGGAGCACCATCATGCATTAAGATTGGGCATCTGTGCACATGCATATGACTTAACAAATTCTCACGTAACATTTCCACATAAAAAGGACCAGCCATGGTAGTACCTGTCGGCAAAAAGGATAATGAAGCAGTACCGGATACTGACATAGTTCCCTATATTAGCTGTCTCATGGTGCTGACGGTGCATTTTACATAAAATCTTTTGCCTTTTAGTCGTCGAACATGTGCTGCATGTGATTCAAATTGACGCACAGTTGATTCATCGGGAAAAAAAACTTGGCTCCAATCTTCAGCAGTCCACGACTGATGACGCTTCGCAAACTGGAGGCTCTTCTTTTTCCTGACAGAGGTTAGTCTAGGTTTATGTGCAGGTTTATAAGACTTTAATCCAAAATCTTTGCTAACACGTCGGGAAACAGTGCTGATACTAATATCAGACCCTTTTGAATGTAGCAAGGACTTAATTTTCTTGCACGAACTCCTCGGAGAATGCATAACTATTTGCCTTATGATATTCTCATCACGTGGGGTTGTTTTCCTTGGACGTCCATTTCCCTTTCGGTCACTAAATTCATCAGTCTCTCGAAATTTCATGATGGTATTATGAATTGCTGTCTAGCACACATTCACCTTTTCTGCTTATGTCACGTTCGGAGTATCCTCAACGATATAAAGTCACTATTTGTGCCCTCTGAGTAACAACGTTTAATGACGTATTATGAATAGCAGTCTTGCTCATATTCACCTTTCTACTTAAGTCACGTTCGGAGTATCCTTCACGATATAAAGTCACTATTTGTGTCATCTGAGTAACACTTTATGACGCGTTTCGCTATAAAGAAAATACGTAAGCAAATTCTCAGCATGAAAACCAGATGCAAACTGACGCTCGCACGCTTTTCCCAACTCCACCAACAGCTGCGGCTGTAGGATGATGCAACACCAACAGGAAGTTGAGTAATACAGACAGCAGCTGACACAATCGGCAGAAATCTCCTAATACCAACAGGTGGTCTTACAACTTTTGCAAATGGCTGTATATAACCGCAGTATGGGGCAATTTACTTCCTGTTAAGTAGCACCTTGCAAACAATCGAAAGCTTTTCTGTTACTATTATTGTTAATTTCGTTCACGTTGTCACTACTCTCACATTCGTTGTCGTTTGCTCGAATTTCAGTAATGATTTTCTCATTTCTCAGGAGCTGAAATCTAGGATCACTCTCGTTGCTGTTTAGCTAGGCATCTATGTCGTTGCTAACAGACATTTTATATATAGGAAGCGAACAGTAAGAAACGCTGCCCCGGTGGTTCAGTGGTCTAAGCGATGGCTTCTGATCATTCGTCCGAAACGGGGTCCGGGTCGGGTTTGTCTTACGGCACTAGCTCTCTCCCTTCTCTGGAATTAGTGATCCTAATTTAGAGACGGGTGACTGCTTATAGCCGATTGAGTTGCTCACGGTGGTCGTTAAACTTCCAATCAAAAGAAAAAAAAACAATAAGAAATAAGTAGACACACAGAACCATAAGCGCCGACTAGGGGGCAAGGTGAATCTCCCCCCCAATAATTTTACTGTTTTACTGGAGGGGCAGTGCTCACCCATTATTTTTCGCTTGTTTAAATAAATAAGTTTTTGATTTTGTGTATGTATATTATTTTCGAAATGCGCGAGCTGAAATATTTCTGTAGAGAAAATATGTTTTTGCGTGCTATTCAGGCTATTGCAAAGAATGCGTTTCTGTCCGTTATAGAAACGTATTAATTTTTATAAGCTCCACTTTATGAGGTCAAAGAAATGTATTTCCAAAAAAATTAATAAGTAAAAAAGCAAGTAAAAACCTTTTTCCGGTATTCAGCTTTGCTCATTTGATAAGAAGCTTGATTGTCAGCCAGGCCCGAATTGTGTTTGACATGTTCTCGTGATATGTGGTTTAAATGCTTAAAACAATTATCAAAAAATAAAATAAATAAATAAAAATACAGAAACGTTATCTAGCGCCTTTATTTATCTATTTATTTCTTGCGCTTCTCGTTCTTTGTTTGACTAACTAATTTCTCATATTTTTTATAAACGTTTGGAAACAAAATCTCTCTGGATATTTTTATAAAATCGCAGGCTGAATCTTATTTTCAAAAATATTAATATTCAGCAAAATAATATTTCCGTTTCCTTGTTCAGTTGCCGATGAGCAATTACAATTGCGTTGAATCTCGTAGCTTGTATTTTCCTCTTGACAATGGAAAGAGACTTGCCTCTCATAGTCTAATGATTTCTTCACGCCTGCCTTCCCCGTTAATAACTTGATGAAGTCGGCGCCCCTTCAATGAAGTATCATCTGCTTTGTCCTAAAACTCGCTGATGTTTCACATGTTTCAGACTTCTCATTGGTTGTCGTTCGAGCAGTTGAAGAGGGACATAAGAAAATCAGAACGGTATGCGATCTTGACAACTGACCACACAAGGAGCCAGGGCAGAAAATTAAACAAATAAAAAGATAACACCTAACAAGGAAGGCATCGGTTGATTAAATACAGAGTTCCGGATAAACGAGCGCAGGTAAAAAGAGATTTAGCATTATTTGAAATTCAAATAGTCACTGAATCTTCGTTTTGGTTACATAAGAAAAGGACTCTACACATGATGTTTTTATACTTCTGAGAGGCCTTTGATAAGGTATCGCGGCAAAAAATATTGCCTCGCTCCGGGATTATATAATTGTAAATATCACAAAAATATACGCTCTAAATAAATTTGATGAAGATTTTATGCATATATATATATATATATGTGGGACATCGTGGGGCTAAGTGAGGTAAGGCGTAAATGAGAAGATCTCATTGAATTGAAAATCGGACATCTCTTGTACTATCGTGGGATAGACACTAGCAGAACTAGTGGTGTTGGATTAACAAGAAACAAGAAACTGAAGAACAATGTTCGAGAAGTTGAAAGTACCTCGGACAGAGCTGCGCGACTCGTTTTCCAACTCTCAAAAATATACCAATCTCAGATTATTCAAGTTTACGCGCCCACCACAAGTCCTCCTAAGGAAGAAGTTTAAGAATTTACAAAGAAATTTGGCATCAAAATAATAAAGGCAAGCAGCACTTGAAGATCATTATGGGTGATTTCAATGCGAAAATAGAGCAATAGCAACAGAATGAAACTTCGCTAAGTAAATTCGGACATGGTAACAGAAACCATCGTGGAAGTACTCTCGTACAGTTTGCAGAGGCAGAAAGAGTTTCCATCATGAACTACTTTTTCAGGAAAAAAAACCACATAGGAAATGCACATAGAACATGCCAGTGGAATGACAAGTGAAACTGATTTTACTTATTATGTGTAACAAGAAATTTCTCATTGACGTCTGCAGTGTGCTGAACAGGTTCAACGCAGGGAGTGATCGTAGAATGGTGAGATGTAAGATGCACTTCAACACTAAACTCGAACGTGTCAAGCTCTTAAAACAAACAATGACCAACCTTAAAAAGCATCATAATACCTTCAAATTCGAATCAAGGAACAGCTTCTCGCTCTAGAAGATCTAACATCAGAAGAAGTAGACATCTCTGACGTTAACAGAAGACTAACCAAGGCTTTTATGGAAACAGCACAAAAATAGTTGGTACTAAGAATCAGTTTCATACGAAGAAAGAATCAGAGAAAGGCAAACATGCTGATGCAAAACAGAAGATAGATGTTAAAAAATAAAGATGCCACTTCCAAAGTGGAGTAAGTATAGCTATGCAAGACGGTACGAAAAGGTATCACTGAAGTCGTAAGGAAATTCAACTGTGAACTAGTGAAAAAAGCAATTGAACACAACCAAAACCTGAAGAAGAGCAAAAGAGCATTTCAGCAAGAGAAGAAAACAGATTACGCACTGAGAAAAAAAGATGGCACTGTAACAAGAAATAGAGACGAAATTTTGACAAGAGTGAAAGATTTCTACTCAAAACTATAGGAAAGAGATAAATACATCTACTCTATACATTAAAAAAGGTAACAGTACCAAAGACCCCCAGTCTTCTCCAAAGAAGTTACACATGCAATTAACAACATGAAACGAAGAAAAGCTAAAGGAGAAGATGGAATTACAGTGAACTAATTTACAAGAAGCAAATAGAAAAATTGGAACTACTCTCGTCCAAGTTTTCACTAAATCTCACGATGAAAAGAGATTCCTGAGGTTTGGATCAATGCTACAATGATCCTGCTACATACAAAAAGTAACATTATGGATCTGAGGAGCTACAGGTCTATCAGCCTCCTATCAGTGGTTTATTAAATCTACACTAAGTTTTTCACATTGCTTGAAAGTAGCACTGGACATTGCTCAACCGAGAGAAGAAGCTCAATTCAGGAGTGGCTACAGCACTATAAATCATGTCCATGTGATGATAAAACTAATTGAAAGAACATGGGAATATGAACTCCCGTTATGTATTGTTTTTATCGATTATGAAAAGTATTTTAATTCCGTGAAACCATCAGCAGTTAAAATGGCTTTGAAACCCTGCGATATTGAAGATGCATACATTAGCATTATTAGCAACATACATGAAAACATAATTACAAAGGTTCGGTTATTTTCGGATGCAGTACCAATAAAAATTAGAAAGGGAGAAAAGAAAATGTGACACCAAATCTCCCAAACTCTTTAATGTCACATTGCAAAACATCTTTCAATCACTGAACTGGGTAAACGAAGGGACAAAGATTAATGAAGATTATTTAATTCACATTCATTTTTGCTGATATCGTAACTTTTGCAACTGCCCCTTCAGAGCTTCCGAGTATGATCCAGGAACTTGCTGAGAAGCGTAAATAAGTGGGATTAAAAATTAACTTTCAGAAGACAAAACTTTTACAAGAAATAAAGATTTATCGATTGATGGGCAAAATCTGGTGATAACCGATACATAACTTTACCATGGACAGCAGATATCTACCAAAGGTCACATTAAATTAAAACACTTCCTTTTAATGGCTTAAACTAATACACAATTTAAGCCGAGCTTCCGCTCTCCACCGGGAGGTGTCGTCTAGGATAAGCTTTCAAAGCCTTCTTAAAGATATTGAATTGTAAACAACATAACACATTTTTTGAATTGTAACAACATTGTAAGTTGAAAACTTTGAAAGCTTATCCCAGACGAAGCCGTCCGATGGAGCGCGAAAGCTCGGCTTAAATTGTGTATTAGTTTTACGCCATTATAGAGAAGTGTTTTAGTTTATAAACGGTGTAAAGTCTTCGATAAAGATCACATTCATAAAGAAAATAATCGAAGTATAAAACTTGGTTGGAGAGCTTTTAGAAAAAACAGTACAATATTTAAGGGCAATATGCCATTATGTCTTAAAAGAAAAGCCTTTAATCAAGGCATTCTTCCAGTGCTTATGTACGGAGCAGAGACGTACACCTTAACTAAAAAGACATACAAAGCTTGTACACAACTGAAAGAAGCTTGGAGAGATGCATGCTTGGTGTAGCTAGGAGAGATAAGAAGAGGAACTCATGGATAAGGAAAATGACAAAAGTTTCTCAGTACGTGGATATAACCTATTGTGCTGTAGCCACTCCTGAATCCAGCTTGTTCTCTCGGTTGAGCCATGTCCAGTGTTATCTTCAAGCTGTGTGAAAGAAATTTAGTGAAAATTTTATAAACCACTGATAGGAGGCTGATAGGTCTGTAGTTACTGAGATCCTCAATGTCAACTTTTTTATGTAGCAGGATCATTGTAGCGTTGTTCCATTCCTCAGGAATATTCCCTTCATTAAGGCATCGAGTGAAAATTTGGGCGAGTACTGCTTAGATTTCTCCACTTGCTTCTTTTATGATGTCTACAGTAATTCCATCTTTTCCTGGAGCTTTTCCATGCTTCATGTTCTTGATTGCATGTGCAACATCTGCTAAGAGGACTGGAAGAACTCTGGTACTGATACCTTTCATGATGTCTGGAGTACATGTATCATCCCGTTCATATAATTTGGAGTAGAAATCTTTCACTCTTGTCAAAATTTCGCCTCTATTTCTTGTTACAGAACCATCTTCTTTTCTTAGTGCCATATCTGTTTTCTTCCCTTACTGAGATGTCCCTTTGCTATCTTTAGGCTTTGGTTGTTTTCAATTGCTTTCCTCACTAGTTCACAGTTGAATTTCCTTACGTCTTCAGTGATACTTTTTTGTACTGTCTTGCATAGCTCTATATATTCCACTTTGGAAGTCACATCTTCTTTAGTTGTCCTCATCTCTCTTCTTTTTTGCATCAACATTTTGGTTTTTCCTGATAATTTGTTCACATGCAACTTGTTCTTAGACCCAGCTAATTTTGTTGTTTTTTCCATAAGAGCTTTGGTTACTTTTCTATTAACTTCAGAGATGCCCACTTCTTCTGATCTTAGACCTTCTGTAGAATAGAGGATATATTCCTCAGTTCTAATTTGAAGGTATTATGATGCTTTTTAAGGTTGGTAATGCCAATACATTTTGTTTGTCTTATGAGCTTGCCACGTTCAAGTTTAGTGTTGAGGTGCATCTCACATCTCACCAATCTATGGTCACTACCTGTGTTGAACTTGTTTAGCACACTACAGTCTTCTATGACGAATTTTTTGTTACACATAATGAAATCAATTTCACTTGTCGCCCCATTTGTATGTCTCCATGTCCATTTCCTATGTGGCTTTTTCTTGAAAAAGGAGCTCAAGATGAAAAACTCTTCTGCCTCTGCAAACTCAACGAGAGAATTTCCACGCTGGTTTCTGTTGCCGTGACCGAATTTACCTACTGAAGTTTCATTCTGTTGCCGTTGCCCTATTTTTGCATTGAAATATCCCATAATTATCTTCAAGGGCTGCTTACCTTTGTTATTTAGATGACGAATTTCCTCATAAAATTCTTCAATTTCTTCTTCAGGATGACTTGTGGTGGGTGCATAAGTTTGAATAATCTCAGCCTGGTATCTTCTCGAGAGTTGGATAACGAGTAGTGCAGCTCTGTCAGAGGAACTTTCAACTTCTACAGCTTTATACTTCAGCTTCTTGTTTGTTATAAATCCAACACCACTAGTTCTACCAGTATCTGCCCCACGATAGTAGAAGAGATGTCCACTTTTCAGTTCAATGAGATCTTCTCCTTTTCTCCTTACCTCACTTATCCCGACGATGTCCCACTTGATCTTTTGTAGTTCCTCTTCCAATTCAAGAAGTCTTGAACCAGAAGATAGGGAGCGTCCATTATACGTAGCCGAGGTCAGCATCAGATGGCAGCCTAGTCCGGTCCTCCGGGATTCTTAGCACCCTCTGCCTTCATGTCGCACTGTCCGCTGCCTTGGCCAGGTACATTCCAGCTGCCGGAGACTGAGGGCCAAGATTTAAGTTGTGGAGTCATTTTGGAGGGGTTTGGCCATAACTCACTACGCTGGCCAAGCGGGTTGGTGAGTGTGGGATTGCATTTCCTCTAATCCCGATGGTATAGTTATACTGCTATTTGGCGGTCGTCAGAGCCCCTTTAGTGGGAACAAGATGCACCACGAGAAGGCGGGGTTGACATTTGTCAAGGAAAGGCTGTGATATTACGCATCGCCTGATCTTACATCCCATATATATATCTATATAAAAAGCTCCAAGCTGTACGTTCTTTTACATCAGCATACAGTACAGTGGCCGTTTTGAATTTTTGTAGTTCAGGAACGTAATGTCTCCGAAGCTTCAAACTGCAGCTACCTAAAATACAACATGTCGAGTTACAAGTCAGCAAAAATCCTTTTTAATACATGCAGTACTTTTAAAGTTCTTCAACAGTAAAAGTCGTTTTCTGACTTCCTTTCGTATATAGGTGACACCATATCTCCCAAATTCTTTAATGCCACATTGCAAAATGTCTTTAAATAAATGAACTGGGAAGTCAGAGGGATAAAGATTGATGGAGATTATTTGACGCACCTCCGTTTAGCTGATGACGTCGTCATCTTTCAAATGCCCCTTCAGAATTGAAGACTATAATCAGAGAACTTGCTGACAAGCGTAAAGAAGTAGGATGGAAAATGAACTTTCAGAAACAAAATTGGTGTACAATGCTTTTACCTGAAATGACGATTTATCAGTTGATGTGGAAAAGCTGGAGGTAACTGATTCCTATATTTATATTCAGCAGCAGATATCAAGCGAGGGTCACATTGACGAAGAAATCAATCGGCGTAAAAAACTTTGTTGGAGACCTTTTGGAAGGAACATTACAACTTTTAAACGCAATATGACATGTCTTAAAAGAAAAGTGTTTAATCAATGCATCCTTCCAGTGTTTACGTATGGAGAAGAGACGCGGAAATTCACTAAAAAAACCACACAAAACTGCAATGAACTGAAAGAAACATGGAGAAATCTAGGATAAAGAAAATGTCAAGAGTGGAAGAGATCATGATCAGAGTAAAATCTCTGAAACGGCAATGGGCTGGACATATTGAGATGGACAATCGAAATTTTAGAGTGGATAACGAACGACAGAAAAATACCAGGATGAAGGCCAAATAGGACATAGATGGATGAGATTCGAAGGCATGCCGCAAGTAACAATGAGGAGACTGGTTCAAGACAGGCGGGGAACATACGGGAACTGAAGGCCTCATTCGAAAATAATTTGTTTACTTTCATATATGTTTAAAAAATCACCAAGGAATAATTTATATAGCAGCCTCTCAGAAAGCATGTTTCAAAATTGGACCATTATGAGTTGCGAAATTTTATTTTACTGTCTTCAAAATAGTAACAATGTTTGCAAATACTCTTTTCAAAAAGCAGACGACAATATGATATTTGCACACAAGTAATGATCTTAGTGAAATAAATAGCATCTTTGTCTTTCAGTATGCTGTCGGCGTTAAAGAAAAAAATGTACGCAGTCAAAGATTATTGTTTACATAAAATCAAAAGTTTATCAGCTGTTTAACAAAATTGAACTCTTCGCCATGGTAGTGGTTCTCGTTTGTGCTCGGTGAATGGAATTTTGAAACTGTCTCTTACAGCCCGTGCAATGAGTAGACTGCGTCTGAGACATTTTTTCAAAACATGATCATCGTCTTTGAGATTTTTTCCTTGATACAGAATTTTGCAAGCATAAAGGGAGGATTTACAAGGAGTACCTACAAGTTTATTACTGTAACGGAAAATTCGTATCTCTAATTACATTTATTGTTTTGTTTTTTTGTACAAAAACGAAAATGTCTTATAGTTAAGATTAATAATTTAAATGTGCAATATAAATGCTTGGAAATAAGAATCATTACACAGAATAATGCTAACGAATATCCGAAAGGGCATGCAGAATAAGTTTTCGATAAATAAATAGTAAAAAGATAAACAAAACGCTCAAAATTATCACGCTGAGCGTTTTTTAAGATGCTATAACATGCTTAAAGAACAATCGGAAAGAAACTAACGGTTTTCTAGTATTTTTTGTCAGAACGTTATATTTTGCATAATATGATTGTTATTCATTTCCACCGAGTAAGAAATGTGATGATAAAGAAAAATGTGACTTATCGTAGTAATGAGTTGTTATAAATATGTAATTATCAAAGAAATAAGGGATTACGTCATATAATACAAATTTTGAAGATAACAATCCGATTTTTTCTGGGAGACGCGGGTTCGAGTCCCGCTCCAGGATGATGAAAATTTTCAAGTTTTCGGATATTATCTGACTTACCATCCTTGACACATTTACACCAAAAATCGGACTGTTATCTACAAAATTTGTATTATATGGCGTAATCCCGTATTTCTTTCATGATTTATCTGCTTCTCCGGGCAAACACGGGACAAGATTCTTAACCTCCAGATTCGCTAAACATGAATGCCGGTTGCTTCGACTAGCGAATCCTGTGATGGTTATATTCAAATTGATCGGAAACGTGAAACTTGGTCGTTCTGGGTGGTGTAGTGGTTAGCATACCCCTGGCGTTTTCTGGGAACCGGGGGTTCGAGTCCCGCTCCAGGACGATGAAAATTTTCAAGTTTTCGGATATTATCTGACTTACCATCCTGTTCACATTTACGCCAAAAATCGGATTGTTATGTTCAAAATATGTAATTGTTGGCACAAATGGGCCATATTTTCATTGTTTTTGTGTAGCATCACTTTCAAAAACTTGAAACGTGCTTAGCTTCAGTTGCCTGGGACATCCTTGTTCTGGGTGGTGTAATGAGTTGCATGTTCGACCGGAAATCGGGAGATGCGGGTTCGATTTCCGCTCCAGGGCAACATAGTTTTCAAGTTTTCTGAAGGAGTTGCTACCTGCAAACAGCGAAAATATGGCACATTTGTGTTAACCATTACATACGTACTTGCATAGCTTTCCATGTATTTGTGAAGAGTTATTTCTTCAGGGACATTCGTTTTCTACTTATATCATCATCATTATCAACCATGGGTATAATTCCTGTAGGTGACTGTTGCCATTTTAACTGTATTGTCCTATTGAAGTCTGTTCATTGCAGAGTGGCTCAGTTCTTCAAGAGTTCCACCGCACCAGTCTTTAATATCGTCTGGCCACACACACAGTGAGGGCGTTCTCTTGCATTTCTTCCGTTTATTAAGCCAAACACCAATGTCTTTGTCTTTCTCTCATTTTTCATTCTGCAGGTGTGTCCAAAAAGTCTTAGTTTCCTCTGTATGATTTTTTGGAACAGGGTCTCTTTTAGTTAAATTCTTCTGTACACTTCTTCATCCCTTATCCTCTGGGTCCATCCGATTCGTAAGACTTTACGATAGCACTATCTTTCAAAAGCAAGTGAGACCAATGTATGAGTTATTAGAACTTTTCACACGAACTACCAGAGCTGAAACATCTTCATTAGTTCATGTCGTTTTGTGGGAAAGCTATGACTGAAAAATTGGCCAATACGGTAGAAGGCAGTTATAAAAGCATCCAAAATCTAGCGACATATTTGACGTTATATTGAGTGTCGCTGTATCACGTGTAGGGAAGGATCACTTCTCTCAGAATACACTTCAGAGATGTAAACGCTTAAAATAAAGGGTTTTACTTGGAATGCTAGGTACCTCAAAATTAACTATTATCCTGGCATAGTTTTGAAAACAACCCCAAAAAAATTAAGTACTTGTGTATATTTACCTAAATAAATACAACAGTAAAATTTAAATTTTAATTATCGTATCCTAATTAGTATTTCTTAAAACAAAAGAAATATACGTTCACTTTTGTTGATGTTATTGGTACCACTTGAACTATTTAAGCTAGAAAAATTTCATAAGACTATGCATTTTGAGTCGATCGAGGGCCATATCTACGTTGATGATAAAAAGGAATTTCTCTGGGAAAGCCTATACAGAAAAGGAGATAACTAAGCAAAGCAAAAGCGTTGCAGCCATCGAGACAATTTGGAAATAACTTGCAAATCCACTCTACATTCATTGGTCTCAAGTGACCGCTTTTTAGTTTGGTAAGGCAGTTTGGTCTATCCAATTGCTAATTAACTCGATAGGTGCTCCAACTTGGAGTCCAAACTGTGTACAGGATGCTTCATTTAAGTCAGATTGTCGGTAGCTCTGACGATTTGAGAGGTAATTCCATTAAAGAAAATAACTTGAGTACCATGCGTACGTTTTCCTAAATAAACAAAGCAGGGAAATTTCAATTTTGTTTTAAATTTCATTTCTGTATTCTAATTAATATTTCTTAAAACACGATAAATGTAGCTTCACTGTTGTTGATGTTCAACTATTTAAGCTACATAAATTCCATTGGACAATGCATTTTGAATCGATCGAATACCAAATCTCCGTCGATAATAAAAGAGAATTTCTCCGGGAAAGCCTGTATGGGAAGGAGGCAACTAAGTGAAGCAGAACCTCTTTTTCCATTTCCAAAGAGCTTCCGACTTCACTCCATCTTCATCGGTCTCAATTGATCGTTTCTTAGTTTAGGCAGGGCAGTTTGGTCTATCCTATTGCTAATTACATCAAGAGATGCTCCAGCTTAGAGTACAAAACACAAACTGTGTGCAGGTTGCTTCATCCGAATCAAATTATCGGTACCTCTCATTCGTTAGGAAATTCCATTAAAACGTAAACTATGAGAGGGTGATGGGACTTCCTGTGAGTGAGAACACTTTTCATCCAAAGTGTCAGTCTATGAGACAATGTTTTTCAAAATACAATCATTATAGAGTATTTGAGACTGACATGAGTAGGAATTTGCTAAAGGTATATTTCGCCATCATGTGATACATGCTTTAACTAATTAATCAGAGTCGTACTAGTTCCGTCCGTATGATTACACCAGTTGCTCATGTGTTGTATTGAGCTTCTGCTATGAGTCGAAATCCAGATATTATGATTACATTTCTTTATTTTATGTCTCATGCCCGACTTTAACGAAAGCCGACCATGAGGGATTCATAGAGAATTGTTAAGGAGGCTTTATTTATTTTTACCTGAATCACATTTAAACACAACTTTTACTCACTTTCATACCATTTACTTATTCTAAAGATTTATCTAAAAATGCGGAATTTATTTAAGTTACTATTTTGCAGAGCATATAGGTAAGGGTCACTATAAACGAGTTCCTGGGTTAAAGAAAACAGAAGACCAAGTTAAATTATTTCTCACAGATATACTATTTAGACTAAATTTCATGTGTATCCAAGAGACAAAATATTACAATAAGAACTTATAAGATTTAGCAATCACATCTTTCATACAATCTTTCAAAACATCTGTGCTGGAGGAGGGGGCTTGTCCAGGAAAAACCACCCAAAGCAGGTTTAATATAATTTATTAAGAATCACCCCATCTACGTAACGTAAAATAATATTGATAGCCAGGAGCTCAAATTGCATCATAGAAAACAGTGCTCTGGATTTCTTCCTTTTTCTTTTAATAGAGAAGCCTACATATGAAGTATGGCCATTAAACAACGAGACTGGCACCATGACTATAGTTAAACACGAAATTTGATGTTTTAACTTGATACTAAACCTCAACGCACTTCTCTTTCTCATCAGCATACTGATACATTCTCATTTTACAGTAGGTAAAGTTTGTGCTATTGCTCATCTTGAGAAGCCTGGTCGTTCTCTTTTTCACCACTGTAACTAACTTTAGTTCAGATTTGATTTTATGGAAAAGAGAATAAACACATCTACTCCAGGGCCATATCTGACGAGTAGGCAGGATGTTCAAGTACTGTGATGCGTTTGGCTGCCAAAATCTGCTTCACCGAGAGCGCTGAATGAGCTAGAGCGCTGTTCTAATGAACGATGGAGCAATTTCCAGCAACTTTGGCCTCTGACTTGCTCTCTCAAAATTATCAGAACCTGTTTGCAGTAATGCTGTTGCTCCATCGGGAACCCCCTTTGTCAAAATTACACCCTCAGTGTCAAAGAAAATTAACATGACTTTATGCTTGAATGTGTTTTGCCGTGCTTTCTTTATTCTTTATGACTTTGGTGTTTTCCAGTGCATCGGCTATTTTCTTCGTTTCTGGGTCATATTGGGAAATCCTGGTTTCAACAGGTGATTACACTTTTTAGAAGGTTGACGTTCGCCTGAATCATTCATACAACACAAAAATTGTGCGGCCAATTCAGGCCAATCTCAACCTTTTAAAAAGTCTCTTGAGGTTTTCTTTTCGTTCAGAAGTGAGAAGCTTCGAAAACATGTTGGCACAAAACTTTCCGAACGTTTCGAACAAGTTCGCCGATTTTTTCCACATTACCTTCTAATTTTTAAGTGCTTGTGCGTATCGAACGTTCATCGCCTTCAATGTCCTCATGACCTTCAATTAATCTCTTTTGTTACCCCAAAACACGCCCACGTGACATTCATTCTTCCTCATGGGCCTCATTTAATACATGAAAATATTCTATATATACCAGTATTTTAATTTCACCGGAAATTTTCCGTTTTTCCGTTGTTCATTTCTGGAATACAGCATTTTTCCGACGCGCGACTGACAGTAAGTCTACAATCACATGACACGAAACAACTAATGCAGTGAGGGAGGTGAACTTTGCGTTTTCGGTTACTGACAGTTCAAGGTCAATGTTCTCTCATTCACTTTCTACCTTTGCCGCGTGTTTCATTTTTACACTCTGAAGAATCTCGTTATTTCTTAGCTGTGTGCCTCAAATCTAACCAATATCTAACTGCAAATATGTTTCTATCTTACAACAATTTGCTCCCCTCAGTAAAGGTTTGAGTCGATCTTCAAGAAAACCAGAGACAATTTCAAAGATCAAATGTCTAAGATAATTGGGTTGTTGTGATCTCTTGTTTGTAATGTCGTTACTTATTGATAGCTATACACATTTTCAAAAAAGAAAAACGACGTGATGCCAGATGTCTTAGTATCTAGGTCAATACATAAGATTTGAAATTATCGTTTGTTTTATTTCTGAAGACAGAAATAAGCTTCAAATATTGGATGTCAGCGAGTTTTCGAAAAAGTCTTTGATAACTTTCTCACGAAAATCTGAAACTATCTTTAGATTATAGCTTTCCAAAACATCTTTTTAGTTTACATTGAGTGCTCACAGAATCACGACCACATACTTAATACTTTGTGGGCACCATCCTTTTGCTAGGAGAACAGACGCCATCCTGCGTCGCAATGACTCCACGAGATATTTTTATGTTACGTGGGAATCTAAAACCAAGAGGTATGTATTGCAATCCACAGTTCCGCTATGCAACGCGGTGGTGTATCCAACTTCCTTACCTGGCGTTTCACAACATACCTCAGATGTTAAATGAAGTTGATATCAAAAGGGTTTGGTCGTAGTTCAGCGCGTCTCAGGTGAGTATTATATACTTCAAACAATTCCTGGTTTTGGGGCATTATCGTTTTGGAAAAACTCATCCCCCACTAGGTGGAGGTACGACACTGTGGAGTGTAAATGGTTCACAAGCCGTCTTTGGAAGTATTCGGCGTCCGTACTTTGGTCTACACCCACCAGTAATTCCTAACCATGCCAGCTAAACCCCCCCCCCCGGTTTAAATAGTCTATTGCATGCGTGACGAAAACTTAGACTCATTCTTACGACAAATGGGGAGACCAGCATTGATAGAGTGCAACACATACCATGATTCGTCGGCCAGCATACCAGTTTCTAATCTGTCGTCCAATTCGTATGCTGTCGGCACCAGCAGAGTCGTTTACGTCGATGAACTGTTGTTTAGGAGAGGGTTGGGTGTAAGACTTCTGCTTTTATAGGTCATCGGTGCCAACGTGCAACGCATGGTTGTAACGTATACTCTAGATTCATTTTCCTTTTGATTTTTACTATCTCTGGTTATTTTATTTTACTATGTAAATTATCTTCTTACTGAACGAGATGTTATTTCTCCCACTGAATGAGATCTGGCAATGAGTGTAAGTCATGACGTGGTGGTAGCCAGTATAAATAGGCGCGTTCAACGATGCAAAAAGAGAGCGTTTGTTGTTGTATAGGGAGAGCGTTTGTTGTTGTATAGAGAGAGCGTTTGTTGTTGTATACGGAGAGCGTTTGTTGTTGTATACGGAGAGCGTTTGTTGTTGTATACGGAGAGCGTTTGTTCATGTGCAAGGAGCTACGTGTTATTTGAGTAGCTGTGTGTGAAGTGTGTGTGATGATACCAGTAGAAGTCCATAATAAAAGGTTTTAAGTAAGTACGTCTTTCTCAGTTCATAGTACTGTCAGACCTCTGTCTGACTGTTAGGTTTATTTCATTTAGTGTTATTAGTAACAACCAGCATAAGACTTTATTCATCTTAATTACTACTACAACATTACTACCAGTTATAAGTTTGTTCATTACTATTACTACACTACTAGCAGGAGACTTTATTCATGACCTTAATTAACTAGTAACAACAACCATTTGAATTCACTATTAGAAGTTTAGTACAAGCATTGAATTCATTATAATATTAGTGAAAGCTATATTCACGATAATTAGCTTGGTAGCAAAAGCGTTATTCATTATATGGTCTCACACGATACTTCCGGTTCACTCATATGGTATTGGGCTTTCAACTGCAAAACTGTGCTGGGATGATCAACCTGTACAAAGCATCTCACCCGTCGTTTAGCTTTGAAATCATCACACTTTCGCCGCCCTTTGCAGTTGAATCGCTGTTTGGTTGCTTCACCAGTTTAGCACCACTACTGATACATGTTAACAACAGAAACCCTCCAATAACTCACAACTGTTGCCGTTTCCGAAATAAAAGCACCACCCCTTCGTGCGCCAACAATTTTTCCTTTCGTAAACTTTGATAAATTCTTGGTTTTACCATTCATTTCCGTAATTTCTTTCTCAACTAAACCGTCAAATTAGCATATAGCCCCATTTAGCCTATGGGCTACACCCTATTCTATGTAACGTAACCATCAGATGCCTCACCCATTTTGCACAGGGGTTGTTTTTATAAGGTGAGTACTCAGTGTAGTTCTTAGTCATATTTGCTCCCAAACTATTGATCACAAAGCTTAATTTTTCGAACGTTTTTAAAACCCGTTTGAGTCTATGTAGTTTAAAGATCTCTACACGTATTCACCAGAACGTTACAGAACGAAATTTTGAGGTACTTTGTAAATCAATTTGGAAAATGGTGCGATGGTCGTGAATCTCACACGTTCCTTTTGCTCCAAAGAAACAATTTCTGCACCACGAAATCGTTTCTGATTCTATTTTCTCCCACTTGTCTCCATACTTTGTTTAAAATATGAAACATATCGAAGGAAATTATAACGAAATCTTTCTTTTGTGTTCTCTGAAAAAGAATTCTGAAATTTCTACCAAAACTAGCTTATCATATTTACATCTTAGAAATGTTTTCTTTCGGATAGGGTGCAGTAAACACTATATCCACTAAAATTAGGTGTGTCACTATCATTTTCTTCAATGAGGTTTTAAAATCACAGAACACAAAAACGAAACACCAATTTTCGTTATTTTATGTTAGCTACACAGGATTTGCGTTCAACAAATGATTATAACATTCGTTTAACGCAAATCATGTCAAAAAAGTATTTGTGCATGGATGAGCCATTACATTACGACCACCCCCAGCCTAGAGAAATGAGCGCGCCTGGAGACCGTGCCGTGTCGCAGGTGGAGTTCACAGAGCAGAATATATACAACCCGAGGAGCGGCTTTCGGTTAGTAGAGTGTTCGGAGTCAGAATGGGAAAAGCTGCCGATTTATCGGCATTTGATAAAGGACAAATTGTGAAGGCATGGCGTCTCGGAACTACGATTTCGGAAACGGCGCAGCTTGTGGGTTTTTCACGTGCCGCTGTAGTGAGTACGTATCAAAAGTGGTGCACAGATGGCCAGACGACGAACCCTTTGTCGTCCGTTGCTCATTGATGCCAGAGGGGAGCGCAGACAGACTGTCGGGAGTTGTCCATAGCGACCACAGGGCCACAGGACGACAAATCACCCTCAACTACAACAGTGGTGATCAGAGAAATGTGTCACAGCACACAGTTCATGGTAGCCTTCTGCTCATGGGCTTACGTAGCTGAAGACCCCAGCTGGGTCCCCATGCTCACTGCACGTCATCGCCAAGAACGCATGAAATGGGCCCAACATAATCGTGATTGGACCGTGGATGATTGGAAGAAGGTGGCATGGTCTAACGAATCAAAATTCCTGGGGCATCACGCACACGGCAGAGCACGAATACGCCGATTATCAACGGAGGCTATGGCACCTGGATGCACTGTTGGATGGAAACAGGTTGCCGGCAGCAGTGTGACGTACCTGCCAGCAGGACGCACATGACATAAAGGCACATAGTAATCAGAATAATCGTCCGCGTAGCTCAATTGGTAGAGCGACTTATTCCGGAATGGGGGGATCCGGGTTCGAATCATGGCGTTGACAGAAATGACGGAAAAATTTACTTCGTTATAATGGCGCCCGAACTATCCGGATGACCCGGTCGTTAAAGATCTCGCAATGGTGTGATGTTCTTTCCACACCCCGAGATAGGAAAAATCAGAGAATCCCTTCTCCAGCGCTTCGAAAAAGAAACGTGTGTGACGTTGCATTCCACACACCAGATTGACTGGGAGTTCTCAAGTGCACGTTCTACAGTGGATGGCTGCCTGCAACGATTCACGGTCACGGCTGACCCGTGGGCCATGCCCCCGGCCCTCTTTCGGGGGGAGATGTGACGTACCTGCCAGCAGGACGCACATGACATAAAGGCACATAGCAATCAGAATAATCGTCCGCGTAGCTCAATTGGTAGAGCGACTTATTCCGGAATGAGGGGATCCGAGTTCGAATCCTGGCGTGGACAGAAATGACGGAGAAATTTACTTCGTTATAGCAGGGTTATGCTGGGGGCGATGTTTTCTTGGAACACTTTAGCCTCCATTATCGCAATAGCACAATCCCTGACAACTGTCAGGTACCTGAGCATCGCTTCGGACCAAGTTCACCCATTCATGGCAACTGAGTTCCCTGCTGATAATGGCCATTACCAACAGGATAATGTGCCAAGCATCACGGCCAGAATCGTCATGGAGTGGTTCGTGGAACATTCTCAAGACTTTCTGGTGATGCCCTGATCTCTAAATTCCCCTGACAAGAACCCAATCGAACATTTGTGGTACGACTTGGAAGAGCCGGTTCGCGCTAAAACACTACCTCCACAAAATGTACGGGAACTGGAGGACTTGCTGTTGACATTATGATACCAAATACCCCAGGATACCTATCGCTACCTCATCGAATCGATGCCTCGCCGAGTTGCCGCTGTTTTGCGGGCTAAAGAAGGTCCTACAGCTTATTTATTAGGTAGGTGGTCATAATGTAATGATTGCTCATCGGTGTATATCATATGTGCAACCGCTTTCCTCCAAAATGGATCATGGAGTAAACTACACTTTCATTTAAAAAATACAATAACTTTACATTGATTGATATTTTTATTGCATGTGTTTAACAAATATTTAAATCTTAATGTTCTTTTTCCTACCAGTATGTGATTATCTGTATGGATCGTTCAGTTGCGAGAATTCCAGCTCAGAAGAAAAAACAGTTTGCTTGCTTTTAATGGGAAATAATATTCATCCTGTTTTGAAGTTCGAATGCTAACCGAACTCTTAAGCTTTCAGAAACTGCTGCTATTAGTTCTGGTTGCGCAGTAACAACTGGCAATAATGTCTGAGTATGTCACGCCAGAAAAAGAACAATACCATTAACTCCTATGCTGTTGCGATGAATATCTTCTGAAATCGAACAATGGGGCAATAAATGGCGGCTGAGTGTCTTAAGAGAAAGAAGTTTCTCCTCAGGAACTCAGATATCTGGCCCATTAAGCACTACGTCAATAGCGCCATATGCAAACAGAGTATGTGCATTCATTTTATAGCTTTAGGTAAAGAATTGTCCAGAGACAGATAGGATCAAAGAGAGAGAAATTTTATCTTTCGTTATTTATAAGCTCTTACGCTTCGAAAGGCATTTTTCAGCATGTATGTGTCAACATACACTGAAGTGCCAGAAAAACTGGTACAGACGAGCTTATGCAAAATACATAGCAACGTCACTTATGCGCGTTGTCGGTTACGTCCGACAGCGCGTATATAAAGCGATAGACATCCTTGTCAGCTGTCAGAGTTGTTTTCGGCATGAGAATGACAAGTAATAATGATTTAAGCGATTTACAACGCGATGTCATAGTTGGCGCTCGTGAGATGGGCCGTAGTATTTTGGAGGTAGAAACCAAGATCGGATTTTCACGGACAACCATTGCAAGGTTGTTCCGTCACTACAAGAATTCCGGCAAAACCTCCAACCTACGATACCATTGTGGCCGTAAAAAGACATTGGGTGAACGTGACCATCGTCGGCTATCAACAACCGTTTCACGCGATAGGCGTGCAACACTTTCGCAGGTATCGACGGAATTCAATGCTGGAGCCTCAACAAGCATCAGCGTCCGGACTGTGCAACGTACCCTGCACGATATGGACTTTGGGAGCCGACGCCCAACTGGAGTTCCCTTGATGGGTGCACGACACCGAGTACATTTCCTGGTTTTCATGTCAGCTGCCTTGTAGTGTATGATTTTCGCTAAGTTCTTATCTTCCTTTTAAGACATCTCCTAAGTCGGTGAGTGTTTGCTTCTACTAATAATCTCTATTTTACTTTTAGACCAAGTTGGTCGTTGAAAGAACTTGTCTCGCCATTACAAATGGCGTCATCGCCTGGATTGACTGATACACTTGTCTCTCACTCCAAGGTTCTTGCCTTCTTCTGACGCAGATTCGGGTTTTCCCACTGAAATGACATGGTTCAAATTTCTCCAAAAGTCTTCCGCTCACTTGTGGAATTGATGCCAAGTCGAGTTGCTGCATTTCGCTGGGATAGAGGAGGTCCTACATGATGCTAGATACGTATCCCATTACTTTCATTACTTTTTACACTTCAGTGTGTAACAGCACTACCGGAAGGAGAACTTCAGCATACACACCGAATCACATATTGGGGAAAATGGGCTATAACAGCAGACATCCCTTTTGCTTAACACTTGCCTCTGCTAACGGTCAACAAATTTGCCTGTCGTAGGCAAGGAAAGGCAAAAACTGGACTCTTGAGGACTGGAAATTGGTCGCCTGGTCCGAGGAATCACTTTTTCAGTTAATAAACGAAGTTGAAAGCGCCAGATCATGGCTTCAGCAGCATGAATATATTAATCCTAACTGCATTGTGTAAACAGGCTGTTGGAGATGGTGTTCTAGGGTATGTTGAGATGGTGTTCTAGCGCACTGTTGGCCATGGGATGCATGTTGTTCTTAATAACGCTGGAACAGCATTTGGATGCCATGAGATATCATAACATCATTGCCGACCAGGAACACCCATACGTGTACATTGTGTTTCCTGAAGTAGAGTGCTGCTTCCAGCAGAATAGGGTGTCATGCTGTCAGACCTGGATCGTCGCAGGAGCACGACAGTTACTTCAAAGAACTAAAATGGCTTCCCACAGTCTTTAGGGCTTAATGCAATTGAAGAGCCGTGCGATGAGATTGGGAGAGCCTTTCTTAACAGAGATCCTCCTTCTGCGAACATTCGGAAATTAATGGACGTCAATTCATGAGCTTGGATAAACATTCATGTTCAACACCTCGTTGAATCTAACCAAACCAAATTAAGGCTGTTTTGAAGGTCAAAGATGGTCTTCCAACATTCGGAAACTAACAGATATCCCCTAAACTTCGGCGGCCTGCGAGCATTCGGTAATTCACGGACGCCAAGGCCCCAGCTTAGCTAAACATTCATCGAGAAGGATATCAGCACATCGTTAAATCCAGGTTACACATAATCGAGGCTGTTTGAACGCCAAGGGCTTCCCAACACATTTCGAGGTAGGTGCTCATAATAATTTTCTGCTTCAGTGTATAATACTCTGTTCAGTAACATCATCACTATTACGTGCTACAGAAAGTGTCCACTGTGGAGATTGGAGTGGCTATAATGTGTGTGTGTGTACACTAGTGATGACATAAATAATTCCTCTTTGGAAATTCATTCGTCTGTCATGCTAAAGAGTCATAGAGTCATTCACGAATGATTATTCAAATGAATTATCCAATTTCCAGGTTGTCACTATGTTCATTGAGTAAATTAACTAGTGCAGGGACTCCAAGTTGCACTTTAAACTCCACAGTTCATTTTGGCAAGCTGTCCGAATGAGCGAGAGCTCTTAAACCATTCATAATGATCGATTTTCCACTAGCGAACTCGTGGCGAACGATTCAAGAACACCATTCAAGATGAACGGCATCCAAGTATCACTGCAATTCATAGGTTTCACAGTTGTTTCCAAACTGACTGCTGTTTGCTCACAACGGTTGACACTCATTAATTCTCGACGTTACCTTTCTAATTCAGAATTCGTTTCCGAACTTATTCTGCGACTTCGGTGTGCGTCGCAAATGTGGCTGACTGAATGATCATTCACGGTGAAGATTCATTCGTTAGGAACTAACCGTACGCGAATGGTCCATCACTACGTGCTGCAACTTCAGTGTGTGTGCCGTAGTAATGACAGAATTAATGAGCATTCACAGTGACGCGAGCGAATCAATTACGATGAAGATTCATTCGTTGTGAGTGAATCATTTACGAATGGACCATCACTACGTGTTGCGACTTCAGTGTGTGACGTAGTATTGACGGGATGAATGATCATTCACAGCTGTGAGAGCTAACCATTCACGGTGAAGAATCATTCGTTGTGAATGAATCCTTCACGAATGGTCCAACACTACGTGTTGCGACTTCAGTGTGTGACGTAGTATTGACGGGATGAATGATCATTCACAGCTGTGAGAGCTAAGCATTCACGGTGAAGAATCATTCGTTGTGAATGAATCCTTCAGGAATGGTCCAGCACTACGTGTTGCGACTTCAGTGTGTGACGTAGTATTGACGGGATGAATGATCATTCACAGCTGTGAGAGCTAACCATTCACGGTGAAGAATCATTCGTTGTGAATGAATCCTTCACGAATGGTCCAGCACTACGTGTTGCGACTTCAGTGTGTGACGTAGTAATGGAGGAATGAATGATTATTCACAGGGGTGAGAGCAAATCATTCACCGTGAAGAGCCATCCGTTGGGAATGAATCATTCACGAATGGTTCCTTACTAATATACTGTATATCCAAGTAAACTTGCTTTAAAAACGTATTTTCTATTCATGTATTACAAATATCAAGTGCTTTAAGAACCTAGATACGCCGATGTCTTTACAAAATTCGATAAGTGCTTGTTTAAACAATTTTCCAATACAGCCACCGAAAGAGGAATAATAGTTACATTTTATATCTACGGCCAAACTCAATTCAAGATCCGCAACTTTTGAAACAGGATTTTCGTGAATAAAACAGCGCTAACGTATCTAAAAGTGTATCAATCTCCCCACTGCATATGGATTTAATATAAGTAATTTCTAACTTTACTACCGCAAAGGGAAAATTGTGCTCTTTTGTATATGTGCGCTTGGGGAGTCGTATTTAAACTCAAATGAAGAATTCCTCAGATAAATCCATCCTCTAAGTCTGCGATTCCTTTTCATTGAAAATATGATAAATATCTGATGCTCCGTCTGTTTACCTTAGAGAGATTTTTTCAAGCCTCTTTTATTTAAAGTGCCTTTATATTTTTCAACGCATTTATTTATTTATAAACGTAGTTATTTATTTCCTAAAACGGCTCTTCTAGGTGCTGCTGGATACGCTGATACGAGGCTTCATCAGATAGCTTTTGGTTTGCACTCCGTTGTTTGCTATGGCAATACTTCCTGCCTTTGGCGTTCACTTAAAAGAAAAACATGTCTACAAACATAGAAATCAAATATGAATACGAAATTATTCTGAGACTGCACATATTCCGGAATCTTATTTATTGTAGTATATAAATTTATGAAGCTGATATAGAATCCACTGCGAAACCAGAGGCATCTTTTTTCTTTAACTTTTAGTAATAGATCTGAGACATATTCTGGGACTTCTTTTCAGCAAACCATTTTGAAACTTAATCTTTTACTTTGTGGCTAAAACAAATGTGCTTATAACATCACGTTATCATTCTGTATATACCTCTTGAACATTATATCTCCGCATTTATCAGTCGTATTTGAAATGTCATTGGCAAAGTGATGAAAATTTATCCTTTATCTTTGGTGCAATGACTTATTAGTACGTATTTGATCGATAAGTAACTTTCGATTACCTTTGGTGGAGGATTCAGGATATGTAAGTCCGTCTTTCAATGCTGCACTGCCGGACAATTGCTAAGGACGGATGACAATAGCAACGATAGCAACCATAAAATGGAAGGCAGGAGAATGTGGAAATTAGCATAAGTGCGGGATACAGTAAGACGTGTTGTGCGTATGCAAATTTTGGATTGCCGAACTTGTTCGTGACGTCATAGCGCTGATAAGAGATATAAAGGATTTGACGCGTATTGACAGTTGTTGTTCAAACGCAAAGTTGAAAGGGAAAGAATCAATTGACGAACTTGCAATTTTCAGTATGTCTTCCCGACATCACCTAGATGATTTTACGCGTGGCCGTATTATTGGCAAGATTGAAGAAGGGCGAAAAATAACAGATGTTGCCAGGGAATTCGACGTCAGCCACAGTGTGGTTTCAAGGCTTTGGAAATCATTTCCAACAAATGGAGAGTGTAGCAAACGTCACGGGGAGGTCGTGTTCGCAGTACGACACCTGCAGAAGATCGGTACATAGTGCTATCAACAAAAAGACACCAGCGCATGACAGCTAGTAAGGTAGCAAATCAGTTTATGGCTGCTACTGGCAAGCGGATCTCCCGAAAAACTGTCGCCTGACGTTTGCATGAAGGAGGACTATACGCCCGCCGTCCTGTTGTGTGCATCCCATTGTCCAGACGTCACCGTACCGCCCGTTTGCAATGGTGCCATGAACATCGCAATTGTACTGATAACGACTGATCTGCTGTCCTCTTCTCAGATGAGAGTAGATACCGTCTATCGTCTGATTGTCGGCGACAACTGATCTGGCGTGATAGTGGTACTGCATATTGTCCAGCAAACATACAGGAAAGGGACCGATATCCGACATGAAGTGTCATGGTATGGGCTGGCATCATGATCAATGGCCAGACGTCCCTCTATGTGCTTCCAACTGGGACTATGACTGGCCAACGATACATTAATGATGTTCTGCTACCTCATGTTTGCATGTTCCCTGGTGCCTCATCCGTGCACTGACAGAGGAATGGGATAAATTACCGCAACAGCTGCTTGATAATGCTGTGCAAAGCAAGACACGATGTGTGGAATCTTGCATCGCCCTCCATGGTGGCCATATCCCGTATTGACATCTTACGCCGGAACGCCTGCGGACGGTAATTGCACTTTTTTCACGTTTACGTATTCTGCACAAAATGGCTTGTTTGTCCCTTGAACACGTTTCAAAGCCTTCTGGATTTCAGAGCACAATAAATTGTCTTTCTTGTAATGTCCTGGCATTCTGACATTATTTTATTTCACTTGGCATCCAACCACGCTTACTTTTTTATGCGCTATATAGCCGTTTATGATCCGTCCTTAGCAATTGTCCAGCAGTGTATTACACTATCTGGACTATAGGGCGTTATTTGGCACAATATGTTTTTTGTTTAGAGGTTTAACGACCACCGTGAGCAACTCAATGGGCTATAAGCTGTCGCCCGTCCCTAATTTAGGGCCACTGATTTCAAGGAAGGGAGAGAGCAAGCGCCTTAAGACAAACGCAACATCCATGTCTCACCGGAAATCGAACCCGGACCCCATCAAGGAAGAATGATCAATAGCCATCGCCTAGACTACTGCGCCGCCGGGGCGACCACAAGAATTCAAATAAAACCGTTGCTTGATGGAGAAGAGATTACAGTGAAACTGACACACTGCCTGCAGACCTGAACTCACTGGATGGAAGGTACAGGCAATGACTGAGGTTCTATCTGCACGAAATACGCTGGCAGCGGAGTCCCATCACGAACTTCAAGAAGTCTATGATCACGTAAGCGGTCGGAGCGTACCAGAATAGTGTCCAAAACTGTTTCAAGTTTTGAACACCAAATTTTTGCAATGGCGTTTCAATTTTTTCTGCTTTGAGTGGAAGGCGAAATATGTGCCTACGTTCATTAGCAAAACCCATTGTGCAGAAACTGACTGATCTGTGGTGCTGGTGTTGGCTCAATGTTCGGAGAAGCTGATACAATGCAGACCCGGTGGTGCAGTGGTCTAAGCGATGGCTTCTGATCGTTTGAACGAAAGGTGTCCGGGTTCGAATCCCAGTCGGGCATGGATGTTGAGTTTGTCTTACGGCACTGGCTCTATCCATTTCCTAGAACCAGTAACCCTAAATTAGGGACGGGCGACTGCTTATAGCCCATTGAGTTGCTCACGGTGGTCGTTAAACCTTAAATCAAAAAAAAAAAAAAAAAAAAAAAAAAAGAAGCTGATACAAAATTGTAGAGCGCAGGTGCCACTATCAGGTTTCTAGTTACTTAGAGGAACGCGTCGGCATCTAAATCTTTGAACGTAGTACGACTGTGGGATACGATATTCATGTACCCGTATGTCATAAGAATTAGCATGGTGAACGCGTGGGACAGCAGCCACTTTTTGTCAACGCCCTTAGTGAGCGTCGTGTTTTGCAAATCGTAACGCAATAGTGACGAATAGCAGTGGCCCACCTAACCAGTTTTTACAACGCTTGAGTGGTGAGATCAAAGTTCACATGGAAAATGCGCTGGACTCTAGATTATACAGACTATAATGATCACCAAAAGTCACACGCACTCACGCTCCGTTGCGTGACATTAAACCCTGATTTTGAAGGGACACATCAGCATTAACATTGTACACTGAAAGACGCACATGTGGAAATCTTCGACCTGGTCTGATAAATTCCGTTTCTCCATTCCAGCATGTTTATGGACGTGTTCACATTCGGTGAAAGAAACAAACACCATGGCACCAGGATGCAGTATTGGAGAGTCGGCATGCTGAAATCGGTAGTATTACGGTTTAAAGATTGTGTTCCTGAAATTCTCAGGGTACACTGCTGACATTGAATTTACAGTATGTCTCGAAGAAACGCTCTACGTTTCTTCCGAAAGAAAAAGTAGATCGTTGTATCCTGCAACTCTGAACCATGACAGTGTATCAACCCCTTCATCATGACAGTGTATCCTGGCAACCCCTACGTCTAACAATATGATAATGCGTCATAGCCCACTGCCTAGTGAGTTGCTACTTGGTTTCATCAACATGAGGCACTTCTCACTTCTCTCATAGCTGCCCGTCTTTCTGGATCACAACACAATTGATCATATTTAGGAGCTACTGGAAAGAAGGATTTGATATTACCACCATCATTAGATAAAAAGCAGGCTTTGCAAGACACAATGCCTAACACAAGGACTGCACCTCTTTAGGCTGACTGAAACACTTTACGTAGTCCATGCCAAGACATACAGGGGCTGTATTATGGGTAAAAGATGGTTTCACACGATACTTAACCAATCCGAGAAAGTTTTTCCGCAGAAAAACATTTTTCAGTAAGCATGACGGGATTTGCTAATAGACAGGAAATTTTGGGTTGTCTCAGATTGGCCAACAGGAACTTTCTTTGCCCCGGAAAAGAGAATAGAATGAATAGATGCAGTCCATGTCTAACACATGGCCTGCACCTCTTCGGGTTGATTGAAGCACTTTACGTAGTCCATGCCAAGACATGCATGGGTAGTATTATGAGTAAAAGATGGTTTCGCACGATAGTTAACAAAGCCGAGAAAGTTTTCCGCAGAAGAACATTTTCCAGTAAGCGTGATGGGATTCACCAATAGGGAGGAAATGTTGGGTTGTCTCAGATTGACCAAAAGAAACTTTCCTTGCCACAGAAAAGATAATAACATTTTTAATATTGGTCCTTTTGTATACAAAACAACATTTCAGCTTGAATGGTAATTAAATCCGTTTGACGGATTTTTAGCTGCAATTAAATGGCTTTTTGGTAAGCACAATTGGAGGAATCCATACACATTTTTAAGAGTAATAAAAATGTATCTTATATAGCCGGAGAATTGGTGTCAGCATTGTTCATTCAAGTATATACTGCTTCACTTCAGTAAAATATTGCTTTACTTTTCAAACAATGTTTTAGTGCCAAAGCCTTTAGGAAATTAACTTGGAACAAGAATGTCTAGATTTTTTGGGTCCTTCATTGCAATTTGCGTATATACATCTAAGTATATAAAAGGATCTCAGGAACTACAGACCTATCAGCCTCCTATCAGTGGTTTATAAAATCTTCACTAAAGTTCTTTCACACCGCTTGAAGGTGACACTGGACATGGCTCAACCGAGAGAACAAGCTGGATTCAGGAGTGGCTACAGCACAATAGATCATATCCACGTACTGAGAGAACTAATTGAAAGAGCGAGGGAATATGAACTTCCATTGTGCATGGCTTTTATCGATTATGAAAAAGCCTTTGATTCGGTGAAACCATCAGCAGTTGCAATGGCTCTGAAATCCTGAGGAATTGAAGATGCATACATTAATATTATTAATAACATCTATGAAAATGCAAGTGCAAAGATTCGGCTGTTTGAAAATACAACACACATAAAAATTGGAAAAGGAGTGAGACAAGGTGACACCATATCTCCGAAGCTCTTTAATGCCACATTGGAAAATGTCTTTCAATCACTGAACTGGGAAAACAAAGGGATAAAGATTAATGGAGATTATCTAACCCACCTTCGTTTTGCTGATGACATAGTCATTTTTGCAACTACCCCATCAGAGCTACAGAGTATGATCCAGGAACTTGCTGACAAGAGTAAAGAAGTGGGATTAAAAATGAACTTTCAGAAGACAAAAGTGATGTACAATGCTTTTACAAGAAATGAAGATTTATCAATTGATGGAGAAAAGCTGGAGATAACAGACACGTACGTTTATCTTGGACAGCAGATATCAAGTGAGGGTCACATTGGTGAAGAAATTAATCGGCGTACAAAACTTGCCTGGAGAGCTGTTGGAAGAAACAGCATAATTTTCAAGAGCAATATGCCATTATGTCTTAAAAGAAAAGTGTTTGATCAATGCATCCTTCCAGTGCTTACGTATGGTGCAGAGACGTGGACCTTAGCTAAAAGAGACATACAAAGGCTGCAGACAACTCAAAGAAGCATGGAGAGGTGCATGCTTGGTGTAACCAGGAGAGATAAGAAGAGGAACACGTGGATCCGAAAAATGACAAGAGTGGAAGACATCATGATCAGAGTTAAATCCCTGAAATGGCAATGGGCTGGACATACTGCCAGAAGGACAGACCATCGATGGACAGCCGAAATTTTAGATTGGATTCCAAGGGACAGGAAAAGACCCAGAAGAAGACCACATGGGAGATGGGTGGATGAAATTCGAAAGTATGCGGGAGTGACATGGAGGAGACTGGCACAAGACAGACCGTTGTGGAGGAAACTTGGGGAGACCTTCGTCCAGCAGTGGATTGATAATGGTTGACAATGATGATGATGATGATGATAAAAAAGGTGACATTGAGGATCTCAGGAACAACAGACCTTTCATCCTCCTATCAATGGTTTATAAAATCTTCACTGAAATTCTTTCACACCGCTTGAAGGTAACACTGGACATGACTCAACCGAGAGAACAAGCTAGATTCAGGATTGGCTACAGCACTATAGATCATATCCACGTACTGAGAAAACTCACTGAAAAAGCGAGGGAATATGAACTTCCATTGTGCATGGCTTTTGTCGATCATGAAAAGACCTATAATTCGGTGAAACCATCAGCAGTTACAATGGCTTTGAAATCCTGCGGTATTGAAGATGCATACATTAATGTTATTAATGACATCTATGAAAATGCAAGTGCAAAGATTCGGCTGTTTGAGAATACAGCACGCATAAAAATTGGAAAGGGAGTGAGACAAGGTGACACCATATCTCCCAAGCTCTTTAATGCCACATTAGAATATGTCTTTCAATCACTGAACTGCAAAACAAAGGGATAAAGATTAATGGAAAGTATCTAACTCACCTTCGTTTTACTGATGACGTAGTCATTTTTGCAACTAACCCATCAGAGCTGCAGAGTATGATCCAGGAACTCGATGACAAGAGTAAAGAAGTGGGATTAAAAATGAACTTTAAGAAGACAAAACTGATGTACAATGCTTTTACAAGAAATTAAGATTTATCGTTTGATGGGGGAAAGTTGGAGATAATGATGAAGAAATTAGTCGACGTTTAAAACTGGCCTGGAGAGCTTTTGGAAGAAAAAGTATAATTTTCAAGAGCAATACGCCATTATGTTTTAAAATAAAGGTGTTTGATCAATGCATCCTTCCAGTGCTTAAGTATCGTGCAAAGACGTGAACCTTAACTAAAAGAGACATACAAAGGCTGCAGACAACTCAAAGAAGCATGGATAGGTGAATGCTTGGTGTAACCAGGAGAGATAAAAAGAGGAACTCGTGGATCAGAAAAATGACAAGAGTGGAAGACATCATGATCAGAGTAAAATCCCTGAAATGGCAATGGGCTGGACATACAGCCAGAAGGACAGATCATAGATGGACAGCCGAAATTTTAGACTGAATTCTCAGGGACAGGAAAAGACCCAGAAGAAGACTACATGGGTGATGGGTGGATGAAATTCGAAAGTATGCGGGAGTAACATGTAGGAGGCTGGCACAAGACAGACCGTTGTGGAAGAAGCTTGGAAAGACCTTCGTCCAGCAGTGGAATGAAAATTGTTGACAATGATGATGATGATTTTGCTTTTAATATTAGATATTTACTAGCAGCCAGAGGATTGAGGAAAAACATATTTTTACGCATTTCAAATCTTTCTCTGCTTGAGAGATTGCTTCGCAATCTATATACACTGAAGTATTTAGCATTTAATGTTAGCTATTTATTAGCAGCAAGAGAAGTGAGGAAGAACATAATTTTACGCCTTTAGAGTCCCTCACTTTGTTTTAGAGAAGGCTTTGGGGTTTCATCACGATATGTTAGGAGAATATTCAACACAATACAGTCTGCTTACTTGAGTGTTAAACAGATTGCAGAAACCGCTGGCAAAAGGTGAAAAAACTAAGTTCGTGTTGATCAGATTTCACATGAAAAGTTTTGTAGGTGGTAAAAAAAAATTTGTAAGTTGAATAACGTGTTTACTATTTTAATATCTTACTTTTAACATCCACGTCACATCTTACAAAAGAGAGTGATATGGAACTATTAAATCTTAACTACACCCCCAGGAGACCAGGCGGATCAAACCAAACATTGGGGTGTTTTAATTAGGTTTCAAAATGTAGTTTTTAGGACAAACATTAGGTATCAACTAGGTTTCTTTAAATACCAATTAATATGCTCAATAAATATCATATGTACTCAAAAAGGGATTTTGTAAAATACTACTTGCGCCATTGTTAATATTATTAAAAAATAAAAATAACAAATAAAAATAATATTTAATATTGTTATAAAGATACATCTATGTAAACAAAAAATCTTTAAATATAATTAAAAAAAATTTCAATTTCAAAATCATTTAAAATTACTTATACAAACCACCACTTTATGAAGTTTTCAATTTGCCATAAAACTCACAACTTTAAATTTCAATCTGTCCGAAATCCCACATCCTAATTTTACAGAAGGATTTGCCTGCAGTCCCATATCTTAAAATTTTTCAACTGATTTTCCGGGATAGATGTTGTAGAAAAATTCAAAATACTTTCAAAGAATGACGGACAATTATTTCTCTCCGGAAAATCCGAAATTTCAAACACTCAAATGTACACGGTTATAGCCAAAGCTTATTTGTGTGAAAAAATCGCATAACCAAATAACCTATAACCGAGTAAACGATACATTTTTCGCTTACTGTTTTGAAAAAAAAATTTTTTTTTTTTGGACAACAAACTCGATTTCACAAACTATTCCCGCAAAACACGAAAAATATTGTCAAAAACACGAACTCTATCAGGAAGCTGTCATTCTTATATATTTCTACGAGCGGTGGTGAAACGTTTTCAAGTCGAAAATTTCCCAAATTTCGGTTACATGAATACATCTAGTTATAGCCAAAACATATTAGTGCGGGAAAAAATGGAAAAACCAATAGACATGAGCGACAACTAATTTATTTATCATTTTTTATGCTACTAATTAGTAAGCTAATAATCGATTATCAACGAGGTACTGTTTTCCTGTTAATAAGTTCAGTAACAAGAATGAGAAAAATGTGGAGAGTAACTTTAAAGATACAATTACGCAAAATGTGACAGCGAAAGAAATATTTCAAAAGGAAAAATGATAGAAAAGAAAAATAAAGAAAGGAAGTTAAAAAAAAAAAAAAAAAAAGACCAAGCTTGGACATCACATGGAATTACGTTGCTTTCAAAATGTAGAAAAAATTCAAAAAACGACCTGATTTTTAAAAACTTCAAAAAAAGTTAAACAGAACGCCGAATGGAAGAAATGTATGGTTTCATTATAACCACAAAATAATTGAAAAGTAATGTTACAGAAGCCCACATACGAAAATAAATTAATTTAGTTACAGGAAAAGGAAAAATAAATTATATTAGAAAAACGATGACCTGCATTTCATATACTAAATATATAAACTAACCTATAAGCACAGAATAGGATATAGAGATTGTATTTAGCTGTAACACAAACGAACAACCCATAACATTAATTGAAGCTGATCGTATCGTGAGTGGAGTTCACAAAACGAAATTAGAAAAGGTAAACTGCTTCTGCTGGCGGTATTTATATACAGACGAGAACATGCATGTTGAAACAATAGACGAAATAAAAATACTTCTCAACATGATGCACGGAACTCGCCCCGGTGGAGCAGTGGTCTAAGCGATGGCTTCTGATACTTTCTCCGAGATGGATAGGGGTTCGAATCCCTGTGAGACCTGGATTTGTCTTAAGGCACTGGCTTTCTCGCTTCCCTGGAACCAGTGGCCCTAAATTAGGGACGGGAGACCGCTTATCGCCGCGTTGCTCACTGTGGTCGTTAAACCAGAGCCGCGGGTGGCCTATTGGTCAACGTTCGTCACTGCCACGGAGATAACCTCAGGTTCGATCCCAGCCAGATACGAACGCTCGAACCGCTAAATATCCGCCGTGCGTCGGATGGGCACGTTAAGCCATCGGACCCCGGGTACTGGGCCCCCCGGTAATAAATAAGGGCGTTTTCTTCCCCCTTTCTACCTCGCTTCCGTGTCACTTTCCTATCGGGCACTCTAGCCGAAATCTCTTAGCTTCCTATTTCTAAGGGTTGTTTAAGACCTGGGGTCAGACATTACCTTCCTAAAATCCTTTGCATGTGATCTGATCTGATCTGGTCTTTAAATCCACGAATAAGAAAAAAATGCTCGTTCTAAACAATAAACTCCGGATTTGTAACAACTTGTATTATTAAGGTAAAAAAGAGAGTTTTAAAGCATTCCAAACACAGATATTCTAATGCGTGTAACTGTTGAAATTATTCTCAAGATTATTTTGAGAGTAAATACAGTACTGATTAAGATTTCCAAAGATTTAATGCGGTAAACAAAACACAACTGACTATTTGATACCATTCCCAATGTTTTCTCTGTTATTATTCTGAGGTAAAAGACATTTTCTCAGTTCTTTGTCTTACTAAGTAGAAGGACAAAGTAGAATGACCATAATTAAAGTTTACGTTCTAGCAGAATCATCCTATTTAAAGGAGATTCAGATTAATATAATACCAATACCATTGCTAAAATTATGATTATTCTATTCCAAATCTTCCGGTTCTAAGATTATTCTAATCATATTGTCATTACAGTAATTTGCTTTATGCAAATCCTAATATCATTGCTATTATTACGGCAATGCTGATTTCCATACCGTTGCTTTAATGAAAATTGCTGTAATCCTAATCTTTCCTCTGTTTTTCTGAAGTCCATCAGACAGCGACAGGTGAGATAGAAAGTGTACTTCTTGATAGACAAAACCAGCAAAATGTACATTTCACTTTAGAATAATCATTAGGATACACCCGGATTAATACCTGATGTTTATGTTTTGTTTACTACACTAAATCCCATGGACAATAAACATCTTCCGAAATTAATAGTTGATTTCAATTTCCTTGGAATTGGTAAAAATGGTGAAGTGTTAAATAAATTTATATTGAAAAACGGTTAAAGACTTACACTACATGAAGAGGTAAACGCCCATGTGATTAATTATATCATTAATCAGATATGTGAATGGAAATTGTATAAATGATTTAAGGAGATGATTATACCAAAAATGCATGCAATACAGTTTTATTTATCAATTACTAAAGTTATAGAGGGCTCATTAAGTATTCTCAGTCGAAGAAGCGGTTACCTGTCTTTTAAGTTAAAAGTAGTGAAATAACAAAGGAAATGAAATTTTCAAAAAAGACACTAGAATTACGTTGAATGTGATGATTATGAAACTGCGTCATTCAGCAGCATTTCATTGACGAAGATCACATAAAGAAAAACGAAAGAGAAAAGAAGAAAGGAAACTACCCGAACAGGGTTCAAAATCTATTAAATATGTTTACATTCAGTGATACAGAATTTAATAAAAGATTAAGCAAGTCTATGTGCCACAACTAGTCATCTTTTCTTTATAGTCGAAAGTGATTAACCGAAAAGGATTCTAAAAGAAACGTTGAAGCTTCTGCGTTCTGTACCGTAAGGAACATAATAAAAATATCACCCACTCAAAGGATATGCTGTGTTAGGATTTCAGAAATGGCCAGCTATAAACCAAAATTATTGAACACATTAAGCAAAGCAAGGAAAGTTGAAGTACTGAAAGAACATAATAAGGCATGAAGGCTTACAAAAGCTATTTCTTGCAGGGAGGGCAGAAAAAAAGAAAGATGAAGGAAGACAAAAACCCAAACTGAACCATAATATCGGGAAAGGATAGGGATGAAATTTGGTGGTTTTTGAAGGAAAGACAAAGCTATCAGTAATTTAGAATCACTGTAGCTTTCTTCAGCTCCTTTAAGAAGGATCAGTGTAAGAATGCAGCACATAGTGTCGTTAGTAGAGCAAATGTAATGGATGAAAGGGCGAATAAACAGTACAGAATCCAACACAAGACTGGATTAAAATATTTTCTGTAGACTTTTTTTTTTATTGGAGGTTTAACGACCACCGTGAGCAACTCAATGGGCTATAAGCAGTCGCCCGTCCCTAATTTAGGGTCACTGGTTCCAGGGAAGGGATAGAGCCAGTGCCGTAAGACAAACACTACATCCATGCCTGACCGGGATTCGAACCCGGACCCCTTATGGACGAATGATCAGAGGCCAACGCCTTAGACCACTGCGCCACTGTAGACTTCCAAAGAGGACTATGTATAGTGAAACATAGATCTGATAAGCACTAAAATTCGTAAATAAATAATAAAACATTACAGAATCTAATGCATTCTAATGCTTAAGAGGCATTACTGCATTTCAGTGCATCAAAAACTCACGTTAGAGAAAATTTGTCGAATACGGGAAAATCATTCTGAAATACAAGGTAAAGAGCAAACTTCCTTAACTGCACTGGTCACAAAAAGTTAGGGATATTGCATGAAAGGAAGGATGTATGTATCTGACGTAGGTACGCACTGAAAGAACATCAGCAAGGCTACGTAGCGCAAATGGTAAAGAGTGCTTTAAAAAAAAACAATTTATTTCGGTATTTCTGCACACAACAGAGTATTACTGCAATATTGACAAATTGGTAAATTCGGAAAATGTCCATACTTCTGGATTTCGGTACCTGGTAACACCACCTCTGTGTCGTAGAACATCTTGACTCATACGAGGCATACTTGCACTGATATTACTGTTGAGAGTCTAAGGCAGCTCATGACATATTACAGGCAAAACGCTGTGACGGTCTGCCAGTGTACTAGGGTATAGAACGTGGTTATTCAAATGTCGCTGTACAGCGTCGTAAAGGTTCTCAATAGGATTAAGGTCATGAGACCTCAGAGGCAGCTGCTACGATCATAGGCCTAACCATTAGGGGGTCGGGGGAGGGGAGTCAGGCCCCCCCCCCCAGATGTTCAGAGTCGGGGATCCCCAATGTAAAGGGTCCCCCCAAATTGTTCGGGAATATAATGATTTAATTCACTCTTTCTTATGATGTGAACCAACTAAATTTAATAATAGAAGATTGTAATTTTTTGTAGAATGCAAACACGTGTATAATGTGTACTTAATGAAACAGCGATATCGATTCTTAATAAGCGAAGTCAGTTCTACAACTTTGTAATTTAGATAATAATGAAACGCATACAGCGTATTAAATCCGTTTATTTTTCTGGTGTAATCAGCACAAAGATTCGCCAAGCTTTCGCACTCCACTGGGAGCCTTTTTCAAAGCAATGGTAGACATAAAAAGATTGTAATTTACATTTCTGCCCTATCTATCATAGTTTTATAGTTGTGTTCGCTAAGTTCCACAATTCGCCAACAGAGGCACCTATATCGTGCCCGTTAGACCGCACTTCAGCACCTGCTTTGCTCCCGCGTGCGCGCGCGCTTGTCTGTTTGTGTGTGTGTGTGTGTGTAGGTGGAGCGTGTTCCAAACTCTATCTTATGCAATATGTATATAATATTGTATATACAGTATATGCTCGCAGTATCATTATTGAGGAAGTATACATATAATGTGTGCATGTGTGATCGGACCCCTCCCCCAGATTTTGAAACATGTTTATGCCACTGGATACGACTCAATACCATGATTTTCCAACTCCTTAATCACCTTCTATGCACGTTGACTGGTTGCATTGTCATCGGGGTAATGGAATGCATGTCCAATAGCGGCGCGGAACAGTGTGACAATGGGTACAATTATCTCGTTGCTATACACTTAGGCATTCATGTTGCCTTGACAAGCAAACAAGGAGGTACCGCCATTAAAACTCACTCCTGCCCAGACAAGAACTGACTGCCTCTGGTACGGGTGGCGGATTGCACATGGTATGGTTGCATTCGTGTACTGGATCTCCTCCACATATGTCCTCGTCGAGAATCAGCATAAAGAGCGAAACGGGATCCGTATGTGAAAAGTACGTGGTGCCACTTAGTATTCCATGACAGGTACTGTTGGACCCAGGTTCATCTTTGACGACGGTGAGCTGCTGTCAGTGCCATATCCGTCTCATCGGCCTGACCATTCGGCCGCCAGGGTGACAAAAGCACAAAAACAAGGAACATTTTGAAGTGACCGCTTGTTTTAGGAATTTCATTTTTGGAGCTTACCTAAGCAGCAAGTAATTTTAATTAGGTTGGAAAGTCAACTATAGTTTAGGTACCATGGTATACATGGACGAAACTGGATTTCACAAATATGTTACTTCACCAATGAATTTTTCTTTCTTTCTTTCTGGCAGTCAATTAAATGAGTGTACGAAATTATTTTTAGGTGGTGAAAATACTATGCGGTACCTGTGGTACAGTGGTCTAGACGGTGGCGTATGATCATTAGCCCAAGATGGGTCTGGGTTCGAATCACAGTAAGGATATGCTTTCCCCACGGCTGTCGCTTTCTCCCTTTTCTGAAACCAGAGCCTCTAAATTAGGTACGGGCGACTTTTTATAGTTCATCGAAGTGTTCACGGGGGTAGTTACCCCCACCCCTAAAAATCTATAAAAGGATCACGTATAAACTAAGAGAGATTAATTTGAGTAAATCTCTTGCTATCTGGTAGAAATATGTTAACTTCTTTTGTGGAATGAAATAATCCGCCAGTACACAAAAACGTAATAGTCGGAAGTGCTCTTCACCATTTTGTTGCTCGAATACACTGCTAACTTCTCCCGGGCAGCCTAGTGGTCTCTTAGGGTGTAGCCGGAGGGAACGCGGTGGCAGGGGTCGACGAAGGAAGATAGTTTTAGCGGGGGTGCAGTGTGCTTCGGGTCGAAAGGGACGGAGGAAGGAATAGTTTTGAGTGGCCGGAAAGAGAGAGAAGGATTTTCGGCGGTGTAGAACACTGAGGGAGAACGGAAAGAATGAAAGCACGAAAAGGACAGAAGCTTGGTGACATTCCCCGTATGATCTGAATAAATGTTTTCCTCACTGCAAAATTTAGCTTCAGTCGATTCACTTTTCTACGGTTTGTATTGTTTTTATCTGCTCCAGTTGGAATAATTACGGATTAAACCACCGATACCGAACTTACGGCAAAGGAAGCACAAACGAATCCTCCACACAGGGTGCTGTTATAGAATTCAGCTCCAAGCCCTGTAACATTTAAATGGCGCCCGAACAGGGGCTCTCTCTAGATCTTCCATTCACCGGTACGGAACCCGAGCATCTTTATTAAGCAGCGTGGAACTCGAGCATCGCCGATGAAAAGCAGAGCGGTTCTTCGGTATTTGGTTCTTCAGTGCAGCAACGGGGAGTCTTCAAGTCACCGACGTGGGGCCTGAGAGTATTTTATTCCTCATCGTGGAGACCTGTTCCTGTTCAAATTTTCCTACAGATTGGGACATTTTGGATGGACCAGTGATAGTGCTACTAGACTTTGTGTGACAATCAAAACAGTGTGTGTCAAAAAAAAAAAAAAAAAAAAAACATTCTGGATTACGAAGTCAAGCGACGTGCTGTAAGTAAAAAATATTTTCTTCCATTTTTAAAGTGCACCCACTCTTACAGTGATATGCCACACCACCCGCCACTGGTAGTCAAAACATTTTTATGCATCATAATTTCTGAACGTTAAGATTCGTTAACACAAAGCTTTCCATGAAAAACATTTTTCATTGATTATTTACAGTGCGCACGATACTCGTAAGAGACAAGTATGATATAAAAATACATTTTTAGCCATGATATAACAAGTATTTTCAGCAATTATATAACAAGCATTTTTTGGTATTTTCTGCAGCATCATGTATTCCATGAAACTCAATGCCGAGAATTCCACTTCGGAATGTTTTAACGCCACAGAGCCTTATATAAGGGATGTACAGCCCCAATTAGATACTCAAGAAGGGAGCATGTTGCAACTAATGATGAAAAAACTTGAGGCTAGTAATAAAGCTATTAAAGCACTGACGGACGAAGTGATCGCGTTGAAAATGCAATTGCAGAAAGAGAAGCGCCGTGAAACAATGGGATACCGAGACCCTAATATTCAAAACAGGTATCAAATTAGGAAGAAATCTTGTTGGACCTGTGGTTCACATTTTCACCTGCGGCGGCATTGCAGGGAAAAGCCTCTCTCAAATTTCTTCGGCAGGCGTTATTACAGGCCTCAACCCAGGTCACCGCCTAGAGATGACCGACCGCGGTGGCAGAGAAGCGAAAACTGCGCGCCGTCGGACAATGTTCAGAGTGCCCAAAGAACTGGAGAGTCGAAATCGGTCGGAAAGATAAATCACCGCTGAGGAATTCTGTGCATAATTCTGTGCACTTCAGAGATGAGCAGCCGCTCAAGCCTGAACATGTCGGCACCTGTTCCGTCATTAAAAAACTTAGCTCTCCGAAAGCAGATATTGGGCAGAGTAAGAAATTTGATCATTTGTATGAAGGTCCATACCGCATCATAAGCATGATGGATGACGTCAGTGAGAATTTGCAATTAGTTTGCAATCCGAGAAAGAAGACAATTGCTCATTTTGATCAGCCACACCGATGTCCTACCGGGACATCCAGACAGACGGAAATGACAACAAAAACTCAAACAGCATGGCGAGATTCATCCAACGAACAAGAACGACATTTTCCTTACCGGCGTGGGAATATACCTGATGCAACCATGGAGACTTACATGGGAAAAGGTTATCAACCCCCCAAAACATGGAGCGAGATACAGCTGAACCATGTCGTCATTGATATGGAACCAGCAGATCAGGGTTACAATCTTAGGGAACGCGATATCTTCGGCAGGGTGCGACACACAAACAGGCAACGAGTGTGATTCTTCAGTGCTGTTGAAACTTTTCGACATGTTGTGTCATCGACTGCAAATAACGTGCCTGCAATATGTTGCGTAATCATTCATATTTGGCGATAAACTATCCACACTAAACGCATTTTTTTTGTCCATTTGTATTTCAGTGATAAAAATAATTTTCAATTTGTGAAACGTGTACATACGAACATTTTGTGTTTACATGAACATTTCCCAAAAGACAATTTAAGTTTTTGTGCATCAAATTGATAATTTGCATAAAAATAATTTTTATATGCTGTCACGGACAGTAATTTACGCTGCTCCTTTTAAGTGGTTAGATGGACAATGATTATCTATGATCTTATTGAACTTTAAGCGGAGTCATTCAAAAAACTGAAGAAATGCATTGATTTTTTGCAGTGTTATTTATCTCAACTTGTTTTATTGTATATAATATTAGCGTAAGTAATTTTAGTATGTAGAAAATTGCACTGTAGGTGTATATAAGATTTTGCGAAAATTATTCAAGTGTTCAATCGGTAGAAAATTGCAGTGTAAGTGTATATAAGGTTTGAGAAAATTATTGAAGTGTTTAATAGGTAACTTATCAGCATTGTCAAAATTTAAATTTTGCTGCATTTCATGTTTCAACTAATAGAAAGTTTATGCATATTTTGTCGTACATTTTTCGGAAATTTTCAGCGTAGATCAGCATTATAAACTAAAATGAGGGATTAATACAAACTGGACAAGAATGGTTGTACAGAGGTAAATTTTGAGAATTAATTGCACCGTGAAGTTAAATTCTTGTAGAGATCAATAGTAAAATTGTAATGTAGGAATGAAGTGGAATGGAGATAGCGATGAAAGTATCAAGTGTAAAGTATTATTTGTGGTAGGTATCTGTACATGTATTTTTCAGGAGAAGTGTGATTAGCAACTATGTTTGTATATATGTAATATCAGAAAATGTTCTGGAACCCATCATGCTAGTTATATTTCAATGTGCTTGCTGGAAATCTTTCGTCAATTTTATCGTCAACTATGTTTTAAATTATTTTGCCATTAGGTCATCATCGTGAAGCGTATGGAAATATATTTATCAAAGAAATCAAGGAGAATAACTGAATGTAAACCTTAGCATGCAGGTACCTCTTCAAAATCATGTAAAATTGCCCGCCCAATATTGTGTTGTCACAAGCTTGTCCTGATTCGAATCAATCGCGTTGGTTAATGTAGGCAAAAAAAATTAGGCTGTCTAACGCCACCCTCATTTTTATTTTGGCGGGGGAGATTTTGTAACCGGGGCTTCCATATTTATCAGAAGCGAGATTCTGTAGCCATATTTGTGATACTGAATTGGAATCATTTCCTTTCAATTCCCGCCATTTGGACGAAAGGCAAATGAGTATTTCCTTTCCCACGCGACGCAGCAGATGGCAATTAGGGAATCTTGCGTTTTTCGGAGAAGAGACATCTTAGGGTGTAGCCGGAGGGAACGCGGTGGCAGGGGTCGACGAAGGAAGATAGTTTTAGCGGGGGTGCAGAGTGCTTCGGGTCGTAAGGGACGGAGGAAGGAATAGCTTTGAGTGGCCGGAAAGAGAGAGAAGGATTTTCGGCGGTGTAGAACACTGAGGGAGAACGGAAAGAATGAAAGCACGAAAAGGACAGAAGCTTGGTGACATTCCCCGTATGATCTGAATAAACGTTTTCCTCACTGCAAAATTTAGCTTCAGTCGATTCACTTTTCTACGGTTTGTATTGTTTTTATCTGCTCCAGTTGAAATAATTACGGATTAAACCACCGATACCGAACTTACGGCAAAGGAAGCACAAACGAATCCTCCACACAGGGTGCTGTTATAGAATTCAGCTCCAAGCCCTGTAACAGGTCTATGTCCTGGATTCTGAATATTCATCTGAGATGAGTAAAGGTTCGAGTCCTAGGTATAGCATGCGATGTGCGCCTGTCTTATTCACAAGCTCTTTCCGCTCACAGGAACGAGCAGTTCCAAATTAGGGACGGGAAACTGATTATAGCTCACGGTGGTCGTTAATCCCCGATAAGAGAAAAGTTATGTATCTTCATTTTCTAAAAAAAAGAAAAAAAAACGTGCAATTTTTTTTTTTTTTAATTCGGAACGCGTTAAATTTCAGAAATTAAGATTTTGCCGATACTGCCTAATGTCGGGATTCGTCAGACACTAATATTTCTTTTGTAGCACATTATTAAAACTGGCGTTTTGCTCTAAGATTGCGTGTAGTTCTACTTTTATTTCATTCCTTCGTCTGTAACGAAAGACATAAGCATTTCCTTATCAGTCGTGGTATAAGACAAAATGCATCAACATTCATGATTTGCCCATTTCAGATAGCAAATCCGAAATTGCCCACTTTCGGGATTTATTCATAATTCTCAAATTTGCATAAACGCATATATCGCTTTCAGAATGTATCCGTCTTGTTATGCAAAATAGCTCTTTCATGCAATTTTACTTATACTGTAACAAAGTTCCACTTTCTTTTATTATTTTCGTCTTCAGAAATACAGTTTATAAACAACATTTTCAGACTTTCGTATCAAGAATCTTTTTACAGAACGTTCCAAACCATTATCCAAGATATGAAATATTTTATCTGGCATGGTATTCGCAAACAAAGTTCTGCTGTACCATACTAGAAGTCATGACATATTGCTTACAGTAGATATTTCTTTTGTTGTTCGAAAACATTCTTACAAAAGTTTGTGAGTAAATGGTCTTCTGCTATTCTTTAAGCCGGAACCAATTTTACCGAATATAACGTTATTTCCTGCTCTGTCATGTTTTGGAATTCCAGAAATTCATGTTTGAAGTTTCTTTTAGGAAAGAATATTTATAAAAAGGAATATTTGCGCATCATACTTTAAACATTTTTGCTTTGCTCTGTGCTCTGCTGATACAAGGAAATTTTTAATATATTTTCTACTTTTCTATTTCTTAACAATAAAAGCTGAATGTATTTTCTGTACAACATAATTTCGTTAAACTCATCATACACTTCAGTGTTTCTGAACATAGAAAGAAAAATTACCAACTCTCGTCTTGAAAAGCGCCGGTTCGACGATATCTGAACTCGTGTTAATTATGTTTCATGTTAGGTTTTAAAGTAACGTTTTTTATCACTCGAAATAATTTCCTTAAAGAACACGAGTTAGTTATAGAGAGAGTGAGATGCCGTAGGACAGTGTCGGGCGGTTCAGTAATTAATATATCACTTCAACACAAATTACGATCGAGGTTCCGCAGATGGCCATAAAAGATTTGGGTCAGCGAATATCTATCTATATACAGTATATAAAAGTGAAAGTTTGTATATTTGCTTATTTGTATGTTTGTTTGTTTGTCCGGTATATAAATCTAAAGTTTTCAACTTAGAACCACCAAATTTGGTATATTATCTCATGGTACTCTAACTCAGACCGTAGAAGTATCTTAGAAGGAATTGGACCACCGGGGGTGTCAAGGGGTCCCCATACAAAAGTTTGGTTGTTTTAGTTTAAACTTCTACAGTTTTCAATTTAGAACCACCAAATTTGGTATACTATCTCATGGTACTCTGACTTAGACCGTAGACGGTTTGGGGAAGGGCTCGGGAATCCGGGGGTCAGCGAACCACCATACAAAATTTTCGTAAAGAGTTCTACAGTTTTCAATTTACAACCACCAAATTTGGTATATTATGTCATGATACTCTGACTTAGACCGTAGACAGTTTTTGGAAGTGGTCGGAGCCTGGGGCTCAAGGGGCCCCCAAACAAGATTTTAAAATTTTCTACAGTTTTCAATTTAGAACAACAAAATTTGGTATACTATCTCATGGTACTCTGACTTAGAACTTAGACGGTTTTGGGAAGGGTTCGGAGCCCGGGGTCAAAGGGCCCCATACAAAATTTCCGTAAAACGTTCTACAGTTTTCAATGTACAACCACCAAATTTGGTATATTATCTCATGATACTCTGACTTCGACAGTATACAGTTTTTGGAAGGGGTCAGATATCACCATACAACATTTTCATAAAAAGTTCCAGTTTTTAATTTTACGCTAGCTTTTACCACCAAGAAGCTGCTCCATCAGGCAGAAATATAATGATATGTAAATAGAGAGTTCCAGATATTCAAAATTCAAAACGATAAATAAAGGATGATCAATTCTAATGCCAAGTTCATTCGTTGAACTTGGTGATTCCGCAAGTATTTACCCGGGAAATACCGGTACCCCTGCTAGTATATATATAAAATTGAATGCTTGCTTGTTTGTTTTTTTTTTGTCCGCTGTACAAATCTGCAGTTTTCAATTTAGAACCACCAAATTTGGTATACTATCTCGTGGTACTGGCAGTAGACGGTTTTCTGATTTGGTCGAATCTCGGGGTCAAAGGGCCTCCGTACAAAATTTTCGTAAAAGTTCTATTTTTTGCTTTAAAGAACTGCAACACAATTCAGCACTCCAATACACGATCTACGGTCTAAGTTAGAGACCGTAGATAACAATAAAGTGCAAAAATAACCGTTTAATGGTGTATTAATAAACACAAATGAGACCTTTCCTGTTATCTGCCAGCCACTATTTGACTTCCGAATAGGAACGCATTCAAGTAGTTACCGATTTCGAAAGTAGAATACAGAACCTTTGGCAGCAGATGCACAGTGATCACATGTTTCTCTATGCGTACTACCTATGCGCAGTGATCACATTCTTCTGACCGTGTGTCTGCGCTTTGGAATTATGTGTGGTCATTCGGAAGAAATGTTCTTTTAACCGTTTGTCTGCACTTTGGAATTATGTAAATTTATGTAGCGAAAAAGATTGAAAACTAATGACGATTCATTTTTAGAAATTATGAAATATATCGTAGCTTATTGCCCCCCCCGGAATGATATTGGTACCTAATTTGTAGCTCCTGGTTTTCATTTGTTTCCTTATACTGTATAACTTTCTTTTATAAATTTCTTAAACAGTTTAAATTTTATTAAAAAGTGAATAAGTAGGATTTTGCTATTTATAGTGTCATTTTATATACCGATAAAAAAAATCCGTAACATTTATCGTGAACTACTTTCTCTCATGTTGGGTGTGATCAGGTTTCATGTAAATATAGCGGAACGATACACTCAAAATCACGAGCATCTTGAAAGCGTTCTTATTCGGAAGTCAAATAGTTTCATTTTACATAACAATGAACAAAAGCAAACAGTGGCGGGCAGATAACAGGAAAGGTCCCACAATTGAATAAATGTTAGCTTTCACCACCAACAGGCGGCTTCATCTGGCAGAAATACAAGGTAATGTAAATAGAGAGTTCCAGTTGTTCAAAAATGAAAACGTTAAACAAGAGGAACAATGCCAATGTCAAGTGGGATGCACGCGACATGACATAGGTTCACCGCATTTCAGTGTCGCGGGATTCTCAGAAGCGCACGCCAGATGTACGGCAATTCTATAGATGTCTCCTCGAAGGTAAGTATTTCCATTCATCTTCTTTTCTTCTTTGTTCCGTAAAAGCGTATTCACTGAATAAAAAAATATATTTTTCACATTTGCAGCCATTCCGGCTCTTTTTTTTCGCAGAAATATAGCTGCATCAGCCAGTCATTGGCAGTGGCTGGCATCAATTTGGAGTAACCTTGCTTTTCACAAGGACAACTCTGCGTCGCCTGCTCAAGATTTGGAAATCTTAAAAATCTCTAAATGTTTTGCTCTTCATGAAAAAACCAAAAATATTGTTCACCAAAAAGCAATTACCTAAATGAATTACAATAAATTTACTGGAAAATTACAGGAATACCTTTTTCATTCATTACCTTGATGGTTGCATGAATAGTAATATTTACCCGGGAAATACTGGGTACCCCTGCTAGTAAAAAATAAAATATGCAAGCGTCTTTAGCTTAATGTTAGTTCGGTTTATGTCATTAGTTGAAATATGGATAGCGATTGCATTTATGACTTTTATGACAAAAAGTTTTCATTTTGATACATCATCACAATATAAATTCAACATTTCAAAATATTATAGATGCAACATTCTGGTAGTTCGCGAAATTCTAGGTCAAAGACGTATTTCCTCTTTGTAATATCACCACATGTTTTGATTTCAGGCAACATAAACATGAGATACTTAGAGAGGAAGCACCCAGTCTCTAAGTTAACGATACGAGACATACAATCCTTTCCTTAAGAGAATAAGTAAAAATGCTTTGCTAATATGTATATTAGGACAAAGTCCTCTATAGTACTGTTACACACGTTGTAGTATATGAGCCTAGAAAAGACAAGTTGACTTCGATGACAATGGATTATTTATATCTGAACCTAAGAATATCTCTTCATGTACAACATTAAATTTTGAAAGCTTGTTAAAGTTACATAAAATCAACAATAAGGCATATGGAGCAACACATATTGCGCTCAATTTATCTCGGCTTCAGTCCTCCTCGTTTGCAATAATCTGGCGTAAACATACATTTTACATTTCAGTTCAATCATCCCACTTGTCCTGTGTCCACTGTTGCATCACACCATTAAAATATATTCAATGTTCAAAGTTCAACACAAACACGAACAACAGCACAGTTCTAAAAGAAGGGGAGAGGGGGAAGGAGTTAAAATATTTCGAGACTATTGTTAAGACTAGATAACATCGACGCAGACAGAATTTCATCAGTTGAAATATTTCACTGTTCAACGCCAAGTTATTGTGAAGTATCAAAATTAAAAAAGTAAGCAAGTCGTTCCGCGCTCGCTCGGATATGTTTCAGGTTACACTGTGCCCATCTTCAGCGGTTGGGTGCAAGAGATACCTATCTGCTTTTATTGTGCTGACTACCTCCATGTCACCAGTCGACTCATCGCTCATTGGTCCTGTATCCATACGTAAGTTGGCGTCGTGATTTACGACATTTTCTAGTGTTGCACCATCTGGTGTTCATTTTATGTAATTTCATTATTCATCGTTATTGGATGAGACATTTTCAATAAATTTAGTCCTAATATGCATAGCTTATCTCCCACGTATTTTATTGTTATATATTATATTTTAACTGCTAAATTTAAAATTAGCAGTTAATCAATCTTCTCTAAATTTAAATCTTCCCGCGAACCACTCGTATTAACGTATGTATAGACTTCTACTGAAACGCTTTGCTAATATGTTTGCATTACAAATATTACTTTCCTATGAGCATTTCGGAAAACAAAAATAGAACATGTAGCCCTAACGAGCTTTCTATAGCTCTTTACATGCAGAGGAGAACCTTATTCTTTCTGTTACTGCATTTTAAACATGGCGTCTTTCCTTTTGTGCTCATTCCACTGGAAAAGAGAAATGGGCGATCTCGTCTTTTAACGTTTCACAAAAGCACTGTAACAATATTCTGAAATTCGCGTGCAATTCTTCTTGATTATTTTTATGAATTAACAAAGCATATTAATGATTCAACCGTTTCTGTTAATCGACGGAAAAAAGTAAGTATGAATTTCAATTATTGTTTTCACCTGAATTTGGCGGAAATACCTCCGCTCATTTTTCTCCGGTTAAAAACGGAAAAATGCCAATTTTTGGATATCTCATCGCATGAACCTTACTTTTCAGGGAACCTTTCCGCGATTCCGTTTGTATAATAACAGACAATTCTGTTCTTCCTTTTTCTGTATCCGAATAAATTACGAAAATAATATCGTTAATAAGAGTAGTTCGCGGAAAGATTTGAATATAGAGATGATTGATTAACTGCTAATTTTCAATTTAGCAGTTTCGCTGAATCGCACATCATTGGAAGTAGTAATCGTGAAGGCCCTGCTAAATGATATCTCGTGGCAACATGCTTTCCATAGTCTGTTGCCGGACCTGATTTTGAAGCTTTCTAGTGAGACCCAATACTATGTATAACAAATCGTATGACATTAAAGTTATTATGCGGCAAAGGATATCCCACCTCCCACATGGTGGCCATGCTAATGAATATTATATTGTATTACTGTAAGAATCCGGGTGCTGGAAGTGTCGTACAGATTATTGTATATTTTCTATGTATAAGTCTGTGGACATCTTAACACAAGTGCTATTACAGCTATCAAGAGCAAATTTTATATTTAGTTGTTGTGTGAAATAATGTACTATTAAATAGTACATTTCATCTCTCCTTAAACATAATTGAAAGACACTGAGTTATTGAGTTTCTTGAAAAATCGTGATGCAAAAAATGTGTTTGTGATATGTAGTTAACGAAATGTAATTTGTAAATGTATTGTATGATATGATGTGATATGTTACGTTCTTTAAAATAATTAAAATCCATTGTCAGTTCGACAAATCTCGAGTGATTTGAATGATTATGATGAAAAAAAGTACAATTTCTGATATTTTATCTTATAGAAAAAGTAAAATTATTACAAACCTATTAACAACAAATAATAAGCCCTTACAGGAAATAAACTGACTGGTTAATCAGCATTCATAGCAAAAAATATAGCTGCATCCGTGAGACTCCAGTTCTCTGTTTTTCTACCTTAAACGTGACAGAATGGCATGTGTCTGCCAAGGGCAGTTTGCAGCATTCTTTCTTCACGTAAAAATTATCACGGGCTCGAAAACTGTCGTGGGAAAGATTTGCTTCACTTCGTTAAACCGGAATACGTATATCCTCCCTAGGCAGTAGGCTTGGATATATGTAGTGACTGGGGGTGGGGGGACAGGAATTTGACTGAAAGTCAAATGCCGAAATTTCTGGAAATTACTGTTTAAAAATGAAAATACCGGAAATGAACGTTTCTATAAAAAACGGAATTATTGACAACGAAAATCTGCTAATGTTCTGAATGTTTTCGTTAACAAAAACTAATATTCATTAAAAATCGGAGACCTACTGGAAACTTCGCTAAATATTATTTTTAGGAATTTTCTGTGATTTCTGGCCACTTAATTTTTACAGTGTGGGGTTCGTCACTTAGCTCTCTGGGCCTGTTGTGCTTTTTTTTTTTTTGAGCGCTTACGGTTCCCAAATAGTAGAACGTCATGAGCAGCAATTGTTTCATTGTCTACTTTCATCAAGCACCATTGGGTTTGCAGTGTACCAATTTGAAAATTCAGGAGGAAAAGATGTCCAATAGTAATGTCTTGGATATGGTTTCAAACAACAGAGTATTGATTAAGTTTCGTGATACAGAAACCAAAGAAATAAAGGTATAAAGAAAGGTGGTGATATTTTATACATTCGATCGATGTGCCAATGAAAACAATACCTTAATTTTATAAGCATGTCACATATTGTCTGCATATACACTGCCGGCCAAAATTATGGAAACCTTTGGGAAAATTTGCATATCTGAATGGAGTTTGATATCTCATAAAATCAGTCTTTGAGAATAATACCGTAAAATTAAATATATATATATCATTACAAGAATAATTTAATGCAGAAAGTAATGCGACAAACTGTGTTAATTTATCTTTATTCTATCAGAAGTATTAGCCAATAACCAGAAAAAGAAAACACAGCTGCCTTATGTAACAAGAAGTGGATTTCCTTAATTCAAAACTGACCAATAAGACTTATTGTTCTGAGAGCCCATCAGGTGTTGTTATGACACAGCATGGAACCAGTAAGGTGTTATTAGGAGTCTGTTCTCATTTCCAGATATCAAAGCTAATAATAGAACTCCTATTGCAGTTCATTAAAATATAATTTAATGATGTAATGCAGCACAGTTTATTAAAAAAAAAAATTTCAAAAGGAGTTATACACAGAATACACCATAGTGCGTATTTCATAACTTCCCACCATTTATGTTGGTGCTTAGTCGGAGAACCTTTTGCCACAAATACAGCCTTACAGCGACGTCCCATGGAGAGAACCAAGCGTTTTAGTTCATCAAGTGTTATAATGTGAAGCCAAGATTCTATGATTACTTCTATCAATGGTGCTTTATTCCTTGGTTGCTTCTGACTAACAAGTTTCCTTAATCACCTGCACAGATTTTCCATTAGATTCAAGTCAGGGATATTACCTGGCCATTGTAACAGTGTAATATGATTTCCTGACACCACATTTTGCACACAGCAGCAACATCACAAGGAGCTGAAATCAGTTGAAATGTATTAGGCTTCATTATCCTGGAAAAGATCACCTACCGAAGGCTTCAATTTTGGCTCTAGTGTTTTTGCTTCAGTTTTGGCTTTTTGTATTTTTTGCTATTTAAAGTACCATTAATCATGCAAATTCTGCCCACACCTTTTGGCTGTCCTACAATACTAGATCATAACACTAACTGGATGCTGCAGGGTAGCTGTAATGTATTCAGGCGGCAAATATTCTCCATTTCGTCTTTTTACATACTTTATTCCATCACCACCACATATGGATATTCAGATCTAATCACTCCAGGTAACTGTCTCATTGTTCCTCAAACGAATTAACATGATTTTTAGCCCATTTTAATCTCTTCTTTCTTTGTTTGGGAGACAGAAATTACTTTTTTCCTGGAATTCTAGAATTTAAACCAAAGTCTTTGAGTCTGCGTCTAACAGCCCCAGCACTCATCTTCAAACAACACTGAGACAATTAATTTTCAATTGACTCAGATGTTTTTCCTCTGTCACTTAAACAATCTTTTAATTCTTCTATCATCACATGCTGCTGTGCAAATTTTCCTGCATTAACCAGTCTGGTGGTTCCGATTTGACTAAGTCTGCGGAAACCTTTGCACAGTTTAGAAATACCTCCTTTGGTTAGGTTTCCACCTGCTTCTCTTATTATTTCCTCATAAGTGTAGCCTTCTTCATGCAACGTTAGAATGTTGCATCGCTTTGTAAGTGACTCCAGTCAACTCTTTTTATTCTCTTTGTTATCTTATTAAATTGCACAGCTTACTAAGTTATCAAGGAATGGAAACAAACCGTGAAAAAAAACCGGTGGCCAACTTGATGACACTCATACAACTGAATAGAAGTTTTCTTATTAACTCTGATACCTGGAAATGAGAGCTGACTCATACTAATGCCTTATTGATTCCATGCTGTGTCATAGTAACACCTGATTGGCTCTCAGAATAATCAATCTCTTTGGTTAGTTTAGAGTTAAGGAAATGTACTTCTTGTTACATAAGACAATTGTGTTTTTTTCTGGTTATTTATCTACAATTGTTGACAGAGTACGAGTAAAAATAATTCAATACAGTTTCTTGCATTACATTCTGCACTAAATTATCTTTCTAATGAAATATAATTGTATAGTATTTTTCTAAAAAGGAGTGTTCTCATGAGACATCAAACGTTGGAAATACAAATTTTCTTAAAGGTTTCCACAATTTTGGCCACTAGTGCATTAATCAAAAGAGCTGCATTATGACGTCTAACGAAGTAAATTTCTCCGTCATTTTTGTTCACGCCGGGCATCGAACCTGAGTCCCCTTATTCCGGAATAAGTCGCTCTACAAACTGAGATACGCAGACGTATGTTCTCGCTGCTATCTGCCTTTATCTCATGTGTGTCCTGCGGGGCAGGCACGTCACAGACGATTTGCACTTAATCAAAAATTGTAACAAGACAGACATATCAGAATTTAGAGTGATTGCTGTACGAATCCGGTGACTTTTAATGTAAGAATGTTTATTATCCGGAATTTGAAATCTTGGAAGACTACTCATTTCGTTATATCGTGGAAATTACCTTAATGATTTCATGCTTTCTTTTACTGCTTTCATAAGAAGTTTTAGACTTCTGTATTGATTTCAGTAATATCTAGCGTATTCGTTTTCGCATTTCTTTCCTCCGTTGTTTCATTGCTTTTAGTTTTATCCTTGGCTCGTTTCATATCCGAGTAAAAGTGTTTTTTCATCGATCCTCGAGTTTTGAGGGAATCGAGGGAATTTTTCTCTTCCGATTCCCTGGTACTCATTTTAATATCGAAATCCCATTTGACAACATCCCTAAGCTAATTGGTTCTCGGAACTTAGCTTTCACTCGAGCTATCTGCATTTCTTGCTGTTAAGTTTTCAGCGAATTACTTTCTTCTTCTTCATCATTTCTTGTTAGTTGGTATTCAGATTTTTTCAGATAATGGATCTCCTTTGGGTTCTGCGAAAGACTGATGTTTGGCTGAAGTTAAATCTCGAAGTTAATCGTGAATAAATACCACAACGGCAATGAATAAACAACAAAAATTGCACAAAGGATTTTTTTATTGTTTCGTGATTTCCCGAAATTCTGTAAAATGCAAATTAAAAAACAATAAAAACTTGCAATGTTTCATTTCCCCCGATTTACTGTTTTCAATAAAATATAGTTTGACTCGTCACTTCAAAATATTTCTGTGAAAATATTATATTTTTCCTCATCAATTCTGATTTCCCTTTATTATTCTACGCCTTTCTCTGCTTCTTGTTATTACATTTTCAATAACTTCTTCCTGTTTTACTCCCCTTCCTCTTTTCCTGACGGCAATAATTTCGTCGCCTCTCCGACTGCTATCGTATTTTTACTCCTTACCTCTAACTTTTCTCTACAACTTCGTCTTTATTTTCTTGTATTTTTGTAATATTGTTGTTCTGCTCTATCACCTTCCTTCCAATTTCTATCATAGGATCTTTCTGACGCTCTGCCTATGGAGTCTCACTTATTGGTACCAACTTCATTCTGTATTTCCCTTTTTTTGCTCTACCCTCTTCGTCCTCCTCTTCCTGGTTCTTCACTCACCCACCATCCCTCTCCGTCTGTTTATCTTTATTCTATTTCACAGTTTTTCTCTCCCGTTGCGTGTCGTTTTCTTTCCTCTCTTTCTGTGCTGTGCACGTCTATCTTTCTATATTACTTGTCTCTCGTCCTTTAGTGTCTTCTTCTCTCTCTTGCCTATCTTTTATTACCTTCCCTCTCTGTCTATGCTTGTATTTTCCTATTATTCTTTACTGTTTTTCTCTCTCCTTGTGCATTTCCTTTTCCTTTCTCTCTTTGCCATGCTTTTTCTCTGTGCTTCCAGTATCTAATCTTTTAGCCTACCCCCATTTCTCCTCTTATTCCTCGTATTTCGTCTTTTCCTCATCAGTTATTCTGACATTGGTTCGCAACATTCCTTTCCCTTTGACGGCTGCCACTGTTCTTTCCTTCTGTTTGTCCTAATTTTCTGTTTTCTCTCTCTCTGTGATTTTCCTTAAAATTTTCCTGTTTTAAAGGAATCACACTTTTGCATATACTTCCGTACTTTTCCCATTGCCTCGCTGTTCCATTCCATCCTACCGTTCTCTTGTCGCACTTCTTTTTTGTTCATTCATTTTATTCTTATGGTCCATGGTTTCTCTGTATTGCACTCCTCACCCCCTCTTACCTTACTCTCACAGTTTCACGTGGGTGTGCGCGTATGCGCGTACGAATCAATAACTTTTTAAAAATATAATAATTCAAAGGTCTGACTTTTAGAATTTCATAAGGTTCGCCTTCAACCCATCGAATCTTCAACACCTTATTACAAACGCAACAAAAGGCAAGTGAAATACGATGAACGTATTTCGATCAATTCCATACTAGGAGGTAATAAATGATGTAAAACATCACATTGCCGTGCTTAAGTGACCACTCAGGTTAACATTCGTGGCGATGAAGCATTTCGTGAGCGAATATGCTTTCATTTCATAACGAAATGAAACAAATACCATTGCTTGAATCAAACAAAATTTGTTAAACGGAAAATATTCAGTGACGTGTCTACGGAATTATTTGATGAAAACGTTTATTCGAAAACCGTTGAGTAAAGAATTCGAAAACCGTTGAGTCAGAATAACATGACCACCCCGGAATCACAATGTACCCGCCCAGGAGTGTCACAGAGTTCACGTGACAAGGTCAACCACATGGAGATATGAACGTCCGGCCGGGACAGATGAGCCATAGTGCATTGTGGGAGCACAATGAGCAGAGGTAGTGATTTGACGGATATTCAAAGAGGAATGATCATGGGTTACTGCGCTAAGGGTAGAAGCATCTCAGAAACAGCAGACTGCGTGGGCTGTTTGCTATGTGCTGTGTACCAAGAATGGACCCCTGGTACACCGAGTACCTTCTGACGTCATAACTGTAGAGCCCCAAAAGCCATCGACCTCAGAGGAGAACGTCACCTCCTCGACTGATAAAGGGCAACCGACGCGCAAGAGTGCAGCAATTGACCATGCAAATGACAGCTGGGGCACCCAGGTACGTGTTCCCGATAACAGTAGAGCGAATTCTGTTACGGTGGGGAACTCAGAGTCGATGCTGCGTGAAGGCGCCCATTTTAACCCAGGTCCATCGGCAACAACGCCTGCAGTTTGCACGGGACTACCGTCATTGGACAGTGGAAGAGTGGAGAAAGGTTGCCTTCTCCGACGAATCAAGGTTTCTATTACACAGAAGTGACGGGAGGGGGCGGATACGGCGTTAGACACACGAGAACCAACACCCAGACACGCTTGTCGATCAAATACAGGTCGGCGGTGGCAGTATGCATGTTGCGGGATGCTTTCGTGGTATAACCTGGGACCTCTAGTATCACTGTATGGATCCCTGAACGACAATGGCTTCCTGTCCATCTTCGTTGATCACATGCATCCCTTCATGTTAGACGTTTATCCTGGTGGTGATGGTGTCTACCAACAGGACCATCTGCCGTGCCATGTCTCTAATAGGGTGCGTGACTGGTTCCACGATTACGACAGCAATGTCTCTGTCCTTCCTTGGTCGGCAAATTCTCCCGACCTCAGTCCCATAGAGCACCTGTGGGACTATTTGAATCGACAGGTTAAACGTACTGAACCAGAGCCACGTCATCTGCGGGATCTCCATGCTCTATTGCAATCGAAATGGGCGCGTTTGCCTCGGGCTACCTTCCAGGGCATCATTACGTCCATGCCACGCCGTCTCGCCATTGTCATCCAGGCTAAGAGTGGTTATTCGCATTATTAGGTAGGCGATCATATTATTCTGATACGACACTGTATATTACCTGAACTTTATTCTAGTTAATCAAGAAAGCAATTTCTATAAAAAAAAATGGCATGGTTTCCTGCACTGCCTCAAATGCGACATTAGACGAGAAATAACAGTCATCATCATGCCCAAGTTGTTCATAACTGTGAATAAATATAATATATGAACATATTTAATACATGAATACAATCTATGAACACATTGTAGCACCGAATTCGTACATTAGGTAATTTCGTTTACAGGGTTTCTCAGTTTTAGAATTCTACGTACGTGTAACGTACGTATTTAGAAACATCAGCTTGGGTCCTCCACAATTCCCCAAAGTGTTCTCTGTTGAGTTTAAATCTCTAACAAACATTTTCTGATAAATCTGAAGACAAAAGTTGTCCAGAATGATTTAAATTGCTTGCTATAGTTCTTGATCAGAGCCATACAAATGACAAAAAAGTGCATATTTCAGCTTTTTTTTTTTTTTTTTGCGTTTACACTTAGATTTTTAGAATGTAAAATAAGGAAAAAATATTATTTTTCTTCTGTCACATAGAATATGTGATTAATTTTTGAAAACAAAACTAGCTTTAACATCTATTTACATCTCAAATCAATCTAATATTGTAACGTAGCATAAATTACAAAGTACTATAAATTACAGAAACTTTTGTATTATTATCAGAATCGAATGATGTTTAGCACGACTTCTGCGGTCAGTATTCACATCTGGGCTAACAGAAATCACGTGTAATCACATTTCATAATCGTGACTTATTGTTTAGCAAAATCTGTTTGTTAAAGTTGAGTTTACAAGAAAGTTTACTTGACTAAAATAATTTACTCCAAAACAGAGGTGATCAACTTTGTTGTATTCTCCTGTCTAAGCATAGGGAATTGTGCCCTTTCCGTTACTTTATATGCAAGAATTCGTTCTGAACTACTCTATTGAAAACTACGACGCTATATGTGACTGAAACAGCAATAACAAAAAAACGAATTACAATGCAGCTTTAAAAATTGTACAGTATTTTAACCGTCTCCTTATTTGTATCAATAAGTTTTAAAACTTGTGTGTTTCCACTAGTAATAGATCACCCAATAGTTCATCAAGCATACATTTTGTTTACGAATATCAGCCAGCTTGCTTCTCAAGGGACCAGTTTTGATGAATCTCATGATGTATCTAACATCTTCGAATTTCGGAATTCCGGTTACGGTTTGTGTTGATATATGAGGCCAACTGAATTGCCGTGGCTCACCAGTTCTTGAGGAAAGGTGACAACCCAAAGCTTTCGATCATCCTGTGATTAATATATTCAAAGACTATCGCCTTCTTTTCCACTTGCGAATGAAACAACACTTCGTTACTTGTCTTAACAAACGGTAAATGTATGACGCGGAACGCTGAAAAATGCGGGGAGTTACAGTGGTTGTGATATCGAACGCGAATTAATCCCCATTCATGCATTATTCAAACGCTATTACATATCACATGAACTAAATCAGTGTTCTAAACTTGCATATTAAAAACAGGAAGACAACATCTCATTTTTGGTTGAAATGAGAATGTCTTTTGAATACTTTCTGACACGGAAAAAAACATTTCAAAGTGGATATTTAGAAATCTAAAAAATCAAGACAAAATAAATTGAATTTCCACCACCTATAGAAAGAAATTACGCACGCTCAATATACGAGGTTTTCTTTATAGCGAAATGAACTAGCTGCAAAAAAATTCTTTTCAAAATGATTCATGGAATCAATAAAACATGTGCAAATAGAAATAGCTATTTACGCATACCAGCTGAAGAAACGTGCGTTTCGAATAATTACAAATCATATCAAAAATGTTTCTCATTGCGACGACATCCGCAAACAAGTTAGTAAAATCATGCAATGCATTGATTATGATACGCTTTCCAACATACCCGGAATCTTGAAAATTTCATCGTCCTGGAGCGGGACTCTCAGATAGCGCCTGGGTATGCTAACCACCAGAGTTATATAAAATTAAAATGTATCTGCGTATACAACCATTGAAACAGAAAACTTGCTGCAAACCCACGATGCGCGAACCACGATAACAATAAAATAAGGCAATTTATAGGAAAATTAATAAAACAATAAATAATAATAATTAGAACATTAGATTCCAATGAGGACAAAATAAATACATTACAACTGAATGGACAGCAATGTTTGTGAAATGGACCTTTATGGCGAAATATTAAAACACTGGACTATGAACATCATAAAAACAAGAGACTAATTAAAGTTTTTATAAGCAGAAAAACAATACCATTAATGAACCTTAAAAATTTATAAATAGTATTTTTAACAACTTAATTCAAAAATAGTATACTTACAAAATAGATAAGGAAAATACTTTAATTTAATAACTGGCAACTACAAGAGGAACCTGCCTATAAATTAAAATTTTTTCTGTGTGAACGAAACTTTTGATGCAGTTCCTGTAGTTTGAGAACAGGCCTTGATAAAATCTAGAGGGCAGAAACGTCTGTCAAAATAAAGGAACTCAGAAGATGTGAAAAATAGTTGAAAGTTCTTTAAGTTAAAATTGAATTAAATACATTAATCTGAGTAAAGTCTTGAGTAAGTGCTATAACTGCTGTAAATAACATTTTCATTTTTTTTAATCTACACGCAAAAACTACCTGCAAAATCTGCTAATAATTTGGAAACTATTCGCGTACAGCGTACGCGCGTACTTCTACGTTCTATTATTCTGCTAACCACTACACCACCCAGAACGACCAAGTCACAAGTTTCCGATTAATTTCAATATAACCATCACAAAATTCGCTAGTCGAAGCAACCGGCACTCAAGACTTACCATCATATCTGACTTACCATCCTTGTCACATTTACACCAAAAATCGGATTGTCATCTTCAAAACGTGTATCATATGGTGTAATCCCGTATTTCTTTCATGATACCCGAAATCATTACTCAATTTATTACTCAAGTTATGAGGATAATGGCTGTGGAATAAATCTCGCTCCTGAGCCCTGACCTTTGACACCACTTAAATAGCAGTTTAATTTATTAATATATCAATATTTTAATACCACCCCAAATAAATAACAGTTTAATTTATTTTCTGCGCAAAATAAATTAATTGCAATTTACTTTATTTTCTACGCAAGTTAAAGTAATAGCAGTTTACTTTATTGACTATGCAAGTTAAATTAATGGCATTTCACTTTATTGTCTACGCAAGCTAAATTAATAGCACTATACTGTATTGTCTACGCAAGCTAAATTAATTGCACTATACTGTATTGTCGACGAAAGTCAAATTACTATCAATTTTCCTTTACTGCCTACGAAAGTTACATTAATAGTAGTTTATTTATTGTCTACGCAAGTTAAATTAATATCACTTTAGTTTAATGTCTACGCAAGTTAAATTAACAGCACTTTACTTTTTTGTCTACGCAAGTTAAATTAACAGTACTTTACTTTATTGTCTACGAAAGTTAAATTAATAGCGGTTAACTTTATTGTCAGCGCAAGTTAAATTAATAGCAATTTACTTTCTTGCCTACGAAAATTAAATTATTACTAGTTTACTTTATTTTCTATGTAAGTTAAATAATAGCAGTTTACTTTATTGTTTACGCAAGTTAATTTAACATCACTTTCCTTTATTGTCTACGCAAGTTAAATTAATAGCAATTTACTTTATTGTCTACATAAGTTAAATTAATACCACTTCACTTTGTTTTCTACTCAAGTTAAATTAATGGCAGTTTACTTTATTGTCTACGCAAGTTAAATTAATATAACTTTACTTTATTGTCTACGTAAGTTAAATTAATAGCAGTTTAATTTATTATCTACGCAAATTAAATTGAAAGCAATTTATTTTATTGTCTTCGCAAGTTAAAATTAAAAGCAAGCGGATACAGAACTTTGTAGATAAAAGCACCAAACCAGAAAAGTACAGAAAGGCACTTTCTATACAAAAGTGTTAACCAAGCATCAAAACGTAGATAAGTGAATTGTTAACGGTCCTAACACACGCGAAAGGTCAAATCCAACCTGCATACAGAAGATACAAAACAACAATACGGTTCCATCTCCGTCTATGAAAAATTTATAGGTTAATACAACTTTTTGATGCACTTTTCTCCATTTTAGTAGTAATTTCACAGGCTGAGTGAGGGTTATCGTAGATAAGCTTAAATCAATGACTTTACAAAAGCAGCTGTGTTGACCACGCTCCATCAAATTATTTTTCGAAACGAGAAATTCTTATTTTCTTGCTAAATAGATAATTGGATGAGCTCTATGTAATTTCCCTAACGTTAGTTTTATATACAAACGCGTTTTTGAGTTTCTATGAAATGCTATAGCATATTGGGTGTGGGTAAAAGTTCCACCCGTTTTTGTAATATTTGCAAATGGCAATCGGAGTAGTTACATCACAGACGACGCTGCGATGCCGAATTTACGTCCAATAGAGCGTGGAAGAGCAGAACATATATAGGCACTACTAGGCTTGTCCGAGTAGTTCATTCGTAACGAAAATCACGGACGGTGTAACATGGCATGCGATAAGCAGCACATCAGACATTGTTTACTGTACGAGTTCGATAAAGGCAGTACTGCAGCCACGGCGTGCCGCAACATCTGTCAAGTGTATAAGGAGGATGCAGCTCATGATAGCACATGTCGCCGTTGGTTTTGGAAATTCCGGGACGGCGAGATCAATCACGTCCAACAAGGATGTGAAACCAAGCCATAACAAATGACCCACATTCAACCGTTCAAGAATTAGCGGAAACGTTGTCGGTACACAGAAAAACCGTCGAAAGACGGATGCATGCGCTTGGGTTCATCACCAAGTTTAATAACTGGGTTTCTCACCAGCTTTCTGCAAAGCAACGAGAGGAGAGAATCTGTACCTGTGTTTCTTTGCTTTCTCGTCACAGAAATAACCCGTTTCTGGGACGAATTGTAACGGGTAATGAGAAATGGGTACTGTACCGTAATGTAAAGCGTTGACATACTGTGTGCCAAGATGCGGAGCCTGCGTCATTGACCTCAAAAGGAGGACTGCATCCCAAAAAGGTTTTGTTGAGGGTTTGGTGTGATGTCCAGGGAATAATCCACTGGGAGGTATTGGCATCTAACCGAACGATAAATGCTGACCTCTACTGCCAACAGTTGGACAGATTGCGAGAACAACTGACATCGAAGCGGCCAGCACTCGTCAATCGCAAAGGCGTGATCTTTCATCGTGATAACGCCGGACTTAATACGTTTTTAATCACTACGCAAAAATTAGTGGATTTTGGTTGGGAAGTGTTTCTTCAACCGGCGTATTCCTCTGACCTGGAACCTACAGACTATCACCTTTTTCAATCGTTGCAGAAAGATTTCGCTCTCCAAACCTTCGATGAGGTGGACGATGTAAAAACGGCATTACATGACTTTTTCACTCTAAAACGCAGGGATTTTTTGGGCGTGGGATTCATCTACTCATAGACAGATGGCAAGTGGTCATACAGAATGATGTCGATTATGTGAAATCCTAGGTAGGTTATTTGTTGTATTCTCCTCCTTTCTTTGTAGCCTACAAAAACGAGTAGAACTTACGCAAACACCCGATATTAATCTATATTATAGCCGCTTGATAATTTATATATGAAAGCTCGCATTTTTGATGCTATGCACCTTTTCCGACAGTAGAAAAGTAAATCCGAAATGAGAAATTTCGATGAAACGATAATGGGTGGCGGTGTGTCCTAACCGTTGTTGAAATCTGATCGTGCCGCATGTTGTCCCATGAAGTGAAGCAACAATAGTCAACTTCATTGTTACTCAACAACAGATTAACAGATTTTACTTAACTATCGCCGAACATTATTTCCTCACATTTTTGCATAAACATATTAATGTCTCACAACAGTATGCGTAAATTACGAGAACCTGATGCTAAATGCGATGAAAGCCATTACAAAAATGCATTTTGATGCTATATATTAGATGCTGGTATTAATGCCCGCTGTTTTTTGCCACACAAACACCTGTGTGTTGCCACAGAACGGTACAGGATAGTCTATTCAAAGTGGTGTCCGTTGGCAGCCAAGACCCTTTCCCACCGTTGTGGTAACAAATGGATTCCGCGGTAAAAATGCAGGTTCTTTCGAGGCGAACCATTCATCGAACCATTTTTGGACATCCGCGACAGAAAGGAAGTGCTGCTCTGACAGGCCATGTTGTAGCGACCGGAACAAACGGAAGTCCGAGGGAGCAATGTCCGGGGAATAAGGCGGGTGGGGAAAGAAGTCCCAGCCAAATGCCTCCAAGAGTTCCTTCATGGATTTGGCGACATGAGGTCTAGCGTTGTCGTGGAGAAGAATAACCTTGTCATATGGGATCCAGTTTCTGAGTTTCTGGATCATTCGCACTGCCTTTAAACGTTTGCTAATCGTTGACTCATCGACCCGTAGTGTTTCAGACAACTCGTGGTGCGTCTGACATGAATTCTCGTCCAATAAGGCCTCCAATGCGCTATCTTCGAATTTTTTCGGCTGCCCAGGGCGCTCTTTGTCCTTCACGTCATATTCATTGGCTTTGAAGCGTCGGAACCACTCTCTGCATGTTGTTTCCGATAGGGCATGTTCCCCATAGGTCTGCACTAGCAAACGATGACTTTACTCTGCAGATTTCTTCAGATGAAAGCAGAAGAGTAATGCTTCCGGCAAATGCTCCTTTTTTGGTACGAAACTCGACATCGTGAATGGATACAATCTCGTGTTCTGTGCCCTCTGATCGCGTGTCTCATACTGCTTCGCCCTGAAAACGGACGGTACGTGCGTGCACAAGAGAGGTCACGTGTGGCCCGGGTCACAGCGCACCACTACTGCGCTCTATTGGGTAACAACGGGAATTAATTCAAGCACCTAATATTTTTCGCGACAGTAGTAAAGTATCCGTCGTGGCGAAATTTGGCTTACGCTCAACTCTTGCTATTGACAAGAACTTTGGAATAATGTAAAACACTATGGGGTGCAAATTGTAGATATCCTATACCAAAAGATGCCAGTCCCCCCCCCCTCCCTAACACATGCGCGATTCAACTTTTCTTTCTAATTTGAAGTCAGATTTTAGCTTCCGTAAGCGCAGGCGGACTTTCGCAGTTACATCACATTTCATCGGTGCCAGGGTCGTTCTTTACGTTCGTTTAAATATGAATAATATATAATAATATTAATAATTAAAATAAATATTATTTCTGAAAAACTAAATAGTCGAAATACTTACTATTGCCGCCGCCATAGTTTGGTAAATATTAACTGTTATGACTCAAATAACATACTTTCTTTCATTGTTTTACGAAAATAACATTAATTACTCCACTTACCTAAGTACCGCTATTAGCAATTAATAACCTTATTGTTTGTTGTTATAATTTTATTCCACTCAGTATGTGGACTGCAGAGATGGAAACGGGACAACGGGTAGGGTCAAGGTGTTCCTGAACCGATTTCGACCCGGTTTTGTTTCCGATTTATTTTCGAAAAGAAAAAAAAATATTTCAAAGAACCATTCAGAGGTCTTTCAAATAACACTTCAGAGCTGCAGTGTGTGATCCAGGAACTTCCTGAGAAGGGTAAAGAAATGGGATTGAAAATGAACTTTCAGAAGACGAAACTGCTCTTACAAGAAACGAAAATTTATCAATTGACGAGAAAAAGCTGGAGATAACCACTTCCGACATTTACCTTGGACAGTAGATATCAGGCGAGGGTCACATTGATGAAGAAATCAATCGGCGTGTAAAACTTGGTTGCAGAGCTTTTGTAAGCAGTCTTTGTATAACTTTTAAGAGTAGCATGTCATTATGTCTTAAAAGAAAAATGTTTAATCAATGCATCCCTCCCGTGCTTACGTACAGTGCAGAGACGTAGACCTTAACTAAAAAAGACATACAAGGACTGCAAACACTGAGAGAATCATGGAGAGATGCATGCTTGGTGCAACCACGAAAGATATGAAGTAGAACTCTTGGATAAAAAAAATGACAAGAATGGAAGACATCATGATCAGAATAAAATCTTTAAAATGGCAATGGGCTGGACATATTGCCAGGAGAACGAACCACCGATACACAGCCGAAATTTTGTACTAGATTCCAAGGGACAGGAAAAGACCCCGTTGAATACCACGTGGGAGACTGGCTGAAGATAGTCCGTTGTGGAAGAAACTTGGGGAGACCTTCATCCAGCAGTGGAATGAAAATGGTTGGCAATGATTATGATGATGATGACACATTACAATTTATCGATCAAAACTAATTCTGTCCGGGTAGGGTATCATTATGTGACGGTTGGGTCCGGGTCAGAAATATTTAACGCGTACCCGCTCTGGTGGACTGTGACTCATTGTGTCGTGTGTGAATGACGCGAATAAGTCGTGTGCGAATGACGCGTTTTGTTGTATGCATATAAATAAATACATACTCTCGAATCACTTCTTTCATTTGACACCGACAGAGATATTTGCATGAGAAAGACGCATAGCTTAAATTATCTACAAACAGTAACAGGGTACTCTCTCGATATTTTATTTCATAGCTAAGTATAGTCAAATTACACGATAGATGTAATTCCACGAAAATGATTTCCTAATTTGCGGCATCACTCATTTTAATTAATAACTACAATTATAAGGAAACGGAAAGTGCAAGCCCCATTTACACATCCTTCCAAGGAATCTATTTCAGACTTTACAGAAATGGAATACAAGAGCGCCATTCATGAACATAAAGCGACACTCACAGTGACGAAATGCACGCTAAAGCTACGGCGAATAACAGCAAAAATGAAATTTCCTCAGGTATTAGTTGCAATCAACAGGAGATTATCGTCATGTTTACACGGGACATTTCTTCCGATTCATTTCAACGGATTGGCTTGCAGAACAAAACTCATTTATCTTAATATAATTTCCTAACTATTCTAATTTCAAAAATAGTTCTACCTGCACGGAAGTTTGCTCCAGTCTTCACATTAGTCATTTAGGTACATGCCGCAGTCAAATCAATAATCACCGCTGCAAAGCGAAACATTAATTTCTGAGCGTTACAGAGAGCTTTGGTACAATGAAATGAAACTTTACGTTTCTCAAATGAACAAGCTTCTGCGTTTATATGACTACCATGGAAAAATAAAAAGAAAATTCGTGTCCCAGGCGTAACCCGGAGAAAGTAACGGCTTCGGGGATTCCCTTTTTATGAATAGTTTGATAAGGCATTAAATTAAATCTTTTCCTAAGTGAAGTGTATTTGTCTTCCCATTTGTTATTTCGGTACTGCGGCGACTGTGGGGCTACTCTGGCACATTCCGCACCATTAATCTTCAAACATTCCAATGGAACACACATTTCCTTTTGTTGCTAACACCCTCCTATATTTTCCTCTTACAAGCCTGATTCCTTATGCCCCTTCTTTTTGCTCTTTCTTTCTTTATTTCAGACACAGCTCTCTCTCTCTCTCTCTTTCTGCTGGGCATAATACTCCAAACTCCCAAGTCATTGGAGCCCTCGCAGGAGACTACATTGAGCGGAAGCAAAATAAATGGTTCTTGGGACCTGATTTATGGTCGCAATCGCTTGTTTTCTACGTCGCACACCGCAGAGCAATAGCAACGGATGTTCATTTGGAGTGGGGAGTCACTTTAAAGTGGTTGGGAAATTTCTCTCGTGGAGTGTGACAGAGTTAAGCAGCAGTTGATAAGACTTTCAGAGGAGTATGTTAATCATCCTCTCGAGCAACAGAACTCTTCCTTCGTTATTCGCCAGTAGGTCAATCGTTTCCACTTATCGCACTTGTGTGTGTAACGTATCAGGTTTCTTCTCTCTCTATATTTTTTTCTAACTTACGAGTGATGCCAGATTTTTATCGGAAGAAAGTATGCATAATTGCGCAAAACGAAAAGTAGTAATTTAAGAAACTCTGAAAATGTTAACGAATATAAGTCATCTTACGTTTCTCTTCATTGACGAGAGGTGCCATTTAGACCCCAAGTATATAAGAAATAAGATTTTATCGAACACCAGTGAATTTTAGGTTTGCTTCCGATTTTGATATCCGGGCACCAAAACCAAAGAATTGTTTTTTTTTTGTTCTGGAGTTTAACCACTGCTGTGAGTCAAAAGCAGTGGCCAATTACTGATTTCTGGCAACTAGTTCCAAGGAGGGGGAGATTACTGTAAGACAGGTGAACCACCCATACCTTAGTCAGGAAAAGCCAGGGCCCAGCTCGTACAGCTAGCCACAGAATTACGCCACTTGGCGACAGGAGCATCCCTTAAAAAGCCGTCCGTCCTAAATTTAGGACAATAGGCTTAGGGTTATTATGACTTGATGAGGGTGTTACTCCCACCGCTCGTTAATAAAATTTAAAACATGTGGTGCTTTTGATACCACTCACACTTTTGGTGCGTCAGCCAAACAGATTTGGCACTTATCACCCCTAGTCGTTCCTCAGGTAGGCGCAAATTGACATGTAGCATTATTCAAATAAAATGCAGAAAGTTAAATAAATGGTTTTGAATAAAACCACACAAATGCAAGGACGGTACAATAGATATAGAAACATTAAAATTACAATATGCTGGCGTTCTCCTCTTACGGAGAGAAACAACCCAGGTGGCACAGCCTGGCAATTTAACCTAGGCCCAATACTGAGTCACCGTCTTCTATTCCTAAAAGATTGGTGTCTTATAGTGTTGGACCTATGTTAAATTTTAAAACTGTGCTACCTGGAAACAGCTCAAACTGTCAAGCAATATCTGTCTGTCCGCATCGCCTTCAACAACGCGAACCCTTGTCTCCGAATAGCTTCTTGGTTTTCCAATTCACCATTTTTTTGCAGGTTTCAGCAGAAATATAAACAACACGCCATGCAGTTAACATGCTTTAAATGCGTGATAAGTCAGCACTTAATGGCAAAAAGCTTTTTCTGCTTCGCCCAGTTCTGCCCCACTGGGCGGTTGTTTAAATAAACACAAAGGTTCTTCTCGTTCTTTTTTTATGGTGGCTGTTCGCATCATCACAAAGGTAAAAGACAGAACAAGCAGCATAGGACAAACACATCCCATGCCTCAACCGAGGATAAGGCCTGCTACCAACAGAGACGATTCTACAGAAACAGTATCTCTGTCCACTCGGTGACTTTAACAGCCGTTACAAGGTGTACCCGGTCACGTGGTTTCGTTTGGTCTCCACTGAGAGGTAATTAAGCAGTTCCTGAGATCGCGCCCTTCCGCAATGGTGTCCTTTATCCATGGGGTAGAACACAGATTTGCTTCTCCCGATTTCTTTATTGCCTCTGTTGTACTGTTCTTAGTGTTTACAAATTTATATGTAATATTTATTTTATCCAGCGTTTTTCCCGTTTACCTCGCTGAGAAGCGCCCTTTTTACCGTTTTCCAAATTAATTTCTCACTCAATGTCCCATCTAGACAATATAAATCTTCCCCTCTCTCGGGGAACCAAAACAACTCTCACCATTGCGCTGAGAATCACCGGAACTACTTCCTATCTAGTGAAGGCGCCAGACCAATCTTCTTTTGGTGACTTCAATTTTCCAAGAAAACCGCTTGCTTCTTGTCCCGTTCATTTTGCGCTACCCCTCTGTCCTGCGATCATTCAGTCAGCTCTATGCTACTTTTGCCACCACTAAAATCCCTTATCTTGTACACGCGTACGTCTTATATGTGAGCCATTATTTGCATATTCCTGGAAATCCACTCATTGTAACTGAAGAATCTAAATCGGCGTTTCTCAAAAGGTTGGTCGCAAGGCGATATTTGATGAGCCGCAAAAAGTTTTTTAAACGCGAGGATTTTGTAATGTTTTGAAGATAGGAAATCATGAGGAAAGTGAAAAAATGAAAAAAAGAAAAACTGAAAACAAGTGCATTGTTATATGGAAATATTAAAAATATAATTAAATAGCAGCCAGCAGCAGCTAGAAATTCATCTTCAGTTAAAATGGCCCTTAGCACAGGTTCATATGGGTAAACCCATTCTTTCACTGACCATGGGACCTCCCACGAACAAAAGAACACCTTCTTCTCAATCCTCCGGTCGTTGGAGGACACTCTCCCTCAGAGAAAACCCACGAGGGACAATTCGAGCTTAGCAATTAATCAAATTCTTACGTTAGGAGCATCTGCCTCGGTGACAGATAGTGAAAGGAAATGAGACAGAGTATTCACAAACGAAAAATGGAAAAAATAATTCAGAAAAACTAGATTAGTTTTTGTGAAATTATTTTGAGTAGTACATAAAAAAAACAGTAGTTAAATGCAAATAAATTAAAAATGCGCTTCCTCCTATAGTCCTTTAAAGCTCGCGAAAGTTTCTCGCTCCAAAATTGGGTTGGGTTATAAGATTAGGAATCATTTTTCCGGGGAAAGCCATGTTTTCGAATCGTTTCCTACGAGGACACTAATGCCATTTCATCATTCACTGCAGCTAAGTTCATGAACAGCCGATGAAAGGAATGGGCCGTCATAATGTATTTTTCCGAACAACGGAAGCATAGCAGTGCGTGATCATTTCCACTAAATCAACAACAGCTAGTGGAAAAGGACTAAATGGAAACATCTTGATGTCCTCCAAAACAGCCAAAAAAGGCAAACAATTTTTACTAGAGATCTTAATGAAGAAGGTTATTTATCCTAACTTTTGCTGTAACCATACGGTAACGCAGCACTGTTTATCTTATCTTCTGTAAATACAGTATGTTCTTATAGTGTAACGCAGCACTGTTTATCTTATCTTCTGTAAATACAGTATGTTCTTATAGTGTAACGCAGCACTGTGCTTATACGGTAACGCAGCACTGTTTATCTTACCATCTGTAAATACAGTATGGGCTTATAGTGTAACGCAGCACTGTGCTTACACGGTAACGCAGCACTGTTTATCTTACCTTCTGTAAATACAGCATGTGCTTATAGTGTAACGCAGCACTGTGCTTATACGGTAACGCAGCACTGTTTATCTTACCTTCTGTAAATACAGTATGTGCTTATAGTGTCATTTAGTCGTCTGCTAATGGATAACATATAACTGCAACTATTAACCCTATTTGAAAAATTGTTTTTGCATTGAAAAAATTAAATATAATATATGAACGATGATCTTTGCTTCCGGTACTTTTCCGATGCGTAACTTCGCCGCCCCAGGGTGCAAATGCTCATGATATGCAATTTAAGATACATTTTTTACATAATTTGCTTCTAAATATCCCATTGAAAAATTGTTTCTTTCCTCCGGTACCATTCATTTTGTAGACTATTTTGAATGGAGTTTCTTTTTCAAGCTAGAGGGCTGGCATAAGGGTAAATAGCGATTTCTGGGTAATTTATGCTTGTAAACTCCGACTTGAAAAATCCTTTTTTGGGTCAGATAGAATTTTTGTGTAAAACGCATCGCATATAATTTCTAATTTTAGTGAAAATCTCATTTTGTCGCTAGGATGCGTAAATGTGCATTTGTGTTTCCGATGCATTTGTAAAAATATTTGCGCTTCTGAAAACTCGTCTGAAACCGTTTCTTCGCTGTCAGATATCACTCACCAAGAAAAGCTTTTGAGCATATTTTTTGCTTAAAATAATTTACAGTATTTTTATTAGAGCGCGTAGCGTTATATCATATTTTTTTTCGATATCTTTGCTTCTAACAATCCGATTTGAAATATTCTTCATCGAACATTGCACCTAGTACGGTGTGTTTCGCCCATAATTTGAAATTCTTCTTAAAGCACAAGTTTGCCACTGGAAGGCATCAATCAATTTTCCGTTTACAGCGTATTTTCAGTACTACCTGCGTGTTCAAATATACCACTGAAAAAATCCGTTTTCGTTCAGTTATTATCTCTCTATTCTAAAAAAAAAGGTAACTGCCACCGCTGCTGCTGCCGCCGCTGTTTTAGAAATTTCGCGACACTCTTGCTTTCCTAGCTCGCAGCGCAAAACGTATTGAACACAAAAATATGAAATTTACATCGTTTGTAAAGAATTGTTTGGATAACAAGCTGAAATAAACCGTTCCTCGATTCTAGTGATACTTCAAGAGCTATTGTATTTCAAAGTTAAGGTAAGCAAAAAAGTGCTATCAGGTCGCGTTCCGGACACACTAACAGCAACAGAAACACGAAATTTTGTAGGCATATAGTGCCATGACCGAATTTTTGCACCTCGTTGCTTTTTTTTTTTTTTTTTTTTTTAATTTTGATTGAGGTTACGAGAAATTAAATTTCTAAATTTCACAAAATTCTCTGTCGCGAACGCATTGCAATTTTTACAGCATAAACTTACAACTATCGTTCCTTTTTCACAATAAAAAAGAAATTAAGAAAGATTCATTTTCTGATTTTGAAGCATTTTTTAAAGACGCAAAGGAAGGAAACGAACGGTGTGTCTGTCTTCACGATAACCACAGAGGGACGTTCTGGTCCCGTGACCTGCTGCCATGGCGACGCAGAGAATTTGTTATGCATATGTTTTATTGGTAAAGCTATCTCAGTTGTTTAAGGTGGACGTCAAGTAATTTTGCTTCCTATACTTCCAATGAAAATACGTCTGTACTCATTTTCTTCACAAATAATGCGTTCCCAAGGATGAAAATTTGAACATCAATTAAAATAGCTTCATATTATAACTTGGAATACTTAATATTTTCTAAAACAAAACCATAATTATGCAATCCAACATTTGTTTGTCTACTGACGTCATCAAAGTACAGGTGGCGCCATTTTTTTCTAGGGAATTAATGCTTTCCCAAGGATGAAAATTTGAACATCGATTAAAATAGCTTCATTTTATAACTTGGAATACTTAATATTTTCTGAAACATAACCATAATTATGTAATCCAACATTTGTTAACTACAAAAACATTTTATGTGCATTCCTGCTTAGATTAACAAGCAATATACCGGCCAGAAGCACAAAATTTTTAGATACTCGTGGGATTTTTATAGTTCACAACTCTAGCACTAGGTGGTGTTAGCATGCATTTCTTTTTGCAAATGTACCTGCGTTCAAAATATCGTATTGAAGAATTTCATTTTTGAGTGCGTATCGTTCACTAGAGTAAAAATAAAAAGCAATTTCTTCTTTGAATAATCCACCATAGTTTTCTCTCTAGGGAGTGTAAATGTCAAAATATTTTTCTCGGAATCTCAGCTCCGGAAAGATGTATTTGAAAAATTAGTTTTTGTCAGCATAAATGTGAAGAATAAATTTCTTATATTTTCCATGATTCAACATTTTACAGCGTGATCGTATATACATTGCTATTTGAAAGATTTTAATTCATTTTAAAAAATCACTTAGAAGAATTATATTTTGTAGGATGCTTTTTATTAGGCGGAATAATTTGCACGCATTTTGTTTTAGTAACGCACATGTTTTCCGCTAGACCGGGTATATTATACCTCGTAATACACTTCTTTTAATTGTTTAGTTTGAAAATCCCTTTTGCTTCTGATATTTTCTCCTATGAGAAACGTTATGTACAGATTACTTAATTTTCCTAACATTTCTCAGATGCTAGTATCTCTCTTTGTGTAGCTATCTATTTCTGTGTGTGAATATTTTATGGATTATAAAAGTACGGTGAATTATTTTTTCGTAACCGTCCCATTCTTAATGAATAAATCTAGTCACATTAAGTATTTTATTTAAATCATGAAATGTTTTTCCCGAAGTGTTGTAATGTTATTCACTTTTAGCGGAACTTTACATTTTTTAAAAATCCGCTATGAAATATTGTTTTCGATACCTAAGGGATTCAAAACACGTGCTCATTGTTAACAAAACTTCCGTGCCATATTTTTTGTTTGCTTTTTATATCGAGTTTAACTTTTTCTGAACATGAAATTTTAGTCTGGTGATATCTGAAAATCATAAAGTGATTGTTTTATGTGTCCATACTGCGTGCTTAAGCGTATAAAAAAATAAATAAATAAACAGCACCCTTCAGAAATGCTGATATAATGCAAAGTCAAATACGCACTTCCCGCCCTCTAGAGGCAAATTATTACATTTTATGATCGACAAAATGGGCATAAAACTTATATAAAACTTACTGCAGTTAGACCTATTTACTGATAAATATTCTTTTTTTTTTTTAAACGTATCTTCGCAAAATAAAATTGGAATTTGAAGTACAAATGACAAAATTGAAAACTATATAATTCCAAATGACAATGTAACGGGACTATATTTAGCAGAAAAATAGTACATCAAGAAAATACGGTAGTATATTTATCCTACACGTATTCAAATAGTAGGAAAATCGCATTTTATGGTGATTTGAGAATATAAATTTCGTATCAGAAAAGAACAAATCTACGTGAAAAAACTAAATATTTTTTCTCTTGATTACAGCTAAACAATTCTGAGTAAGAATTTACTGAAAATAACTTACAGACGCGGAAGTGCATTGCCAGCTGTAATCATTCATTTACACAAAAGTATTTATTTGTCCTACTTATCCGCATCACTATCTACCGTACGTTGCAAAGTTTTAGCTTCAGCAATCAAAGCAAAACGAACACAATATTTCCAATCCGTGTTTTTGCGACTTAAATACTGCGCAAAAGCTAGAGGCAGTTTAACACAATCGAGGCTGAAAAATATGCACAACAGGGTTTCGATCGTTATCAGTTTGGTTCAAAAATCCTCATAGTCAGTTTACACCTGATAATGAAACAACTTTTTGAATATATTTAACTTACGGAGATACACGACGGTATTACTCTTCCTCTAAAATGACATGTTAAAACTCAAATTTTTCATGTAGTCGACTTTTCTTTATGGAGGAGGCATGTGGACATAGAATCAGACGAAATCAGAACAACTGAAGTTTTTTTAATATCCGAATCTTTAACAGAACTCAAAAAATCGCACGCATAGCAAAGAAGGTAACTATTGGACCAGCAAAGATGGTGCGAATGAAAGCGACGCTAATGAACATATTCAAAGATAAAATAGCATACGTGCGCGTATAATGAGGCACGCAAGGATTCTAAAGGTCTTGCTAAGGAGGAGGAGGAAACGTTTGTCTCGATAAGATAAAATAATTGCTCTGCCTGAACTACGCAAAATGCCAAACAAAAGTGCAAAATAGGACCGAACATAGTAACGTTACAGCCATCCTCACATGGATCTCGATTAAGGGAGAGAAAGAAGGGGAGAAACACGAATAAACAGACAGAAGAAGGAAGGGAAAATATAATGGAAAGGAGAGAAATAGAGTTGAATGGGGTTAGGGTTAGTATAGAGAGCAAAATAAAAAGATAAAAGAAAGAGAAAGAGAGAGAGACTGATTAAAACAGAAACAGTACAAAAACAGTTAGGTTCCAGAAAGAGTTGTATAAAGCATTATAAACTGATATTTTAGCTCAAATATGGCTGGTAAACTATTTCTTTTAGTAAAGCATAAAGGTATTGGTGGAATAAGTATTAATAATGTATTGTCACAAATCAGGGGAGCAAATTATTTCGTTTTTGCTAATGCTCTTAACTAGTATGTACTACAGAAGCAAATTATTAGAAACACCCAACAGCTATACCATCCTCACTTACGCAGGCAACTATGACGTTGGAATGGCTTTACTCACTGAAAAGGATGCAGACGTCAAGTTCCCATCCTATGGAAATTCAAAGAAGATCTTGTAAGATGTCTCCTTCATATTCCTCAGATGAAGAATTGGACAAAGGAACGATCCACAAACTCAGAAAAAAAAGTGTTCTTAAAAGAGACAATAATCTCCTCTTAAACCGGCACTTTCTGTGCACTTTGGGTGAAGGACCCACCCAGTTCAAAATTCGCCTCTTTTTTGTAAATATAAATATATTTTATTACAGTTTAAAAAATTCTCTCTCTATGCTCGTTTGGTAACACCACAGTTCAAAATTTATTACGCGGACTTTATTTACGTTTATTCAGGCTTCCCCATTTGTTCATTTGATACATTCTTGGCTCATCCCTAAATTTTCTAATTCATGTGCGAAGAGCCTTGACCCGCTATTATAAAATTCATTCATTTATGATTAATAGCATGGAATATGGCGCGATTTATTTAAATAGCTTTTTTTAACTAATTTATTTATTTAAAATAATTTCTTAAAGTCCATTATCGGTTATCGGATGCAGACGTGGAGATAGCATCGATATGCGAAATACTCGTGACTCAAGGGACTTTGAAGGAGGCATGATTATGGGCACCAGGCGGATATATAAGATTCGTGATTCAAGGGACTTTGAAACAGGCATGATTATGGGCACCAGGCGGATAAAAAAACTCGTGTTTCAAAAGAACTTTAAAAGAGGCATGGTTATGTGCACCAGACGGATATGCACTGGCGGAAAGTGAAAAAAGAACACCAAGAAGAAATTGGCGGACGATCATGAAATTTACATATGTTGATGGGGTCGAGTTTACGTAGGTGTCATGTTAAATTCGGGACCAACCGGTGAGCGCTTACGCCACAGCCCGGCATAATACTCAAATTATCGTAAATGGTATTTCAGGAATACGGCGAAGTGAATGTAATCAGTCGTCTGCATACGGACACGTGCGAAGACCCCGAAGAAGCTGCAATGTCTGGACATGGAAGACGTGTACGATTTCAGCAGTTATCGGACTTTGAGCGAGGTCGTCTAGTCGGGCTCCCGAGGCCGGGTGGTCGTATGGTCGTATTGCTGAGAGAATTGGACTAGAAGTATCGGTGGTGGTACGATGGTGGCGTAGATGGTCCGAGGAACATTCCCACGCGAGAAGACGTGGAACCGGGAGTCACCGACGGACTGATGAGCGGACCGATCGACGCATAAGAAGAGCGACGTTGTCAAGCTGAACATCCACTGCGACGCAAATCCGAGCTGCCGTTGCAACTGAGGATACTGTGCGAACAATCCGCAACCGTCTACTGGATGCAGGACTACGTGCACGTGTGCCTCCGGCATATGTACCTCTGACTCCATCCCACCGTCAGGAACGGCTGCAGTGGTGTCGCCAACGTCTGCACTGGAGAACGCAATGGCGATCTGTCGTGTTCAGCGATGAAAGCAGATTCTGCTTGGGAGCCTTCGATGGCCGTATGCGTGTTCGCAGACCCACAGGGGAGCGTCTCCACTCTTCTTGCATCCGCCAGCGACACACAGGGCCTACACCTGGTCTCCTGGTGTAGGGAGCGATCAGCTATCGCTCCCGTACACAACTATTGTTTGTACCGGGTATGCTAAACAGCACCTCCTACATCAACAACATCATTCAGCCCGTAGTTGTGCCATTTGTAAGGTCGGTCCATCGTGGTGTGTTCCAGCAAGATAAGGCGCGCCCACACACAGCACGTGCAACGCAACATGCACTTCAGGGTGTGAGACAACTTCCATGGCCTGCACGTTCACCGGATTTGTCTCCCATTGAGCACGTGTGGGATTTTATGGAACAACGAGTTATCCGGTCTCCACGGCCAGCCACGACCATCCCCGATTTACGCGTCCAGGTTGAGGATGCTTGGAACTCAATACCCCAAACTTACATGCAACATCTGTACAACAAACTCCATGCCAGAATTGCACAGTGCGACGCAGTTCATGGCGGTTCAACCTCGTACTAACCATGTTACATGGAAATGTTAATTTTCAGTTTACCAGCAAATACAGCTGTATTTTGTCATAATGTTTTGATCACGTTATCCTCTGTATTCCGTTATTATGCTGTATAAATTTCGTTGGTATCAGACGTCTCCATCTTGGTGTTCTTTTTTCACTTTCCGCCAGTGTATAAGACTTGTGATACAAGAGACTTTGAAACAGGCAGGATTATGGGCACCAGGAGTTTATATAAGATTCGTGATTCAAGGGACTTTGAAACATCCATGATTATGGGCAACGGATACCTATAAGACTCGTGATTCAAGGGACCCTGAAACGGACATGATTATGAGCACCAGTCAGATGTACTATAAGACTCGTGTTTTAAGGGACTTTGAAACAGACATGATTATGGACATCCGGCGGATATGTACGATTCGTGATTCAAGGGACTTTGAAAGAAGCATGATTATGGGCACCAGATGCACATACAATATAAGACTCATGATTCACGGCACTTTGAAACAGGCATGATTATGGGCGTGAGGCGGATATACTATAAGAATCGTGATTCAAAGGGCTTTCAAAGAGGCATAATTATGGGCACCGGGCAGATATGTGCGGCATATGAGAAACGGTAAACTTTCTCAGCTATGCAAAAACAACTGTATCGAGGGTGTACAATGAGTGGCTGACAAACAAAAAACCAGCCAGCGATCTTGCTGTAGGCAGAAAACACTGGTTGATGTTTGATGTCAATGTCGGCTGGAGAGTATTACACGATGTTACAGACGAGGTCCATTGCGTTAACAGTACAACAATACTACAGTATTCCCGCATGATAACAGCGGTATCAAGAAGGTAATTTAAGCATACATATCCGGCATCATATTATAGTTAATGGGCTGTAACAGCAGATATCCTCTTCGTGTACCTAAATAATCAAGGAAATCTAAATAGATGTTCCTAAATAATCAAGGAAATCTAAATAGATGTTCCTAAATAATCAAGGAAATCTATATAGATGTTCCTAAATAATCAAGGAAATCTAAATAGATGTTCCTAAATAATCAAGGAAATCTAAATAGATGAAAGATTGTAAATCTTCTTAAGTCGCATTATAAACCTTGAAAGCTTATAGATTCAGTTACCTTATTGTTCTATTTAACCGACTATCAATAATACTAAGGGTAAAACAAATCTTCCTAACAACACAGGTATAATAAAAATCCCGCCATCGATTTCCTTCCCCCACCCGAAATCTCCGGGCAGGGCCGGTCTTGAATAGTAGCTGTCTCTGCTAAAATCCGAGAAATTTGTGTTCCGTAAGTTTAGGAGATTTTCAAGGATTTTAGAATTAATTGTTTTACAAGCAAGAAAAATAGTGACGGTAAGCTTGAAAGGGGCTCTGAGGCGGCAAGGTTAATTAGAAGTTGTAAAAATTTGTTTCGCAGTGAATCGTTCTTTGTGTTCAAGAGCTGTCTCACTAAACGTCAGGTTCTTTTTATCGTTTTATTGGCCTATGCTGCAACCATGTACATTGTCACCCGATAGACGCATCGATACAGTTAAATTTGTTTATTGTTGAAAAGGTGTCGAACATTCGCTCCTTCGAGATAGGGGAAAGAGTAGAGAGGTTGACCCAGAGTAGAGGTTTGCACGGGCACGGCAGGCACGCGAGCCGGGTCGGGTTTTTTTTTTTTTTTTTTTTAGTTTAGAGAACAAAGCATAGGGGTGCGGCCGGGCTTTGACCCATACACGTACGGCCCGGCCGGGCCAAATCGGCCCATTATTTTTACCGCAATTGTAAAGAAAGACAAGAGTCGTGTTTCCTGATTTCCTTGTCTATTTAACTGTCTTGCTGGCTTTACTTACTTCCACGACATAGCCCAGGGTGTTATCACAGACGAGGGGAGGCATTCACAGTGTTTTTACAACCTGTAGGTGTTCAGATGGAAAAAACAATTTGGGGCTTCTTGAAAACAAAAAGATTCGACTCCGAGCGAGTGTGGGTATTGCGTGGAGTGGGCGAAGGAAGGTTTCTACAGTCTGTGTGTGTGTGTGTGTGAGAGAGAGAGAGAGAGAGAGAGAGAGAGAGAGAGAGAGAGAGAGAGAGAGAAAGGGATGACATCGATTCTTTCTCGCCTTCCTAATCCCTATAGGGCTTAACTTTTGTAGTGTTACCGCTTGCTAGTTCAGAGATACACAGAGGTCTAGGAAGGGAGAAGTCAGAGCTAGTGAGGTGATGATTTGAGAAAAAACCTTTTGTCAGGTCTTCCGGACCAGGACAGCAAAGTGAAATTAAAGGGTAGTTATGTAAAATTAGAGTAAACGAGAAAGAACGAATAGTTGGTAAAATGAATAATTAGCGAGAGGTCAGAAGCATTAAGTTGTAATTTAGTAAATAATTCTCGAAAAACCTGCGCGATAAATCTAAGCAAATAATAATTCAATTTTAATTACAATTTTCTCAGCTATTCCTTTGCTATATATTTTCCGCAACGAGTTTCGTTAAGGCACAAACATCGAACTCGGAGACGACTTATAACAGAATAATGATATATCGTCCAACTTCGTTACATTTGTCTACAGTGGGCACAGAGGCACTAAAACTTAAGTCGTGAGAACTGGAGAAAATCCTCTGGTGCAATGAATCACGTTTTAAATTAATGCACACCAACGGGAGAGTTAGAATATAGCATCAACAGCACGAATCGATGGATCTCAGCTGTCTAGAGATAACTGTACAAGCTGGTGAAAGCGGTGTAATAGTCTGCTTTCACGGCTATCTTTCTAAATATCTCCGGAACCCCATTTTGATACCATAAGGTATCTTGACATCACTGGGAACCAGGCACACACACACGTACATGTACATGGTGTTTCCGGACGGAGAGTTCTACTTCCGATAGTATAGTTCGCCATGCCACAGGGCTGGAATCATCACACAATGTTTCCACGAGCACGACAGTGATTTCAAGGTGCTAAAATAGCCCCCAGATTTCCCCAGAACAATACCCAATTGAACACTCTAGGGACGGCATGAGAGAGCCATTTGCAACAGAGACCCTTCTCCAGCGCACATTAAGCAATTGACGGACGGCATCGTGTCCGCTTGACTCAACGTACTTGTATAACGATATCAACGCCTCATTTAATCAATGGCAAAACAAATCGAGGCTATTTTAAAGTGCAAAAGCTGCCCTACACGTTAGTGGTATTCCTAATTATTTGCTACTGCAGTGTATAATTTATCTAATAAACAGGAGCGTAGCAAGCTTTTCTTATCTAGGAGGGCGAAACTTGAAATTACGCTCGTTCGAGTACAAAATTACACCTCTTCGACTTCCTCTAAAATAACACGTAGTTCTTACTTTCTCACACAACGCCGTTATAGGAAAGTATTATGATCGTTCAAAAATCGCCCTTCAGGTTTTTGACGTTATTTTTGTTTAAATGTAAAAACTAGGTAAACATCCAAGAACCACAGTTTGTAAAAAAAAACCAAGTAAAGCCTAAACGTTATGTAAACGCCGACAACACAACACTCCACAGAAATGCAGAACGAAAAACAAATCAGCCCAGAACGGAAAGAATGAGTTTCGGATAGTGAACGTAACAATAAGACAACGCTTTAGCTGTAGGGCTTGGAAAAATCCCGTTCAAGGTTAAACGCTCAGATAACTTTCTGCGAGAGAGCACACATTATTAATTACCTTTTCATCCCAACGACATGTTTGGAAAGGTTATGGAGGTCAGGCATATCTGCATATTATTTCATATGCCTCCTCTGCTTTAGAAAATCCACTTCATGGATATCAGATGTTCACAACTCATAGTGTATGTTACACTGCACTGTAAAAAATAAATAGTGTGAATTCACGGAAAATTTCTGAAAATAACGTGCAGCAAAGTATCCGGTAGATATCCGTCTCTTTCAAAAATTTCCGTTTTTAAAAGTACTAGCTCATTTTAACTTCCGTATTTTCACAGATATTTCTGTAGACAGGAATTCCGTTTATTTCAGAAAAGTCCATTTCTGATTTTTCCGTATTTAAACTGAAATTCCGCAAAATCAACAACCCTGTATAGCACTCACCCCTAGATAATCCTTCCTGTGAGGTCAGGATCGAACACAAGACGTTATATAGCTCTTCGAACAGGTAACTTGCGCCTTAATAAACCACAAACGCTCAGCAATCTGGCACACGTGCATCGTAAAAGAATTCCGCGACAAAGAAATTTGTTTTTTTGTCAATGTGAGTGATTTAGTCATTTTATTTTCTGTTGCAGCTTATTATTTTTCTGAATAGGTTTGTAATTTTTTTCCCTATAGGAGGACTTTTTAAAAATTAAGCATTTTTCATCATGGTTTTTCGAAATACAAAATGTTTTGCAACATGATTTTTTTAAACTGACAATGACTTTCATTAATCTTTAAAAAAGGTGAAATGTGCTTTTTATAGTATTATTTCACACACACACACACACACACACACACACACACACTTTAAATATAAAATTTATTCTTGAGAGCTATAATAGCTTTTGTCTTAAGTTGTCCAAAGACTGATACACAGACATTGTATAATCATCGGTACAATAAGTACCCGGTTTCTTGCAGTAATACATTTTATAATAAATAGCTTGTGCACCAAATAGGGGAAAGAAGAAGAAATATCCTGTGCCCCAAACACCAAAAATAATTCTATTCGATATGCTATCCACAATATCCGCTTTCGAACTTCAAAATTCGGCAGACGATTGTAATTCGAAAGTTAATCAAACCTCAAGTACTACCACGAATCACTGCTATTAGCGGAAATTTCTCGTCATACGGATATGGAAAAGGTGAAAACGGAGATTTTCCGTTAATATACGAAAGGAATTGCGGAAAGGTTTCTGAAAATTCAGAATTTTCCGTTAACACATTTTTTAAACGGTAATTTACCGTCAATATAAGAAAGAAACTGCGGAAAAGTTTCTGAAATTTCAAAATTTTCCCGTGGCACGAAAAGTTCGTTAAATTCAGGTTTTATTCCGCCATTTCACGGAAATGGTTGTATCAGAAACATGATTCGTTTATTCACGAAAAAAATGACGAAAACTTGTCCATGAATTTCAGAATTTTTTTTACAGTGTGTATCCTAGTTAACTGCATAGAATACTGTATGAGACTAAGTCAAGCCTCCAGAAAGAAAATACTGAAGGGTGTTACTTTTTTTTTAGTTACAGTTTTATTTGTGTTTCTTCTCAAAGCATGCCAAATTTTTTATTCTTGTAAATATTCCTTTGTTGGCAATTGACTCCTAGAACTTTCATATCAGGAATTTAGTAAGCTGTGATCGAATTCCTTATTTTAGTTTTTTTTCCTAACTCCGCATCCACCCACCACGCTCCACCCTCTCCTCACCCTTAGCACCTCTAAGACCTATAGCCAGGCGGGAGGGAACTACCTGCTAGTGTTACCATTCTACGGATTTATCAGTAAATCTACTGATTTTAGCTCCAGTCTACTGATAGAACTCCGTAATCTACTGACTTTACTCTATTTTAAGACCACCTACACGATCAGGGACATGCTCTCTAAGAATCTCTGCATTCTTTCAGTACTCACCATCTATTGATCCAATAGACAGGACTTACCTCAGAACCGGTCTGCCGAGAAAATTATGCCGAAGGCTAAAATTATACTGATACCTATTAGGTGGTTGCAAAAGTTCTACTCGTTTTTGTAATAGATGCAAATTGCAATCGGAGTAGTTACTTCGCAGATAACGCTTCGATGCCAAATTTTCTGCCAATAAAGCGTGGATCAGTAGAGCATATAGAGGCACTAGGTTTATCCAAGTAAGTCATTCGTAACGGAAATCACGGAAGGTGTAACATGGCATGCGATAAGAAGCACATTGCACATTGTTTAGTGTACGAGTTCGATAAAGGCAGTACTGCAGCCACGGCGTGCCGCAACATCTGTGAAGTGTATGGGGAGGATGAAGTTGATGATAACACATGTAACCGTTGGTTTCGGAAATTCAGGGACAGATACAGAAGATGTAAAGATCAACCGCGTCCTGGACGTCCATCAGCGGATTCCGACGAAGATGTGGACCAAGCCATAACAAATGATCCACATCCAACCGTTCAAGAATTAGCGGAAATGTTGTAGGTACACAGAACAACCGTCAAAAGACGGATGCATGTGCTTGGGTTCCGCACCAGATTTCTGCAAAGCAACGAGAAGAGAGAATCTGTACTCGTGTTTCTTTGCTTTCTAGTCACAGAAATAAACCGTTTTGGGGACGAATTGTAACGGGTGATGAGAAATGGGTACTGTACCGTAATGCATAGCGTTGACGGACTGTGTGCCAAGGCGGTGAGCCTGCTCCATCAACCTCAAAAGCAGGACTGCATCCCAAAATGGTATTGTTGAGTGTTTGGTGAGATGTCCAGCGAATAATCCACTGGGAGGTGTTGGCACCTAATCGAACGACAAATGCTAACCTCTACTGCCAACAGTTGGACAGATTTAAAGAACAGCTGACATCGAAGCCGCCAGCACTCGTCAATCGCAAAGACGTGATCCTTTATCATGATAACGCCAGACCCCATGCTGCTTGAAGCACTTTGCAAAAATTACTGGACTTTGGTTGGGAAGTGTTACCTTACCCAGCGTATTTCCCTGACCTCGCACCTTTATCGATCGTTACAGAATACTTTCGCTCTCCAAACTTTTGATGATGTGGACGATGGGAAAACGTCACTACATGACTTTTTTGACTCTAAAACACAAAAGTTTTTCCGTCGTAGGATTGACCTACTCATGATGACCAGAGGTCATACAGAACAGATGACAAGAGGTCATACAGAACAGATGACAAGAGGTCATACAGAACAGATGACAAGAGGTCATACAGAACAGATGACAAGAGGTCATACAAAACAGATGTCTAGAGGTCATACAGAACAGATGACAAGAGGTCATACAGAACAGATGACAAGAGGTCATACAAAACAGATGTCTAGAGGTCATACAGAATGATGGTAATTATGTGAAATCCTATTTACGTTATTTGTTACGTTTTCCTTTGTAACCTACAAAAACGGGTAGAACGTATGCAGACACCCAATACTATTTTTTTTAATTCATACTGGTTGCAATGATATATTCTTTTATTGTGGATAACTATATATCTTTGTATGTATTTTTTAATTAAGGTTCATGTCTCATTTCCATACGTAAGCACTGGCAGGAATGCATTGATTAAACACTTATCTTTTAATACATAATGGCATACTGCTCTTAAAAACTGTACTGTTTCTTCCAAAAGCTCTCCATCTAAGTTTTATACGGTGATTAATTTCTTCATTAATGTGGCCCTCACTTAATATCTGCTGACCAAGATAAATGTAGGTATCTCTCGTTTCAAGCTTTTCTCCATCAAATAAATCTTCTTTTTTTGTAAAAGCATTGTACATCACTTTTGTCTTCTAAAAGTTCGTTTTTAATTCTACTTCTTTACTCTTGCCAGCAAGTTCCTCGATCATACTCTGCAGTTCCGAAGGGGTAGTTGCAAAAATGACTACGTCAGCAGCAAACCGAAGGGGGCGTTAAATAATCTCCATTAATCTTTATCTCTTGGTTTTCTTAGTTCAGTGATTGAAAGGCATTTTGCAATGTGGCATTAAAGAGTTTGGGAGATATGGTGTCTGTCACCTTGTCTCATTCCCTTTCCAATTTTTATTAGTGCTGGATCCTCAAATATCCGAACCTTCGCCTTTGCACTTGCATTTTCATAGATGTATTAATAACGTTGATGTACGCATCTTAATTCAGTACCGCAGGATTTCAAAGCCATTCTAACTGCTGATGGTTTCACGGAATCAAAGAAGAAGACATGCATAATGGGATATATATATATATATATATATATATATATATATATATATACGTGGACCTTAGCTAAAAGAGACATACAAAGGCTGCAGACAACTCAAAGAAGCATGGAGAGGTGCATGCTTGGTGTAACCAGGAGAGATAAGAAGAGGAACACGTGGATCCGAAAAATGACAAGAGTGGAAGACATCATGATCAGAGTTAAATCCCTGAAATGGCAATGGGCTGGACATACTGCCAGAAGAACAGACCATCGATGGACAGCCGAAATTTTAGATTGGATTCCAAGGGACAGGAAAAGACCCAGAAGAAGACCACATGGAAGATGGGTGGATGAAATTCGAAAGTATGCGGGAGTGACCTGGAGGAGACTGGCACAAGACAGACCGTTGTGGAGGAAACTTGGGGAGACCTTCGTCCAGCAGTGGATTGATAATGGTTGACAATGATGATGATGATGATATATACCGTTGTGGAGGAAACTTGGGGAGACCTTCGTCCAGCAGTGGATTGATAATGGTTGACAATGATGATGATGATGGTTGTGGAGGAAACTTGGGGAGACCTTCGTCCAGCAGTGGATTGATAATGGTTGACAATGATGATGATGATGGTTGACAATGATGATGATGATGATATCATCATCATCATCATTGTCAACCATTATCAATCCACTGTTGACGAAGGTCTCCCAAGTTTCCTCCACAACGGTCTGTCTTGTGCCAGTCTCCTCCATGTCACCCCTGCATACTTCGAATTTCATCCACCCATCTCCCATGTGGTCTTCTTCTGGGTCTTTTCCTGTCAATTGGAATCCAATCTAAAATTTTCAGCTGTCCATCGATGATCTGTCCTTCTGGCAGTATGTCCAGCCCATTGCCATTTCAGGGATTTAACTCTGATCATGATGTCTTCCACTCTTGTCATTTTTCGGATCAACGAGTTCCTCTTCTTATCTCTCCTGGTTACACTCAAGTATGCACCTCTCCATGCTTCTTTGAGTTGTCTGCAGCCTTTGTATGTCTCTTTTAGTTAAGGTCCACGTCTCCGCACCATACGTAAGCACTGGAAGGATGCATTGATCAAACACTTTTCTTTAAGACATAATGGCATATTGCTCTTGAAAATTATGCTGTTTCTTCCAAAAGCTCTCCAGGCAAGTTTTGTACGCCGATTAATTTCTTCATCAATGTGACTCACTTGATATCTGCTGTCCAAGATAAACGTACGTGTCTGTTATCTCCAGCTTTTCTCCATCAATCGATAAATCTTCATTTCTTGTAAAAGCATTGAACATCACTTTGTCTTCTGAAAGTTCATTTTTAATCCCACTTCTTTACTCTTGTCAGCAAGTTCCTGGATCATACTCTGCAGCTCTGATGGGGTAGTTGCAAAAATGACTACGTCATCAGCAAAACGAAGGTGGGTTAGATAATCTCCATTAATCTTTATCCCCTTGTTTTCCCAGCTCAGTGACTGAAAAACACCCTCCAATGTGGCATTAAAGAGCTTCGGAGATATGGTGTCACCTTGTCTCACTCCCTTCCAATTTTTACGTGTGTTGTATTTTCAAACAGCCTAATCTTTGCACTTGCATTTTCATAGATGTTATTAATAATATTAATGTATGCATCTTCAATACCGCAGGTTTTCAGAGCCATTGTAACTGCTGATGGTTTCACCGAATCAAAGGCTTTTTCATAATCGATAAAAGCCATGCACAATGGAAGTTCATATTCCCTCGCTCTTTCAATTAGTTCTCTCAGCACGTGGATATGATCTATTGTGCTGTAGCCACTCCTGAATCCAGCTTGTTCTCTCGGTTGAGCCATGTCCAGTGTTACCTTCAAGCGGTGTGAAAGAACTTTAGTGAAGATTTTATAAACTACTGATAGGAGGCTGATAGGTCTGTAGTTTCGAGACTCAATGTCACCTTTCTTATGTAGCAGGATCATTGTAGCGGTGTTCCAATCCTCAGGAATCTTCCTTCATTAAGGCATCGAGTGAAAATTTGGGCGAGTACTGTTTCGATTTCTCCACTTGCTTCTTGTATGATGTCTACAGTAATTCCATCTTCTCCTGGAGCTTTTTCCTCGCTTCATGTTCTTGATTGCATGTGCAACTTCTGCTGGAAGGACTGGAGGAACTCTGGTACTGGTATCTTTCATGATGTCTGGAGTGCATATATCATCCCTTTCATATAATTTGGAGTAGAAATCTTTCACTCTTGTCAAAATTTCGCCTTTATTTCTTGTTACAGAACCATCTTCTTTTCTCAGTGCCATAATCTGTTTTCTTCCTTACTGAGATGTCCTTTGCTATCTTTAGGCTTTGGTTGTTTTCAATTGCTTTCCTCACTAGTTCACAGTTGAATTTCCTTACGTCTTCAGTGATACTTTTTCTTACTGTCTTGCATAGCTCTATATATTCCACTTTGGAAGTCACATCTTCTTTAGTTGTCCTCATCTCTTTTTGCATCAACATTTTGGTTTTTCCTGATAATTTGTTCACATGCAACTTGTTCTTAGACCCAGCTAATTTTGTTGCTGTTTCCATAAGAGCTTTGGTTACTTTTCTGTTAACTTCAGAGATGTCCACTTCTTCCGATGTTAGGCCTTCTAAAGGAGAGAATCCTGTTCTTCAGTTCTAACTTGAAGGTATTATGGTGTTTTTAAGGTTGGTTATGTCAATAGATTTTGTTTGTCCTATGAGCTTGCCACGTTCAAGTTTAGTGTTGAGGTGCATCTTACATCTCACCAATCTATGGTCACTACCTGTGTTGAACTTGTTTAGCACACTGCAGTCTTCTATGACGAATTTTTTGTTACACATAATAAAATCAATTTCACTTGTCGTCCCATTTGGATGTATCCATGTCCATTTCCTGTGTGGCTTTTTCTTGAAGAAGGAGTTCAAGATGAAAAACCCTTCTGCCTCTGCAAACTCAACGAGAGTATTTCCACGCTGGTTTCTGTTGCCGTGACCGAATTTACCTACCGAAGTTTCATTCTGTTGCCGTTGCCCTATTTTTGCATTGAAATCTCCCATAATTATTTTTTCAAGTGCTGCTTACCTTTATTATTTAGATGACAAATTTCCTCATAAAATTCTTCAATTTCTTCTTCAGGATGACTTGTGGTGGGTGCATAAGTTTGAATAATCTGAGCCTGGTATCTTTTCGAGAGTTGGATAACAAGTCGTGCAGCTCTGTCAGAGGAACTTTCAACTTCTACAACTTTATCCTTCAGTTTCTTGTTTATTATAAATCCAACACCACTAGTTCTGCCAGTATCTGTCCCACGATAGTAGAAGAGATGTCCACTTTTCAGTTCGATGAGATCTTCTCCTTTTCTGCTTACCTCACTTAGCCCCACGATGTCCCACTTGATCCTTTGTAGTTCCTCTTCCAATTCAAGAAGCCTTGAATCAGAAGATAGGGAGCGTCCATTGTAAGTAGCCAAGGTCAGCATCAGATGGCAGCCTAGTCCGGTCCTCCGGGGATTCTTAGCACCCTCTGCCTTCATGTCGCACTGGCCGCTGCCTTGGCGAGGTACATTCCAGCTGCCGGAGACTGAGGGCCAAGATTTAAGTTGTGGAATCATTTTGGAGGGGTTTGGCCATAACTCACCACGCTGGCCAAGCGGGTTGGTGAGTGTGGGATAGCATTTCCTCTGATCCCGATGGTATAGTTATACCGCTATGGGCGGTCGTCAGAGCCCCTTTAGTGGGAACAGGATGCACCACGAGAAGGCGGGGTTGACATTTGTCAAGGAGAGGCTGTGATGTTACGCATCACCTGACCTTACATATATATATATATATATATAAAGGATCAAGTGGGACATCGTGGGGCTAAGTGAGGTAAGGAGAAAAGGAGAAGATCTCATCGAACTGAAAAGTGGACATCTCTTCTACTATCGTGGGACAGATACTGGCAGAACTAGTGGTGTTGGATTTGTAATAAACAAGAAACTGAAGGATAAAGTTGTAGAAGTTGAAAGTTCCTCTGACAGAGCTGCACGGCTTGTTATCCAACTCTCGAAAAGATACCAGGCTCAGATTATTCAAACTTATGCACCCACCACAAGTCATCCTGAAGAAGAAATTGAAGAATTTTATGAGGAAATTTGTCATCTAAATAATAAAGGTAAGCAGCACTTGAAAATAATTATGGGAGATTTCAATGCAAAAATAGGGCAACGGCAACAGAATGAAACTTCAGTTGGTAAATTCGGTCACGGCAACAGAAACCAGCGTGGAAATACTCTCGTAGAGTTTGCAGAGGCAGAAGGGTTTTTCATCTTGAACTCCTTTTTCAAGAAAAAGCCACACAGGAAATGGACATGGAGACATCCAAATGGGACGACAAGTGAAATTGATTTTATTATGTGTAACAAAAAATTTGTCATAGAAGACTGCAGTGTGCTAAACAAGTTCAACACAGGCAGTGACCATAGATTGGTGAGATGTAAGATGCACCTCAACACTAAACTTGAACGTGGCAAGCTCATAAGACAAACAAAATCTATTGACATAACCAACCTTAAAAAACACCATAATACCTTCAAGTTGGAACTGAAGAACAGGTTCTCTGCTTTAGAAGGCCTAACATCGGAAGAAGTGGATATTTCTGAAGTTAACAGAAAAGTAACCAAAGCTCTTATGGAAACAGCAACAAAATTAGCTGGGTCTAAGAACAAGTTGCATGTAAATAAATTATCAGGAAAAACGAAAATGTTGATGCAAAAAAGAAGAGAGATGAGGACAACTAAAGAAGATGCGACTTCCAAAGTGGAATATATAGAGCTATGCAAGACAGTACGAAAAAGTATCACTGAAGACGTAAGAAAATTCAACTGTGAACTAGTGAGGAAAGCAATTGAAAACAACCAAAGCCTAAAGATAGCAAAGGGACATCTCAGTAAGGGAAGAAAACAGATTATGGCACTGAGAAAAGAAGATGGTTCTGTAACAAGAAATAGAGGCGAAATTTTGACAAGAGTGAAAGATTTCTATTCCAAATTATATGAAAAGGATGATACATGCACTCCAGACATCATGAAAGATACCAGTACCAGAGTTCCTCCAGTCCTTCCAGCAGAAGTTGCACATGCAATCAAGAACATGAAGCGGGGGAAAGCTCCAGGAGAAGATGGAATTACTATAGACATCATACAAGAAGCAAGTGGAGAAATCGAAACAGTACTCGCCCAAATTTTCACTCGATGCCTTAATGAAGGAAAGATTCCTGAGGATTGGAACACCGCTACAATGATCCTGCTACATAAGAAAGGTGACATTGAGGATCTCGGAAACTACAGACCTATCAGCCTCCTATCAGTAGTTTATAAAATCTTCACTAAAGTTCTTTCACACCGCTTGAAAGTAACACTGGACATGGCTCAACCGAGAGAACAAGCTGGATTCAGGAGTGGCTACAGCACAATAGATCATATCCACGTACTGAGAGAACTAATTGAAAGAGCGAGGGAATATGAACTTCCATTGTGCATGGCTTTTATCGATTATGAAAAAGCCTTTGATTCGGTGAAACCATCAGCAGTTACAATGGCTCTGAAAACCTGCGGTATTGAAGATGCATACATTAATATTATTAATAACATCTATGAAAATGCAAGTGCAAAGATTCGGCTGTTTGAAAATACAACACACATAAAAATTGGAAAGGGAGTGAGACAAGGTGACACCATATCTCCGAAGCTCTTTAATGCCACATTGGAGGGTGTTTTTCAGTCGCTGAGCTGGGAAAACAAAGGGATAAAGATTAATGGAGATTATCTAACCCACCTTCGTTTTGCTGATGACGTAGTCATTTTTGCAACTAGCCCATCAGAGCTGCAGAGTATGATCCAGGAACTTGCTGACAAGAGTAAAGAAGTGGGATTAAAAATGAACTTTCAGAAGACAAAAGTGATGTTCAATGCTTTTACAAGAAATGAAGATTTATCGATTGATGGAGAAAAGCTGGAGATAACAGACACGTACGTTTATCTTGGACAGCAGATATCAAGTGAGGGTCACATTGATGAAGAAATTAATCGGCGTACAAAACTTGCCTGGAGAGCTTTTGGAAGAAACAGCATAATTTTCAAGAGCAATATGCCATTATGTCTTAAAAGAAAAGTGTTTGATCAATGCATCCTTCCAGTGCTTACGTATGGTGCAGAGACGTGGACCTTAACTAAAAGAGACATACAAAGGCTGCAGACAACTCAAAGAAGCATGGAGAGGTGCATACTTGGTGTAACCAGGAGAGATAAGAAGAGGAACTCGTGGATCCGAAAAATGACAAGAGTGGAAGACATCATGATCAGAGTTAAATCCTTGAAATGGCAATGGGCTGGACATACTGCCAGAAGGACAGATCATCGATGGACAGCCGAAATTTTAGATTGGATCCCAAGGGACAGGAAAAGACCCAGAAGAAGACCACATGGGAGATGGGTGGATGAAATTCGAAAGTATGCAGGGGTGACATGGAGGAGACTGGCACAAGACAGACCGTTGTGGAGGAAACTTGGGGAGACCTTCGTCCAGCAGTGGATTGATAATGGTTGACAATGATGATGATGATGATATATATATATATATATATATATATATATATATATATATTTATTTATTTATTTATTTATTTACTCCTGTTATGCCAATTGCCACAAGCTGTTGCGTCTAATTTTTGGAAATAGTGTTCGACCTTAGGTTTTGGACACCAGTGTACGTAAGTGCAACAAAGAAGACAAGATGAATTGAGGAATATCTTGGGCCCAATGCATCGTGTTCATGCACGGAGAGAACTAAGAAAGAACTAATAAAAGAATCAATAAAAGAACTAATGCAAATGAGCCACCACCATGTGTAACGTACCAGGAGATGTGACGTACGTGCCAGAAGGACGCACACGACATAAAGGCAGATAGGAATCAGAATAAAACGTCCGCGTAGCTCAATTGGTAGAGCAACTTATTCCGGAATGAGGGGATCCGGGTTCGAATCCTGGCGTGGACAGAAATGACGGAGAAATTTACTTCGTTATACATGTATGACTTCTGTTAATTGTGAAATGCCTTTGTTTCCGTCTAGCCATCAGCGGTTATAATATATTTAAATCAGACGGGGTTGAAGACGCATGCACTGGTACTGTATAAGGGTCGCACTAATGAAACTGAGACTGTCGGCTTTTTGCCTTAAGGGTTTATAGGTTGGAATATGTGAACGTACAGGAAGTAAGAGTGATACATGGGCAACATACCCACTACACATAGTCGCCTTGAGCATGTGTCCAAGCGCGGCACGAGATTAGGGATACCCTAAGCGTAGAAAGTCCGTGGTTGGCTGTGGAACCAATCTTCAACAGCGTCCCAGACCTCAGCGTCGCTAGCAAACTGGCGACCCTGGAGAGTTTTTTTCAGTGTCCTGAAGATGTGGTAGTCGCACGGCGACAGATCGGAGCTATAGGAGGGATGGTCGAGGGCCTCCGAGTGGAAGTTCCGCAGCAAATCTTGGCACACGGTCGCCACATGCGGACGTGCGTTGTCGTGCAGCAGGATAACCTCATTTGATAACATACCGGGTCGCTTACACTTGATGGCCGTTTTGAGGTTGCATAACGTATTGTAGTATGTGGTTGCTTTGACTGTACTGCCTAAGTCCAGCCAATCCAAAAGCAATGGGCCTTTATCCTCGGAGAAAACCGTGTGCAACACTTTTCTAGCTGTTATGGAGGACTGAGCTTTTTTGGGGGGCGTGGAGACATGGAATGCCGCTATTCCATATTTATCCGTTTTGTGGCCGGACCGAAGTGGTGGCATCAAGCTTCATCTGCGGCCACCATCTTGGAAAGAAACTTCCCCTCACCCCACTGCATGATAGCAAAGCACATGTTCTAGGCAGGCACCCATTCACCGATAATTCTGCTCTTCCTAGAGATTCTTAGTGCACAAACCTTGAAGTATCTCAATCGGTGGTGGAGAATGAGTTTATCAGTTCCCTTACTTACGGACAATGTTGCCTCAAGCTCACGGGTGGGGATTTGGCAATTCTGCTTCAAAAGTTGTCTTCGGCAGCAATCGAATCCATGGTGATAGCTACGTGTGATTGCACACGTCTCGGCATGTCTTTCGTGTTCCCACGTCCTTTACGAAATTCACTACACCAGCGAACATTGTACACCGTGACTGACACTCATTCCCATACATATCCTTCATACGACGATACATGTCGGCTCCACTAACACCTTCTGCCGTCCAAAATTGCATAACTGCCCACTGGGCCTGTTTGGACGAATCCATCCCTACGTAGTCAACTTGCCTCCGCACGTGCAAACCGCACACTGACACTTGCCGCCGAATGATAGCGTGCTTCCTGACATATACAAGGGCGCTTCAAACATTTAAATTGGGAGGACAAGGGTATAGTAATTAATGAGATAATTTAACTGGCCTCCGTCTAGTTGACGAAGTAGTAATATTTTTGCAAGAACCCTCTCAAAGCTGAAGAGAAGGACCCATGTACTTGTTGACAAGAGTTAAAAAAATATGGTTAAAATGCATTTACAGAAAAAAAAACTGACGCACAGTGCTTTTAAAAGCACATAAGTTGATAAAGCAAATTTAGAAGTAACTGATTCCCGAATCTTCCAGATATCGAATGGAGGTCACATTGAATAAAAAATCAATAGGAATATAAAAACTTTGCTGGAGTTCATTTCGAACAAGAGTACGCTTTTTTAAGGTTAACACTCGAACCAATAAAACTAATTAATATCCTCCGAGCGTTGGACGGCCACGTTAAGCTGTCGGGACCCAGGTACTTGTCTCCTGGTTATAAATAAGGGTGGCACCCCGGTGACGCAGTGGTCTAAGAGCTATAACGAAGTGAATTTCTCCGTCATTTTTGGTCTACGCCGATATTCGAACCCGAGGCCGCTTATTCCGGAACAAGTCGCTCTACCAACTGAGCTACGCAGACATGTATTCTGATTTCTATCTGCCTTTATGTCATGTGCGTCCTGCTGGAAGGTACGTCACAAGGAAATGAAGAGAGGAAAAGAGAGTAAATGTGGTAGACAGAGGGAAGCAATTGCTTTCTTTTAAACAATCCATCGCGACAGACAACACATTAATTTAGTTTTTAATTAATTTTAATTTAAATATAAATTGTATTTTTTTTATTTATGATATTTTCAGTTCATTTTTCCCAACTCTCGAAATCGATAGTGAAGAAGCACAAAATGTATAGTGAAAATAATATTTTTCTCTTAGAAACGTCTTTTTTCCCCAACATATTTCGTGATTAATCAATGTGCAAAGTTAAGCCTCCGAACGCGTCAGTAGCAAAAGGATGCGTAAAATTTAAATTTCAAAGCAAATATCTAGTGTAACTAATGTTGGAAATCAGTATTGAATACGCATTTTTATAATTTTATTCAACTTGGTTTCTTCAGGAAACAAATATAGGTATTCTTTGAGGCTTTGTTTCTCGTATCATCCTTTGTTGAAGAGCTTCATCTAGCATATAAACAAAGAAAAGAACAGAAGAGGGCATCTTCTTTTGGAATCTGCGCTGACGCTAATGCACCTTTATTCCACAGTCAGCGAAGCATGTCTGCACCTCACATCACGTGATTGGACAAGGAATAACTTCGCGTGGAGGTCTTCTTTGTGGTCGTGTGTGAGGTCCCTGCGGACATATCCGGTGCATCTGCTACTCGTCCAATCCTTCTTAACATCCCCGATGAAAGAGTCATTTGACTGACGTATCTTGCCATCATGCCACGATGGATCACCCGGGCGACATGCTCTTACCATTTGCTCTGTGGCTTCTGACATTTTCTCGGAGCTGCTATCCACACGGGATCATAGACGCAACGTTTCCATACGCCAAGGTAGGGATTGCGAGGTAGATCCACGGCGAACCAAGTGATAGGATTTCTGAGTTCGTCTTTCTCTCTCTGTCGGTTTTTTTTTCTCCCCTTCTTCCTCTGTCGCGCTTTTATTTATATATATATATATGTTTCATGGATATTTTATCACTAAACTTACATCTTACTGTGCGCAGTACTACTGTAAAACATCTTCTGATGATGAGATTTTAAGTAATAGAATATATGCACGAAACACGCAATATCCAAAAAAGAATGGGGCCTTAATGAGTAAGATAAATACGACACCCAACAGAAATATTTCTGGGATAACTTCTATTTTTGAGGAACAGAATACTGCAGTTTAAAATGAAGATATCACAAGAAAACATGCATAACATGAAAGTGCCAATTGTTGGTTTAATTTAAATAAAATAAATTTTGCTATCAAATAAATGCTACTTCAGGGGTTGAATTGTTTTTACGCTAACTTCACTTCACTTGAAGCTTAGTGCTTAACTTAAGAAGCCCAATTGTAAGAACGACATAGAGTTGTCCAATTGTTAGAAGGACATAATATTGCCCAAGTTATCGTTTGTGTCCAATTATAAGAATACAACCTCTTGTGAATGCAGCATCAGGGTTTAAATGATACAGAAACCTCTTTCAAAAGAACATCCACTCAGAATCTTGGAAATACTAAGATTGGTACATAGTGATACTTGGGGACACATGTCCTTTCTGACTACCGGGGCAACCGATACTACAACTACATGATTATCCCAGATTTTCTTGAAAGTATTTCATATCTCGAAAGAATGAAGCCTTACGTAAATTTAACCCTTTAACGACCATACCACCCAAAACGCATGAACAAGTAAACAATCACGGCCGCCCGAATCGCCAATCCATAGTGAGCAGAATTTCCAACCCCTGAATATTCTTTGAATTCGAACGTAACTTACGACTTGTTTTGAATTTGAACGGAACTTACAGCTGTAATTTCACTTGAATACCCGGCTCGGTCTCAGTTACTTGTAGTTGAAAATCTTAATTTGTTTCAAAATCGGAATTCATTGATAATGTACAGTAAGTTTACTTACAAGTATCCATCAACTTTCTTTATTCATTAATTGAGCATGTCCAACGTCTATAATCAATAGGCTTACTATAAACAAGTATTTTACAATGCGCTAGATAGATTTCAATCAACCACGATTCACAACATGCGTGAGACTTATCACTCTTTGAATACAATCTGCTCCATCAATACAAGAAACACTCACATCAACATTACGCATCGGAATCTGTCAACTACTCTCTGAATGCAAAACTCTCTCACAATGCTCGCTCGTCATTTGCTCGTTGCATATTCATTATACATGAATCGTTCAACTAACATTGCACATTTACCTCAGAAGTCTTCATCTACGCTGTTTGTCCCTTTCAGCGCCGATGTCAGTACTGCCAACCTCAAATTCATCGGGAGAAGCTCTATGACGTTAAATTCAGAAAATATTTAACCAGAAGAAACCAAATTTGCATAAGAACACAGAAACTCAAGAGGAAGGTTAAATTATAGATAGACGTCACATTGTACACAATGCATGCCCCAAAGCGACCATACCATGCTTATAATTGCTTCATCATTTGATGCAACGACATATATCGTAAAATGATTTTTTTAACAAATGTTACTGTATAAAACAAGCATTAAAAATCACCTTCAGATTTGTATTATTTTGCAAACCATTGGAAACGTTTAGTGAGATCATCTCGTTCGCTTTTACTCATGGTTGTATTGATAGTACCCACAACACCCCGGAGTAGGGGGATGGGGGTCACGGCTAAAAGGGCCTCTAGCCTCAATAGATGAACTTTACAAAAAATTATCCTGAAACTTGATATGAAACTGGTTACAGAAATAGCCAGAAATTTTTATTGACGGCAGTTTCGAATGAAATATTAAAAAGAAAAGATATTTTTCGTATTTTATTATTTTTTTTCAGTAAAATAAAATTTTCAAGAAATTATTTTCGCCTTAATTGATAAACACTGGGTGACGAGAAAGCAGCTATTCCAGACGACTTGAGGCCCCTTTTCACACCCATAGCAAAAGTTCCTATACTTGTATATTAACAACTGAATGTTAATGAAATATTAATTGAGTACATGATATTTTTATATCAATGAAGATAAGGTGTTATGTATTACACTTGCTTGCACATAACTAAGCGTGCTTCAGAATATGAGATAAAAGGTATTCTTTGCGGGAACAACAACTGTGCCAAAAAAAAATATTTTTATTATGTTCAAAGCATTGCGACATTATGTTAAGTGTATTTTTGTTATATTAAAGAGTAAATACTTTTACTCTTTTTATCCCACAGTTCACTTGTTTTATAACTATTGCATTTTTATTTGGTTACTTATATTCTGTATTTTCGTATAAATCGGAAAATGTCATTAGACACTGTTCAACGGCAGGTATGTCGTTTATGTGTGATCGTGAGACATTTCAAAGCGGCTGGGCTTAGTTCTTTAAAAAAAAAATTTGCATGATATAATTAACTTGGGCGAACTGTTTTGCAATACTATAAAACTAGGGCAATAATTTTAATTAAAACGTGTACATTTGTGTTGTACGCAATAAAGTGTAACAATTTAAGTTTTACGAAAAATACCTATAAGAATTTGAATAATTAAACGCCCGCTAAACCTAGTTAATAACATGGAATTAAAATTTTCAGTATATGAAAGCAAATGGATTTTTTTCCAAAAGGACCTCGAAGATATTTTTTTTTTTTTTGCGTTAGGACCCCGAGCTTTTCAGGTACCCCAATGTTTTTACTATATCTTTGTTATTGCTTTTTATTATTAACCATTTTATTGGCCAAAGATTAAACCCTCACAGTTTGTACATTGAAAAATACTCATTATAAGAAGTCCTAAAAATCACGCAGTTCTACGTTAGCAATTGAGACCCAATGAATGTGCAATTGATCAAAAGGTGAATTCGGTACGAATTTAATTGTGAATTCTAAAAAATCGGTGCGAATTTGTGAATTCTTAAACGAATTTAATGACTTATGTCAAGTAACGAAAAGAACAGTATTGGTATTAATTTAATTCTATTCTTCCTTCGCAACAGTTGTGTTATATGTAAGAATTTAAACTTTATTTAAATTGTAATTTTTGTTCTTTTGTGTGCGAACGGCAGCTAGAGAGTTTCACTCCCCAGTCGAAATGGCGTTCATCACAGATTCATTTCGGGGAAAGCCTTCTTTCACGGAGCGGGACCTCCCACGGACAAAAGGACACCTCCTTTCCCCCGTCGTCGGACTCTCTCTCTCAGAGCCCGCCAGGGACAATCAGAGTAATCAATTAAGAGTACAACTTCTTACGTCAAGAGCATCTTTCTAGGAAACAGATCGAAAAGGGGATTTGGACGGGGCAGTTATAAACAGAAGGGACAGTTGGAATTTTCGGTGGGAAAGAGAAGAGATTACACGCGGGCCTGTAGCCACGAAAAGATAGGAACAGATTTGGCGGGGAAAACGCAGAAAAAGCCGTCCATAACACCCGTCTCCCGCTGGAAAGTTTACGGAACGATTACCTGATATTTTGAAGGAGAGGTGAATACATATTTTGAAGAAGGGGTTTTACCTGCATGCTGAGGTATCACATATGATTTTTGCGGGGGAAACACAGAGAAAGCCGCCCATAACATCCATCTCCCACTGGAAGTATATACGATTTATTTTGACTAACAAATATTCCCCTTTTCTCCCCCAATCTGAAGAGTAAAGATAAGTGCAGTCGAGATCATTTGTCATTACATTCAGTTTGTGTAACTACTTATTTATTTGCCTCCCTGCTCCAATGACAGGAACCTGCAAACAACGATTCTTCTGATAAGTTGGCGTCCTCGACAATACAAGAAATTAAACCAAGCCAACAGTTGTAAACCTAAGCATATATTACAACTCTGATGCAACAAAATCATCCGAGGTTTCAAACCATTAGAAAGAACAAATCATGTAACAATCAGCAGATGTTTTTTGTGCAGTGAGAGTTCCACTTCCACTGCAGGACCACAAGAAGGTATGTGGAGTTCTCCATAAAACAAATTAAAGATAACGTTTTTTAGAGAATTTTCAAAAATAATGAAACGAAAGCTAATTTCTCATGATCATTTTAACGTTCCTATTTTTAAATGCGAAAATGGTGAGCAGTAAATTGTCCTTGATTTAAATCGACGAAGAATTTTCTGGCGAGAAATGCGGCGCGGTTGTGATGCAAACCTTTAATTTAACGATCCTGTTGAGTTCCTGTGTTCTCATGTAATTTGTTCCTTTTGAGCTCCTGTATTCTCCTGTAATTTATTACTTTTGAGCTCCTGTGTTTTCATGTAAATATATACACTGAATGGCAGCTTTATTATAACCACCCCTCAGTACTACGTTGGGCCACCTGTTGCCTTTAAAACTGCGTCGATTCTTCGTGGCATGGACTCCACGAGATGTTGATAGGTGGTTTATGGAATCTGAGACCATGCTTGATGAACAGCACTTTCCAGGAGTGAGAGATTGCAGGGTTGTGGATCCAGCTGTCTGATGGCTCGTTCAACTTCATCCCACAAATTCTCAATGGGGTTGAGATCTGGCAATTGTGGGGGCCAATTAAGCAAAGTAAACTCACCGGCATGTTCCTGAAACCAATCCTGTGCAATACGAACATATGGCAGGACGCATTATCTTGTTGATAGTAGCCATCGCCATTGGGATAAACCATCCACATGACAGGGTGCACTTGGTCCGCAACGATATTTAGACATGATGTGCCAGCCAGACGTTGATCAACACGAATTAAAGGGCCCAAAGCATGCCAGGAAAACATTCCCGAAACCATAACGTTCCCTCCATCAGCTTGAAGGGTTGTAGCAATGAATTTGGGGTCCATGCTTTCGTGCTGTTTGCGCCAAATTCTCACTCGGCCATCGGCGTGATGCAACTGAAAACGTTATTCACCGGACCACATATTTTGTTTCCAATTATCGACTGTCCAATCCTTGAGCTCCTGTGCGAACTGGAGACGTTTCCTCTTGTTAACTGCAGACAGCAAAGGTGTTCGAACGGGCCTTCGGCTGTCATATCTCATCCGATGCAGTGTACGGCGAACAGTGCGTGCACAGATCATTTGAGAGGATCCTTGATTAAGATGGTCTGTAATTTGCTGCACTGTTGCCCTTCGGTAGTCTGTTACCAGTCTGGACACTTTCCGTTCCGCCCGAGCAGTCACTAGTCGATGACGACCACACGTTGCACGTAGAGACCCAGTTCTTTGGCTGACAGTCCAGTCTTTAAACACTTTAACAACAGCTGCTCTAGAAATTTTCACGAATGCGGCGGTTTCGATTATACTCTCTCCATGGCTCCAAGCTCCTACAATCATTCCACGTTGAAAGTACGTCAAATCGCATTTTTTACCCATCTCGTCACCCAAAAATCACTTCTACTACTTTCGCAAGCACTAAGCTTTCCCTTTTTATAATAGCCTCGCCCTCTGGCAGCAACAGCGTGCAGCCATAGCTCATTTGCTTAAAATTGTCAGATGGTCATAATAAAGTGGCCACTCAGTGTATATATATATATATTCTATTAAGAAGAGACCTAAGCAAAAAAATTACATATATATTTTTGACTCATACCAAGTACAACATAGTAAAGGTTATGTATCTACCGGTGTGAGTAAAAGGAGAAAAGATAAAAAAATATAAAACAACTGAATGTAGAAGGTGTCGAGAATACTGAGCCTTGGCTTTATCAAGGACCAGCAAAAACTCTGCATTTTCTCACTTCCACAAAGACCTAGTTGGAAATGGGTTTCTGCAAGGCCATAGATGCAAGTAACATGCCCACCTAAAATTGTTTTAAAAAATATATATATGTCATGTCCTCCGCAGAGTTGTATGACCTAGCACTAGTTAACAATTTCGCTTGCATCCATAACCCTCCTGGCCCGACCCATGCTCTTCATCTGTTACTATTAAACAGAGAGAAGAAGATTAAAGAGAACTCAAGCTGTGAGAGTGACATAATAATTAGAAATAATTTTCAACTATAACGAAATGCCAAGTTCGTCTGAGAGAGAATTTAAACCTGAAAAACAATGCAAAAGAAATCCAAATTTTTACATTGCAATTGAAAAAGGAAATATTAATTTTTTAAAAATCAGATTTTTGAAAGAAAACTTGATTCTAAAACCCCCTACTCTACAACTTCTGACAACACGAAAACGAGAATAAGTTAAAGACAAAAATTAACTAAAGAAAACTTTGTGAAAGTTATATGACTTAAACAATTAGTTGCAATATGTACAAAGTATTTCAGCAGTGCTTTAAGTGCATGATTAAGTAGTTATTAAGAACTTAACTACTTTGAAAATACAGCGCAAAGAAAAGGAACTATGCTTAGCCATCTGCTGTGCCAATGTTCCCCAAAAGACGCGCAAAGTTACCAAGAAAAGAAAGAGTTAAAACCCGCAAAAATGTTAACAGACAAGCCAGTGCCTAAATGCTTTTTAGCATTTAGGCACTGGCTAGACTGTTAACATTTTTGCGGGTTTTAACTCTTTCTTTTCTTGGTAACTTTGCGCGTCTTTTGGGGAACATTGGCACAGCAGATGGCTAAGCATAGTTCCTTTTCTTTGCGCTGTATTTTCAAAGTAGTTAAGTTCTTAATAACTACTTAATCATGCACTTAAAGCACTGCTGAAATACTTTGTACATATTGCAACTAATTGTTTAAGTCATATAACTTTCACAAAGTTTTCTTTAGTTAATTTTTGTCTTTAACTTATTCTCGTTTTCGTGTTGTCAGAAGTTGTAGAGTAGGGGGTTTTAGAATCAAGTTTTCTTTCAAAAATCTGATTTTTAAAAAATTAATATTTCCTTTTTCAATTGCAATGTAAAAATTTGGATTTCTTTTGCATTGTTTTTCAGGTTTAAATTCTCTCTCAGACGAACTTGGCATTTCGTTATAGTTGAAAATTATTTCTAATTATTATGTCACTCTCACAGCTTGAGTTCTCTTTAATCTTCTTCTCTCTGTTTAATAGTAACAGATGAAGAGCATGGGTCGGGCCAGGAGGGTTATGGATGCAAGCGAAATTGTTAACTAGTGCTAGGTCATACAACTCTGCGGAGGACATGACATATATATATTTTTTAAAACAATTTTAGGTGGGCCTGTTACTTGCATCTATGGCCTTGCAGAAACCCATTTCCAACTAGGTCTTTGTGGAAGTGAGAAACTGCAGAGTTTTTGCTGGTCCTTGATAAAGCCAAGGCTCAGTATTCTCGACACCTTCTACATTCAGTTGTTTTATATTTTTTTATCTTTTCTCCTTTTACTCACACCGGTAGATACATAATCTTTACTATGTTGTACTTGGTATGAGTCAAAAATATATATGTAATTTTTTTGCTTAGGTCTCTTCTTAATAGAATGTGAATTCTGAATTTTCAAAACTGCTGCGTTGCGCGTTTTGATCTTCAGGTTATTTTGCAACTTTCGTTTTAAATTCTAAAGTCTTTCCTTAGTTTTCAGTTTTTTGCTCTTTAGTATATATATATATCATCATCATCATCGTCAACCGTTATCAATCCACTGCTGGACGAAGGTCTCCCCAAGTTTCCTCCACAACGGTCTGTCTTGTGCCAGTCTCCTCCATGTTACTCCTGCATACTTTCGAATTTCATCCAACCATCTCCCATGTGGTCTTCTTCTGGGTCTTTTCCTGTCCCTTGGAATCCAATCTAAAATTTCGGCTGTCCATCGATGGTCTGTCCTTCTGGAAGTATGTCCAGCGCATTGCCATTTCAGGGATTTAACTCTGATCATGATGTCTTCCACTCTTGTCATTTTTCGGATCCACGAGTTCCTCTTCTTATCTCTCCTGGTTACACCAAGCATGCACCTCTCCATGCGTCTTTGAGTTGTCTGCAGCCTTTGTATGTCTCTTTTAGTTTAGGTCCACGTCTCTGCACCATACGTAAGCACTGGATAGATGCATAGATCAAACACTTTTCTTTTAAGACATAATGGCATATTGCTCTTGAAAATTATGCTGTTTCTTCCAAAATCTCTCCCGGCAAGTATTGTACGCCGATTAATTTCTTCATCAATGTGACCCTCACTTGATATCTGCTGTCCAAGATAAACGTACGTGTCTGTTATCTCCAGCTTTTCTCCATCAATTGATAAATCTTCATTTCTTGAAAAAGCATGAACATCACTTTTGTCTTCTGAAAGTTCATTTTTAATCCCACTTCTTTACTCTTGTCAGCAAGTTCCTGGATCATACTCTGCAGCTCTGATGGAATAGTTGCAAAAATGACTACGTCATCAGCAAAACGAAGGAGTAAGATAATCACCATTAATCTTTATCCCTTTGTTTTCCCAGTTCAGTGATTGAAAGACATTTTCCAATGTGGCATTAAAGAGCTTCGGAGATTTGGTGTCACCTTGTCTCACTCCTTTTCCAATTTTTATGTGTGTTGTATTTTCAAATAGCAGAATCGTTGCACTTGCATTTTCATAGATGTTATTAATAATAATAATGTATGCATCTTCAATACCGCAGGTTTTCAGAGCCATTGTAACTGCTGATGGTTTCACCGAATCAAAGGCTTTTTCATAATCGATAAAAGCCATGCACAATGGAAGTTCATATTCCCTCGCTCTTTCAATTAGTTCTCTCAGTACGTGGATATGATCTATTTTGCTGTAGCCACCCCTGAATCCAGCTTGTTCTCTCGGTTGAGCCATGTCCAGTGTCACCTTCAAGCGGTGTGAAAGAACTTTAGTGAAGATTTCATAAACCACTGATAGGAGGCTGATAGGTCTGTAGTTCCTGAGATCCTCAATGTAACCTTTATTATGTAGCAAGATCATTGTAGCGTTGTTCCAACCCTCAGGAATCTTACCTTCATTAAGGCATCGAGTGAAAATTTGGGCGAGTACTGTTTCGATTTCTCCACTTGCTTCTTGTATGATGTTTACAGTAATTCCATCTTCTCCTGGAGCTTTTCCCCGCTTTATGTTCTTGATTGCATGTGCAACTTCTGCTGGAAGGACTGGAAGAACTCTGGTACTGGTACCTTTCATGATGTCTGGAGTACATGTATCATCCCTTTCATATAATTTGTAGTAGAACGCTTTCACTCTTGTCAAAATTTTGCCTCTATTTCTTGTTACAGAACCATCTTCTTTTCTCAGTGCCATAATCTGTTTTCTTCCCTTACTGAGATGTCCCTTTGCTATCTTTAGGCTTTTGTTGTTTTCAATTGCTTTCCTCACTAGTTCACAGTTGAATTTCCTTATGTCTTCAGTGATACTTTTTCGTAGTGTCTTGCACATCTCTATATATTCCAATTTGGAAGTCAGAATTTCTTTAGTTGTCCTCATCTCTCTTCTTTTTGCATCAACATTTTGGTTTTTCCTGATAATTCGTTCACATGCAACTTGTTCTTAGACCCAGCTAATTTATTGCTGTTTCCATAAGAGCTTTGGTTACTTTTCTGTTAACTTCAGAAATATCCACTTCTTCCGATGTTAGGCCTTCTAAAGCGGAGAACCTGTTCTTCAGTTCCAACTTGAAGGTATTATGGTGTTTTTTAAGGTTGGTTATGTCAATACATTTTGTTTGTCTCATGAGCTTGCCACGTTCAAGTTTAGTGTTGAGATGCATCTTACATCTCACCAATCTATGGTCATTACCTGTGTTGAACTTGTTTAGCACACTGCAGTCTTCTATGACAAATTTTTTGTTACACATAATAAAATCAATTTCACTTGTCGTTCCATTTGGATGTCTCCACGACCATTTCCTGTGTGGCTTTTTCTTGAAAAAGGAGTTCAAGATGAAAAACCCTTCTGCCTCTGCAAACTCAACGAGAGTATTTCCACGCTGGTTTCTTTTGCCGTGACCGAATTTACCTACTGAAGTTTCATTCTGTTGCCGTTGCCCTATTTTTGCATTGATATCTCCCATAATTATCTTCAAATGCTGCTTACCTTTATTATTTAGATGACGAATTTCCTCATAAAATTCTTCAATTTCTTCTTCAGGATGACTTGTATTGGGTGCATAAGTTTGAATAATCTGAGCCTGGTATCTTCTCGAAAGTTGGATAACGAGTCGTGCAACTCTGTCAGAGGAACTTTCAACTTCTACAACTTTATCCTTCAGTTTCTTGTTTATTATAAATCTAACACTACTAGTTCTGCCAGTATCTGTCCCACGATAGTAGAAGTGATGTCCACTTTTCAGTTCAATGAGATCTTCTCCTTTTCTTCTTACCTCACTTAGCACGACGATGTCCCACTTGATATTTTGTAGTTCGTCTTCCAATTCAAGAAGCCTTGAATCAGAAGATAGGGAGGGTCCATTATACGTAGCCAAGGTCAGCATCAGATGGTAGCCTAGTCCGGTCCTCCGGGGATTCTTAGCACCCTCTGCCTTCATGTCGCACTGGCCGCTGTCTTGGCCAGGTATATTCCAGCTGCCGGAGACTGAGGGCCAAGATTTAAGTTGTGGAGTCATTTTGGAGGGGTTTGGCCATAACTCACCACGCTGGCCAAGCGGGTTGGTGAGTGTGGGATAGCATTTCCTCTAATCCCGATGGTATAGTTATACCGCTATTGGCGGTCGTCAGAGCCCCTTTAGTGGGAACAGAATGCACCACGAGAAGGCGGGGTTGACATTTGTCAAGGAGAGGCTGTGATTTTACGCATCACCTGTCCTTACATACCATATATATAGCACCTTGTTGTCACTCTCAGCCCGTCTAGCTGCTGTCTTCGCTGCGCACGGCGGTTATTCTGGATAATAGCTGGTTGTCACAATAATGTGACTCGGCCGTGTATATATATATATGGCTACTCAGTGTATATACATATATATATATATCATATATATATATATATATATATATATATATATATATATATGTATATACACTGAGTAGCCATATATATATATACACGGTCGAGTCACATTATTGTGGTTCTACGTCAATTCGTCGCGTACGTCAATTCGTCGACAGCGTCAATTCGTCGACTGCGACGATTCATCGCGCGTCAATTCGTCGCCTACGTCAATTCGTCGCGCGTCAATTCGTCGACTGCGTCAATTCGTCACGCGTCAATTCGTCGACCACGACGATTCGTCGCGCGTCAATTCGTCGCGGACAAATTCGTCGACTACGTCAATTCGTCGCGTTTACAGATTTTGGTTACATACAAAACGAATGCAGGAAAACGTACGATTTCGAACGTCTTGCTCCCTGATCAAATTTATAAAGTTTGGACACGCAGACAGGATAGGAATATTACGTTTTTCTTTGGCACTAAAAATATTAGACGGTGGACGGTTTTTGGAACGGGTCAGGCGACCGGTTGGTCAGAGCCCCCCATACACAAAATATTCGTAAGATTTACAGTTTTCAATTGAGAACCACCAAATCAGGTATCCTATCTCATAGTACTCTAACTTAGACGGTTGTCGGTTTTTGGAACGGGTCAAGGCCCGTGGAGTCAGAGCCCCCACCCCCTCTACATACAAAATTTTCGTAAAATCTAATTTTCATTTCAGAACCACCAAATTTGGTATACTATCTCATGGTACTCTAACTTAGACGCTAGACGGTTTTCGGAAGGGGTTGGAGCCCACGAGGTCGGAGCCCCCCCCCCTCATAAAAATTTCGTAAAATCTACAGTTTTCATCTTACAACCACCAAATTTGGTATACTATCTTATGGTACTCTAACTTAGACGGCAGACCGTTTTTGGAACGGGTCAAGGCCCGGGGGTCAGAGCCCCCACGTACAAAATTTTCTTAAAAACTACAGTTTTCAATTCAGAACCACCTAATCAGGTATACTATCTCATGGTACTCTAAATTAGACGCTAGGCGGTTTTGGGAAGGGGTTGGAGCCGGGGGGCAGACCCCCGAATAAACACTTTTTTGTAAAATCTACAGTTATCAATTTAGAACCACCAAATTTGGTATACTATCTCATGGTACTCTAACTTAGACGCTAGACGGGTTTTGGAAGGGGTTGGAGCCCGCGGGGTAGGAGCCCCCCCCCTCTTAAAAATTTCGTAAAATCTACAGTTTTCATCTTAGAACCACCAAATTTGGTATACTATCTTATGGTACTCTAACTTAGACGGCAGACCGTTTTTGGAACGGGTCAAGGCCCGGGGGTCAGAGCCCCCACATACAAAATTTTCTTAAAAACTACAGTTTTCAATTCAGAACCACCAAATTTGGTATCATGAAACTCTAACTTAGACGCCAGACGGTTTTTGGAAGGGGTTGGAACCCCGGGGTGAGAGCCCCCCCCTCCTCATAAAAATTTCGTAAAATCTACAGTTTTCAATTTAGGACAACCAGATTTGGTATACTACTTATGGTTATCTAACTTAGACGGTAGACGGTTTTTGGAAGGGGTCGGGGCCCGGGTCAAGGTAGCCTCATGCAAAATTTTCGTAAAAAGTTCCGTTTTTTACTCTTAAGAATACCCTATCTACGTTCTAAGGCGCTCTTTGGCCCTTTGAGGGCCTTGCACCATAAACCATCAACCAGCCAACTAACCAACCTACGGTCTAAGTTAGGGACTGTAGATAACAATAAAGTGCAAAAATATGCGTTTAATGGTGTATTAAAAACACAAATCTATATAGTTTAGCTTTCACTACCAACGAGCGGCTTATCAGAAAGAAATATAATGTAATGTAAACAGAGAGTTCCAGATATTCAAAATTCAAAACGGTAAGAAAAAGATGATCAATGCCAATGTGAAGTCGTATGCATGCGACATCACATAGGTACATTGCATTTCTGTGTCGCGGGATTCACAGAAGCACACGCCACATGTACGGCAGTTCTATAGATGTGTCCTAGAAGGTAGGTATTCCCATTCCTTTTTCTTTCTTTTTTGTTTCGCAAAATTAAATTAACTAAATCAAAACATTTAAAATAAGTTTACTGAAAAATTGCAGGAATATCTTTTTCATTCATTAACTTTCACCCGCTGAACTTGGTGATTCCACAAATAGTAATATGTACCTGGCAAATAACTGGTATCCCTGCTAGTACAAATTATATTAATGATTTATTTGCGTCCAGTTCAATCTAGTATGTCCATAAGAGCGTTTAGGGCCGTATGAAAAATACATTTCAACGTGTGCCGCTACGGCGGCGGAGTGATCTAGGCGCTGGCTTCTGACCACTTGTCGAGAAGGATCCTGGTTCAAATCCCGGTGAATCATGGACGTTGTGCTTGACTTCTGGCACTGGCTGTCCCCCTTCCCAGGAACCAGTGGCCCAAAATTGGGAACGTCCGACTGCTTATAGCCCACTGAATTGATCACGGTGGTCGTTAACCCCCCCCCCCCCCCCTCCCAAAAAAAAAAAAGATTGCGACGTGTCCATTACTCTTTGTTGTGGACCGTACAAAAAGTATGTTTTTGATATCAACGTGTCCACTTCCATGTAGGCTGGCCATAAAATGTTAGGGGACCGTACAAAATTGCACTTTTGTTTTCACCTTATCAGCTGTTCGGTATATGGTTGAAGTATACGTATATATAGTTGGGCCATTTCAGCACGTAGTTTGGTTTATATAGAAAATCAAGATAATGTTTCATTTTTACTCAGCTACAACACATTAATCCCAAGGCTATTTGTTGAAATCTTTAATCCGCCGTGCTCATATTCACAACGTTAACATAACATGTCAAGTTATTAATGTTGCAGTTTTACCCTGTCACAAAACTTTAGTTACAAGACCTTAGGCGTAAACTTTTTTAGGAATTTTTAGTCCGACGTATTCATAAGGTTTCGATAACATGCCAAGGTTATGGTACTGCGTTTTAACTGAGGCACAAAAATTAATAAACAGGCCTTAAGCCTTTTTATCAGTTTTCAATCAACCGTGCTCATATACATAAAATTTTCAGAGAAAGTCAAGTTTACTGTGTTGCGCATTTACTCGAGTACAAAACTATAAACAGCCATTAACTTTCACCCGCTGAACTTGGTGATTCCTCAATTCATCCATTAACAAGTCTTTTAAGTGATTGTATGCTATGGTCATATTGATAATGTTTGATGACAAGTCAGGTTAAAGATGTTGCACTTATTAAAGACTTAAAAAGGTGTAGAGCTAGTAATTATTATTTGAAGTCAAGTAAAAGCTCATTTTTAACTTGACTCGTCATGAAATCCTTATGAATATGGCATTTATTTTATTTTGTACATTTTACAAAGTGTATGCATTTTTTTTGGCATTTGTTTTATTTTGTGTTGTACTGTTACATAGCGTTTCGCATTTTTGTAATGCTAGTGACTTGTGATTGCATTTTGAATTTTTATTTGTTTCACATTTTGGATTACTTTTTGACATTTTATGTTTTTGACATGCTATTTTGAAAATTTTGTCTTTTTTAATTTTGCGTTGTGTTTTACATTCTTGCATCTTCGGCAGAATTACATTCTTGAAAAATTCAAATACAAGTTAGTAAAAGGCATAATTTAATTAGTGAGAAATACCAGCACATTTTAGTAAAGGGTAGAATTATATGAAATTCCTCTTAAAAAGTCCGGCATGTTAACATTGTTTCTGTGCACCAAGGAAGTTCGAATTCTTTTTTATCTTGCCAGCGTTTCTCTTCTGGGCGGATTTGTTGGAATCTGTGCTAACACTCTTTCGATTTTAGCCATAGTTGTTCTCTGCTCTTTCGCAATTTCACTGATTATTTCGTACAGTCACAGTTTTTTCTCTCCCAGAATTGTATTCCAGCGTCTGTCTAATCTTTCAAGTTCGTTTTGTGTTCTGGGAAAGCCAAATAAATTGTTTTCACTTACTGACCAAATTGTTGGCGGGAACAGCGGAGGGCTTCTGCTCGGATTGTTTCTTCTGCTTCCACGAAATTTTCCAAGAACATAATTTTCCTCAAACCACTGAACTACAGAATCTGCATATTCTAGTAAAATTGATTTCACTTCTTCAAAAGCAGCTGGAATTTCATCAGATGAAAAAAATGCGAGTGCTTGCAAATGTCTGACTTTGAGAGCAAACTCACTGTTTTCCCTATATTCCAAGGCTATGCCAGAGGATGGATATTCCTCAGCACATCTTTTTCCGAGATGAAACCAACAACATTTGTGTGTGCTGCTTCCAAATTCCTTTTTAGCAGCATTATAACGGTAGCTATTTCAAAATCTATTATTATGCGTATATTGTGGTGCAAGCTGAATATCATAGTCTGATGCATAGTCTTGTAAATCCTTCAAAAATACTGTTTAATAGTATTATATTCTTTATACTTGCTGGAAAGTAACCCATAAAATAGTGGGACAAGTCTGTGCATCTCTGGATTCGTTTCAACCATAGCATGAATGGAACATAATTGCCTAAAAAGGGTTGGACAAGTTTCAAATGTCCCATCCATAATCCAGAGGGGTGCTTCTTTAAGCTTTCGTAAATTATTCTCTGTTAAAAATAAAATAATTATTTGATGTCCAAATGCGCTATCTCTGCCAAGAAATTTTGCACCATCTTCTCCTGTAAATTTATTGGGGCACCGATCCGTTCTGAAGTCGTAGGTTCCGCAGGCATGTCTTGGCATGTCTTCTCTTTTTTACAACTTGCCTTAGTGCATCCATTTAGACATGTAAGCTGCATTTACTGTAGCCATTGACGTTGTCACGGTTTGAATAATTTGTGCAGGGGCTTCGTCCGTATTTCTCGCTCGTTCTTTTATTTGCGCTCTTGCAACAGCAACATCACTTTTCTCCGGTCTTGGAGCATGATTATGTAGTTTCTCATTGCGCATCCTGTGTTCATCTCCAATAAGAATAGTACTAGCAAAGCCAGTACAATTTCCATAATTTCTTTCAATACAGTGACAATACCGTAAATCACCTCGCACTCTGTTATGGCAAAATAAATACCCTTTCCATTTCAGCAAATCATTTTCTTTTTGTGAGTTAACTATTTATGTTGCATTCTTCATCTGCATAGTGCCTTCGGAAAACAATGCACTTTCTTTTTCCAAAATATTTAGAATGATATATTTCCACTATTATCACTTGACAACGCACAACAAAGGTTTCAACAAGCACGTTCTCTGTTCTCCAGTCAACTACGAACTAATGAGCAACCATTCAATAAAACACTCAGAATACAGACAATCACGTGAAGCTTGTTCCTCCAGTTAGGGTTTAAGCGAAGTTCAAGATTTTCGTACCTGCGGTCACAAGAAGTGGTTAATTTTAAGGATCGGCATCTTATCTTTTGTTTTTCCAAAACGCAGAGGTACATGTATTTAACAGCTGGGACGCTCCAGGCGGGGGATCAACAGATGCGAAGAACCCGGGAGCCAGGTTCCGGAGGCGGCAGCAGGCGCGGACTGGGCAGCTGTACTTTGGGTCGGTAGGCGTCATGCTAATTCTCAAAAATAAATTCAAATTTTTTGTGTTGCACCATGCGTATGAAAGAAAATTGTTATACTGAAAAGACAATTTGTTTACCCCGTAACATATTAAACGAAACCTACGTCCCTACGTGCCAAATGATCTGTAAGCCAAACACAGTTTTCATGCAACACCTTCCACCGACTTTCTAAGTTCAGATCTGTCTCGTTTGACTTATTTCCCGTACCGCCCTCTCTTTCGCTAATTGCAGTTAATTGCCGTGAAATTGGTGTTTTACGTTGGGGTGTATTGCCGTCTGTCCTGAAGACTATAGTGAAAGCGGTGAAACCCAGGGGAAAAGTATTCCATCAAAAGCAACAGAAATCCAATGCGAGAGCAAAACTTTGTTCGTTGGCATTACATCCAAGCAATTTAGGCGAAGTAGGAAGTGGGTTTTTTACTACGACACCAGAAGATTGTCGTGAATGCTCAGGCAATTACGGTAGAGATGTGTCCTTAAGACTTCTCCTTCAAGACGTCCAAAGGCCGGCACTAGGGGATGGGGAGGGATACAGTGCGGATGTTCTTTTTTGTTGCAGTTAGAAATTCTTAAGCTCATTCTTCCTTAAAACTTTGCCTGGTTACCAGTAAGTACTGTCTCATGCCTCAACCATTGCACGGATTTGTTGTTTTTGTTTTCATTCTTTGAGTTAACAGCGGGAAAATATCTGAACTGCGTTGTTTCAGTTGGAAATATTTTTTTTACTTCAGCAACAGGGCTTCACGTATAATTGCAAAATACTTCGATAGAATAAAGGTACCTTACATAAAGAGTTTGCATGAGAAAATAGATTAATAATAAGGAAAATATTCTAAAACCAAAAAAGAAATTGCGGAGCCGAAAAAGCTAGGTAGAGGAAACAAAAGGCTCTAAGAAAAAGTTCATATTTAAAGAAACCTGTAGTCGCTTAATGAGTAAGTGGTATAACTCAATACAAAATCATGTGCTGTATTTGAAAAAAATTATAAGCAAGTAGGCATCGTGACTGTCCACAGTTTCCCTTTTCATATCTATAAAGATGTTTCACTCCCAGGATAAGGTTTTCCAGGGTTTTCCCTAGCCCATCTAACAATTGATGTGCGAATGCATGGGAGTAGCTCGAATTCGGCCCTGGCCGCCAAGTGTTCACTTAAAGGTTTTTGTGCTGTTGTTCTGTGATTGACCTTTTTGTGTGCTTTACACTTGTTGTGTTCGGTGTTTAATTTTTTTCTGCAAGTGCAGTTTTTTTTTCAACTAACTAAATTTACACCATGTTACAATGTTCGACTATTCAATTAATTTAGTTTGAATGTTTTGTCTTCCCTGAGAAGTTATCAGGGGTGGACGAATGTGTAAATTAACTTCACGTTACAAATGTTGCAGGTTTTTTTTCCTGTCATACGCAGTTTTTTTTAATACTACACTGTAAAAAAAATTGTAGATTTTACGGTTTTAAACCGTTTTCCAGGGTGCCAACACAAAACCGTAAAATCTACAGTTTTTTGCCGTGTTGGAGCAAAGCAATAGCTTTGCTCCAACACCGCATTTAATGAAGAAAACAGCACAGAATTTGGCTGGAGTGAGTCACAGTCCAGATAATCACGAAAACACAAATATTTGGCTGGAACGAATGTGTTGATTGTGCTGGAGCAAAGCTATAGCTTGGCTCCAACACGGCATAAAACTGTAGATTTTACGGTTTTGTGTTGGCACCCTGGAAAACGGTTTAAAACCGTAAAATCTACAGTAATTTGTTTACAGTGTATGCTACTTCTTACATGTATATTGATGAGAGTTCTCCGCCCATATTGTGACAAAATATTTATCGCGACTTATAATATGGAGATTTGATGTACAGAAAGTTTCTTTTTTCTATGAATGTTCGTGATATTGAACTATATATGTCTAGAGACTATGTGTACTGATATAAAGTCAGCTACAGCAACTGATCAACAAATCTCTTTATCCATTTTGTAAGTTCTTATCGGAAAGAGTTGAATGAATGATCAGATTGTTTGAAAGGATACCTCTACGAAATTGATAGGTTCTTGGCAAAAAACAAAAACAAAAAAAAAAAGAACGAGGGTGATGATGTGACGTATATTCTAAATTAACTTTCCTTTTTAGTTTCTTTCCCTATGTAAATCTTGAGTTTATTCTCAGTTATACTTCACACTTAACGTGATATCTTTTCTCTCAAACGAATAGTGTTGGCAACATAATTGAGGTTGAATGAACGTGACGTATGCCTGATATGATAATAACGAGAGATATAAACTACGAGTAAACTGTTGCTTGTGGTGCGTTGTTTTGGGAGCTGTGTGGAGCTGTGTGGTGTGTGGAGCGTTTAATGCAAAGTGCTATGTTATGTTATGATGTGTTGGAGAAAACCTTCAATAAATCATCTTTTCCGTAAGTTTGACTTCTGTTGTTTACATGTTCCGTCTGGCCGTTAAGGTTTATTTTTAGGAACTATTTCATCTTATGGTTATGTTTTTAAAATAACGAAGAAGTACGAAAAGACTTCTACGTTATAGTTGTTAATTATTTCGTTTAATGATTTAACATTTTCTTTGAGCAGTTAAGAGCAGATGGTTCCTGCCATTTGGAATTTAGAACCATTGGTTCTGAGCAAGAGAATAAGCCAGTGCATAAGAACAAAGACAACATCGTACTGTAGGCGCAAACTCGGGATCTGCAAGGCGAGAATACAGAATCCAACAGACACTATTCGTTAAATCATGTATTCCACCAAGACCTAAATTTTATTGTGTGTTTGCCGTGATACAGAATTCTAAAATCTCCATATATGTTTGCTAATCTTCGTAGATTAATTCGCTTAACACAGAATATAAAGCCCATGAAAAAATTTGGAATACTTTCTTCCAAAAAGTATGGGTATGTGTTTGAGAAATGAATTACATTTGAGTCATAGACGAAGCTTTAAAACATTTACTTTTACTAAAACAACCATTATACAAGTTTCATGACATACAACGATTTTCGTTTGCTGCGGATAGCGCTATAGAACGTAAAGGATCTACTTTCTGGTTTTTCAAGTAATAACATTTTAATGCAGACAGAATATCTTTAATGCGACCTTTAATATCAATTCCTTGAAATGTATTTTCCATGTCCAGATGATGTGCTTTCCTTTTTCTCTCTGTGTTTCCACCTTCCTACTTCCAGGAAAAAGATCAATGTATGACCTGGAGAAAAGGAAGCGAAGGTCGTAAATTTTACGACCCATTCAGTTCGGGTAGAGACAAAGTCGTCTCTTCATGACACGAGAGTCAACTTGCCCTGTTTGTCGAAGGGATAATAAAACTTTGAGGTATGTCAGCTATTATGGAAGAGCATTTATAAAATATTCCTCTGCAAAACCTGGGCCTGCAAATGCTTTGCCAATGGTAAAAGCCATGAACTCTAATGTTCGAGGGATCAATACTGCATGAAAATTATGGAAATAAAACACGAATCTGTAGTGACCGACGTTGGTTTCTATTGATATTTCCAAAAAGGAGCACACGGTGAGTTATTTCGTAGTTTCAGCACATACTTACAACCTCATTGACCTTTTCTCTGGTTCGCTGATTTATTTATATTAAGTTGTTCAGTTTAGTTTTTGACACAGTCATGAGAATAGTGTTTCGTGTTTCTTTTTAGCTGCCTAACTGATGCATTTTTTGAAGCATGCTTCTTTGATTTCTTTTAATGTGACAGAAAAGCGAAATCACGTAAAAAAGATCAATATTCTCATGTTCGTGCGAGTACAATGCAGACCTATTAATCAGATTACCTTAAAATAGAATGTTTACATCTACTTTCACTAATACCTTAAGAGCAGTGCCGGATATTTTATGATTTATATCGAAAGAGATACTTAGCATATAATGTTTTTTATGTAAATTTGTTTGATTTTTTATACTGTTACGTTATGTTAACTTCAAAGCAACACACTAAAGCTTTGGGATCGTTAAGTTTAGCTACAGTTTTTTCAATTGGCTTCACTGTAGAAGACGGATACTCGTTAAAGCAGAAAGTAACTTAAGTAGGCCTACAATACACTTTAAGACTAACGTCCGAAAGTGTGATATGAATGAACGTAACTTACATATAATCATCATCATTGTCAACCATTATCAATCCACTGCTGAATGAAGGTCTCCCCAAGTTTCTTCCACAACGGTCTGCTTTGTGCCAGTCTCCTCCAGGTTACTCCCGCATACTTTCGAATTTCATCCACCCATCTCCCATGTGGTCTTCTTTTGGGTCTTTTCCTGTCCCTTGTAATCCAGTCTAAAATTTCAGCGGTCCATCGATGGTCTGACCTTCTGGCAATATGTCCAGCTCATTGCCATTTCAGGGATTTTACTCTGATCATGATGTCTTCCACTCTTGTCATTTTTCTGATCTCCAAATTCCTCTTCTTATCTCTCCTGGTTACACTAAGCAAACATCTCTCCATGCTTCTTTGAGTTGTCTGCAGTCTTTGTATGTCTCTTTTAGCTAAGGTCCACGTCTCTGCACCATATGTATAAGCACTGGGAGGATGCATTGATCAACCACTTTTCTTTTAAGACATAATGGCATATTGCTCTTGAAAATTATACTGTTTCTTCCAAAAGCTCTCCAGGCAAGTTTTACACGCCCATTAATTTCTTTATCAATGTGACTCTCACTTGATATCTGCTGTTCAAGATAAACGTACGTGTCTGTTATCTTCAGCTTTTCTCCATCAATCTATAAATCTTCATTCCTTGTAAAAGCATTGTACATCACTTTTGTCTTCTGAAAGTTCATTTTTAATCCCACTTCTTTACTTTTGTCAGCAAGTTCCTGGATCACATTCTGCAGCTCTGATGGGGTAGTTGCAAAAATGACTACGTCATCAGCAAAACGAAGAAACCACTTTATTTGATGTTATGGTACATTACACAATTTGCATACACTTAGCGAGAAAGACTTGTTGGCGTTAAATCAAATCAAAATAATATTTGTTCAAACCAACATATTAGGTGTAAAAATTAATTCTCGACCCCTATACACAATCCACCGTAGCACTTATGTAAATTGAACGAGTGGCGCCGCCATGTGAGGGTTTTGCAAGATCAACGGACGACACCATGAAACCCGACGCTGCAGCTGACAGAACCGCAAAAAGCAGGTGAAAACAGGAGTAAGCACAATGACATCCAATAAGCAGCATGTGAGCCATTGCATGCTTTTCGCGGTGCAGCTCAAAAAAATGCTTGCGAGACGAAAAAAATGATTTTTTTCAGCCTTTGGGGAAGCTGCTGTGTCCTACAGCACGTGTAAAAAGTGGTTACAGAGGTTTCGGGAAGGAAATTTCAATCGCGCGGATGATGCACGTCCCGGCCAACCCAAAAAGATGGACGACGACGATTTGGAAAGGATGTTGGCCGAAAATCCGTGTCAGATGCAGTCGGAGCTTGCTCAAGCACTTAGGGTAACCCAACGAACAATCCCTATTCGCCTCAAAAAGCTGGGGAAAACTCACAAGGTTCCTCATGTGCTCTCTTCTGACAACAAAGAGGGACGCTACGACACAGTTGTTTCCCTGATGTCCAGCTTCATCCGGAAGGATTTTTTGTACAGAATAGTGAACGGCGATGAAAAGTGGGTGTTGTACGACAATCCCCAAAGGGGAAAATCGTGGGTCAACACTTGTGAAACATCGACATCGACTGCGAAACCCAAAATTCATGGCAAAACACTTCTACTGTGTATTTGGTGGGACATGAAAGGTGTATTGTCTTATGAGTTGTTTAAACCATGTGAAGCCGTGAGCGTTATCAACGGCAGATTCATCGTTTGAGGGACGCAATGGAGCAGAAACGACCGCTGCTGCCCATGGACTCGGCAAGTGATACTGCTGGAGGACAACGCAAGGCCTCACACGGCGAAAACCCCTAAGGACACCCTAACTGCTTTCGGTAGGGAAGTTCTTCCGCCCCTGGCGTATTCTCCAAACTTAGCCCCATCGGATTACCATTTGTTCCGGTCCCTCCAACACCACTTAGTATATTCGCACTTCAAAACACCCTATGATGTCGCTCAAAGAATTGCCGATTCCATCGACTCCAAACCGCCGTCCTTTAACTCAGATGGGATTCGCCAGCTGCTCAATCGTTGGCAGAAGTGTATGGATGCCGATGCAGATTACTTCGCAAGTTAAAATGTAAGTTAAACATTACAAAATAAACACGTACTTTGTAGAAAAAAGGCCGAGATTAATGTGTACACCAAATACAAATATAATTATTCTCTCTGCTGTTAAGAATCTTGAGTATATAAACCATCGCTAGCCTGTTAATCTCGAATGAAGTACTTAGTTCACAAACATTAAGCAAGAATCAACGAAGAAAGATTGCCTAAGATGCATTCACCAAAACAAAGAATCATTGGCTATTACAGATTGCCTAAGATGCATTCACCAATACAGAGAATCATTGGCTATTACAGATTGCCTACAGAAAATTGCCTTTCGAATATTGCGCAGTAAGCCTTATCATCGAGGGTTTAATACGTAGGTTGACTCCCGTCAGGTGTTGCCAACTTCAAATTCGTCGAGAGGAACTCTGTGACGTCAAGTAAGAAAAATGTTTAACACTAAATTTACATAAAACACAGGAATTCAAACGGAAGATTAAATTAGAGGTACATGCCAGAAGCTCTGGTGGATTTGTTTTTCTTATTTGCTGATTATGTTTTTGTTATGCAGTTATTATTTTACAAATTCTGAATGATCGTGTAGGAGAGTGTGGATTTCTGACTAATCGGTCAAAATTCGAATCATGTTATGTTTCCCACTTATTTCCTTTGTACTCTCTCTTCCTTGAAAAAAAACAACAACCCTGCTAACAGGATCTCTTTCAAGGCCTAAATACTTACGAGAATCCTTGGATTTCCAACAAGAAAGATGAAACCGAATCAGCGGACGTATTGAACACCTGCTTTTGTTCCACACAGAAATAAAATTTTGAAGTGGACTTTTATAAAAACAGGAGAAGGGATATATGTACGCCCCCAGCGGAAAAACTGCGCAATATTCGAAATACACAATGTGACCATTATTGTACACAGCGAAAGAAACTATTTACAAAAATAGATTTTACAATAGGATTCCAATTGGTAAATACATTTACAAGTAGGAATATCTACTAACTCCTACTCTCGTCGGAAATATGCTTCAAGGAAATCATAAATGCAGCGTAAAATGTTCTTCATGGACAAAGCATACGAATCAAAAGGAATTGTTCGAATCGCATACCCGGAGGATAAAATACTACTTTAGCGCTCCTAGCGGAAAACTGTGCTTTACTTGAAGACGGGTGGGGCGCAAAATGTTCTTCACAGGGAAAATAGGCTACCGAGGAAAACTTTTCCAATCGAATCTTCACAATTGAACATGATTTTCAAACTGAAATACACCTAGACGATCCCCCTGGCAGGAGAATTATACAGGGTGTATAGGAAAGTCCTTAAACAGGGAAATTACTTTTGAACATAAAATGCTAGAATTGTGGAAGTAGTGTGTACATATAGTAAAGTGACTATGTTCTATCAGATGAGACCGATTACAGCACCCCTAGCTGCGAATTTTGGAACTAAGCAATTTTATCGCGAGAACCAAGTGAGATAGCAAAAAACATTCCATAGCAAACGTGTAGAGCGTCACCGATTTAGTATAAAATGATGCCCTACATTCGCCAAAATCTCCAATAGAAGTCCGGAAATGCAGATCTTTTGGTATCCGATCACCGGCATAAATACGTCACGAATGACATCGCAAAACGTAAAATCTGTGAATGAATTTTGCCTAAAACAGCGAAAAATGGATGAAAGTATGCAAATGGAAACGCTACATCATACCTCATCGGGAAGCATAAATTGGTGGTCAGGGAAGGTTTGTCAGATATTGCGTGGACTGGATCTTCGAGTCTACACATGGCTAGTTATTCCAACGAGGAGTACTACGAGATGGTTATGTTGTACGGGGAATGCGGTCGTCGGGCAAGAGAAGGAGCACGCCAACATGCATTACGTTCCCTTAATCGTTCTCATCCTACTGCGGCTACTATCATCAATGTCGTTCGCCGGCTGAGAGAAACCGGAAGCATTACAAGTCGTTCCCTTTCAGGAGGCCGACACTTGCATGTGTGCGCGTGCAGCCAGTGGACGTCCTGGCCTATGTTCTAGCACACCCACACTGAAGTACGAGAGACATCAGTGCGACGCGTGGCCTTACATTTGGTCCTGTATGGCAAATTTCTACAACCCCGTATTATCCAAGCATGCAGTAACGTAACACCTGAAATGCTGCAGCACATTCAACAAGAAGTTCTAGCTCGAATACAGATGTGTATTGCTGCCGATGGTGGACACATCGCGAATGCTTAAGTATTAGTACTGACATTTTGTATTTGTAGAACATTATTTTGTGTTTTTCTTCTCCATAATGTCTTACTGCTGTATGAATTTCTTACTACTTTACTGTTCAGTACATAATAAATTGTACTTTCCTGACACGTGCATGTATTAATTTTATTAGCAAATTTGCATCACCTTATAATGCCACACTTCTGCACGCGATGAGTGACGTATTTATGCCGGTGATCGGATAACGAGAGATCTGCATATCCGGACTTCTATTGGAGTTTTTCGTGAATGTAGGGCGTCATTTCATACTAAATCGGTGACGCTCTACACGTTTGCTATTGAATTGTTTGAGCGGTCTCTCTTGGTTCTCTCTATAGGATCTCTAACTTCCAAAATTCGCCGATAGGGGCGCAGCAATCGGTCTCATCTGATAGAACATAGTCACTTTACTATATGTACACACTACTTCCACAACTCTAGCATTTGGCGTTCAAAAGTTATTGCCCTGTTTAAGGACTTTCCTATACACCTTATGTATACTACGAAAAAGTAAAAAATATACGTAAAATGATCTTCATAGCGGCAGCGCCTGATGCGAAAGAATCTTCCAAATGTAACTTTTAGAAGCAGAGTAAACAAGGAAATAATTTATATATGCGCCCCCTAGTGGGAAAACCGTGCACTATTTAAAACGGATAAAATGTTCGAGATATTTACCGTAACGAATAACACACAGTACAAAATGAATTTTCTTCATCGAGTTTGTTGGAAGGAGGAACACACAGATACTTTACCGAGAGTTAAAAACTATGCATCATGAAAAACTCAAATATGTATGCAAAATTTTCCCCTAAATACATGGTATACGATGTAGAAAATGTTTTATCAAATTCGGTTAATAGATGCAGAGACATCATCTCCACAGTCGGACGGACGTAAAGATAGATAATCACGTTCTCTTTTTTTCAAAAGTAGAGCTCAACAGGAACTTTCTGGGTGTCTTCTGTTTTTCTTTCCCGCTTTCGGTGACGTAGGAAGCGTGTGTTATGCACATACTTTACTCGACGAACTGTTGGCTGATTGGTCAGAGCTTCTGGCAAATCGCTTCAGCTGGGCCCGGGTTCCAGTCCCGTTGGGTGATGTTCTTGGACCGCAGCGATGGCTCTCTCTCTCTCTGTTTTCAGGAACGAGCTGCTGTAAACTGAAAAACGGACGGCGGTTTAAAGTTTGAGATGTCTGAGGTGGTAAAGTCGCTCCGACCTCCGAGTGGTCTGAGGTGGTAAAGTCGCTCCGACCTCCGAGTGGTCTGAGATGGTAAAGTGGCTCCGACCTCCGAGTGGTCTGAGGAGGTAAAGTAGCTCCGACCTCCGAGTGGTCTGAGGAGGTAAAGTCGCTCCGACCTCCGAGTGGTCTGAGGTGGTAAAGTCGCTCCGACCTACGAGTGGTCTGAGGTGGTAAAGTCGCTCCGACCTCCGAGTGGTCTGAGGTGGTAAAGTCGCTCCGACCTCCGAGTGGTCTGAGACGCAGGCTTCTGATCATTCGTCCGAGATAAGAACAGATTAGAGCCCAGGATGAGACATGAATAGTGCCCGATGTTTGATATCTTCGTTCGTTGGAATATGTGGCCCTGATTGAGGGATGGTCGACAGCTTATAGCCCTCTGAATTGCTCATGATTGTCGTTAACCCTTTCACCGGATGGAACGAATTAACTCAGGATTATCAAAATGGGGTCAAGTCAGCTCCAATAAATATACTCGCTGTCTAAAAATAGAGTGCAAGAATAGGACCTGCGCCTCACATAACGCTGCTTTTCCTTACCTCTGTTGTTCAAAGAATCATTTGCGGATATGATTGTCAATAATAATCCTTTCTGACTGATTAACTACTAAAAGGGCTGTAACAATGGCGAAGATACTACGAAAGGAGAGAGAGATGATATTTCAGTCACTAGTTTCTTCCCAGTGGCGTGATTTCCGTGCCAGAGGAGCTATCCTTTTCCCATCATGCTTTGGTCATGGAGCAGAGAATATACTCGTAGAACTAGAAGGTATATCTTCTCACACATGACATGTTTATGGTCCGTAACGCTGAAATGAGTAATAGAAATGAATCGTTTTGTCGTAGTTTTCGTAAAACCCGGGCGCTTCGTGAACATTTTTGTTTGGGAAGTGAAGAAAAATTTGGGCACTATATGGTTCAAGTACTTTGGCCGCTTAAAGGGACCGAAACAGAAAAAAAAGAAAGAAAATTGGTCAGCCTACCCCTCCAAAAGAGAAATAAAAATAAAAAAGAACATGGTGTACTCATTCATATTCTCACTGAAAGACAAGGTGTTCCTTCAAAGCTGTGTTTCCCACCGCTGAGAGAAAAAGTATGATCGTGTTCGTGTGAATTCTGAGAGACTGATCTGACGTAAGGAATGTCATGGGATTTAGACAGAAAGAGAAGTTCCCTTTAGAAATGCGAGACAAAAACTGAAAGTAAGAAAGTAATAGCGTCGTATCTTGAAGCCTAATGCAGGCTAAAAAATCGCTTTCAGCTATGCAGTTCCCATCAGGCAACTAATGAAGATAAAGCTGCAGTTAATTAAGTTCATTTTTTCCGTACTTTCCTAGAGCACCCAACACAAGTAAACTACACGCTGTAACTAATTGACTGATTACACTGGAAGTGCAACATAAATGCATATCGTATAAAAGGCTGAGTTTCCTATTAATATTAAAGGAGCGAGATAGCCCAAATCGGAGAAAAACGGAAAGTACAAATTGCGGGATTAATCAATCATGTTCAAAGAGGCCTAACTACGCTTATCTACGCAACTCCACGTGGACCGATGTCAGCCAATAAGGAACCTCTCCGGTAGCAAATGTTAAAAGAAACGTGGTTCGCGTGAGAATTGCTCATTTACAGAATGCGAGATGGGAAGCGAAGAAGGTGTAGAAGAAATTGTGAAGTGGAAAAAAAAAAAAAAAAGGTTGAAGAATTAGGTTCACTTTGCTTTTGCTTGGAGCTACATGTATAAAGAATTCTACCTAGAAGTGTCGGCTTTGAAATCTGAAATGAAAAAGAATTGTTTCCTGAGGGCTCGAGTGGCTCTTCCGTTGCCGTTCGTCACGAAATCCGGCATATCATAATATTTCATTTTTCTCAATGTACGTATCTGCCTTTTTTGTGCCGCTACAAAATCATCGTGATGTTGGCTGTCAAACATATTGCTTCAGTCCATTCGGAAAGAGATATATATATATATATATATTATTTCTTTTGATGGGGAAAAATCAGTTTCATTTCTTGCGGCGTATGAAAACGGGAAGATGGGAAATTGTCATACTTTTTTTATTTAGTGTACTACATGAATAACATGATTCACCGAACCTCAAAAGTGTTTCTCAGCGAATTAGGAAAGAAAAAGGGCAAGTAATGGAAGTTAAATGATGGAGAAGTAAAAAGGTAAGACAGTGGAATTGTGGAAATCGTAAATTTATAAGGGAACTAATGAATAAATGAGACTTAAAAAACTTGGGAGAAGTGTTTTGATGAATATATGAACTTTAGAAAGGAGGAAAAAGAAAGTAAAGAACGAAAGGGCATCTACGTAAGGCAAGGAAGTAAGTAAAAAAAGATTCCCCGATAAAAACTTCAACAAACAGGAAATAGCACGAGAATTTAAGAGCTGCATAGAAAGAAACCTCATGTCAGCTTACAAGAGCTAGAATAAAATAAAACTGCAGTAATCATGAGTTATGAAGCAGATAGTGCAAAAAAGTGATAGAATGCACGCCAACTTATTGATAGTGAAAAATATTGATGTTATTAAAAACAGTGTAAACATTTTTCTAAAATTCACGAGTCACTTTCCATGATTACATTTAGTGAATTAACGAAGAGTACTTCTGATACAACTTTTTCCGTGAAATGACGGGAAAAAAATCATGAATTTCACGGTTTTTTCGTTCGACAGGAAAAATCCGAATTTTCAGGAATTTCTTTCGATATTAACGGTAAATTGTCGTTTTTAAGATATGTTAATGGAAAATTCTGAATGTTCAGAAGTCTTTCCGCAATTCCTTTCGTATATTAGCGGAAAAACTGTGTTTTCACTTGTTCCATATCCATGTGACGGAAAATTTCCGTTAACAAGAGCAATTCACGAGAATACTTGAGGTTTGATTAACTGTTAAATTGCAATCGTCTGTAGGAGGATCTTACTTTGAAGTTCTGTAGCGAGATCGGGTATTGTGAATAGCGTATCGCATGGAATTTCGGTTATTGTGGCATAAAATATTCCTTCTCCTCTCCGCCAATTCATCCACCAGCTATTGTATATTATGTTTGCGTATGACACTGGGTACTTAAATTATTGTACAGGTGATTGTCTGATGTCTATGAATCTGCCTGTGCACTCCTTAAGACAAAAGCTATTATATCTATCAAGAGTAAATTTTATATTCAGGAGTTATAATACTATAAAGCAGCACATTTCATGTTTTCTTAAAGACAATTCATTGTCTTAAAGATAAGCCATTGTCAGTTTAAAGCGATCTCAAGTTCCAAACAATCTGTTGCAAAAATTAGGATGAAAAGATACTTAATTTGTGATAAGCCCGACAGAATTTCGCAAGACAGAACGCTGTGGAAGATGCTTGGGAAGACCTTCATCCAGCAATAGATTAACAACATTTGAGGATTACGATGATGGTGATGATGGAGGCCAGTAACATATACTTCACGCGACTACGAAGATTTTAGGATGCTTTTTTCTCGCGTGAAATATCCATGGTGTTGCTACTATTATGAAATACCAACATGACGTCTTACCCAACTATGTCAGGACAAGTTCGATTTCATCACTATCATCATTATGAAAATTCGTAACTAAAAACATCGACCTTCGCCTGTAAATTTCACGCTCCGGTTTAATGAACTGTATGTAAGAGTCCAAAACTGATAAGTTCAATGTTTCTATTACACACGACAACAATCTTAGCCATCCGTTTCATTAATTATATTTTTAGTAAGTTCAGCTAAAACGTTTCATGAACTATCGTGATATTACACAATAGCTTTGATCAGCGTACGCCGATCATTTTGAATGATCATTGCCTAGGTGAAGAATGCGTAATCCGAGATTTCAGTAGAAGTAGGTTTAGTATGGTGGACCAACCACAATTGCATGGTTGGTCCATTACGTAGGCGACCTGGAAGCTCGTAACTGATAATGTCGTACATCAACAGTAAGTAAATTCCAGTACCATTAGATTTTAAATTAAACTTGGAAGATGAGCTTTCTCTGAGGGGCCAACCTCCAAATCTCAAAGAACAGCTTCTTTTGTTTGTTTGGGGACTTAACGACCACCGTGAGCAACTCAATGGGCTACAAACAGTCGCCCGTGCTTAAATTTAGGACCACTGGTTCCAGGAAAGGGAAAGAGCCAGTGCAGTAAGACAAACACAACATCCATGTCTCACTAGGATTCCAAATCCGGATCCATTTCGGAAGAATGGTCAGAAGCCAGCGCTTAGACCGCAGTGCCACTGGAGCGGCAGAGGACAGCTTAACGATACGTATGTTTTGTTACGAGAATGGAATTTGTATTTGGATATTAAAGGATATAGCATTTTGGGAAGAGATTCCAAGCGAGAGAACTAAAACGCTGAAAATGCACGCGGAGTCCCCCAAAAAGATCCTCTTTGATTTCCGATGCGTTGTAAGGAAGACCGCTACGAATGCAACCCAGGCATAACAAAGGTCACACAGAGGAATTCCGGGGGCAGACATATAACGGTCGTATTTAAAAGTCATGTGTACTTCTGGCCTGCACGTCGCAAAGGAACAGATTCCCTTGTGCCGTATGACCATTGACCTGAATGGTGAAATGCCTGGAAAGAAATGAATGGGCATTTTCATATAGGCGATTTTAAGTGCCGAAATAGGAATAAGTCCTCAACGCGACGAAACGAACATTTCATGGAAATTGCCAGCCTCGGGATCCACTTCACAGCGTCCGAGGAAAGCCAGCTCAGACGGACATTAGAGGCAGGGAGGGAGAAGAGAACGGGGAAAGGGGATTGGAATCACCCCTTTTAACCCACGTAAGAGGAGGTAGAGAAATCTGGACTTTGTGTATGTGTATGATAGTCCGACCTTTGTCCAAATCGGACGCAGACAGGAAGAGTGGCTCCCAGAAAGAAACCCTACCGTAGGAATGCAACAGTCGCCGATATCCGCTAAGTACGTGTCATCTGTAGCTGTGTGTAAGGCAAAGTGTTGAAGCTTGACACTGACAAGTGAAAGAAAGCGGACGCACGATGCAACTGCTTCATTAGCAATAGCCGATCTGAGTATCAGAACCGTCAGTTCAACACAAAACATCGTTTGCCATCAGTCACACATAAGAATATCAGAGGCAATAGCCCTCTGACGATTATCGAATGGAGCTGAATATTTCTCTACCTGGAACGAGGCCTCAATCCTAGTCACACCCTTTAAAAACATATCCTTGATTTTTACGGAAAGCCTCATCATACATAGCCTATGACATTTATGCTGCAATGATAACACAACTCTATATATCTCACAAGATTGGAAACACCTACTGCATAAAAGTGAAAATGATGGGACAAATAATTCACCATCAAATGTTTAAAATCACCCAACAAAAATAATGACTTTGGTCTACGGCAAATGCGCAGAACATCGTTTACTCCACACTTTGCGTTTTTACGCACAATGTTTTTACTCTAATCCTCATATACATTGGAGTGCCAGAAAAACTGGTACAGACGAGCATATGCAAAATACATAGCAACACCCCTATGCGCGTACTCGGTAGCGATCGCCAGTGCGTATATAAAGCGATAGACATCCTTGCCAGCTTTCAGAGCTGTTTTCGGCATGAGAATAACAAGTAATAACGATTTAAGCGATTTTCAACCCGGTGTCATAGTTGGCGCTCGTGAGATGGGCCATAGTTTTTCGGAGGTAGAAACGAAGTTCGGATTTTCACGGAAGACCATTGCAAGGGTGTACCGTGACTACAAGAATTCCGGCAAAACCTCCAACCTACGATACCAGTGTGGCTGTAAAAAGACATTGGGTGAACGTGACTATTGTCGGCTGTCAAGAATCGTTTCACGCGATAGGCGTGCAACACTCACGCAGGTATTATCGCAATTCAATGCTGGAGCCTCAACAATCATCAGCGTTCGGACTGTGCATCATACCCTGCACGATATGGGCTTTGGGAGCCGACGCCCAACTCGAGTCCCCTTGATGGGTGCACAACAGAGGGCTATGCGCTTCGCTTGGGCACCGCAACACCACCACTGGACACTTGATGACTGGAAACAAGTAGCCTGGTCTGACGAGTCGCGTTTCCAACTGTATCGGGCAGATGGAAAGACTCGCGTGTGGCGCAAACCCCATGAAGCCATGGATCCCACCTGTCAAAAGGGAACTGTGCCTGCTGCTGGGCGGTCCGTAATGGTATAGGGTGTGTTTAGCTGGACTTCACTGGGACCCTTGGTACGTCTAGAAACGTCTGTGACCGGCCGACGCTATGTGCGCATCCTTTCAGACGAGGTACACCCGTTCATGACTTGCATTCATGCTGATGGGTTGGGCCTGTTTCAACAGGACAATACACCTCCATACAAGTGTCGGAACGCCACATTATGGTTAGAGGAGCATTCATCTGAGTTTGGGGTGTTGCCATTCTCACCCAAGGCCCGAGATCTGAACGTGATAGAACACATTTGGGATGTCATGCAACGCGCTATGGAACAGAGGAATCCGAGACCTCGGAATACACCCGAATTGTGCAGCACTCTGCAGGAAGTATGGTGTGCATTGCCTACAGCATATTTCCAGAAGCTTTTGGAGTCCATGCCCTGTCGTATTTCTGATGTCCTGCACTCCCGTGAGGGACCTACCAAGTATTAGACTGGTGTACCAGTTTTTTTGGCACTTCAGTGTACATGAGCTTCGAACGATGTTCCACAGTGTATTCACATCTGATAATGGACCCATAGTGGGTCTGAAAGTACTCATGTAAGTTAAGGCATTTCTAACTGGTATATCATCATCATCATCATTGTCAACCATTATCAATCCACTGCTGGACGAAGGTCTCCCCAAGTTTCCTCCACAACGGTCTGTCTTGTGCCAGTCTCTTCCATGTCACCCCTGCATACTTTCGAATTTCATCCACCCATCTCCCATGTGGTCTTCTTCTGGGTCTTTTCCTGTCCCTTGGAATCCAATCTAAAATTTCGGCTGTCCATCGATGATCTGTCCTTCTGGCAGTATGTCCAGCCCATTGCCATTTCAGGGATTTAACTCTGATCATGATGTCTTCCACTCTTGTCATTTTTCTGATCCACGAGTTCCTCTTCTTATCTCTCCTGGTTACACCAAGCATGCACCTGTCCATGCTTCTTTGAGTTGTCTGCAGCCTTTGTATGTCTCTTTTAGTTAAGGTCCACGTCTCTGCACCATACGTAAGCACTGGAAGGATGCATTGATCAAACACTTTTCTTTTAAGACATAATGGCATATTGCTCTTGAAAATTATGCTGTTTCTTCCAAAAGCTCTCCAGGCAAGTTTTGTACGCCGATTAATTTCTTCATCAATGTGACCCTCACTTGATATCTGCTGTCCAAGATAAACGTACGTGTCTGTTATCTCCAGCTTTTCTCCATCAATCGATAAATCTTCATTTCTTGTAAAAGCATTGAACATCACTTTTGTCTTCCGAAAGTTCATTTTTAATCCCACTTCTTTACTCTTGTCAGCAAGTTCCTGGATCATACTCTGCAGCTCTGATGGGCTAGTTGCAAAAATGACTACGTCATCAGCAAAACGAAGGTGGGTTAGATAATCTCCATTAATCTTTATCCCCTTGTTTTCCCAGCTCAGTGACTGAAAAACACCCTCCAATGTGGCATTAAAGAGCTTTGGAGATATGGTGTCACCTTGTCTCACTCCTTTTCCAATTTTTATGTGTGTTGTATTTTCAAACAGCCGAATCTTTGCACTTGCATTTTCATAGATGTTATTAATAATATTAATGTATGCATCTTCAATACCGCAGGTTTTCAGAGCCATTGTAACTGCTGATGGTTTCACCGAATCAAAGGCTTTTTCATAATCGATAAAAGCCATGCACAATGGAAGTTCATATTCCCTCGCTCTTTCAATTAGTTCTCTCAGCACATGGATATGATCTATTGTGCTGTAGCCACTCCTGAATCCAGCTTGTTCTCTCGGTTGAGCCATGTCCAGTGTTGCCTTCAAGCGGTGTGAAAGAACTTTAGTGAAGATTTTATAAACTACTGATAGGAGGCTGATAGGTCTGTAGTTTCCGAGATCCTCAATGTCACCTTTCTTATGTAGCAGGATCATTGTAGCGGTGTTCCAATCCTCAGGAATCTTTCCTTCATTAAGGCATCGAGTGAAAATTTGGGCGAGTACTGTTTCGATTTCTCCACTTGCTTCTTGTATGATGTCTTCAGTAATTCCATCTTCTCCTGGAGCTTTTCCCCGCTTCATGTTCTTGATTGCATGTGCAACTTCTGCTGGAAGGACTGGAGGAACTCTGGTACTGGTATCTTTCATGATGTCTGGAGTGCATGTATCATCCCTTTCATATAATTTGGAGTAGAAATCTTTCACTCTTGTCAAAATTTAGCCTCTATTTCTTGTTACAGAACCATCTTCTTTTCTCAGTGCCATAATCTGTTTTCTTCCCTTACTGAGATGTCCCTTTGCTATCTTTAGGCTTTGGTTGTTTTCAATTGCTTTCCTCACTAGTTCACAGTTGAATTTTCTTACGTCTTCAGTGATACTTTTTCGTACTGTCTTGCATAGCTCTATATATTCCACTTTGGAAGTCGCATCTTCTTTAGTTGTCCTCATCTCTCTTCTTTTTTGCATCAACATTTTCGTTTTTCCTGATAATTTATTTACATGCAACTTGTTCTTAGACCCAGCTAACTGGTATATATTAAATGCTTTTAATTAGTAATACAATTTTAATTTGTGTTAATCATGCTCAGACGGCGGAAAATTTCTATGTGGAAAACCGTCAGTGTTGTGGTTGTGGATTATCAACCTGTACTGTCAACTGTGTGAGCACTTTCTTTTCTTGAACATATTTTGTTGTCGGGAAGCACCACGAGCAAAGTGTCTCTCCATTACTAAAGAAATGTGGCACGCAGAGTAAATGTTTCTTTTTAAAAAGCGAAAGTAAAGAAATCTGATCTATCGTCCACCTTTGTGTGCATGACGAACACACCATTTGCTCCAAGTTCCCGGTTTTGGGAGCAAAAGAAATTACGTCTTCCTTTTGTTCTAAGTATTTCATTACACCTCCAGCATGGAATGATGCAAAATACCGCTCTAGATGGTTGTTCGCATAAAAATCCTTTCGCCTAGAGGCAATTTTTTATTCAATCGAAAGCTACTGGTAGAAATATTATGTGGTTTCTGAGAATACGTCAACGCATTAAAAAGGGAAAATAGAGAAGGAAAATTATTCTAAGTTTCCAATTACATATTCAAACACTTAAAAAATTTCCTTTGTTTCATAGGAATTCTTTGCTTTTCTTAATAGCAATTTTTCAGGAAGTTTATCTTTCAGCACTGCAAAAATCAGTCATACTTTCAAACATAGGCGTAACCACTGGGGAGGGGGTCAGGACCCCTAGATTCTCAGAGTCGGGAATCCCCAAAGCAAAGGACCCTTTCAAATTTTTCGGGTATATAATGATATAATGCACACTGTTTTATGATGTGAGCCAACTAAATTTAATAATATAAGATTGCAATTTTTCGTAGAACCATATCGATTCCTAATAACGATATCGATTCCTAATAAGCAAAGTCAGTTCTACAAAATTGCAACTTACATTTCTGCCCTATCTATCATAGTTTTAGAGTTGTGTTCACTAAGTTCCACAATTCGCCAACAGAAGCGCCTATGTCGTGTGCGTTAGATCGCACCTCGGCAATTGCTTTGCTTTTGCGTGTGTGTGTTGTGTATGTAGAGGTTCCAAACTCTTTCTTATACAGTGTGTATATAATATTGCATATACATGTATACATCCAAAAGTAAAGAAGTGGGATTAAAAATGAACTTTCAGAAGACAAAAGTGATGTACAATGCTTTTACAAAAAATGAAAATTTATCTATTGATGGAGAAATGCTGAAGATAACAGGTGCGTACGTTTATCTTGGACAGCAGATATCAAGCGAGGGTCACATTGATGAAGAAATTAATCGGCGTACAAAACGTGCCTGGAGAGCTTTTGGAAGAAACAGCATAATTTTCAAGGCCCCCGGTGGCGCAGTGGTCTAAGGCGTTGGTCTCTGATCATTCATCCGTAAGGGGTCCGGGTTCGAATCCCGGTGAGGCATGGATGTTGTGTTTGTCTTACGGCACTGGCTCTCTCCCTTCCCTGGAACCAGTGACCCTAAATTAGGGACGGGCGACTGCTTATAGCCCATTGAGTTGCTCACGGTGGTCGTTAAACCTCCAATCAAAAAAAAAAATAATAATAATAATTTTCAAGAGCAATATGCCATTATGTCTTAAACAAAAAAGTGTTTGATCAATGCATCCTTCCTGTGCTTACGTATGGTGCAGAGACGTGGACCTTAACTAAAAGAGACATACAAAGGCTGCAGACAGCTCAAAGAAGCATGGAGAGGTGCATGTTTGGTGTAACTAGGAGATATAAGAAGAGTAGCTCGTCGATCAGAAAAATGACAATAGAGGAAGACATCATGATCAGAGTAAAATCCCTGAAATGGCAATGGGCTCGACATACTGCCAGAAGAACAGACCATCGATGTACAGTCAAAATTTTAGATTGAATTCCAAGGGACAGGAAAAGTCCCAGAAGAAAACCACATGGGAGATGGGGGGATGAAATTCGAAAGTATGCGGGAGTAACATGGAAGAGACTGGCACAAGACAGACCGTGGTGGAAGAGGCGTGGAGGGAACTTCGTCCACAGCAGTGGATTGATAATGGTTGACAATTATGATGATATTGTATTTATGTGTGATAGGACCCCCCCCCCCCCCGTGATTGTGAAACATGGTTACGCTACTGCTTTCAAAACAAGTGCTCCTGATAATCCGTAAGTCCCGTAATAGGGTGTGCAGGTTTTCTAATTCACCTAACGCGCTTGGAATGTCTTTTTTCCAATAGTATATTATATCGTAAAACTGGGAGCGTAATTTACTCTTGTCTTTTCAGGTTCGGTTAGAGCAAAAAAACCTTTAGTCATTTTACGCATAGCAGGTCGTAATTCTCTGTTTAGGGGATTTTCACCTCATTCCTTGATTTCTCGTCCAGATCTGCTGTATTCTGAAAGAATTTTTATTTGGTCTTACGCGATTTACGCTGTTAAAACGTTTGTAGTAGGTTGCACCAAAGAGGATGCTACAACAGCTGCACCACTTTTGCGGGAAAGGTAAACCATCGCGCGATGCAGGAAAATACTCAAAACCATGTTGCAATTACGCACCATGGCATGGTATCCAACCTGAGTGGTGCGGAGGTGAACCCATTGCATCATGTTTCTGTATCTTTCCTACATCACGCAATGACTTACTTTTTTTTTGTCCCAAGAATGGTGTAGCTAGGCCAGCGCCAAATTTGGTGCTGGCGAAGCACCAATTTTTGGTGCAATCTACTATAAAATGTTTATGAGTGTAGAACTCTAAGTGCAGCAGGTTATCCAAAGAAAGCGAAATTTAAAGGAGTGGAACACAGTACTTAGATTACTGAAAGGAATCTTGTCAAGCGATTGCTGTTGCTAGAAGAGCTGGACAGCGTGATTTATACTGCACACCCCCGTCACGTGATGTCTTACGTGTTGGCGTGAATCATTTAGTTATATGACGAAGGCAGGTGTTTCTAATAAACTAGCATAACAGCTTATTCCCACTAAAAGGAACGGCAAGAACGCAAGAATGGATTGACCAACTAGCGAACTGCGCCGATAATATCTGTTTAAATTGGTAATATTTCGATCAGCATGTAAAACAGAAGGGCGGTTTTCACCCAGCAGCAGACATGTGATATTACAAGAGAGAGAAATAAAATTTGTATTTCATTTAATCCCTGCAATTTCTCTTAGTGCGAGAAAATTCCTTGTGCATTACGGTGGAACATCTAATAGCGGATATGAATCACAATTAACCCTTTGCCCGGCTGGAACGAATTAACTCTGGCTGAGAAAAATGCGTTGAAATCAGCTAGAACAAATATAGGGTGTCCATAAATGAAGTATATCGCAGGATGTCTAAACGACAGTCCAGTTCCACTCACGTACGCTGCAGAATGTCAGGTGTAACAAGGAGGAAGGCTGTACTAATGCGTTCCGTGAGCTCAGTTATACATGTAACCTTTTTCTTGTACACAATATCCTTAACCCTTTAAGCGCCCGATGTACCTGAATCATAAGCTGCCCAAATTTTTCTGCGCTCCTCAAACAGAAGTGTTCCTATAATGACCTGGTTACACCAAAAGCTACAGCAAACCAATTGCTTTCCTTCTTTGATCTCAGGAGTACAGACTATAAATCTGTTGCTGGTTGTAAGTGCTACCTTACAGTATGCAGTCTGATTCCCTTATAGTCTTTTATTCTCTGTCGCATTACCCAAGGAATGATTCGGAAGCTTTAGTCCCCGGACACGGACATCATGCCACTGGGTAGAAACAAATTACTCAAACATATTCTCTCTTCTTTCTTAGGCTCGTCGCTCTTTCCTTAGCATCCTTAGCGGAAACGATAATCAGACAGGAAGGATTAATGAAAATCACAACCCCCAAATGACCATTTAGAATTATAAACGTGAGGTAAAAGCAGCGCTTTCTGATGCGGAGATTCACCCGTTCTTGTCGCGTTCGGCCCACTTCTCAGACAGCGAATATATTTGTTCGAGCTGATTTCAGAATATTTTTTTAACCCCGAGTTAATTCGTTGCAGCCGGGTAAAGTGTTAATAAAGCCCCACCCCCGCCAAAACAATCGCATGGGAACAGGGTGACCATACCGTCGAGCACCCACGCTCAATCCAACGCCCCGGAAAATATTGGTATAAAGATTTGTGCACATCCAAAGATTGGTGCGGGGGCGTTCCATCTTGCTGGTAAATGATGCCTTGAATAGCCTGGAGTTGTGGAATTGCGAATTGTTCTAACATGTCTTGGTGCGTTATGCCAGTAACGGTTGGCTCAGCGGAGAAAAAGGGCCTTATCACTCTGTCTTTCATTAAGCCAGCCCAGATATTAGTCTTCGGGGTGTCTCTCTCGTGTGCTACGACCACATGGGGATTTTTCGTGCTCCAGATTCTGCAGTTATATTTATTCACTCTGCCAGAAACATGGAATGTCGACTCATCGCAGAAACAGATCCGTGAAAAGAGTGTGTGGTCTCCGTCAACGCGATTAAGCATGTCTGCCGCACATACTTTTCGACGTGATTGATCGTTTGCTCGAAGTTTCTGCACTAACTGTACTTTTTATGCATATTGGCGCAGACGTTTGTGGAGAACCTTGTGAACCGTTGCTCGCGGTATTTCGAGTTCACGACTGGACGGACCTTTTCGGACTCCTTAGATAAGCCTGAAGCACGTCTTCCACTTTTTCGTCCGAAATAGATGGTCTCCCAGTGCCTTTGCCTTCCAAAACACTTCCCATTTTTATCGCCCATTGGATGTTTCAGCTATAATTAAATAGCATGTTCCGTTGAATGCCTCTAGATGGAGACATCTCAGCTGATGAGCCTATCAATACGGATTTGTATTGTCAGATGCTGACTGGTAAACCACGCATAGCGCTGTGAATTGTTGGCACCGTAGCGTAAAGCGAACGCACTCGGCTAGTTATCGAGAGATCTGGGGTTCGATCCCAGCAGTGTCAGAAAAACAATTTTTCAGTTGCTATACGTTGTTTATGATATAACATGGATAGACCGATGACTTCGTTTATTAGCATTTATTGCTTTGAATCTATTTACCCGTTGTTCGGTGCTCCTTCATGTCAGCGGCTGCCCCTTGTACTCCGTTCTGAACGTACGCTAACCTATTGTTACAGATTTTGACTCCGCAAACCAAAATACACACTGCTTTCTCCACTAGGGAAGACATGTCTATTGTATTCTGTGTTTGACGAGATTTTTCATTGCGTGAGACACCTGGCGCCATCTATCATCTGACGTAACAAACTTTAACACTCACCACGTATCTTGATGTTTATTGTTTTCTATCGTATTTTTATAGCATATTTCTCCACTAGGGAATACATGTCTATTGTATTCTGTGTTTGACGAGATTTTTCATTGCGTGAGACACCTGGCGCCATCTATCATCTGACGTAACAAACTTTAACACTCACCACGTATCTTGATGTTTATTGTTTTCTATCGTATTTTTATAGCATACTAAAGTTGTATACATTTCATTTACAGACATCCTATATATTCGCTGTCTGAGAATTAAATCGACCGCGATTAAACCTGCGCATCGGAAAGGGTTGTTTTTTCTTTAGCTTTATATTCAAAGTAGTCATTCAGGGGATGCCTGACACCAGAATTCTTTCTGATAGATTACCAATTAACAGGGCTGTAACAATGGCGAAGAACTTAAGAAAGGAGAGAGAATATATTTAAGTTACTTGTCTGCCCAGTGGCGTGATTTTAATTCCATGGGTGCTAGCAGTTCTGCGTCAGGACGTGGGTTATGGAGCAGAAAATCAAGGATTAGAAGAGAGCGATCATCACTAGCAACAGTTTTATATCCTGTACTACTGCGATAGGAGTGGGGAAAAGAATTGTTTTGCAGTCGCTTTCATAAAACCCTTCCGATACGTGAATACTTCCCCTCAGAGAGCGCAAAAAATTTGGGGCACCTTTTGTTTAGGTACGTCTGCCGCTTAATGGGTTAATCATTTTATGCAAAAAGAAAAAACAACAAAAAAACATTAAGCGGCAGACTAATGAGTTAATCATTTTCTGTACCTCTCTCTTAGGCAGCCATAGCATCGTTGATCCAGCTTTATGTTACTGAAAGACTCAAAACAACAATTATGCGCGACTATAGCACATCACACAAACAACCATTTCCGGTAGGCAGAGCACCAGCTCTCTTTTGGAACCTAGTAGTTCGAGGCCTGGAATTGCGAAACAGATGGATGGGGGTGTGGGGGGAGGGTCTTTCTTACTTTTCTGGTTATCTTACTTAATCAGAAAAGTAAGAAAGAGGTACAGACTCTCTGCCTAAGAGAGAGTCTGTACCTCTCTCTTAGGCAGCCATAGCATCGTTGATTCGAAAAAGAGAAAAGAAACTGTTATGTAAAAAAGAAATGAGAGAGAGAGAGAGAGAGAGAGAGAGAGAGAGAGAGAGAGAGAGAGAAAGTGAGAGAGAGACAGTGAGAGAGAGTGAGAGAGAAGGAGAGTGAGAGAGAGAGAGAGAGAGAGAGAGAGAGAGAGAGAGAGAGAGAAGGAGAGTGAGGGAGAGGGAGAGGGAGAGAGAGGGAGAGGGAGAGAGGGAGTGAGAGAAAGTGAGAGAGAGACAGTGAGAGAGTGAGAGAGAGAAAGTGAGAGAGAGACAGTGAGAGAGAGTGAGAGAGAGAGACAGTGAGGGAGAGAAAGTGAGAGAGAGAGAGAGAGAGAGAGAGAGAGAGAGAGTGAGAGAGAGTGAGTGAGAGAGAGAGAGGTGACGAGCGGTCAGGGGCGTGTGATCTAAACACTTATTTTACGGGAAATGGTTTTGTATTCGACACGTTTTTATCACAGTATTTCGTTATATGAATTACGCTAACAACTTTCACTAAATATAAGCTGAAGCTTATTCGGGAAGGGAACACAAGCACGTATTACTTTAAAACCACAACTTGTTTCGAGTCTACATGAGACCAAAACGTCTGAAGCATAAAATATCAAACAATCCCACTCTTCTTAAAAATGGCAAACACAAAATCGGAATATATTTTTTTCTTTTTCCTTAGCGGTTCATCCATCGAGTCGGATCTGCAACCCTTAAAATAATAGCATTTATCTTTAGATTATTGGCTTTGTTTGCAGAGAAATCGTTCACTGGCAAGCCTTTTATGCGAAACTTTGTTTCTATTTCGATTCTCCTAGATGATTTCATCTGAAGAACTCTTTGTTACTTCAGGCTAAACTTAGAAAGAGGCTGTTCCCATGTTAATTTAAACATCAATCCATTGATGTAGGCTCAGGGATTTCTGTCATAGCGAAAAAAATTATATTGCTTTGAGTAGCAAACGATTGTCTGCGGTTTATTGGACACCAAAATGTTTTAAAGTGAATGCTTCTGAAACTTTTGTTACTTACACAGTTAGATTTTCTTTTCATCAAATCCTACACCACTCATCATATTTGTGGTAAGATACAATGCACAACAGTACATTTGCCTTACTTGTCGTAAAATTATGGAATGACAATGACCCTGTTCGAAGCATTTTTTGTTTCCTTTGAGTCCATGAATACTTCTTGTAGAGATTTGGATGTTAATCCCACATCTGTTTTAAACATTTTTTACCTCGTACCATTTCCGAGAAAATAGGCTGTATAAGGTGTGGTGGACTGTGATGTAACCGTGCAATTGCTATTGCGTTATCTTCCACTGTATATGCGTAAAAGATAATACAATCACCATTAAACGGTTGCAGAAGTTCATGCAATCCCTAGTGTATGTACGTAGTAAAGATTTCATCATATTTCTGAAAGAAAGACATCTTGCATGATGCACAGAGTTCATCACTCGCAGTCTTAGTGCGTGTTGTATTCCTTGTGACCGATACAGAGACGAAGTGTCTCTGACGACATGGGCACAAGACAAGATGACGCCTCCCCACCCACAAAATTTGTTTATTTGCTAAACGGTGACGGGCTCATCACGTTTATCCGGGTACTGGCACCCCCGGTAATAAATAAGGGTGTCTTCCTCCCCCTTTCTACTTCGCTTCCGTGTCACTTTCCTATCGGGCACTCTAGCCCAAATCTCCTAGCTTCCTATTTCTAAGGGTTGTTTAAGACCTGGAGTCAGACACTCCCTTCCTAAAATCCTCTACATATGATCATTTGATCATCACGTTTTTGTGTGTTTTATTGCGTTATGTTTAGCAATTTTGCAATGATATTTATTACTAATGAAATATATAGTACGTCTATTTCATAGTGTACCAGTGTACGTTTCAAATAATTGACCTTCAGGATTTTGTGAAAAATAAATACATTATGATAATAACATTTATTATTATAAAACAATACAATGCACCAGAAAAGATACAATAATGTGGGAAAAGAAGTAAATATTAAAACCATCTTAATGAACACTTACGATGCAAATGAAAATTTAATTAACACTTACGTAATTTCCCACTTTTCCACGCAATGTCTGACTGCACCATAACAATTGCATGATCATCGGTTTTTTGACGGTCTTTTGAATGGGCAAAATTGTTAATTACTGAAGAGTAGTCTATACCCAGAGTTGTGTCCTTTTCTATTACTGAAGAGTATACTCTATACCCAAAGTTGTGTCCTTTTCTATTACTGAAGAGTAGTCTACATCCAGAGTTGTCCTTTTCAATTACTGAAGAGCTTTCTACACCCAGAGTAGTCTACACCGAGAGTTATGTCCTTTTTACAAATATTTTCACGAGTAACATTTTTTTCCTCATGTAAAGTCCTTTTTTAATTTTTTATTCTTGAGACTGCTGAAAATGATCTTTCCGCAGAACAATTCGTGACTGGTAAAGTTAAAAACATTCTTAAAGCTATTTCTAAATTTAGAAATGTACTCTGTTTTCAATGATTAAAGCGTACATATCCCGCGGTGTGTTCAAGTCTTCGGCATTCGTATATGACTGGAAATGCAGATATTCGTTGCTGAGAAAGTTTTCATGGCCACGTTCAACGTATATTACACATTCGGGTGGCTACTCACTCCATTATTTATTCCTTCATATTTCTGCAGTTATGAATTAATGATATATTTTGGTGCAGAGAAGTGGACCTTAACTAAAAGAAACATACAAAGACTGTAAACAGCTCAAAGAAGCACGGAGAGGTGCATGCTTGGTGTAACCAGGAGAGATAAGAAGAGGAACTCGTGGATCAGAAAAATGACAAGAGTGGAAGACATCATGATCCGAGTAAAATCCCTGAAATAGCAATGGGCGGGAAATATTGCTAGAAGGACAGACCATCGACGGACAGCCGAAACTTCAGACTGAATTCCAAGGGACAGGAAAAGACTCAGGAGAAGACCACATGGGAGGTGGGTGGATGAAATTCGAAAGTATGCAGGAGTAATATGGAGGAGACTGGTACGAGACAGACCGTTGGGGAAGAAACTTGCGAAGAGCTTCGTCCAGCAGTGGATTGATAGTGGTTGACAATGATGATATACACTGGCGGAAAGTGAAAAAAGAACACCAAGAAGGAATTGGCGGACAATCATGAAATTTACATATATTAATGGGATCGAGTTTACGTAGGTGTGATGTTAACTTCGGGTCCAACCGGTGAGTCCTTACGCCACAGCACGGCATAATATGCAAATTATCGTCGGTGGTATTTAAGGAGTACGGCGTTGTGAATGTAATCAGTCGTCGGCGTACGGACACGTGCGAAGACCCTGAAGAAGCTGCAATGCCTGGACATGGCAGACGTGTACGATTTCAGCAGTTATCGGACTTTGAGCGAGGTAGTCTAGTCAGACTCCGCGAGGCCAGGTGGTCGTATCGTCGTATAGCGGAGCGAATTGGACGGGAAGTATCGGTGGTGGTACGATGGTAGCGTAAGTGGTCCGAGGAACATTCCCACACGAGAAGACGTGGAACCGGGAGTCACAGACGGACTGATGAGCCTACCGATCGACGCATAACAAGAGCGGCGTTGTCAAGCAGAACATCCACTGCTACGCAAATCTGAGCTGCCGTTGCATCTGAGGTGACTGTGCGAACAATCCGCAACCGTCTACTGGATGCAGGACAAAGTGAACGTGTGCCTCCGGCATGTGTACCTCTGACTCTAGCACACCGTCAGGAACGCCTGCAGTGGTGTCGCCAACATCTGCACTGGAGAACTCAATGGCGATCTGTCGTGTTCAGCAATGAAAGCAGATTCTGCTTGGGAACCTCCGAGGGCCGTATGCGTGTTCGCAAATGCACTGGGGAGCGTCTCCACCCTTCTTGCATCCGCCAGCGATACACAGGGTCTACACCTGGTCTCCTGGTGTGGGGAGCGATCAGCTATCACTCCCGTACACAACTAGTGTTTGTACCGGGTACGTTTAACAGCACATCCTACATCAACAACATCATTCAGCCCGTTGTTGTGCCATTTGTATGGTTGGTCCATCGTGGTGTTTTCCAGGAAGATAACGCTAGCCCACACACGGCACGTGCAACGCAAAATGCCCTTCAGGGTGTGAGACAACTTCCCTGGCCTGCACGTTCACCAGATTTGTCCCCCATTGAGCACGTGTGGGATTTTATGGGACAACGACTTATCCGGTCTCCACGGCCAGCCACGACCATCCCCGATTTACGCGTCCAGGTTGAGAATGCTTGGAACTCAATACCCCAAACTTACATCCAACATCTGTACGACAGACTCCATGTCAGAATTGCACAGTGTGACGCAGTTCATGACGGTTCAACCTCGTACTAACCATGTTACATGGAAATGTTATTTCTCAGTTTACCAGCAAATACAGCTGTAATTTGCCATAATGTTTTGATCACGCTATCCTCTGTATTCCGTTATTATGCTGTATAAATTTCGTTGGTATCAGACGTCTCCTTCTTGGTGTTCTTTTTTTACTTTCCGCCAGTTTAGTTTGACTGGTATTTTAAAACACCTTGCTATTTTCTTTCTATTCTCTAACAGCACCCATTTTATAAAGAATTCCTTTATTGTATTAACATCTATAAATGTTAATTTTTAGATATTGTTATAAAATTTACTTTTACACACCCTTTGGTGAATTACTTATGTTAAGCATTCATTTTGTTTCTGTATGGTCGAGTTTGTGAAGAACAGGCGGAACAGCTTTATTAATCCTAGAAATAAAAACAATACGTGATGCTCATGCTCGCTGAAGTAGTTTCGGAGGAGAAGAACGTGCTCTACTCAAACAGCAATTATAATTCCTTCCACATATTACTATAAAGTATCATATTATCAGACGTCAAGGCAAGAGGGACACCCCTCGAGCTCTCTCTCCCTCCAGACCAGCGTATAACAAATATCAATGTCAGACTGCCCCATACAACAATTGATTACTGTAGCATTTTGGGTAACCCCAATACCGCCGTAAATCGGCGCTCTTGCTCACTTAATGCTCTCCGTCCACGCATGTGGAATGACGACTGCAAATAATATAAGTTTTAAAAATTAATAAATTTTTTAAAATTATTTAAGTAAAAGTTTCTTGGTTGGTGGTGCTAAAATATTCATAAAAAAGACAACTCTTCCAGCTTGGCGCCTCCCCCCCCTAGATCTGGCGCCCAGGGTCCGTTGCTTATAGTGGTCTTACATCGATAGATGCTTTACAGATGCGTCGATTATTCTAATTTCTTTTACGTGTATGGCGAATTTACTCCAAAGAAGAAACAGAGATCGTTTGTAGGATAAATCAAGAATGTTAATGAACTGTGCTTTGGTTGTAAGGTGGACGACTAGGACGGAGGCTGGGAGCCACACGCATATTGGTCAAACTGCGTAGCCGAAATTCGAGACACACGCATATTGGTCAAACTGCGTAGCCAAAATTCGAGACACACGCATATTGGTCAAACTGCGTAGCCAAAATTCGAGACACACGCATATTGGTCAAACTGCGTAGCCAAAATTCGAGACACACGCATATTGGTCAAACTGCGTAGCCAAAATTAGAGACACACGCATATTGGTCAAACTGCATAGCCAAACTTCGATCATAGCTTCAATGAACACGCCCTGTATTGCGTTTGATATTCCAATGGTTTGAAGCGAGCCAAAGGACAACGTTACAGATTGTTACTTTTGTCTTGCAAATGCCTGCGTATTTTCATCGGGAAAAATAATATGAAAACACTGTGTATCTGAATCTTTCATCAGATTTGAGACTTCGGCTGTTTTAAGAGTGCCAAAAACATCCAACCCTTGCAAAAATTGAGAGAAGTGAGGATGAGACAGGGGAAACACCCTCCATAGAAAAAGCTGTTGCAGTTGAACACTCATCGAACTCACACTGAAGAAGTGTTAAACTATTATACAAGAGACTTGGATTTTTCAGAAGTTCATGCAGAGCGTTTTGTGACACGACTAAAGAATGGAATCTTCTTGCCAAATTAAAGTTCGATACGCAGACGTCAATCTACAATAAAAACAGCCCTGCCTCGTGGTGGGCACTTATATACGTCTATCTCAACAGCACGTTAAGTTACTAGGAAGAAACGAACAGAAATGCGAGATTTGTATCTAAAAAACCTAAGTAAGATGTTTAGTTGCAACTTGGAGTTAGTAGAGGCAGCCCAACCGCTGACGATTGTTTATTGTTAGTGGCTGACATAGGACCCGCAACCGAGGTAAGCTGGTGGTTTTGGGTTCTGGTTTGACTCGGTGAGGGAGAATGGGACAAAGTGCGAAGAAGATAAAATGCGTAATTGCGAATTGAGGATTAAATAAGTCTGTGATTTATTTGTACTAACGTGTGTGTCTTCGTGTGTATGTATATTTGTGCATTATAAATCTCATCTTCGTCGCTTATGATTTTGTCGGAGTGACTCCTCAAAAAGGTAAGATTTGCATTTACAAATAGACATTCGAAACAGTCTACAAATGGAACATCTGTGATGTTCTTAAAGCGATAGCAATTTTGCTTGGACAACAACATGAACACACAAAATACTGTTGCTTTCTATTTCAATAGAAGAGCAGAGCGAAGAAGAATGATGTGGTAAAACGTCAGCCCTTGCGTAAAATTTTAAAACCTGGTGAAAACATTTGTGCAAGAAGTACCACTGGTAGACATCAAGAAAATCTATTTGCCACCATATTACATGTAAGATTCGGGCTAAGAACATTCTCAAAGCTATGAAACGTGAACAACCTGGATTTTAATATTTGCGACAGAAATTTTTAAACATAAGTGGTACTAAACCAAAAGAGAGCATTTTCATCGGACATTAAATTAGACCAATAATGAAGGACACCTCATTTGAAACAGTTCTCAACCAAAAGGAATTCACCACGTGGGAACAATTTAAACTAGTGACCGAAAATATTTAGGAAATGAGAAATCTGCATATCACAGGGAAAGGGTTACAATTATGGAAAGGCATAACAAAACGTGGAATGTAATATATCTCTCAGATGATCATGATCATATGTAGAGGATTTTAGGAAGGGAGTGTCCGACCCCAGGTCTTCCAACTTTCCCCAGTTCTTTGCCCTCCTGTTCTCATTTTCCTAATGTATTCCTTTGACCGTTTAGTTCCTTTTCCATCCCTCCTCCTCTTTTTTTTTACATTTTCCGTTTCAATATTTTTCCTTATTCCCTTTTTTATATTCTTGGAAGTCCCAGAATGTGAAGTTTTACTCTTTTTTAAATAGATTGAAATTATTTATTATTGTAAGATCAAGTAAAAAAAATATGGGTTCGAGCTGGGCAGGACCAGTTCTGGGAAGCTTAGCATTTTGCTTCTGCACAAAAAAATATATTTTCGTCTCACCAAACAAAGACGACTTCTGAAATAATCGGATGGCGGAGGTCACTGAGTGAAACAAATCTCCCACCGGATTCATTTATTAATTACAACTGAAGCCGACACGTCGGGCTCTATAAGATGAGAATCTTAAATGAGACGGTTTACTTCAGGGACGCTTTAAGCAACGGCCAAGCTGGAAGAATTTTTTATGAATATTTTAGCACCACCACTCAAAAAAAAAATGTTTACTGATGTAATTTTACAAAATTTATTAATTTTTAAAACTTGTATTATTTGTAGTCGTCATTCCATATGCATGGACGGAGACCGTTAACTGAGCAAGAGTAAACATAGATTTTAAGATTATGGATTCTTTAATCAGTAATTCAGCAAACAGGAGGAAATCACACGAAGTTGTTCTGGAAAGGTTTAAACTTTTTCAGGGATTTGAAAGAGACTAATGCTCATGACATAGAGGCTAAATAAAACAACTTGCTCATATGTACCAAGGGGACTTAGAAAACTTTCCCAGCAACAAATTGCTACATTTCCAGTCATATACCAATGCCGAAGACTTGAACATACCACGGGATATGTACACTTTCATCATTGAAAATAATCTTCTGAGTACATTTCTAAATTTAGGAATAGTTTTGAGAATGTTTTTAACCTTTCCAGTCACGAATTGTTCTGCGGAAAGATCATTTTCAGCAGTGCCAATAATAAAATATTAAAAAAGGACGTTATTAGGAGAAAAAAATTTCCCACCACGTGAAAATGTGTGTAGAAAAGGACAAATCTCTGGGTATAGACCACTCTTCAGTAACTAAAGATTTTGCCCATACAAAGAGGCCTGTAAAAAACCAGGGATCATGCCATTATTATGGAGCAGTTAGACATTGGGTGGAAAAGGGAGAAATTACGTAAGTGATCAAATTTGACTTCGCATCGTAAGTGTTCATTAAGATCGTTTTAATATTTGCTCCTTTTCCCACATTATTGCGTCTTTTTTGATGCATTACACTGAAGAGCAATTGAATTAGAGATACCTGTCTAGTAACGTGTAGCACCACCTTTCGTCCTAATGACGGCGGCGATTCGTCTCAGCATGGACTCGACAAGACACCGGAAGCGTTGGGAAGCCATACGGATCCACGGCCTCTAAACATGCTCCCACAGTTCACGAAGATTTGATGGAGGTGGGTCAGAGCCTCGAACATCTCTCTCGATGGCATCCCAGATGTGCTCGATGGGATTGAGTTCAGATGACCTAGCTGGCCAAGGAAGCGAGGTCACGTCGGTGGAGTGTTAATCTAATCATTCGGATACAATTCGGAAGCGATGGCACAGTGCATTGTCTCGTTGCAGGATGAGGTCCCCAGTGGGATGTTGAAGACGCACAAACGGGAGTAAATGGTCATCGAGGATATACCGGTAACGTTTACCTGTGAGGGACGATGTCACACGTACCAGGGGCCCCATTTCAGTCCACGTAAACAGTTCCCAGACGAGAATGCCGCCCCCACCAGCTTGAAGAGTAGTACCCTGCTGGCAAGAAGGATCCATCGCTTCATGTGGTTTGCGCAGTACTCGTATCCTGCCATCCGCATGTACCAACGTAAATCTCGCCTCATCAGTCCAGGAAACATTTTTCCACATGTCTAGGGTCCAGTGGCGATGTTCTCCGCCCATGCTAATCTTTGCACCCTGTGAAGTGCGATCAGCAGCGGTACCCTCGTGGGACGATGGCTTCTGTGCCCTATAGCGAGGAGATGGTTCTGGATGGTGTGGCTGCTTACACGTTTTTGTGCACCAGCGTTAAATTGCCGAGTGATTTCTTGCAGTGTGGCCAGTCTATCCGCTATAACAATGCGAGCTAGCCGAAGATGACCCGACTCATCCACAAGCTGTTGTCCACGGCAGTTGGCCCTGGCAGGGATGGTTTTACCGGATTCGAGGTACTCACGGTGCACCCGTGACACAGTGGCTCGTGAAAATCCCAGTGCCTGCACGACTTCCAAGATGGAGTGATTCATTCGTCTGGGCCCCGACATTTTGCCGCGATCAAATGCGCTTAGATCCTTCGTCTTACCTATACTGCGCCCGACTCTTACTGATGGCATCACTCCTTATATTGTCGGATCCCTGCATACGTCATGTCATTTCTGTTTACAGGGCCGCCCACAGCGCCACATTTGCATAACGCAAGCTGTCTCTAATTCAATATGCTCTTCAGTGTATATTGTTTTATAAAGATAAATGTTATTATCATCATGTATTTATTTTCCACAAAATCCTGAAGGTCAACAACTTGAAACGTACACTGGCACACTATAAAATAAACATACTATATTTTTCCATTAATAATAAATATCATTGGAAAAAATTACTTAACAAAACGTAATAAAACACACTCTAGACAAACAGACACATACACGTGATGAGCGCGCACTATTTAGCAAAAGGAAAAGTTTGGTGAGTGGAGGCGCCACCTTGTTTTGTGCCCATGTCGTCAGAGAGCCTTACTTCACCCCAGGTTTACTTCTTTTAAGGTTGAAATCAAATTCCGTTTTCACTTCTTTGGATTTATCGACTAAAACACGTGGTTGTTTTCTTCTCCGAGAAATGTTTACAAAAATAGCTTTCAGCTTCTCGAAACCAAAACCAGCTTCCGGCGCCATTTGTTGCTACTGCGGAGATGAGGAAGCACAGGGTGTCCCACTCGCTACCGAACCCGGCATTTCTTTAATAATATTAACACCAATGAAGATATTGCAATGAAATTTGAAGTGGACTTACCTCATTTTGTGCGAAATGTGATGACATCAAAACATGTGCTGAAAGTGGCCACCATTCACGTCCAGACAGCGTTGAACCCGGGGCACCATATTGTGGAAAGTCGTTGCCAGTACGTCCGCCGTCACTGCCTGAATTTCTTCGGTGATGTTTGCTTTCAAGGCATCTATGATTCGCGGTTTCTTTTGGTAAACTCTCCCTTTTAGATATCCCCATAAAAGAAGTCGTCAGATCGAACGAGCGCGCTGGCCATAGGCCCTTCAAAATGACGCGGTTGCCGAAAAAAAGACGGAATTTCAGCCATACTGGTGTGTGATGTGTGTGATGTTACTCCATCATGCTGGTAATAACCAATGGAGGGTTCTTCGTCGTCCAATTGATTTGCAAAGGTGTTGAAGATTTGCATATATACAGCTGTTGTGATGGTTGTATCGAAGAAGATGGGACCGATTATGTGGCGCTGGGTCATCCCACACCAAACCCCAATTTTCTGTGATTGATGGGGTTCTTCATGTATAGCGTTGGGATTTTCACTGACCCAAATACGAGAATTTTTAGAGAATTCGAAATTCAAAGACGGGAATTTTAAAAACAAATTTTGATGATCGTTTTAAATACGGGAATTTTTTGAAGTGCTCCTTAGTGGAATATTCCCACTAAGGAGCACACCGGCTGGTTGGCGCACAGCGCCAGATTCAATGCTGTCTGTACGCAAATGGTGGCCACATCCAGTTGTGATGTCATCACATTTCGCATGAAATGAGCTAAGTCCACTTCAGATTGCGTTGTAATATCTTCATGGGTGTTATTATGAAAGAAATGCCGGTTTCGATAGCGAGTGAGGCACCCTGTATTTGTTTACATATTTGGGGATCGAGGGCCACCTTGTTTTTGTGCAAGTGTAGGAGAGGAAAAGTATTTATATTTATACATAAAAAAAGTATGCAGTCAAAGTTGAACCTCATCTACAGGAAGAATTCCTACGAGAAATTGAACGTCGCTCAGCATTACATTCCCTCTAACACTAACGTAGTTCTGTTCAGTACTTATGTTTCTCTACAGCAGAGGGGATCCTTAACCGTTTCTGAATCATGGCAAGGCGGAATAGGACTCACTGGGCGCATGAAAAATAAAAAGTAAAAATGAATGTGGTTACTAGGACTATTGATTACTTTAGAGAGGATTTGAATCCTGAAACTAAACTTCCGGAAAAGATAGGGACGCACTCAACATTATACTTGTGCTATAAAAAAGGAATTCCTAAGTAGGTGTTCGATACACCTACAGTTTCATTACTCTTTAAAATTTTGAATTATATTATTTATCCCAACATGGCTGATAAATTTGGTAAATTCAAAGTCCATGTACATAAGATACACTATCTACCAACAAGTAATTGGACCCCTGTGATGGCAAAGGAAAACGAAGTTTATTCACCCTCAATAGTTGGTGGAGCCTCCACGAGCGGCAATTACGGCTGCGACCCTCCGGGGCATACTCTCAACCAGGCGTTGTACGACGGCTAGCGGTATTTTCTTCCACTCGGCTTGGAGAAGACAGGTCAGTTCCTTCACCGATTTCGGACGGTGGGGGCACCCCTTAAGTCGACGCTCCAACTCGTCCCAGAGGTGCTCGATAGGGTTAAGGTCTGGGCTTTGCGCAGACCAGTCCATTCGATTAACCCCATTGTCTCCATACCAAGCCATGGTGGACCTCGCAACATGACAGGTGGAATTGTCATCCTGAAAGTAACATGGGTCCACCCCGTAAAACTACCACAACGTAGGAAGCGCATGGTCATCCAAAATGGTGCAGTAGGTCTCGGCGTTGAATGAACCGGGAATTGCGACCAAGGGTCCCGTGCCATACCAGGAGAAACACCCCCATAGCATAATTCAACGGCCGTCGAACTTCACAGTTGGCACAATACATTCCGGCAGGAGGCGTTCTCCAGAGAGACGCCAAACCCAGATCCTGCCATCCAAACGGTAGAGGGTGAACCTTGATTCGTCGCTCCAGAGAACCTGTTTCCACTGTTCAACGGTCCACTGTTGACGTTCTTTGCACCACGTTAGCCGAGCAGCACTATTGGACTTAGGGACCAAAGACCTGTGGGCGGCAGCACGTCCATGATAACCGAGCAGATGGGCTTCCTTACGGATGGTATTCATCAAAAGAACACTCCCGGATGCCTGTTGAAACTCCTCGCGGATGTGGCCCATCGATTTGGTGCGATTCTTCCGAATTTCTCTGGCCAGCACCCGTCGGTCTCTAACTCCCAGTTTTGTGGGTCTGCCGGGTCGGGGCACATTCCGACAGTCACCTCTCATCTTCCACTTGCCAATCACGTAGGCCACTGTTGATTTTAGGTTCTTTAGCTAGCTGGATGTGTCACGTATGGATCGGTCATTTCTGTGATACCCGACGATTACACCTTTCTCGAAATCAGAGAGTTCCGATATGTGTGGCAACTTGCATGCGACTGGTTGCGTTGTTGTTTTCCACACGATATTTAACGGCGGCGGCCGTGACGTGTATCAGGACCGCAGATATCGACGATTGCAGGGGTATCCAGTTACTTGTTGGTAGATAGTGTATCTGACTATTCATTTCTCCAATTCGAAAAATGTGTTCTTTTCCATTCCAGAATATTCTTTGTTGATGACATCTCGTGGGTCTTCAAAAAGTGCTTGGCGGGCCACGGGTTGAAGAACCCTCTCAAAAGGAAGCATTGCGTTATTTGCTATAAATGGCGGAGAACGCTTGATGAAAGTCTGAAACGGGTCTGGTATGCCGGGACGAGCTCGCGCCGGTGTCCTGAAATTCTGGCCCGTGTCTGGCCTGGTGTTCGGAATTAAGACCGTGCGGACCTATAGCACGCGATACATTTCGACATAAATAAAATTATATTAACATAAGAAAGATAACACAGAATTTTTGGGTGTAATAAGCACGTCTTTTGAACCTGTTCTGACGCAAATTAAATTTATCAAAGCTATTCAAAGTCAATGGAACCGGTATGGAAAACAATAGATCTGACGAAAGAAAGAAGATTTTCAGTCGGGTTTTTAATCCCTAAGATATTGCTGTGAACGGAATCGTGAGCTTACGCCCTCTGGTTGCAGACTTGTGCGTTAAGAAAAACACGAATTTATATGAGAAATATTTCTAACCGGAAACGCTCTCCAACACAGAAAGAATTTTTCAAATCGAATTCTAAGAAACAGAGATATCGACAAAAATAAGATGTGACTTTACGTCCCCTGGTGGGAAAATCATGCATTATTTTAGGAAGAAAGTATTTTCAAGAGGTTTTTCCATATGAGCGGTATCGGTCCGAGAATAAAAAAAAATTTAGTCGAATTTTCAGGTGCCCAGATTTTACTACAAATACATCAGAAGCAGAAATGAACACTTATGCCTCGTGGTGGCCCAACCATTCTGTACCAAACATTGGAAATTATGTGAAAAATATTTTTCACCAGGTCTTGTATGCGATACAGAAAGAATTTTCCAAATCGGAGTTTTAGAAGCAGAAATATCGCAGAATACGCAATTTACCTTTCCGCCTCCTAGCGCAAAGTCTATGATCTACTTGAAAATTTTCAATTTATAGGAAAAACATTTCGCAACGGAAACACTATCTAACAAAGCAGGAATTTTTCAAATCGGACTCCTTGAAGTAGAGATATTGACAAATATAAGATATACATCTACACCCCCTGGCGTAGAAACCATGCATTATTTTAAAAAGAAAATGTTCCTAAAAGGTTTGTCGACATAAGTAGTATCGGTCAACAAACGACTTTTTTTCAATCGAGATTTTAGAAGCTCATATTTTGCTGAAAAGGCATCAGAAGCGGAAATTAAGACTTACGCCACCTGGTGGCCAAACCATTTTTTTACAAAAGTTTGAAATTATGTGCAAAAGATTTCCAATCAGGAGCTGTATCCGGTGCAGAAAGAAATGTTTGAATCGGAGATTTAGAAACAGAGATATAGGGGGAAGCAGTTTACCTCTACGCCCCCTAGCGGGTCTATGAATTACTTGAAAATTTTGAAATTTTATGAAAAACATGTCACACTGAAAACACTATCCAACAAAGAAGAAATGTTTCTAGTCGGACTCCTAGAAGTAGAGATATTGAGAAAAAAGATATACATCTACGGCCCCTGGCGTAGAAACTTTGCATTATTTTAAGAAGAAAATGTCTTTGAAAGGTTTGTCGACATGAGTGTTATCGTTCTACAAACGACGTTTTTTTGAATCGAGAATTTAGAAGCTCATATTTTGCTGCAAATACATCAGAAGCGGAAATTAGGATTTACGCCCCCTGGTGGCCAAACCATTTTTTTTTACAAAAATTAGAAATTATGTGCAAACAATTTTCCATCAGGATCTGTATCCGGTGCAGGAAGAATTTTTCAAATCGGAGATTTAGAAGTAGAGATATAGTGGGAAAAGCAATTTACCTCTACTCCCCCTAGCGGAAAGGCTATGAATTACTTAAAAATCTTGAAATTATTTGAAAAACATGTCACACTGAAAACACTATCCGAGAAAGAAGAAATTTTTCATATCGGACTCCGAGAAGTAGATATATTGACGAAAATATGATATATATCTACGCCACCTGGCGGAGAAACTGTTGAATATTTTAAGAAGAAAATATCCCGAAACGGTTTATCTATGTGAGTGGCATCAGCCCACGAAAGAATTTTTTCAATCGATATTTTAGAAGCTCAGATTTTATGGCAAATACATCAGAAGCAAAAATTAACCCTTACGCCCCCTGGTGGCCAAAGTATTCTTTACCAAAAATTTGGAATCATATGCAAAAGATTTACCATCAAGAGGTGTATCCGCTGAAGAAAAAGTTTTTCAAATCGGAGTTTTAGAAGAATAGTGTTCGGCGAAAAGGTAATTTACTTTTACGCCCCCTAGCGGAAAATCTATGTGAAATTTGAAAACATAACTATATCTAAAATACTCTTCGACATAAATAGAATACAAAGTAAGAGCGATGGAAATTCCATCTTGTCCGACACTAATCATCAAGATACTCACCTTTGCTTTTCTAAGCGCGAATGTATTGTATAGCTACTCGCAATATTCTTACAATACTTAGAGCAAAGACGATAACGGCAAAATGATTTTTTTTTTTTTGCATTGTTTAAGCCAGTAATAGTTTCCTGGAGTAGTTTTTCAAAGGTACATGCTGATGGTACATGTTTAGACAAAAAAACTTTTTCTATCCAATACTATGTATGTAAAAGATAGTTTGATTACATGCTGTATCCTATGCAAGAAATAAATTACTTGAACCTATAGCACTCTGTGTGCAAATGTAAACTCTAAGAAATGAATAAACTAGAATTTACACGAACTAGGAAAAACGTGTGAAAATTATTTTTACTTATCAACACACACCTTTTAAAACAAATATTACGCAACTGTAATGCGCATGAACAACAAATTTCGTGCGATTTCTTTTACCATTTTTTTATCACTATCTTAAATCAAATGTGATGCGTTGCATCATCACATAGATCCAAACTGAAAATAAAATCTTCATTCCCTTATTTCTAATTTTTGTGTTTTTCTCAATTATCAGGACCTCTGACGTTATGCATCATGCTTACTTTTATTCGTTATATGCATGCGACATCTAACTTTCAAAGTTGAAATGCCAACGCTTTATACCAAGATGACATCTTTAAATTAATTTAAATAGTCCTTCTTCCGCGATGGATACAAATTTGATTACAGAATCGGTAAGAAGAAGAATTGCTTTCCCTTTGTTACACTTGGTCCTGTATTGATTGTTTATTTAAAGCGAAGAGGGATAAGCCGCGCACCTCAACGTTCATTTAATTGAGAATAAAAGCATTAGATCATCGAAGCTGGAGGAGCAAGGGTAATAATAAGATGAAGAGCAGAGGACTGTTCGGAATTCCGGGATCAGAATTTTTTTTTTCCACTGGAAGAAACAATTGAATTAGAAAATTTCGTTTCGAAACCGTGCACGTCTTGCTTGAATCATAGTTTAAAGTAGGGGAACGTCTTGAACTTATGGAGAAATAAAGGAAGAGAGAGAGAGAGAGAGAGATCCAAAGAAAGCGGTAAAAGAGGCACACGGCGACGCAGGAATGAAAAGAATTTTCATTAGAAAAAAATATATGGAAAAGAAAAAGAGATGCACAGAAAACTTAACAGTTTCCTGATTCCTCATGTCATTCTGTGAGTCCGCATTTAAGCGGATTCTTTAAATATAAAGAAAACAGTTTTTTGTGATAGCTGAAAAAGTTCTCTCCGGACATACTTTAGTGCAGACTCATTAACGCTAATGAATGTTGAGCCAAAATGAATTACAGAAAACAACTACTTTTTTTAAATGCGTTTTACGGAGAGACAAATCACCCATTACTTTTAGAAATTATGTTTATCCGATTTTCGAAACGTGAAATCAGTTACGCCATGAACAGTTTTACTTACGGGAAAAGTTTGATGAACTTGAGAAAATTTAAATGTTGCATCAGCCATAGTTTACGACTACAGACCTTTAAAGATTCTTTGCAAACATTAAGTCCATTAGTGTCCTTTTTAAAACACTATCTATACATTCTTTTAAGGTATAATGCAACATTTGGCTGTATTAGTAAGTGTCAAAATTCCCGATAAGTTATCTCAGATGACGTATTGTGAAACTTAACATTTGGGATTCATAATTTCTTTAATCCCGACCTCACCGTAGAATGCAGATGACAAGTATCAGGTCTAATTATAAAAGTGTTTAGTAAGATTAAATATTCATTGCTTGCAGTGTCACTGGATGTTGTTTAATGCATTCCTTAAAAGCATTTAAACGCAAAAGAATAAAAGCCGTCCCGTTAAAAAAAATAGTGACTGGGACAAAAAACGATGTTTTTAGTAAAAGTACAAATTTTTTGAGATATTTTATTGCAATGTAGATTAGAGATTCTTAAATTTAGCAAAACATCCTTTAACGAATCTCAGCCTGAAATAATATTTAAGCGTGTATTTGCGATAAAAAAGGCATAAAAAGAAATAAAATTCGTTATTGATGAAAGGGAACTGCTCTAATACTTTTCCAAGGAGAAAAGGTTAAAAAAATGTAGAAAAGGAAATGTTGTCCGACTAGAGTTAAAGAAGAAAATTCAGAAGGTGTTTACTCTTGTAGAACGAAATTCTGCGACAACTTCATAAAAATCACTTGCACCCGGAAAAAAAGGAAATATATAAAATGCTTGAAAAAAATTATACTAAAAATGCTTCAAAGGTTCGATAAAAATGAAGGTCTGGTGGCAGTTCAAGGAGACAAATTAAAATGACGCATTTGATTTAAATCATTGATTAAAATCAAATGATCAAAACCATTGATTAAAATCAAATGATCAAAACCATTGATTAAAATCAAATGATCAAAATCATTAATCACATTTGACTAAAATCACACATTTGAAAAGAATTTTACATGTAGAGCTGAAGGCTCAGAGTAGTCTTGTTTAAAGAATTAAAATAATGTATTTTATTGTTATTCACAGTTAAAGGAGAAAAACTCTTTAACTAACAGCTTATCCGGAAAGCCTGAAAAGTTCAATCAGTACTTAAAGCATTTAAAAATACAATATCTATGTCTTTGGATCCATTGAACAGTAAATTTACATGCAAATAACCTCTCAATTAGAAAACTAATACAGTAAAACCTTCTTAACGTCACTTCTGAATAGTTGACACATTCAGTTAGCAGACAAATTTATGATCTCCAGCCCCGAAGTATATACAGTAGTTTTCTGTTTATTTATCTCCAAATAGCGCACCCTCCGAATAACGGACAGCGATTTTATAGTCAAACATGAACGTTCAAAGAAAAGAAAACGACGAATTTTTGCCTCAAAGATTCTGGTTAGCTTTTTTGGATGGAAATAAGGTACTTTTAGTCATGCAGATCCCCATCACAAAAATTACTACCTCAGCGTTTCATTATGATGATCTTTTCTTAGAAGTGGGTAAAAGGGATTTTTCAGACAAAATGGAATATATTTTGTCAATCCAGGAGAAGAAGGTGGACTTCATTTCCGAAATTTTATCCAGGAGAAGATGATTTAAATGACCTGCCTAAACAGTGAAGGCAATGCAAAATATCTCATTATGGTCGATGAATATCTGTGTATCAAAGAAGCAACTAACAATGTGTGCGAGTTCATTGCTTTAAAAACATCGGAAGAAAATTATTTGATTGAGGAAGCATCCGATTGATCTGTAAAAGAGGAGTGAGACTTTTTTAAAGACGCTGTACAGTGTATTGAAGAGTTACAAAGTTTCTTTGCAAAAAAAGATGCGGGCGACTAGCCCTATTAAAGAATTAAAAAAAGCATTTTGAAGAACATGCTACGAATTGGGAAATAATAAAAACATCTTTCATCAGATTTTTGCAGTCAAAACTTGCTGACTGCTTTAATTAAATAATCAGCGGTAAGTGCATGCGTTTTAAAACTTATTGTGTAACATATGTATTTATGCATCTATATACGTTCACTGTATGTACTTCACTTTAAAATGAAAATACAGTTCGTGCAATGTGCGCATCCACACGTACTGTATTGGGACTCACTGAAAAACGAGACCAAAAAAAAAAAAAAAAATAAAGCGTTTAATCAGAAAACAACACTTTAATTATGTATTACACGTACGCATTTAATGTGAATGATTTTTGTAGTGCAAACCTAGTTCGGTTCAGAAACCGATCTCCCAAGTAGAGGATAACTCCCGATAGCAGACACACGTTGAAGTGCCAGGATTTTCGCAGTTCAGAAGCTTTACTATGCATGCAAAGGGCTTTTTTTACAGCCAAAAGTTCTGCTTCAAATGTAATCTTTAAAAAAATTTTGAAAATTCTTCCTATTCTGGTTTAAAAATCAGAACACGTAAGAAAGAACAAAAAGAATTGAATTTACTTCAAATTTCGTACGTTCCCATTACGGATAATGTGGATTTGGATAGCTGTTAATGTACACATAAATTGTATACAGGTCGTGATTAGGTATGTTAACATCTATGGAATAACTGGATATACCCCATGTAATTTGTTTCATTGTACCTTTTGTTTCTTTTCATATTGCGTTCGAATTACACTGTTGGTCACCCAAAATGCAACACCAAGAAGGAAGCATCCGATTGGTCTGACATTCGCCGCATGCGTCGCCCGCGAGAGGACATGCAAACGATTAGCACTGCAGGGCATATACAAATCGTGTGCGCGCGGCACGCCACCGAGAAGCACTATAAGAAGGGTGGAAGTGTGTTGTGCTGCCAGACCTGTGCGTGGGAAGCTTCCTGATGCCTCGTTGCACAATACGGCAGTCATTCCAGCACGTTTCGGAGTTCGACAGAGGACTAATAGCGGCTTATCGCGACAGCGGTTTATCGTACCGAGACATCGGCGCCCGTGTAGGACGACATCCAGCCACAGTAAGGCGAGTATGGATTCGGTGGGTGCAGGACGGACGGACGGACGGACGGACCGACGTGAGCGATTGCCGCAGCCGCGGCACACCACCGAACGAGAGGACCAGCAGGTTGTGAGGCGGGCATTGACGGCTCGCACCGCCACATCACGAACGTTAGCGCAGGAATAAGGGTGTGTTGCGCAACAACCTGTGTCAGCACGTACCGTTCGACGTCGTCTGCAGGAGCGGGGACTGTCGCACGGCGCCCATTGCTCCGATTACCATTGACGTTACACCACCAGCGAGTATGGCAGCAGTAGGCCGTTGAACGCCGCACCTGGCCTACGGAATGGCTCGACATATGTATTCTCCGACGAATTCCGCTTCTGCCTGCAACACCACGATGGTCGGATCCGAGTGTGGCGGCACCGCGACGAGAGACTGTATGACGCCTGCATTATGCATCGCCATACCGATCCGTCGCCTGGCGTTATGGTATGGGGCGCAATTGGATATGATACCCGCACCCCTCTGGTACGCATCGCCGGTACACTCAACAGACACCGCACCATGTAGTCCTCCCTTACCTGCAGGACCTGCCAGCGGCCACGATTCAACAGGACAATGCGCGCCCGCACGTGGCACGCATCATGTAACAATTCTTCACGGTCCACCAGGTATCCCTGCTGCCGTGGCCCGCCTTTTTCCGATATGTCGCCCATCGTACAGGTCTGGTCGCTGATCGGCAACCAAGTGGCCCGGCAAGCACCACCCGCGGCTACGCCTGATGAACTGTGGCAACGTGTGGAAGCAGCCTGGACCGACATACCCGAAGCCCACATCCAAAGCCTCTTTCGTTCGATGCCGCGGCGTGTAACGGCCGTTATTACCAGCCTTGGGGTCCACACGAACTATATATTTCTGCGTGTTCCGCAAGTCGCACGGGCCTGTAAGCTCAATCGTTTCATCTTTGTATCTGTTGTTATGTGTCCAGTAAATCTGGCTTTGCTGTCTAGTGTCCTTCTTAGTGTGGCATTTTGGGTGGCCAGAAGTGTATAGCTGTACCTTCATTTACTTAATTTTGAAAACACGCAGATTATCTTTAACCCTTGTACAATCGTTTGCAGCTTTCTGTTATTTCTTTCTTGCTCAACGTTGCTCTTGTCGTGCTTCAAAAACCCGTCTCTCTCTCTCTCTCTCTCTTTCCCACTTTTCATTGCTATACCTTCTCTGTAATATCTGAATATCATCCTGCTTCCCTCTATATCTCCTTTCAACTCACTTTTCTTACTATCTGTGACAGGATGATCGCTTAAGCATTTTTTTTATCTTTTTAAATGGTGAATATTGTAACTAATTAATGTATGGGTTTTTTTTGCAAAATTGTGGTAATATATGAAAACAGTTTCGTTAAAGTTTTTATAATGATTGAAATTTCCGATGAATTTAAAAGAAAAAAATACATGTTCAGAAACAGAAAGCGCAGAGCCGAAGTGAAAAGACATTTTGTTTGACTGATTATGAATAGCACTGGGAGTGCATGCTTTGTTCTGTTCTTTAGTATTGTCTAGTATCATTAGGAACTGGAGACACGAAAGTTCACCGTGGTTCCTCGGAAGCCATACTTGTCACGTGATCACAATTTGTAGATATGATCTGCCTCTGTGAATCTAAACATTCTTCAGTTTCACAACGCAAGTAAAAGCGGGGGGGGGGGGGCGCCCGGTGGTGCAGTGGTCTAAGGCGCTGGCCTATGATCATTCGTCCGTAAGGGGTCCGGTTTCGAATCACGGTCAGGCATGGATGTTGTGTTTGTCTTAAGGCACTGGCTCTCTCCCTTCCCTGGAACCAGTGACCCTAAATTAGGGACGGGCGACTGCTTATAGCCAATTGAGTTGCTCACGGTGGTCGTTAAACCTCCAATCAAAAAAAAAAAAAGCTGGGGGGGGGGCACTCCTTGTACACAGATACGGTTCGATGATCTATCTCAATTGGTTTGTACACTTCCTCTATTGCCTTTTATTGTGCTTCAGTTTGCTCCTTGGAGTTTCTAAAGTTATGAGAAACAGCTCAAACAAAGCAGTTAGGATTTTCTCAGTTCTCTTTTCAAATAGATTTCATGTTTCCAATCTACTATTTTTTATAAAAGCAAGGTACATCAAATTTGTTTTCTGCAAGTTCATTTTCAAACCCATTCATTTAAATTTGTCAGCAGTTTCTTGGATTGTACTATGTAGCTCTCAGGTGG